>CM038673.1:809010337-809664474 GCA_021605145.1 Aegilops bicornis
TCTTCTTCAGCAGCATCACCAAGCCGGTGGTCAACTCCCCCTGCTGATTGAGCTCAGCGGGCATGTCGTCGAGGCTCTCCTTCAGCAACTCCATCAAGCCTTGGATGAACTCCTTCTGCTTATTGAGGTGCTTATTGAGCTGATCGGGCATGCCGTCGAGGGATAACGACTCCATCTCCGCCGGCTCGGCATGTTCGCCTCCGCGGCTACGGCGCTCCTGGGAACCATCGCCTGCCCGTGAGAGATCTTTCGAGGTCTCTGCGTGGCAGCGAGCCCTCTTTTTTTTCCATAGCCTTGGTTTCCGCTCCCTTGTTACGAGGAGTTCTCGACCTAGAGCTCTGCTCACCGGCCATGGCAACGACGGACGAAGAAGAAGCACTTATGAGGAGGAAAGGTAGAGTAATTTTCGGTTAGGTAGTTCCCCTTTTTATAACCTAAGTACTAGCACTAGTACTAATACCTTCATAGTGGGGACATGTTCAGGTTTGGTACGTACTAGTAGGTGTGAGAGGCTTTCGAATGTGATGGAAACAAGGTAAAGATTAATTGATGGTTTTGGTTTCGAGGCTCGAAACGGCTCCCGATGAGTTTAGCGGAACATAAATTTCAAGTACTACACTGCTCAAATGCGTAAATATTATGTTACTGTCAAAAATTGGCACAAAATACGAAGGAGACCAATGGAAGTACTACTTAGCAACCCACGATTTAACTACTCGCATGCGTGTAGTGGAGTAATAGTGTCTTTCTTCCACCCTCACGTCCACTCAATTTGCATGCTCTGTATTAATTGACCATCAATGAAGTGAACGACTTTACACGCGTCAAATTATCACATGGGGTGGATCTTGGTACAAAATTGCGTCCTCCCGTGTACCCGTGTGTGCGTGCGAGGGAATGAGTGCGTGCGTGGCGTGCGTGCACATCTTCGCTTCGTGCATGTACCGCCAGTATGGCTCAGGGAGGACGAGTACATTCTTCTGGAACCAGCAGCATGTCACTATGATCAATCCACGCAAGGAGGTCGCGACAACGCCTCCACATGTGCCACGTGGCTTCATGAACTGTAAGAGAGACATTGTGTAGCGTGCCATTGGTATTCGAAGTACTAGTAAGGTATACATGCATTGCACATGCTCGAAGTACTAGTAAGGTACACATGCATTGCATGCATCAGATTTTGCAACCAAATTATGAATAAATACCACATTATATCATGTAAGCTCTGAGTCATATATGCCTGATGTAGCCCTTCGTTTAATTCTTATAGTTCATCTCATTCAAAATCAATTAGAGGGTGCTTGGATACGTTTTAGTCCCATGACTAAAAGTAGTGAGACTAAAACATGCTAGCCTCATCCATGCTTGGATCCAAAATACTAAGGAGACTAAAATCAAGTTAATGAGCATTTATTATCCTCCAAACCCTCCAATCCAGAACTCACCCGTGTTAAAGGAGAGGAGTTAAATGAGGAGAGGGAGGACTAATCCACATTTTAGTAGGGGTACCCCTGACTAAAAAATTTTAGTCTCAAGACTAGTTTTAGCCCCTCTTTAGTCAGGGTGCTTGGAACTTTAGTCTCTTAAAGAGGCTATTTTAGTCAGACTAAAATAAGTCCCTTGGATCCAAGCACCCTCTTAGTTTTTATAAAAAGCTAAGAACGCAGAATAGGAAAAACATGGGATTATAGTGGAATGTCGTCTTGAATCCTACAGGATTGTACGAGTGTTTGATTGTGCACGAAAAAATGTAGAATTCTTTCAAAGAGGTTTGAGTGGATGAGATGTTTCCTATGAAATCTAGTGCAAATGAATCATATGGAAAAATTCCTATGGTTTACAATCCTACGAATCAAACAACCAAGATAGGAAAAATTCCTAATGATTAGAATCCTCCAAAATTCCTTTGAGAATCCTTTGAATCAAAGAAGCCCTTAATCTATTTTATGATTCATGGAATTGTGCTTTGTAAAGCATAAAGTAAAAACAAATAATGGCAATTCAACTAGAAAAAAAGTTTGGGCAGTTATCATACGGAAGATTCTAGAACAAAAGAGAACCACTGTTGTTTTGATGTTTGTGCATTATGCTTAAGTTCAACCATGGAGTCCGCTGGATTGTACATGTGGCAAAATCCGGTGGGGGGCTAGAAGATGGTGCGAGGGGCTGAGTGGAGGGAGACTATGAAGGAATGCACAAGTGCGAGATCGATATTTAGAGAGAGGGGGCGAACACGTGCGCTGTTGCACGCAGTGGCGGAGCCATGAAAAATAAATGAGCTAGGGGGCCAAGCATTGCTAATCCTTTACAAGGAGGGTCAATTAATGAAATTAAACCTTTTTTAGCAGTAATTGTCTAATGATCACATTCATATTAGCCTCAATATATAGTGATGTTAGGGGGGGGCAGGGCCCTTACTGCCCCTGTCTTCGCCATTGTGCACGCGTCTGAGAGATGAAGCGGAAGGCATGGATGATGAGAGGGGGACGTTGGATATATAATTAATGTGGGTGTATTATCTATATATGTTAATCCTATATAGAGAGGTATAGATTGATCGATGTGGACGTGGGAAAGAGGGTGAGACCTCACTGAATATATCGATTGATCGGTTTGTGTGGAAAACTATGAAAGACCTAGATATATACACACATACATAGTGGAACATCGATCGTTGCGCATGCACACGTGAGAGATAAAGAATGCCCGATATGATGGAGAGGGGGATGTGTGTGGGTGTGTGCCTTCATGGGAGACCGACCTGAAGAAAAATATTGCATGCATGCGATGGATAATGCCGACTGGTAGTGTGTGTGCATGCATGCACGAGAGAAAGTTAGTGGTACAATTATAAAGAGAAGCCTACTGTGTGGGTGTAAAAGAATAGGTGAGGTCATAATCAATGTAAAGTTGAATTCAAATATTTGAATAAGAGATCCTGATGTTTGAAACCCATGCATGCGTGAATATAACGGAGATCTGCGTGGTGTGGTTTGGAAACGAGCATGTTGTAATGTATACACATTGAACAAGGTCAGACTGATTTGAATTTGAGATACCGATGGCAGACATCATTTGGCCACGTCGCATCCGTGCATGGACACACTATTCTAATTGGAGATGATGGGCGGCTTCGCATCACATATCTATATCTGTGCCCCTATATATATATTATATATTATATATTTTTTTATATTGTGTGCGGGTAACTTTAACTTTGAAAGATGGTCATTGGATGAGGCGAATCCGATGGTCCAAAGATGGCAAATTTGAGCACTATTGGCCGTTGGATATCATCTAGATTCCACCAGATTTCGCCACATGTATAATCTAGAAGACTCCATGGTTGAACTTAAGCATAATGCACAAACATCAAAACACAAGCACTTCTTATTTGTTCTAGAATCTTCCGTATCAGAATTGCCCAAATGTTTTTCTACATGATTTGCCATTTTTTTTTACTTTATGTCTTACGACGCACAATTCCAGGAATCTTAAAATAGATTAGCTTTCTTATAAAAACTAGATGATTTTGAATGAAATGAACTATAAGAATTAAGCGAACATCTACATCATGCATATATGACTCAAAGCTTGCATGCTATAATGTGGTATTTATTCATAATTTGGTTTCCAAATCTCATGCGTGCAATGCACGTGTACCTTACTCTAGTCCAAATGGTGTTTGTGTGTGTGTGTTGTGCGTGTTGAGGTGCAAATTGTCTTTTTTGGGGTACACGTTAAGCTTGTTCTTCCAAAATTTCAAGCCGCGCCTTGTTATGCCAAAAATTCAAGCTAGCGTCTATGTCTATCGTGCTGCGAAACTCCCGCCTCTTCAACCCGCGCCTTGTTAGCCCAAAATATTTAAGATATATCTTTGTCTCGTTGTGCTCCGACAAATCCCTCCATCTCAACCCGGGACTTCCTATTCCGAAATTACAACGCGCGCGAAAACTCCCACCTCCTGTGAAATCCCGGCACGCGAAATGCCCGTGGTACCCCTGAACCGAAAGAACCGCCTCAAATCAGTGGGGGTTACTTTCGTAACTTACCCCACATTTCGGATAAGCGCGTCCCCAAGCCATGGTTCCCCACTGGCATCCCATCCCGCCACCCATTTGTACACCGAGGCCGCGAAAACCCGCGACGAAACCCCACACCCTGCTCCGTCCGCCACCCAGCCGGAGCCTCTTCCCCGACGACGTCGTCCACAGCAACACCTCGACGTCCCTCATCCACCGTACCGGATGAGGATCCATCGTCGATCTCATCATCCCACCGGTTCAGCCACCCCGTCCTACACCTCCAAGGAGCTGCCCCGACGTTCCCCTCGTCTTTCGCGCCACCTCCATTCCCACACCGCCGTCTTCACCTGCACCACCGGAAGAGCATCATCATCACCATTTCCACGGATGAAGCTGCGGCCTAATCGGCGCCACCAAAGAGGTTGTACACTAATTGCCGCATTTTCTTCTTGATTCTATCTCACGGTGCTGCCGGCGCCGTCCCGAAAGCCGACACGGCGCTGCTCCATCCACGGCGCGTCAGCCGCCGCCACTTCCTCCACGGTGTCGCTCCCTCGGCGGCGGCGTCCACATCGATAAGGATTTGCTGCTGCTTTAGCTCTCGCCGCGCTGCTGCTCTGCTCTTGCTCTCGGTCCCTGCTCAGTCTGCTCTTGCTCGCTCTCTTGCTCTCGCTCTTGCTCTTTCTTGCGATGCTGCTCGATTTAGCTACACTTGATCAATCGACTTTTGGGTCATCGATTTTCAGGGGTGGGGGGCTGTTGGTGAAGGAAGAACCAGCCGCAGCGGGGAGGGGGGCTCGCCAGAGAGGTACCCCACTATCTATCGTAGGGTTCAGGATAGGGGCGGTGGTCGCTGGCGGTGGCGGGGAGTTGGCGGGCGGTGGCATGGGGATCGCCGGAGAAAAAGCACGTCACGGGGGGCCTAGAGGGATGGCCGGGGCAGCGGCGGACCGGCAGTGGGGAGTGTTTTGGGCGGGCGGCGGCGCACACATGGCGGCGGGGGGCTGCTGTTTGGCCGGTGGTGGCTGGCGGCTTAGGGGGGTGGAGGTTGAAGATGAACCACAGGCCCTTGATTTCGTATCCAACGGCTGCAAAATCAACTGACCAGAGATGAAAAAGTCAGTCGACCGACGTGTAGCCTCACCTTGCTAGTGCGTTCAGTTTCGACAGCAAAATTCAGTTTCGACAGCAAAATTCAGTTTCGACAGTTAAGTTCAGTTTCGATAGTTAAGTTCAGAGATGAGCGGCTGATGTATTTTACATCTAGCACTTTGTGGTTATGTATTTTACGTCATGTATTGGAGATGCTATTAGAATTCCACTCAGGTTAACGTTGTTCGTTGTCTCTCTTGTCCTTCTTCAGCCTCGGCGTCGTACAACTCACCGGAGCTGCTCCAACGACGAAACCCTCCATCACAGCGGAGCAGTACCTCGGGCTCCATCTCCAGACGCCTAAGATCTTCTTCCCCTCCTCCGACAGCAAAGTCAGCCGGAGCATCCTCACCGGCCAACCCAATCACGCTGAGATCGACATGGCTTCGCCAAAGAGGTTGTACAGTTGTTGCATCTCTTTTTTACTCTACATGTTATATATATTGTCCACTGAGCACTCGTAGTAACGGGAAATACGATTATTTTATCCTACTATATGACAAGCTGTGAGGTACTAGGCAACTTAGCTATCCGTGATGGACTCTCTTGAACGCCATCATTATTTATCTCTGCGCGTTTGAGCTGTGCATTTGTCGATGGGCCTGGGAGTTGAGCTAGTATGGCAGTGGCCTGGGTCCAAAGTAATAGAAGTAGCACAAAAAAAAATTTAGTGTAGGATTTTCCTTGCTCAAGCCTGTTTACTAGAATCGCCAGTGCTTGAAAGGAAAAGTGAATGAAAAACATAGGAATTGGAAAGTTTCCTATGGTACTACTTTTCATGAATTTGGTGCAAAGGAATGGAGCAAAGGAAAACTGTAGGATTTGTTCCTTTAGTGTCTCCTTGAAAGAAAAACCGTAGGAAATCTAATTTCCACTTCTCCTCCTTTTCATATTCCTATTCATCACGCACAAGACTAAGAGATAGTAGCATAATAGCATTATAACCGTACATTTTCTTGTGGTTTGACTTAATCTCACCATGCTTTTTTGCATCTTGTGATCTTCCAATTGTTGTGAATCAAACACCCAAATTGGCAGAAATCCTGTGTTTTTAAATTATCTGTTTTGCACTTGCATTCCTATCCTATTCCAGTCTATTTCCTATCCCTGCATTATTAGAATCCTCAAATTCAAACAAGCCCTTACTCAATTACTTCTGTTACAGATATGTGTCAAAGAAAACCTTGTGTGGTTTGTCCTACTCCTGCGGCGCTGTGTTCCACCCCAGCTCAGCTGATCCAACGAAGGAAGGGTTCACCACAGTAGGGATCCGCTCTCCAGACTGTCTTTCGCCGCCTCAGATCTTCTTCCCCGCCGTCGGCAGCCACGACAACTGCATTACCATCATCAATCGAAGCAGATGACCTTGAGGACTACACGGGTCCGCAAGAGAGGTCGCACTCTTCCGTGCCTGCTTACATTATGCATCGCTTAATATGATGACATGCTACATTATCGTCGTGTTCACCTATTAGACTCCGATTCAGGTCCAAACTAATGCTGAAACTTGAGTTTTTAAATGGTTGTGGGGTACATATTGGGGCAGCAATCAGTACTATCTGTCTACTATATGGTTAATATCCGGTGTCTACTATGAGTTTCATGTTGGGTGCAAACAAACATTAAAGGAGCCGTTATCTGTATTTTTTAACTAAAGCCATTATCTGCCTACTATCATTGGTTTTGGGTCTATCCACAGTTTGCTACCATCACTCTGGATTTGTGCATGCACTCCTTACATAATCTCACTATGTTTTATTCCTATGCATGCCAGTTATTGTACACAATGGAACTGGTCATGTAGAGCAAAAGAGACGAGCCTTGCATGGCAATAAAATTTCATGCAGACGTCGTTCCATGGTGGGCGCAAAGGCACAACCCCCTCCACCCATTTTGGATCGTAATCAAGAGGAAGATAACTGTTCTGAGGGCGATTCAGAAGGAGAAGACCACTCCTATTTACCCCATGAGGTCTTCGCTCTAACTTGGCATGCTGATGTTGGTAATATCATGCATATGGTGCCTTGCGTTGCTTACTGTATACATTAAAGATGTCATCTGCTTAGTTTAGACATGCTTTGTGTCAATGCCATCTGTTTAGTTTCTTTATCGTATATGTGAATCATGCAATGCCATTTTGTCTAGTCAGGCATCATATATGTGAATTTTGCAATGCACCCTGGTTAGCCAGTCATCTTATATGTGAATTATATCATGCTATCATTTTTTTATTACGTGTTAAATTTGTCAACAATTTTAGTACATTCAATTACTCTTCCTGTGCATCAGCCATTCGGCACGGTCATGGAAAAATCTGGAGTGGAAACAAGGTCTTCAGAGCAGACAATGCTATCTGACGAAGCGCATGTCTTGCTAGTTACCGATAGCTCCTCAGAGGAGGATTCAGAGACAGATGACCAGTCATATCCCCCCCCCCCGAGGTGCATGCCCTAACTTGGCAGGGTTATGTTGCTCATATCGTGGTATGGTACATTGCTATGTCATTTGCTTAGTTTAGACATGCTTTGTGTGAATGCCACCTGTTTAGTGTCTAATTACCATATATGTGAATTATGCAATGCCATCTTGTTGCAATACATTATATATGTGAATTATGCAATGTTATCTTGTTGCAAGGCATTATGTATGTGAATTATGCAATGCCATGCTGTTTAGGCAAGCGTCATATATGTGAATTATATCATGCCGCCCTTTTTTGTATTTCTCATTGCTTTTGTCGACAATGTTTGTATATTCAACTGCTCTTCCTGTGCATCAGCCATTTGAATTGGTGATGGAGAAATCTGGAGTGAAAACAAGGTCTTGAGCGAACAATGCTACCTGCTGAAGCAGATATCTTGCGGGTTACAGATAGCTCTTCAGAGGAGGATTCAGAGGCAGATGGCCAGTCCTATTATCCCCCTGAGGTGTATGCTCAAACTTGGCATGGTTATATTACTCATATAATGCATATGTTGTATTGCAATGCTTAGTTTTTACATTATATACACAATATTGAATACCATCTCCTTAGTTGACACATCATATATGCGATTGCCCTCTGCTCACTTCCTTAGTATATAAATCATATATTTGAATTATGTCATGCCATGATGTTTACATAGACAACATGTATCTGAATTATGGCATGCCAACCCTTTTCTAAAGACATAATATAGTTATATCATCTCATCATGTTTACATAGTCATCATATTTTAAATTATGTCATTCTATCCGTGAATTATATCATGCCATCATGTTTCCATCGACGGCATGTTTGTGATTTATGGCATGCCAACCACTTTAATAGACACATCGTATAGTTATATCATGTCATCCTGTTTACATAGTCATCATATTTTGAAGTATGTCATTCTATCCTATTTAGTTAGCCATCATACATGTGAAATTGTGCCATGCTATCCTGTTTAATTAGCCATCATATATGTGAAATTATGTCCTGCTATTCTGTTTGCTTAGACAACATAAATGTGAATTATTTCATGTCCTGTTTTCTTCCCTACTATCCATTTCACCTTTCTATCTTACAATGTCTATACATTCAATTACTTTTCTTGTTTATCAGCCATTTCAACTGGAGGGAGTGATGGCAGTATCTGTGGGAGTAAAAACACGGTCTTCAGAAAAGATCGTGCTACCTGTCGATGCAGATAGAACCACGGTTGTACTTTCCCAAGAACCAGCCCCACCACACATAACCCACACTCATGCAGATTGTACCCCTACCCAGTTGGACAGAGAACCAGATACACCCCTTCTAACCCCAACCCCAGCAGATAGACACCCAGTTCCCGTTGACACAGCACCGTCTCCACCACAGAGCACCCGGACACGAAGCGGTTAGTAAGGCAACCGCAGTGCCCAAATCACGAGGACCACCACTCCGAACCCGAAGTCAACGCTTAAAGCAGAAGAAGAATTGTTCTCAAGTCAGGTTCCATAGCTATGGTTCATACTACTTTGCTCTTGCATCACTGTATTTACTGATACCAACCAATTTCAAATTTGAAGGATGCAATTGAAACTCCAATGGCACAACAGGTATATTTTAAACCTTTTTCTTCAACGTGTTTGGCTGTTTTCTGTTGTAACTTGCTCTATGTTGATTTCAGTTTCAATTGAATAAACAGTTATGTTCTCATGCCATGCACATTACAAGTGTTGTTATTGCTGTGTAGTTTCCCACACTTACATTTTGTCTATGCTGCTTTGTCTTAAATAGATATTATTCGAACTGTATCTATCTTGATTTGGCAACATAAACTAGAATGATATAGACCATACAGTGACCATACTACATAGATATATGTTTGTTTCATGCTGTTATCCTGCCCACCTTACTACTGAACTGGCTTACCAAAATGAGTTTCATATACTACATTGTAAATCTGAGATGTGTTTGTTTGTTTCTCTTTTAGAACGCGGATAAAATATTGGAGAAGAGTACCCTGTTATGCGATGGTAAAGGAAGTAATGCAGATAAGGTTCAAGATAGTGAGACATCCCTGTTGGTCTCCAAGAAAGCTGATAAACTATATTGAAGACACTGAGACAACCCCAAAGTCCTGTCTTGATGTAGTGTTCGATTCTTGGCTACCACTGGCACCAGCTCTTGAACTCGTTACTGAATCAGTTCGGCTTCTTGAGTCTCAACTTCAAGTTGAAAGACATCGATCGAGATGTTATGCGACGAAGTCAAGGGTGAGGAAGTCCCTGCAGAATTCAGATGCATACTTTCTGGTGCAACAGCAAGCGCTGGAGGACTTAAGCGCCAAACAAGAGAAAGTTAATAAGCTTGCTAAGCATCTTGCCAGCATTATGGGTACCTAGGATATTGTTTCTTGAGCTCTTCTGAAGTGGTTTCAGTTCTGGACTTGTTTTGCTGCGGCGTTTATATGCTGTTGTGTTCCCTATATTTGCACTGGTGGCGAACTTTGATTCCCAGTGGATATAATATGTGTAATAGCCGTGATAGCCTAGTGTAAGTTGCTTGCTTATTTATTTCATTGTTGTCTTGTTTATTTGTTTGCTTGTAGTCAGTGCAGTTCTTTTTTTGCGGTTTGTTAGTGGCTGCAATAACCTATTTTTTAAAACTAGGCCACAATAAACGCCATATTAGTGACACTGGGCCTACGGGCATTAGAAACGGTGGGCCTTCTACGGGCCGTAGAAACGGTGGGCCTTCTACGGGCTGTAGAAACAATGGGCCTTCTACGGGCCGTAGAAACAATGGGCCTTCTACGGGCCGTATCATCAATGGGCCTTATACGGGCCGTATGATCGATTGGCCAAACATGGGCCAAACAGACCGCATTCTGGCCGTAAACGGGCTAGAGTTGGAATCGTCCGTTCATGGGCCGACCATAACGGGCCATCGTTAATAGGCCGTATTTGATGACGCTATGAAAACAGCCCAACGTATTAATGAACCACAAACGGGCCGACTGTAACCACGGGCTGAATTTGGCCCTAAGTAGAAAATAGCGATGTGGCCATAAGTAAACGAATGCTGGAAATGAGCCCAAGAATAAATGGGCTCTGAGAAGGCCGGAAGATAACATGGGCTGGAAACGGCCCAACGGAATAACGGGCCGTTAATGGGTATAAAGTGATACACTGTTCTATACGGGCCAGTTTCACCACGGGCCGTTAATGGGTGTAAAGTGATACACTGTTCATTACGGGCCAGTTAAACCACGGGCCGTTAATAGGCCAAGAGTTACATAGGGCCTCATATGGGCCGAAATACATCATGGGCCATACATGGGCCAGCAGTGAAAACGGGCTGGAAGATGTCCCAGATGACGCTACTGGGCCTAATTCGAATAGGGCGTAACGGGCTTTGGGTTAGCGGGCTGTAAATGGGCTATATACGAACATGCCGTTAACAGGCTTTCCATGGGCCGGCCCGCCACCTTTTGACCAAGTCAAACAGGCCGGCCTTCTCACAGCAAGGGGCCTCTGTTGGGTCGTGCCACGTGTCCAATGAGTGGATGACATCTGTCCCAGCGGTGATCCGACACATGTTTCCTCCAGCCAATGATGATTTTACACGTGGAAAATCCCCATTGGTCGGGGCTGTTAACGGGTTATCGGATCCAAAACCCGACCCGATAGCTTAACGGCATTCCGTTACGGTGGATGCCACGTGTCGGTCACGCTTGATGAAAGCACTTCGTGACGCCACGATTTATCATCATGGAAGTGGACACTTCCGTGATGATAATTTTGTAATGTCATGGAACACTTCTCTGACACATGTATGACTATCTTGATTCTTTCATAAATTTGTCATGGATGTACATGCATGACAAAAAACGTGACCTACTGTGACAAACACGTATCATCACGGAAGTGTATTTTTTTGTAGTGAGTATTTGATACTGGTTCAGTTGCTAAGAGTAGTAACTCAAAACAGGAGTGGCAGAATGAATAGAAACTAGTTAACAGTGAAGTGACGATGTGTGTTGGAAGCAGTTCCAAGATCAATATGATCATCATCGCACACTCCCTATATTTTCGGGATTAGTGTTGAGCCTAAATAAGTGTTATTTGATGTTTGCGTTGAGCATGAATATGATTTGATCATGTTTATTGCAATACGGTTATTCATTTAAGTTAAAGAATAATTGTTGTTCTATTTACATGAATGAAACCTTCTATGGTCATACACCCAATGAAAATGGTTTGTTGGATCTCGATTTTAGTGATACACACATTCATAATATTGAAGCTAAAAGATGCAAAGTTAATAATGATAGTGCAACTTATTTGTGGCACTGCCGTTTAGGTCATATTGGTGTAAAGCGCATGAAGAAACTCCATGCTGATGGGTTTTTGGAATCACTTGATTATGAATCACTTGATGCTTGCGAACCATGCCTCATAGGCAAGATGACTAAGACTCCATTCTCCGGAACAATGGAGCGAGCCACTGGAAATAATACATACCGATGTATGCGGTCCAATGAGTGTTGATGCTCACGGCGGGTATCATTGTTTTCGGACCTTCACAGATGATTTGAGCAAATATGGGTATATCTACTTGATGAAACATAAGTCTGAAACATTTGAAAAAGTTCAAAGAATTTCAGAGTGAAGTGGAAAATCATCATGACAAGAAAATAAAGTTTCTACGATCTGATCACAGAGACAAATATTTGAGTTATGAGTTTTCAATTAAAACAATGTGGAATAGTTTCACAAATTCGTGCCACCTGGAACACCACAGCATAATGGTGTGTCCGAACGTCATAACCGTACTTTATTGGATATAGTGCAATCTATGATGTTTCTTACCGATTTACCACTATAGTTTTGGGGTTATCCATTAGAGACAGCTGCATTCACGTTAAAAGGGCACCATCTAAATCCGTTGAGATGACACCGTATGAACTGTGGTTTGGAAAGAAACCAAAGTTGCCGTTTCTTAAAGTTTGGGGTTGCGATGCTTATAAGAAAAAGTTTCATCCTGATAAGCTCAAACCCAAATCGGAGAAATGTGTCTTCATAGGATACCCAAAGGAGACAGTTGGGTACACCTTCTATCACAGATCCGAAGGCAAGACATTCGTTGCTTAGAATGGATCCTTTCTAGAGAAGGAGTTTCTCGAAAGAAGTGAGTGGGAGGAAAGTAGAACTTGATGAGGTAACTGTACCTGCTCCCGTATTGGAAAGTATTTCATCACAGAAATCTGTTCCTGTGACTCCTACACAAATTAGTGAGGAAGCTAACGATGATGATCATGTAACTTCAGATCAAGTCACTACCAAACCTCGTAGGTCAACCAGAGTAAGATCCACACCAGAGTGGTACGATAATCCTGTTCTGGAGGTCATGTTACTTGACCATGATGAACCTACGAACTATGAAGAAGCGATAATGAGCCCAGATTCCGTGAAATGGCTTGAGGCCATGAAATCTGAGATAGGATCCATGTATGAGAACAAAGTATGGCGTTTGATTGACTTGCCCAATGATCGGCGAGCCATTGAGATTAAATGGATCTTCAAGAGGAAGACGGACGCTGATAGTAGTGTTACTATCTACAAAGCTAGAATTGTCGCAAAAGGTTTTCGACAAGTTCAAGGTGTTGACTACGATGAGAGTTTCTCACTCGTATCTATGCTTAAGTCTGTCCAAATCATGTTAGCAATTGCCGCATTTTATGAAATCTGGCAAATGGATAAACAAAACTGCATTCCTTAATGGAGTTATTAGTTGTATATGATGCAACCAGAAGGTTTTGTCAATCCTAAAGGTGCTAACAAAATATGCAAGCTCCAGCGATCCATCTATGGACTGGTGCAAGCATCTCGGAATTGAAATATACGCTTTGATGAGTTGATCAAAGCATATTGTTTTATACAGACTTGCGGTGAAGCCTGTATTTACAAGAAAGTGAGTGGGAGCACTACAACATTTCTGATAAGTATATGTGAATGACATATTGTTGATCGTAAATAATGTAGAATTATTCTGCAAAGCATAAAGGAGTGTTTGAAAGGAGTTTTTCAAAGAAAGACCTCGGTAAAGCTGCTTACGTATTGAGCATCAAGATCTATAGAGATAGATCAAGACACTTGATAAGTTTTTTTTTAATGAGTACATACCTTGACAAGATTTTGAAGTAGTCAAAGAAAGAGTTTCTTGCCTGTGTTACAAGGTGTGAAATTGAGTAAGACTCAAAGCCCGACCATGGTAGAAGATAGAAAGAGAATGAAAGTCATTCCCTATGCCTCAGCCATAGGTTCAATAAAGTATGACATGTTGTGTACCAGATCTATTGTATACCCCACACTGATTTTGGCAAGGGAGTACAATAGTGATCTAGGAGTAGATCACTGGACAGCGGTCAAAATTATCCTTAGTGGAATAAGGATATGTTTCTCGATTATGGAGGTGACAATAATGTTCGTCGTAAAGGGTTACGTCGATGCAAGTTTTAATCTGGATACATATTGAAAGTGGGAGCTATTAGCTAGAGTAGCTCCATGCAGAGCATTGTAGACTTAGAAATTTGCAAAATACTTACGGATCTGAATGTGACAGACCCGTTGACTAAAATTATCTCACAAGCAAAACATGATCAAACCTTAGTACTCTTTGGGTGTTAATCACATAGCGATGTGAACTAGATTTCTGACTCTAGTAAACCCTTTGGGTGTTGGTCACATATCGATGTGAACTATGGGTGTTAACCACATAAAGATGTGAACTATTGATGTTAAATCACATGGCGATGTGAACTAGATTACTGACTCTAGTGCAAGTGGGATACTGAAGGAAATATGCCCTAGAGGCAATAATAAAGTTATTATTTATTTCCTTATTTCATGATAAATGTTTATTATTCATGCTAGAATTGTGTTAATCGGAAACATGATACATGTGTGAATACATAGACAAACAGTGTCACTAGTATGCCTCTACTAGACTAGCTCGTTAATCAAAGATGGTTATGTTTCCTAGCCATAGACATGAGTTGTCATTTGATTAACGAGATCACATCATTAGGAAAATGATGTGATTGACTTGACCCATTCCGTTAGCTTAGCACTTGATCGTTTAGTATGTTGCTATTGCTTTCTTCATGACTTATACATGTTCCTATGACTATGAGATTATGCAACTCCCGTTTACCGGAGGAACACTTCGTGTGCTACCAAACGTCACAACGTAACTGGGTGATTATAAAGGTGCTCTACAGGTGTCTCCGAAGGTACTTGTTGGGTTGGCGTATTTCGAGATTAGGATTTGTCACACCGAATTGTCGGAGAGGTATCTCTGGGCCCACTCGGTAATGCACATCACTATAAGCCTTGCAAGGATTGTAACTAATGAGTTAGTTGCGGGATGATGTATTACGGAACGAGTAAAGAGACTTGCCGGTAACGAGATTGAACTAGGTATTAGATATCGATGATCGAATCTCAGCCAAGTAACATACCGATGACAAAAGGGAACAACGTATGTTGTTATGCGGTTTGACCGATAAAGATCTTCGTAGAATATGTGAGAGCCAATATGAGCATCCAGGTTCCGCTATTGGTTATTGGCCAGAGACGTGTCTCGGTCATGTCTACATAGTTCTCGAACCCGTAGGGTCCGCACGCTTAAAGTTTCGGTGACAATTGTATTATGAGTTTATGTGATTTGATGTACCGAAGGTAGTTCGGAGTCCCAGATGAGATCGGGGACATGACGAGGAGTCTCGAAATGGTCGAGACGTAAAGATCGATTTATTGGACGACTATATTCGGACATCGAAAAGGTTCCGAGTGATTCGGGTATTTTCGAGGGTACCGAGGAGTTACGGGAATACGAGGAAGAAGCAATGGGCCTCATGGGCCAAGTGGTGGAAGAGAGGAGGTAGGGCGCGCAGCCCCCTAGCCCAAACCGAACTGGACTAGGGGGCCGGCCCCCCTTTCCTCCCTTTCCTCCCTCTCCTTCCTTCTCCTTCTCCTTCCCTTCCTACCCCTCTCCTACTTAGACTAGGAAAGAGGGGGGGAATCCTCTCCCCCTCTCCTACTTGGAGTAGGATTGCCCCCCTTGGGCGCGCCCCCTCCCCTTGGCCGGCCCTCTCCTCCTCCCCCCCCCCCTTTATATACGAAGGGGGGGGCACCCCATAGACACAACAATTGATCATTGATATTTTAGCCGTGTGCGGTGCCCCCCTCCACCATAGTCCACCTCGATAATATCGTAGCGGTGCTTAGGCGAAGCCCTCGTCGGTAGAACATCATCATCGTCATCACGCCCGTCGTCTTGTGAAACTCTCCCTCAACACTCGGCTGGATCGAAGTTCAAGGGTCGTGATCGGGCTGAACGTGTGCTGAACTCGGAGGTGCCGTGCGTTCGGTACTTGATCGGTCGGATCGTGAAGACGTACAACTACATCAACCGCGTTGTGCTAACGCTTCCGCTTTCGGTCTATGAGGGTATGTGGACACACTCTCCCCTCTCGTTGCTATGCATCACCATGATCTTGCGTGTGCGTAGGAATTTTTTTGAAATTACTACGTTACCCAACATTTTTATGCATCAATCTTTTTTGGGACACTATAAAGTATCTTGATTTTAGTTAATGTATGTATAGTTAGATAATATATATTCCCTCTGTAAACTAATATAAGAACGTCTAGATAACTAGAATAGTGATCTAAATGCTTTTATATTAGTTTACGGAGGGAGTATATTTTTACTCAAACTCGAGATATTTACTTGGTAAGTGGCAGTTAGTTGAGCGGACGGCAATAACTGTAGATAATATTAATCAAATTATGAGATTTATGGTCTTGTACTAAACTATTTATGTACTACATTTCTTTGTGGCAATGTTGTGGGAGACTATAAGAAATCATATTTACTTATCATGAGGCAATCATATTTACCTCAATATTATCCATAATTTATGTCACGATTCATTTTGGAGAAGTGCCCGCTAGAGCCTTGGATTGATCCATAGAAAGAAAGACACTTTGCTTCCTAGTACGAGTACGAGCCCGGTACACTGTTTGGTTTTAGACGCTATGTACATATGTTTCTAGTGTGACATGGCCTTCCAGCCATCTTCCACTCTAGTACTACCTCCGATCTATAATAAGTGTTGCAGTTTTAAACTGAGGGAGTAGTATTTTTTATCGTCATGACAGAGCCTGTAACACACGTGTTGAGTTCTCCGGCTAGCTAACTTGCTACACGGATGAATGTAAAAGAATAAATACATACTACAAGGACGAGGTTTTTTTTTCTTTTTTTAACTGACTACACGGACAAGTTGAGTTGCCAAGCGCCAGATATGAATACCGTTCTCCATTGAATGTTAAGATTAATTTAAAGTTGTTGAGACTTGAGATCAGATTGATTATACGTATGTATGATGCGCCTGCGTTCCTTTATAATTGTGCACCATTTTTTGCTCTTAGTTTTTCTCCCTCCGCATTTTTTGGTAGTTAACAAATTTCGGGTTTGCTATTAGCAAGTTGCCTGAATTTACAATTTGCGTCAATTGATTTCCGGAGCTCAACCCCGAGGCGAAAATAGGCCCCGCAGCGAGGCATGGCCTCGTTTGGAAATGACCCGAATACGAGGATAATGCCACAACGGTTGGTGCATGGGGGAAGAGGTTGATGGTCCGTGATTCCAAAAGGGGCAAGGGTAGATGTTAACGTCGGAGAGAAGAGTAGTGTTTGGTGGGTGAGGGGTTAGAAGGATGGCCGGGGTTGGCATCATATACCGGTGGAGGTGGTGGCTTTGACAAGGGCGGTGCAGCACGGCCGCTAGACGTGGGTGGCGAATGCAAGCGGCCCGACCCATGTCGAAGGTTGGCAGGAGGAAGAACATGATTGGAGGGAGAAAGAACATTAAATGTGGGATTTAAATTAGAAGGCCCAAAAAAAATCACCTTACTGAGTATTTTTTCCAGATTTTTTCCTTTTTTGACAATGATGAAGATGAAAATGATGCTTTTGAGGACAATGACATTGTAATTCTCAAGTATGACTTGGGCTCTAATTGCTTATCACAAAATGAACCGCCAGACTTCTCTGGTGATTCATCACCAAGTGTCGATGGTGTTATCTTCATGGCGATGCAGGATGGCAGTTTAGGCTTTGCACATGTGGACGGGTTAACGCTCTACCTGTGGTCAAGGCAGATGGGTTATGACGGAGCCAAGTCATAGGCTCAGCGTGCAATCATCAATCTCAAGAACATTCTTCCCATTCAAAATCTAAAGAAAGACTTAGGCTGATTGGATACGTGGAGAGGTATTGATATCATTTTCGTGACCACAGATCTTGGCATCTACAAGGTTAATCTCAAGTCACTACAGAAAATGAAGCTACGCGAGAGACAGAAATACCGTGCTTTGATTCCATACATGAGTTTCTTCAAACCCACCTGGTATATCTATTATCTCCTTTTCTAATTTTGGAACAATTCTTATATAAGTATTAGATTGTGCTCTGATCCAAACTTTGGTTGCTATGTAGCAGTTCAGTGTTACATATCTAAAGTTTTTGTCAAGAACATCAGAAGCATTTTTTTAGAAAAGGAGGTTAATCCCTCAGCCTCTGCACCAATCGATGCATGCAGCCATTTTTATTAATTATTCCATAAAGGTCTGACAAAAACATACATCAATTCACTCGAAGGCATTACTCACACCTACAAACTCGATGTCGTCACCAGTCCATCCACATAATGTATCGGGACCAACGGCCGGTGTAGCCTACCTAAAGCGCACACCACTTGCATAAGTTTTAGAAGCCGCCATCATCATCGTACAACTGACCCATCTTCAGGAGAGAGATCTACATCATCCTTGCCAGTCCAGACATCCGTCAATGCCACCACGGCGCCCAACGGCACCACCGCCTTGCGCTCGTCCATCCAGACGTGAAGACTCTGGAAGATCCGTCGTGCGTAGCACCTGCCAACCAGACATGACTCAGCGAGCACCTCTCGGCCAAGCATGACTTGACAGCTCCACCGAAGCTCCGTGCAAGACGAAGCCGCTCAACCTCCCGCCTCTGTCTTCCAGCGCTGCTCCACAAACGATGCTTCCAAGAGAGAAACGACACCGTAGTACCGCCATCGTCTGATCTGGAAGACCAGATCCTAGGGTTTCCCCCAAAACAACACAAGTGGGTCGATAACAGTTACAGACGATGCCTTCATCAAGGTAACGACGCAAAACGCCGACATCGCCCGCCAACGGCTCGGTTTTCACCGGCAACTATGTCTCCCTGATTAGTTGCCGGGACTAGATGACGAATCTCGAGATCCAACCACCCATCCGCAGGCCGGCCACCTCTGCCGGAAGAGATGACCACCACCGTCGGCTGCACCGGTCAGAACAGATCTTATCAGAGGTGTCGGCGACACGACCATCATGCCCTTCATGCCTCCGCCACCGCCGCCGCCCGTACAGGGCAGGCCGCCGCACCCGCAGTCCGCGCCACCTCCGACGCCGCCGCGCCACAACCATCGTCGTCGCCAACACTGCTACCACAGCCCCATTAGGACGCTGGTCAGCCGCCACACCGCCGTAGTCCAGATCTGGACTGTCATGCATCAGATCGGCGCCGCCGCAATCCAGATCGGAGTCACACCCTCGAGCCAGGGCGCCCCGCGTCACCCTTTGTCCCGCGAGAGGAAGGAGTGCCTCTGCCACCGCCGTCGCACGCACAGGCTATGCCCGGCGCCGACCACCAGCGATGATGGAGGGGAGGGAGAGGAAGGAGCGGTGACCCGGCGGCTAGGGTTGGAGCCCCTCGGTCGCCCACGCGGGGGGCGACGGAGGGGAAGGGGAATAGATGGCGTGGAAATGATCTAGCACTGGTCTGGCATTTAAGAACGGGAATCACTTCCGTCATGTGGGATGTGGGTGGAGATTATTTTGAATCTCAACTAGTGTTGTTGTTCTTGAAGTTGCTAATTTGTCTCTGGATGAACCAGAGTTGCAAGGATTTGTCAACATGGAGGACAGAGCAATGAAAACGAAGGAAGTGAGGACGAGGACTCCTAGTTATTAATTTACTATTGTAGTATGAGCCATATTCAAAACCTATGTTGTAGTGCTATGCAGCTATGCTGCTTGCTATCTAAATACTGAACTGTCGCCTATGGTACGTAATATTGAACTTTTAAATGTTTGGTTCTATCTTGTTGGCTCTTGCTGCCTTGTTTTAGTCTTCTTTGTTGTTGGCTGTTGCTAGATGGAAACATGGAATTTGGAACTTGGTGCCTAGATCATTGCTTTACTGAGTTCAGTTTCAGAGTTCTCTCCCTTGATTCTACAGACCATGCGACCATGGATGAATTGTTCTGGGTCTCATTTATTTCTAAAGCTTGCATTTTACCTATATTTGCGTTCACGTAATTCTGTCAATTGGTATATTATTAAGCAATTCTACCTGACAATCTTTTGAAATATTTAAGGAATGCGAGAATGGACTGGTTGCTTCTGTAATTTCGTTCACCTCAAACTATGCTTGCTGCAGATTTCTGAACCTTCCATTAAAGTATAGCATATCGTCCTTCAAATCCGTGGCCAATGGGAATTCAAGTTTACTTGCTGAGATCTATAATCTACCAAACCTGAAGATGAATCTGAAATTCCTTATTGTCAACCTTTTTTGGTTAGACTGTCTTGTTCTTTTGTTCTGCTGTTACACTGTATAACTGTTACTGTTTGGATTTTTAGGTCCTTTGTTTTAGAACCTCGGTGCCGACATGAAAGATGTAAAACTGACTTTCCTTCTTGAAGATCGAGGATGTCAGGTTGAAGGAAACCCAGATTTTCCAAACAAAGATGATGAGATCAGCTTCAAAATAAATCCAGAACTTTTGTCTCTTGGCCCACAGTTGCAGTTCAGCAAGTATATTTGACGCTTCTAAACAAACATACATTATGCTACCTGGATCTTACTAACTACCTGAACAGCACCTGCTGTTCCGTATAAAGAATCATGGGTGTGGTTTTGGATAAGGTTATCAGAGAGATAAGACTCCCTGTCATTGAAAGAAGTGTCACAGTAGCAAGCAAAAGCTCAAAAGAGGTCATCCTGAAGGTTCCTTTCTTTTACTATTTTTTATGAAAGCTTTGTGTCATGTATAGTGACATAGTTGTCATGTTACTGACGAAAATTTTACTTACTGAAGGATTATGCGACGGAATCTGATTACAATGCCGCAAATTGCTCGGCCCGTTTGATGGTCGGGACATGAGCAGGAGTCTGCCCATGTTAAGTAGCCCATGCCATTGACGTTCATGTGGTATCTTGAGCTATAGGTTCAGGAACTGCAGGATAACATGTGGGGTGCGTGCATATTACAGTTATCTATTTGCTTCTGAAGAGTATAATAGTTTTAGTTGACCGCAACTGGTCTCTGTTTAGGGTTCAGTGGAACATCAAACATCGTGTCTCGATGTCGTGTTGCTGCAATTGCTTGTTTCTCCACGCCTTGGATTTTATAACGACACCTCTGCTGTTGAGTTCTCTTGACTCGCTGCGATAAACTGGACTCCCTCCAGTGGCCCTTGTAGGTTTCCAAGTTTCAGAACTTTCACTCACACCTAGGGATCACATTTCGATCTTGTATTTCTGACCTAGTATTACTTTGTAAAATGAACTGACACCATTTTTTGATTGCGCGTCCTCGTGCGAAATGGCAACTGTTTGCTGCAAGATGAGTTAATGCCTGCCTCCCGTCCACAACACACACTTATGTGCCTGCAGGGTTAGGAGTAAACACCAGGCTGGGCGACAGCCAACACACACATACATAGAGAAGAAGAGCAATAATCCGGTCAATAATGGTATACAATTGTCACATCTCTCGGTGCAATGGCCTATAGCGTATGTCCACTGGGTCTGTTGGGACAAAAACCCGGTCCGGCGACGAACGCTGAGTAGCCTCCGACGACACGAACGCTGGACGAATCTCCTCTTTCACTCACTCACTCGGACGAACCTCTCTTTCTCTCTCACTCGGACGGAGGTGAAAGAAGGAACACACCACACTGAATTTTTCAGGTAGGTGACGGACGCCATTGCCGCACGAACGGCGCCAAGGCCACACGCACGACCGATTATTTTTTCTTCAGCTCAAAACTGTGGCTCAAACCACGTCGGGCTACAACCCTGGACGCGCACACACGCGTTACTGTAAGAGCATCTCCAACGGCCGTGCAAAGCCCTGCGCACAAAAAACTTATTTGCCGCGCGCGCTTCGGCATGTTTAGCGCGGCCGCCAGCGCTGGCTTCAGCAGCCACGCTATAATGCAGCGCGCGCGCCGCTCCAGCAGCGCGCAAAAATACAGCGCGCGCGACTCGCCGGGCATTAAACATATATGATATTTTGGACACAAAATGAGTTTGAAACATTCATCAAAATGCAATGAACATGTGAAATTTGACACAAACAAGTTGATGAATAAAAGTTCATGCCCACAAGTTCAAAATCATGCCCACAAGTTCATCCAACCAAGTTCAAATGCAAACTAAAGTTCAAGACATGAAAGACACATCAATCATCTTCCTCGTCTTCGTCCTCATCTTCCGAAGACGATTCTTCCGCCTCCGAAGATGAATCTTCCTCCCTCTCCTCATCACGCATCGCATCACGTGAAGCTCCGACGGTGTTGGCAAGATCTTCAACGGCATCTTCATGGGAATGTGTGTGAGAAGACATTCCACCCATGACGGCCGGAGGTGCATCCGTGCCTTCCATGAGAGAAGCAAAACTCATGCCTCCCATGGCGGCCATAGCGTCGGAGGGTGCTCCAAAGCCACCCATGCCTCCCATGGCGGCCGGAGATGCACCCATGCCTCCCATGGCGGCCGGAGGTGCACCCATGCCACGCATGGCTCCGAAGCCACCATGCTTCCCATGGCGCCAAGGCCACCGCCACCCATGCCGCCGAGGCCACCGCCACTCATGCGGATCATGGCTCTTTTTTGGATCAACACTTCTTCACGGGCAAGATTGACATATTCCTTTTGCGCTTCATTGAGGTTGGATGTGTCCAAGAAGAACAAGTGCTTCTCCCATTCCAACAATCTAGTTCGCTCCTTATTGCTCACTTTCCTCTCCTCCAAAGCCACCTTCCTCTCATCGGCCGCCACCCTTCTCTCCTCGGCCGCCAACCTCTCTCGGCCACGGCATCTTGGTTCCTTGCCATTTTCCTCACCTCATTGGCTTCGACCCTTGCCTTCACAATAGCTTCCATAGCATTTTTGAGCTCACCATCTCCTTTCCTCTTCTTCTTTTCGGTTTTGTCTTTCTTGCACCCATCCGGTCGTTTTGGCTTCGAGTATGAAACCGAGTTGCGTGTGGGGCTTCTCTTGCCGTCATCACTTGATGCATCATCCTCCTCCTCATCATCGTTCAACTCAAATGTTAAACTTGCGGTTGATGCTCAAATGCAAATCATCCAAACCATCACGCTTCTTCCATTTCTCATCATCCTTTAACACTTCATGGCAATGAGGCAAGGTAAAGACCCTTCCTTTCTTGATCTTCCCCTTCTTGATTGTCCTCGTCTCTTCTTTGAACAAATTTTGTGCAATGTTGTACAACGGGGGTGAGCGGGGTGCCGGTGTGCGCGTCCATGGGTGGGTGGCAGGGCGCCGGCGCCGGTGCGCGCGGGGCGTAGGAGGAGGAGAGGAGAGAGTGCGAGGGCGAACGCTCGAGTGTGTGCCGCGCTGTAGTGGGCGCCGAAATACACCGCAGCGAGTGTTTTCGACCATGGCGTAACTTCGTTATAAGCCAGCTGCCCGTTTTACACAGCGAGAGTGTTTTCGACCCACCGCGTTGCGCGCGCTAAAACAGACCAATTTGCGGCGCGGCGCTAGTTTAGCGCGACGGTTGGAGATGCTCTAACAAGCTCAGCTGGGGGTTTTATACTTGGCCGATGCTTACACATCACCCCCCACTTCCCCGATCTGGCGCACGATCCATCCGCTCAGCCCGGCCGCCCCTCACGCGTAGGACTCGCTGCTCTCAACAGCCCCTACATGCATGCACGACTCAGCACGCAGCTACACACCTAACTAGCTTATCCATCTGATGCATGCACGCACTACACTGGTAACTAACCAATCTACATGCATGGCGCACACACGCTAATGTAACTAGTAGACTTATCCATGCAAGGTTATGGCTGACAGGGTCAACCCATTAGTGGGAGTAGGAGAAGCCGACTTTTTTTTACATGGTAATACGTGTCTCATTCATATTATAAAGAACAAAGTACAAATCACGTAAAGACCGACATGATAAAACTGAAAAGATAGTAGAACACCTCTGAGCTTGACACTAACGTTCGTCAACTGCTTCCGGCACCACCACAGCAGCCACCGAAGAAAAGAATGACGAATCACCACCTCACCCGAGCTCGACGCGGCTCCATCGCTGATATGCAGCTTTGCGGACCTCCAAAGTGGCTCACCAAAAGTGAAGCCCTTGCCGTTGAACGAATCAGACCGGGGCAACACCCCGGACACGCCATCGAACTCCAGATCTGGCACCCCACCACGACTAAGACGCCGAAGGAGGAAACCATACCTGCCATCCACAAACCACGAGCCCAGCAGATATTCCGTCTTCCAGTTGTCGTCGATGCAGACCACAATCTGCATCCGCTCCTGGACTACCTCCCAAGCTCCGCGGCGACGCTGGAGCAAACGTCGTCGCAACGGCGGAGCCCGAGGACACAGGTCCACCACGAGGATGCCGCCGCCGCCACACCATCCTTGCTTGAACAGACTGGTTTCCAAATCCATCCCCAACCATAGGATTTGCGATATACACGTCGTCTCCAAGCCATGTCCATCCAAAGATGCATGTCTGGCACTATGCAAAAAAACATACAACTCGGGCAAGGTCTACGGTGAATGTGCTCCTGATGGATGTCACTGCATAGTCTGTGTGTTATCTGCGGGAAACTGAGGATATTGGCAAGCTTCGCATGGTGAACGCCGCACGGCCCATGATGTTTTCTAAGATTTAGAATAATATTTATATGTTCATTCGAAAAAAATCCTAAAGTTTGGTAATTTGTATTCAGAGAAACATGCTATCAATGTCGCTTCTCCTACTCAGCAACACATTCTGTTTTTATTTGCTGTTCCTTAAAGTCTAGACATATTTCCTTGAACTTCTATGCATAATGTGATCTCCTATAGTGAGTTCATAAATTTGCATCCAACAACGACGAATGATTTGCCTTCATACTATGGAAATGCCCAGCATTTTGCCAAACAATGGTGAAGCTGGTGAAGTTCAGTTTTTAGCCCCACGATTTTTGTAGGCTGTGACTCGATTGCTAGCGAAATAACTCAATCCTTTTGATAACAAAGGAGAAAAAAAAGAGGCAACCGTGTAAGAGAGAGAGAGAGAGAGAGAGGATTCAACATGGCTTGTATTGATCTCATGAGGTGCATGTATCAATGTTGAGGATATCACTTATCGTTAGCCTCTCGGTCGGCTGGGGATTAGGGATTAATCAAAAATTGGACAATTAATCAATTTTATCGGTTGACTATAATCGGCCTTTTTTTTACAAACCCTAGGTTTCCAGCACTATAATATGCTATTCAACATAAAAACAAAAAAATGGACAGAAGTGTTACCTTGATTCCTTGCCTTTGAATCCATGTACAATGACAAACAAAACAAGACAACTGTACATATTGCATAACAAGTCCGCAAAACACAAATAAACATAGTTTTTGCACACATAGTGCTAGAAATAGGTTCGATGTTATATTCCCGATAAATTGCTTATCAAAGCGATAAATCGGTAGAAACAATAAGTGATGTTGATATGGCATAATCTTATTGGTTACTCATCGATTAGCGATAAATCGCTGAATCGCCCGAATTTTTTGAACAGTAACATATATACAGGAGTAAGGCTCAACTGCACCCGACGTGCGTAGGCCACTATCAGACAGTCGTGACGGCGTTGGAAGAGGCAGAGACTGGAACAACACTCATGGAAAACGTTTGTAGAATTCCCTTTGTCATCACATCAGCAAGCTGCTGTTGACTGAGCACATGGAGAACACAGAACTCTCCGAGGGCAACGCGCTTCCGAACGAAGTGGATGTCCACTCCACATGCTTGGTGAGGCAATGATGCATTGGACTCGCCGACAGGTACAAAGACGAGATGTTGTCGCAGAAGGCGAGCATGGCCAATATGCGCGAGTTCTTGTATAACAAGCACCATGGGCCCTATATAAAGCACGCTCGGGATATTCATCACACATCCAAGTTAGAAAGGTAATACTACCACGAGAAACACAACCCGTACAAGTAAATTCTCCAATGGTCAGCACTGTTAGAACTTCGACCAGTGAATCGATCACATCAAATCACGATGAACACGCACACGCAAAAACTTTTGCCGAAGACACATGTCGTGCCTTTTTTTTCCCTCCATTTTTTTATTAGGCATTCCATCAAACAACTTCTGTGGAGTACCGGACATGGAGGATGACGGCAAGGGCATCGCCATCAGTGATGGCACCAGCTCGGCAGGGAAGCACAGCTGGAGTCTGGCGCGCGCGGCTCATTCCGGGAACTCCACCACCCACACGTACGGCCTCCCGCTTCTGCTAGCTCGGACTCCGGGCACGCCTTGCCGGTCATGCGCCGCCGTAATGACGACCTCGACCGCAGGGGCTTAGGCACCGCCACCTGAGAGCAGATCAAGAAGGAGGGCGAGGATGACTACGGCGAACTTTGTGGCCAGCTCCGTTTCTGCTCCGTTGCACCATGAGCCCGTGCAGGAGACGCCTCGCAGCCGGCTACGGCGGTGGCCCGTCGCCTTGGCTACGGCGGCGCGCGGATGCTGAGCTCATCTGGCGGTGGCGTCGGGGTAGAAGATGGCCTATAAATGAACAGGTGTGATGGTCGCCGTTTCCTACCTGCCACGGGTCACCTGACAGCAGGACCGGCTCGTCAGATTTTCATTTAACGTGCACTAAACGTCCGATCAGTGTTTTGTGCAAACTTTCAGCACAATGATGGTATGTTTTTGTAAAAAAAAGGGAAAAATGAATGGTGGTGGTTTCTGATTTAGGGTCCACAACTGTGGTTGTTCTTTGCAATTTACTCTCTAATTTCAACTCTAGTATTGTGATGCAAAATTTTCACTAGGAGTATACTGTATACACAACCACCAAACAAGGCTTCAGACACAGCATCCCGAGCCCCGGCTAGAGTTGGACGCACAATGCCAAACTGCATTGTGATGCAACATCCATTGCTGTGGATGCTGGCATTGCAACCAAAAGGCAACATTACTTATGAATCACATACTGTTACTCCAGTTCCAACTAATTCTAAATGAACCAAGATCAAAATCTAGCGGTAGCTTCTCCACAGTGACCAAAGGGCATGATGTTGTTTGTCACCGCTTCCGTGTCCGCCATACATCTGATGCCCTTGTTTACTGTAAAAAATAATTGGGAGACATACATTCAGTAACATTATGATAACAGTATACATAGCTATTGGTATTGAACATAGAGAGAGAACAAATGCTTTCTTACTTTGAACAGGAAGTGATTTGGAAAACTTTAGAATGATAGCTTGGAATATAAGTTACAATCATGTATGGCATGTCTGAAATTTGAGTCCAAAACTGATAAATTCTTACCGGAAGTCCATACAATAATATACTACTTGATTGGTAGACTATTCTTTGTAAAACAACTTCAGACTTATTTTCAGTCTGTAATTTCCAGAGCAGGTTAATATTGATTTCTCAAATACCAACAGTTTTGTTATTATGGACTAAAAGATAATTTGAGCAAAGCATCACAAAGCTATATTTAGATGAATTGTTTCAGAAGTCTGGTCAATAGTATCTTTGTGTTGTTTTAGAAATATCTGGTATATTGGTTTTGGTAACAAATAATATGAGAACGTTCAAAAAAAAAGGTTCAAAAAATAAATACCAACAAAACGCTGGCATTAATATCTTGTATATTTGCAAAGTGTAGACATTGATATGAGTGGGCGCACTAAACTCTGAAGGCACAGTTGAAGCTGCCAAAACCCATGCAAGAGCAACTGATTCTGAACTGTACCTTTCATTGGTAGCAACAATCAATTGAGTCATGCACATTGTTGCATACTAGCCCTTGCTGCAAATGGCTCTTGCGGAGGGTACAACAGGATGATAGCGAATCCAATGATGCATGACAGAGGATGATCGACAACACCGGCTGCATCTATGTATGGGGAATGCTACCTTTGAACAATTTCGACCATGTAACAACATAAGATGGAATTCAGGTACAGTAGCGAACTTTCCCAAATCACCAATTCATATTGTTTCAGTCACATGTTCATATTGACTAGACAAATTCAGGCAGCAAACTTTCCCAAAAACCTGAGCAGGTAAACAAAATAGCATACAACAAGTAGGCAATTTCTCTGTAAATTGAATAGGAAAACCATGCATCCAGATTGCAGTACACACATCCACTACAGGAAAAAACTTTAAAGCCGTGTACCGAATACACTCAGCTTATATTGATATGAACACGGTTTATATATAAGCCGAGTAAAAATCCCGGCTTATATGACACGGCTTACACTCCATCGGCTTATAAGGTATAAGCCGAGTGCCCGCATTTAAAACACTCGGTTTCTATTTAAGCCGTGTGTTTATACAAGGCTCTCGGCTTACAAAAGTAACATGACGGCAGCCGGAAGATTAACGGCCACGTGTCACCGTCTCTATAAACCGAGTACCTACTGGAGGCACACGGTTTATATATAAACCGAGTGCCCAAATGAGAAGCACAGTTTACATATAAACCGAGTGCCTGCTTAGGCCACACGGTTTTTATATAAATCGAGTCCTGCTTAGGCCACACGGATTTTATATAAACCGAGCGCCGAAACGAGCCGCACGGTTTTATGTAAACCGAGTGCCTACTCCTGCTATACTCGGCTTATAGTGCAGCAGCTGTTATATAAAATGCGATATCGCCGTGTGCCGCATCTAGAGCACTCGGCTTATACATCTCCCGTGGCATAATATGCCTATAAGCCGGGTTCCATGTCCCTGGGACACTCGGTTTATAGGCCAAATGTCCAGCAAGCTAAATTGTCCATCAATATATTGATCCAGCGATATATTGATCCAGCAATATATTGATCCAGCGACAACATGGCTTATATCTCCAGCAAGCTAAATTGTCCAGCAATATATAGATCCAACAAGTATATTACAATGAAGGTTCACAACAACAATATATTACAACTTGACAACCATAACAAACTGACCATGAGGTCAAAGTCCAAACAGGTACATATCCAACAAGGTTCACAACAACATGCGTGCACATCCAACAAGGTTCACAACAACATGCGTGCACATCCAACAAGGTTCACAACAACATGCGTGCATATCCAACAAGGTTCACAAACAAAAGCATGAGTTCCAAGTTCACACTAAGCATGAACCTCAAAGATGCAATGAGCTCCACCGTAGCATGTATGCCCACCGTCAATGGCATCCACGATGCAAACCTATAAGTCCATTACCAAACGCATGAGTTTTCAAAGTTAAGTTTCAAATGATCGATAAGGCACAAGAGTCAACAAGCATCAACATATAAGGTTCAAATTGAAGCTAAGAAGTATGAACAATATAAGCATCAACACTTGTGGGATCTACTATCAACAATGCACAAGTTGTAAGTTGAGAAGCACAAAGACAAGACTCAAGCATCAACAATGCACAAACATAGACAACTACCTCGAGTGATTATTGTTGCAAGGAGGTCGAAGTGCCATGATCCATAGTGGGAGTCACTGGGCTTGCTTGGGTAGGTATGGATCCAGGTACCACGAAGTTATTTGAGTCTTGTCCCGACTGAGAACACTTAAAGCATGAGAAGGTAAGATGGTAAGATTCATGATCTTTAAGCATGATGGTAAGATGCATTATTAGAAAGTTGGAAGACTTACAAAGCTAAAAGTAGGAAGAGGCGGAAGAGGAGGAAGATCTGGCAAAGTAGAACCCTGCATATTAGCTCTCAACCGAGCAAATGTCTCCTGCAGGGCTAACTGTTGTTTGACCATGAATTCCTGTTGTTGCAAGAGGGCTTGTTGCATTTTCATGGCTTGGTCCTGTTGAAGTTGGGCATTGGCCTGAGCCTCCTGCCGCAACTTGGTTTCTTCCTGCCGCAACTTGTTTTGTTCCTCTAGGCGTGCCTACAATATGCCATCACAACAAGTTCACCATCATTGCAATGCAAAGAAGAAATCACAAGGAATATCAATAAAGCAAAATATACCTCGAATTGATGTAGCATGTCCAGCCCAGGATGTGGGCGACGCTCTATAGCAGGACCTGAGCTCGAGGTCGTAGCACGGAGGTGGGCGAGTTTTGGAATGTCCTTCTTACGGATGGCACCATCACCAACATACAACCGGCCACCCTTCTTGCCTTCTCCCGACATGAGGGAAACCATGACGTCAATGTCCTGTGAGGCCGGATCAGAGTCGGGCCCGTTGCACTCCTTGAACTTCCCACTATATGCTTTAATCCTCGAACCAGCGCCAGGGTTGACCCACCCCCCTTCAGGTTTCTTTGACGTGCGGGAAAGGCATAATCCCATGAAGCTATTGAGAGGTTGTTCTCCCTCGCCTCTCTCCCTATTCTGCAATAGAAGCAATAATATCCATAAGGGCACAAGTTTAGAAGTTCATAAGACGAATGATATTATTACCTTCTTCTGCACGTAAGCGTGGAGGTTGAGGTTGCCTTGAAGGTGTACCGGACCACCCATCAAGGCACGCCGCTCCGAACACGCTCTATGTGTGACCCTCCACTCCGGGTTTATCCACCTGGATATGATTTGCTGATAGCAAGGAATCTTGTTGTTGCACCACGGGGGAAACTCCTGGGGTATACCAAATCAATCAAACTTAGGAATGAAATGAAGTTGTTTTGATCCAACCAGTCATAAGCAAATGTAAAGTACCTTCATGTACATCGAACGGGTGAGATGGACTCTCCGAACTAGTTGCTTTTTGAGAAGCATGCTGCGTTCATCTGTGAAATACTTCACCACGGCATCGACGCGCCCCTCATAGTGCATGTCTTGGACAATCTTCTTGGCAATCGCCTCCACGACCTCATTAGCTTCATCCTTCATACCCTCGGCACAAGTAAAGAAGTCCTACACAAGTGTATAAAGACGCATAAGATAGTTATCAATGCAATGATTTTGAATATTGGCAAAGAAATAACTATGAAAATGACAAAGAAATTTTACCCAGAAATCGTTGACCACCCGGTCGGCAGCATTGTTGTACTCCCTGTCCCACTTGTCTTTGGTATCCGGAGCGCGTTTCCAATGCTCCCAAGACCAAGCTGGCTCCTCCTCACCATCTCCTATGGGGACCAGGCCAGGGTAATAATGCCTGCAAAGACATCCAATGATGCTACTTGGCTGGCGTGGCACCTTTATGTCTTCTCCTACAACCAGCAAGGCCCTGCACAATGGAAAGGCAAGTAAGTCAGTATCTACAAAAATCTTGAATGTAAAGACGCAAATAATAGTCCACAGAAGCACTTACCTCACACCGACTGGTTTGACAATGAGACCCTTATGTGGATATGGTCGCGAAGCGAGCGTGGACACCCCACGCAACCATATTTTGGTCTCCTTAGGAACCGGCCATTCCATGTCCTTTGCCGATACCTCCACCTCATACTCTCCCTCCTCCAACTCCTCCCCCTCCTCCTCCTCCTCCTCCTCCTCCTCCTGAGTCGCACCACGTGATGACCCTTCCACATGCTGCCAATCACGACGAGACCTCGTCTGCTCCACCTCCACAACTGGCTCCTCCTCTGCATCCTCCTCTGCCCCCTCCTCTGACTCGTCCTCAGAATCGGCGGAGGGGATAGGGCTAGCAACACGGGATACAGTGGTACGACCACATCGTCTACCCTGGGTACTATCCACCGTGGCTCGCTGAGCAGGTTTGGCCCTGCCCACCTGTGTGGAAGCTGCTGCACCGGTGCCCTTCTTTATGGCCCCTGTCACCTTGCCTAACCTTTTAATCACATTGTCGATGCTCTTAACTTTTTTCTTTTTGTTGCCTGGCATCATTCAGTCACCTGCTATGAGAAAGAGTATTTCGATTAGTTAAAAAAATCATAAAAAAATCATATGCATAAGTTAAAACCCATAGGGAAGAACTTCTTGTGAGAAGCACATGTTCATAGTACAGAGTTGTCTTACATCTAGAAGTACATTGAATTTCATATCATTGAATTTCAGTCTGAAGTTATTAAATTTCAACTATGAGGCTGTTGTTGTTCTCCGCTCCACATGGGTACTGTTTCTTCTCAACTCCCATAGCCTAACAATGGTTTCGTCTCGATTACCATAGCCTAACATAAATACTGCCATAATTTTGGTTCCTGAAGATGCAATTGTGGGAGGGAGCAGAACCAAGACCTAGTTTGCTGCTACTGTTGTTGCAGACGAGGAGGAGATCAGCAGGGCACCTTGCCGCCGGAGCATCTTGCAAAGGAGGAGGAGATCAGCAGGGGCAGCATGTGTATGTACAGATGCAAACTAAACCAAACATGTGTACGTACTGAAGATGCAAACTGAACCCAAACGTCCGCTCTGTACTGAACACCTTGCCGCCGGAGCTGAGCACCGTCTGGGTCACCTTCCAAGCGTCGGAGCACCTTGCCGCCGGAGCACCTTGCAGAGGAGGAGGAGATCAGCAGGGGCAGCATGTGTATGTACAGATGCAAACTAAACCGAACATGTGTATGTACTGAAGATGCAAACTGAACCCAAACGTCCGCTCTGTACTGAACATGTCTGTGTACAGAGAACATGTTGCCGCTCACCTTGCCGCTGGAGGAGCCAAGCACCTTGCCGCTGGAGGAGCTGAGCACCGTCTGGGTCACCTTCCAAGCGTCCTTCTCCTCGCCAAGCACCTTGCTGCCGAAGGAGCCGAACCGGATCTGCAGAGAACAGGGCCGGTCAGAGAGAGAGATAGAGAAAGAGAGAGAGTGAGGGAGAGAGAGAGGTGTACCTGCCGGCGGAGGGAAGGTAGCGCCACGGAGAAGGCCCAGCGACCTTAACCCTAGCAGACGGCGAGGGGCGGCGGGGCAGCGGCCGGTGGGACGGCCTGGTCGGGGGAGCTCATGCTAGGCAAGGGAGGCGGCGACGTGTGGATCTGCAGCGCCAGGGCGGCTGGCAAGCGCAGCGGCGGCGGTGCGTGCAGGGCGATTTTGGTGGCGCAAGGCAGAGATTGGGGGAAGACAGGGGCGGTGGGGAGAGGCACGGGCGGCCTGGCTTGGAGGTGCTCTGCGCGGTCGATTTGGGCCAAAATTGAGCTCTTCGCGCGTCTATTTTCGATAAGTCCCGCGCGTAGCAAAAGAGTAAGCCGAGTGTCAAAGAAAAATACACGGTCTATTAAAAAATTATTTCAATAATAAAAATTTATTATTTTATTTCAATAATAAAAGTTTATTATTTCAATAATAAGAAAAATACAAGGTCTATAATTTCTGTACTTTATTTTTATTGTCTTTGTATTATACTTAATTTAATTTTCATCTTATTGTTTTTTTGTATTTCTATTTCATTGCTTTTATAAATGAAACGCTCTCCCCTTATTTCATTATTTCCACTATTCGATATATGGCCAATATTTCAATAAACTGACTGATTTATGGCTTTGATGTCTGCCCGATAAGATAAATCGGCTCATATGCAGATAAACTGGCCGATTTACCCGTTATCTCGAATTGACCGATAAGTTCAACGATATCCCCAACATTGATTATTTCATACATGGCCCTTGTAGGGTGTGGTAAAAATTTAAGTGCATTTCGAATAGGCCTCCCATAAGGCTTCTTGTAAACTACACCATCTCCGAGGTTGTCTCTGGGTATCGAGAGGGAACATGCCGGGTTTGTGAAGGAAGTGCAGGTCATGTTGCTCCGTTGGACTTGAAACTTCTCATGCTCTCAAAGGAGGCCATCAAATGACACGTGCCAGGCCCCCGCATTTTTTGGACCCACCTGCAATATTTGAGACATTTATTGCACTGTTACAGTTTCAATGCCTAAAATTAGAGATCTGCAAGGCGCCACATGAAATCATGCCCGGAAGCACCATGGAAAATCCTATGTGATATCTTTGCGACATGCGTAGGCCTTTTGCGGATCAATGAGGGGGCAGGCCCTGCCACCGAGGGGCAAAATTCCCTCGGCAGCTGGAGGGGGGAAACGGACGTGTCGGGTCAAACGCTACAGGGTTAGGCGGGACGGGGGCCCTGGGGGTAGCAATGCCACCGGAGCGTCGCACCAGGCCCTCATACATGCGGGGTGGTGTGGTGGCATGTCCGAAGAGGCGGCACGCGTCTCCGGGGTGTGGCCCCCCTCACGGACTTCGATGACACGGTAGTAGATGTTCTGCGGAAACGATGCGGCGTGAATATTATTAAATACTCGGAGCGCGATAAAATCATGAGTTTTTTACACGACGTGGGCACATGTGTTATAGGACCGATGGTAATTTTTCATAATTTTTCGTGATGGAGAAGTATCTGAACACTTCCCTCTCGCGGATTGCTCTTCGCGTCTCTTGTGGCCAGCTGGCCTCCGGGCCAACATACCGTCAAATCTTGCGTGGCGGCCTCTCACAATTCTGGAAGTGTTGTGGCGGTTGCAAATGCCCGCACGTCTCGGTGTGCCCCCCCTCACAGACGGCGCCGCCGCCGGCACACAGAGGGGAAGCGGACGCTCGAGTCTACTCGGAGGGATCTTGCCGTGGGTCTGGCCGGATGTTGCTCCAAAGTGTTCCTATGGACTGACCTAACACAACCGGGTGAAGAGGTCCATGGTCAAAGCCCGTCCGTGCAAAGTCAAAGGCTAGATCGCGTGGTCAAACGCTTCTGAGGTTAGGCGGGGCCAGGGGCCACAGGGGTAGCAATGCCACCGGAGCGTCGCACCGGGCCCTCATACATGCGGGATGGTGTGGTGGCATGTCCGAAGAGGCGGCACGCGTCTCTGGGGTGTGGCCCCCCTCACGGAGAACGTCTACTACCGTGTGTCATCGCCGTCCGTGAGGGGGGCCACACCCCGGAGACGCGTGCCGCCTCTTCGGACATGCCACCACACCACCCCGCATGTATGAGGGCCCGATGCGACGGTCCGGTGGCATTGCTACCCCTGTGGCCCCGTCCGCCAACCCCGGAGCGGTTGACCACCGGATCTACCCTTTGACTTCCCACGGACGGATTTGACCAAAGGCCTATCCACCCGGTCATGTTAGGTCAGCCCATACGAACACTTTAGAGCAACATCCGGCCACACCCACAGCAAGATCCCCTCCGTAGACCCGACGTCTGCTTCCCCCTCTGTGTGCCGGGCGGCGGCGCCGTCTGTGAGGGGCACACCGAGACGCTGCCGCCTCTTCGACATGCCACCACACCACCCTGCATGTATGAGGGGCCGGTGCGACGCCCGGTGGCATTGCTACCCCCTGTGGCCCCCTGGCCCCGCTTAACCTCGGAGCGGTTGACCACGAGATCTACCCTTTGACTTCCCACGGGACGGGCTTTGACCGGTGGACCTCTCCACCCGGTTGTGTCGGGCCGCCCATAGGGACACCCTGGAGCAACATCCGGGCCAAACCCACAGCGACATCCGCTCCGTGTAGACCCGGACGTCCGTCTGCTTCTCCAGTGCCGGGCGGCGCGACGTCCGTGAGGGGGGAGGGGACACCGGAGACGCGTGCCGGTCATTTGCAACCGCCACAACACTCCCAGAGCTAGATCCGGCGATCGTCTGTGTTAGGGTTAGATGGGACGGGGTACCGGAGGGGGTAGCAATGCCGCCAGGTGTTACGGTGGGCCCTCCTATGCTTGTCTTTGGGCGAGGTGGGACTATTTTTTACAGTGTCTTTGAGAGTCACACATATGTCGTAATAAAAAAAATAAAAAAAATGCAAAGTATCTATGCCGACGGCTTAGCCGTCGGCATAGCAGCGCAGTCCACGGATCGATGACGTGGCAAAGGGCCAGGCCTATGCCGACGGCCAGGCCGTCGGCATAGGGCCGACCACGGATCGATGACGTGGAAATGGCCAGGCCTATGCCGACGGCCTGGCCGTCGGCATATGATTGCCTTATCCGATGCGGTTCGCCCCCCACCACCCATTCTCCATCTCTCCTCCCCCCCGACCCACACCCCCGCCGCCACCGGATCCGCTCCGGTCGCTGCCGCCACCCTTCCCTCGCCCTGCTCCGTCGCCGCCCCACCGCGCTCTGGGCCGCCGCCGCCCTTCGCTCGCCACTCGCCGCAGCCGCCCCACCCGTGCTCCGCCCTGGCCTCGTCATCTCGGCTCGCGCCGCCGCCGCCCTTACCTTGCCGCAGTGGGGCGCGTGGACTCCTCCCCGGCCACCCCTCGGTCGCGCCCTCGTCAAGCTCGGTCCGGCCGGACCTCCCCGAGCCCACTCCTCCCTCACCGCCGCCCGATCGTCGCTCCGGCCGGCGGCTAGTCTGCACCGGCCCTCCTCTGCCGCTGCTCTGGTCGGCCTAGCCCGAGCCTGAGCTCCCCTCCACCTCCCCCTCCGTGCCTGCCCCCCCCCCCCCCCGAGCCGGCCCTCCCACACGGTGAGCTCCTTCCCTCCCTCTTTGAAGCAATTTTTTTAATAAATCATCAGAAGTCGATACTTTGGGCGGCCCAAAAATCACTTGTTTCAGACAATATATTCAGAACACAAGATAATCGCATTAGTTATTTCAACTATTCACAGTGCAGTTATTTTTCAAGTATTTTTCCTATCTGGTTTTAGTAGAGCATACTTACCAATCCATATATTTTGGTCATTGGCAAGAAATATATCCGAACACTAAAAAAATACAATGCGTGGTAAGTAATCAGCTAGGATTAAAAATACAATTAAGATAAGGCTGCTAGTGTTATCACAAGTTCAGCAACTAAAAATGCATAGACTGACTCTCTCAATTTATTAGCGATCCAAGCCATCCAACTAACCTGAAGAAGTCGGGTAAGTAGAAGCAGCAGGCTAGTTTTCCTCGGATTCTGAAACTGCTGCATGTGCAATACTAAATCATAGAAACCAGTGAAATTTCGTGAACTCGGGATGGATCATGAGATGCTTACCGTTTTTCTATCCAGGTGCCAGAACCTGAACGCATGGGTGGCGGCGCCGCTGCTATACCAAACATCATGCGCATACGAGCCAAAGGGGCTGTCCAAGACGCCATCAGGGGACGTCATGCGACCCTTCTCGTTGCAAGGGTGGAATAGGGAGGCGACGCCGCTGCTGATAGGTCAGCGGTGGAGGGCAATGGGAAAGATGCGGTTGGACGGGATTGGCGGCATCGATCTGGTGGTGTGGAGAGGAGAGGCCCTTCCAGGCCTGGCCGGCACTGCTTTTGTCCCCGGCAGAGCGGGAGATGAGTAGGCCGCCACCGATCCCGTTCCGGCCTCTTCGATTTGCCCTCGCACAGCCGACCGCGACCGCGTCTCGTCCCCGGTGGCACCACGGAGAGTGAACGCAGGACAATCATGAAGACGAAGACGTGGAGAAAGGGGGAGCGGGATTAGCGTGGCGGCTCCTCTCGGATATTGATGCCGGCTCCTCGATAGCCTCTCGGCGGCGGAGCGGGAGGCGGGGCGGCGGCGGTGGAGTGGGAGAAAGAGGGAAAGAGAGAGGTCGCAGCGGGAGGGGGTGGATCTAGAGGAGGGGTCGCAGCGGGAGGGAGAGAGAGAGGGAGCGATCGTTGGGTTTTTTTGGCACCGGTTTTTTCCAGAAGGATAGTGAGTTAACGGAGGTGGGAGGATGATGAAAATAAAACGAAAATGAAAGAATAACGAAAATAAACCAGCAAAAATAAACTGTGCGAATTATTCACCAAGTCGTCCATTAGAAGTAGAGATCTTCCACATCGCACCTTTTTTCTTTCTTTTCTTTTTGCTTCTTCTTCCTATCGCTGCTTCTTCCTCTCACCTTACGCACTGCAGGGTGAGCAGGTCAGCACCAGCGGCGTGAGTGACCTCCTGCTGCTTCTGCGAGTAGCTCCTCCGCCACCGCTGCACGCATCTCCTCCCCACGCACCTCCAACTGCTCCCCCATCGATGCTACAACAACTCCTTTGCTAGAACCGGTGGCATTTTTTGTTGGAAATATGAGCAAATTACTACGAGATTTAATCCGAATAAATAGGAAATAGATCATGACAGCAATAGCAGAGATTAAACTAATCATGCGGACTAGCATAGTAGATGAACAGATCACATCTAGGGCACATACTAGAAACATGAATTCTACCACGATCTCGAACAGGAAGGATAGAATCACATACGGTGCAGCGGCAGCAGCACCGCCGACGTTGACGTTGTCGCCCATGTCGTCGAGGATGAGGTTGCCGAGGTCGGGGAAGAAGTCGTCGTTCGCGAAGTCGTCGCTGCCAGCAGTCGCGCGAGTGCGCTCCCCAAAAACCTGATCGCCCCTCTCCCGTACAGGATCACGAGAGGCGGGTTCCGGAGGCCTGCTGTCCCTTCTCCCGGTGCACGCCGAAAGGAGGGATGGAGAAGACTTGCTTGGCGGCGCAATGATCTGGAGCGCTGGTGAGAAACCATACGAAGCGGCGGGGGCTAGGGTAGACGTCTGCCTGACTATATAGTGCGGCCGGGCAGGTCGTGGGAGTAAACCCCACGTCCGAGTCGTCACGATCCAAAAGAATCGGAAACGGTTCAGTAATTAACGCGTCCGTTAATTATTAATTAATGACTCATTAATTTTTCCCGAGCAGCAAAAATATAGACAACGTGCATAGCTCCGTCCTCGGCTCGGCTCAATCCCGCAACCCGCGGCGCGTCGTGACGAGGCGTGGCGAGGCGAGCGAGGAGGAGGAGCGCGCGTGTAGGTCTCCTCTTCTCATGCTCATACAAGTGGTAGAAGAGCTCACCTTATAAAGAGGTGCAACTCTCTCTCAACTTATGAGGTGGGACTAAACTTTAGCCTCACTCACTCCACTCACCTGTGTGCATGAATGGGCCAAGAGAATTTCAGAATTTTAGTTGGGCTTTGGGCCAAAGCCCACTAGTAAATTTCAACAATCCCCACAAAGTCTCATTGGCACATTTCACCATTTATTTCCAAAACATTGTTTATATACGGTGCTTAGTGGAGACTGTGAAGTTGAACTTCCACTTAGAGATTTATGCTACACTAGATCACAACTTGAATAGTGGACTATGCCTTGAACTACAAGTTTTCTGTGAGACTAGTTTCACACAAACTCTTGACCGATACTGGGCTGCCGCAAGGCTTCCCCGCGGGTGGAGCGTATACGTCATACTCCAGGGCCTTTCATGAATTTATTAGAGAACACCCAATTCTCACAGACTGCGGCGTTAATAGTCAAATTCATATAGGTGTGTTCCTCAGAAGATGTTCTGCAGGACAACATCTCTGCTTACCCGAATAAGCCACTTGGAACACATTAAGATAAGTATCAACCTGCCATGCAGATCAGGAGAGTGTTGCATCTTCACGGAGTGGGATAGTTAATATAGGGATACTCTCCTCCCAGCTGACCAACAGCTTGTCTCCCACTTCTACTTCACGGGATCTCCGATCACATAGAGTGGGTTACCACTATGGAAAACTCATGCGGTGGGTCTCAGACCCATCTCCATCGATGCATTATCTATCACATTACGTGATAGACCCTTTGTGAAGGGATCTGCCAAGTTTTTCGACGTTTGGATACAATCCAATGTAATAACTCCGGAGTTCCTTAGTTTCCTGACAGATTTTAATCTCCTCTTCACATGCCTTGAGGACTTCATATTGTCCTTAGAACTGTTTATCTTGATGATCACAGTTTGATTATCACAGTTCATCAGGATAGGGGGTATTGGTTTTTCAACCATAGGTAAGTCCATCAATAGCTCACGAAGCCACTCTGCTTCAACAAAGTGGCAGTGTCTAATGTGTGAGTTCTGCTTCCATAGTTGACCTCGTTAAGATGGTGCCTTGCAAGACTTCCAGGAAACAGCGCCACCACCAAGTGTAAAAACATAACCACTTGTGGCCTTAATCTCATCGACATCGGATATCCGATTCCAGTCACTATAACCCTCCAGTACCCTTGGATACCCGGTGTAGTGAATCCCATAGCTCGAAGTGCCCTTCAAGTAGCGCATAACTCTCTCAAGCGCACGCCAATGATCATCTCCCGGTTTTGACACAAACCGACTCAGCTTGCTCACAGCAAAGGAGATGTCAGGCCTCGTGGCACTCGCCAAATACATAAGCGAGCCAATAATCTGAGAATACCTCAGTTGATCTCTAGTAATCCGTCGATTCTTTGAAAGCAACACACTAGCATCATATGGAGTTGGAGAAGGCGTGCAGTCGCTATACCCAAAACGACTCAAGACCTTTTCCACATAGTGAGACTGAAGCAGTGTGATCCCACCATTCTCATCTCTCAACAGCTTGATGTTTAAGATAACATCGGCTACTCCTAGATCCTTCATCTCAAAACAGCGAGATAAGAAATCCTTAACCTCCTTGATTAAATCAAGTTTGGTTCCAAAGATCAATATGTCATCGACATACAGACAAAGAATAACTCCTTCGCCCCCACCATAGCGATAGTACACGCACTTGTCACCATCGTTTACTACAAAGCCGGTAGCAGTTAATGTTCTTTCAAACTTCTCATGCCACTCCTTAGGAGCTTGCTTAAGGCCATATAAAGACTTTAACAACTTGCACACCTTTCCTTCACGACCAGGTACTACAAAACCATCTGGCTGATCCATGTAAATTTCCTCCTTCAACTCTCCATTGAGGAAAGCCGTCTTGACGTCCATTTGATGAACGAGAAGACCATGTGAGGCAGCCAGTGATAGTAGCACCCGAATTGTGGTCAGTCTAGCCACAGGTGAGTAAGTATCAAAGAAGTCTTCACCTTCTTTCTGGGTATAACCCTTAGCCAAAAGCCGTGCCTTGTACTTTTCAATCGTACCATCAGGTCTAAGCTTCTTCTTGAACACCCACTTACATCCTACAGGTTTGCACCCATAAGGACGGTTAGTGATCTCCCAGGTTCCGTTAGCTAAGATGGAATCCATCTCGCTACGAACAGCTTCCTTCCAAAGAGTCGGCATCGGAGATGCATAGGCCTGAAATAGTCCTGGTGTGTCATCCACAAGGTACACAATGAAATCATCACCAAAGGACTGTGCAGTCCTCTGTCTCTTACTCCTTATAGGAGTTTCATTGTCACCCTCAACTGGATTCTCAACGTGTTCCATCGCAATGGTAGGTTCAGGAATTACAGTGATCGTATCCTTCATAGGAAATATGTCCTTAAAGGCCCTCCTGATTTGATGAACTTGACATATCCTTCATAGGAAATATGTCCTTAAAGAAAGTTGCATCATTAGACTCCATAATCGTACCAACATGCATGTCGGATACCTCAGATTTTATTATCAAAAATCTATAGCCAATGCTGTGAAAAGCATAGCCAGAAGAACACAATCCACGGTTTTGGTCCAAGCTTGCGCTTCTTGGGAATTGGTATATTAACTTTTGCCAAACAACCCCAAGAACGTAGGTAAGAGAGTTTCAACCTTTTCCTTTCCCATTCCTCAAATGGAGTCATGGTCTTATGCTTTATGGAACTCGGTTTAGGACATGACACGCGGTCATTAGCGCCTCCCCCCACCATTCCTTGGAAAGACCCGATGTGTCTAACATGGCGTTAACCAAATCAGTTCGAGTTCGGTTCTTTCTTTCGGCCACCCCATTAGACTGAGGTGAGTAGGGTGGCGTCCTCTCATGGATTATACGCGTCCTCTCATGGATTATACCATGTTCCGCACAAAACAGATCAAATTCATTGGAAAAATACTCTCCACCACGATCGGACCTAAGCCGTTTAATTTTTCGATCAAGTTGGTTCTCTGCCTCAGCTTTATAGTTTTTGAAGAAAGTTAAAGCCTCATCCTTTGATTTCAGAAGATACACATAACAATATCTAGTGGAGTCATCAATCAATGTCATGAAATATCTCTTTCCACCTTTTGTCAACACACCATTCATCTCACAAAGATCGAATGTATAAGCTCTAGTGGTGCCAAGTCTCTTGCCTCTGCAGTCTTATGGGACTTGCGAGGTTGCTTAGCTTGCACACATACTTGGCACTTAGAGCCTTTGACAGCAGAGATTTTCGGAATTAAATTCATATTGGCTAGCCGCGTCATGCAACCAAAGTTAATGTGACAAAGTCGTGAATGCCAAATACCAGATTCATTGTTGTGGCAAACATTATTAATAACTTTAGTGCAAATATCTGACAAAGATAGGCGGAACAAGCCTCCGCACTCATAGCCTTTTCCAACAAATTGTCCACACTTGGAAATTACAACTTTATTGGACTCAAAACCAACTTAAAACCATCTCGACATAAATGGGAACCGCTTAACGAGATTTTTATTGATGGACGGCACATGATGAACGTTCTTCAGACGCATACGGTCTTCCCCAAGTAAACTTCAGATCGACCGTACCAACACCTAGAACGATGGCATGTGATGCCGGGACCCGATCCTAAGTCACACCAATCTAGCATGTAACACATCATATCACTTTATGCATCACGCACGGTATTCCCACCGGTGTCGCCTTACCATGGCCCGGGACCGTTTAAGCCTTTTGGCTCCACGTATATGATAGTGTCGCTAGCATCCATATGACAAAGAATCCGGGCCGACATGGCTAGTCGTGAACCCAAAGCGGCGCTAACCCATGGGGACAGGCATACATGAATCACATCGAGCATGTCGGTCATCAACGTATGAATTCGGGCTGTAGCACTGGGCTAACAGGACTCCGGTATTCCGGGCTGTAGCGGTTCATAGTATTTGGAAGAAGGAAATACCACGGACCTCGAGGACTATCGCAAAGTTACTAATATCCTAAAGGTACGAGCAACACTATCAACATTAGGTAAGTAGGGTGAATCTCGGGTTCAAGAACCCATGAATAGAATACCTACTAACTAATAACATCACGGGATGCTTTCAAGAATAATGGCCAGAATCATCACACTGGGGATACAAAAGCATTGCTAAATTGCTAGGTGACTTCCTAAACACCTAGGGTCATAATAATAACTCCAACATATATGTCGAGGCAACAAAGTACCTCAACTTACCGATTAGTGTGCTCATTCTGACCAAAAAGGACATTGGGAACGGAAGGAAAGGATTTGCAAATGCATCAGACTATTTAGAGACCTGGGATGACTCGGACAACATAACGGCTGTAAATGCTCAAAATGATTTGAGACATCCTGCAAAAATGGTGGCATAACCACTCAACATCACAACATCAAGGTTCCGAGATCAACAATTATCATACAGAAATAGTAGGAACTGAACTGGGGCTTAAATCCAACAATCTTAAAGGTCTATGGATTAGTAACACGTCATCCTAATAGATAGATGAGAAGCCTAGTTCTTAATCCCCGTAGAAGGGAAGAGGATGACTCAGATCGTAAGGCCATGAGGTATAAGGAGTAAAAAGAGCCTTACGTTCCCTTCCACAATCAATTCCCTTACATAACTAAAGCATTTCTAGACACAACTTCGACCAATTTGGCTTGGTAATCCTACAGGCAGTCAGGCTCTGATACCAACGCTGTCAGGACCCCGATCCTAAGTCACACCAATCTAGCATGTAACACATCATATCATTTTGCGGCCTCACGCACGGTATTCCCAGTGTCGCCTTACCATGGCCCGGGACCGTTTAAGCCTTTTGGCTCACGTATATGATAGTGTCGCTAGCATCCATATGACAAAGAACCCGGGCCGACATGGCTAGTCGTGAACCCAAAGCGGCGCTAACCCATGGGGACAGGCATACACGAATCACATCGAGCATGTCGGTCATTAACGTATGAATTCAGGCTGTAGCACTGGGCTAACAGGACTCCGGTATTCTGGGCTGTAGCAGGCTAGGCAGGACTCGGGATATCACCGCGTGACATTTCCCTGAAGGAACAGACATAGGAACGAAGTGAAACACATGCCGGCCAGTCAAGTGTCCAAGCAGTAGTGCTGGGCTAGCAGGACTCCGGTGAACCGGGCTGTAGCGGACTACTATCGCTCAGAGGCACGAGACTACATTTCCCCATATGAGAGGCTGCCAAGGACAAACAACTAGTTTGTCGGATCCCACACATACCAAGCATTTCAAACATACACACAATATGCTCAATATGTGTAAATACAACATGGCATCACAACATAACTCTCGACTCAAATATTTATTCATTAGGCTCCGAGGAGCGAGATATTACAAACATGGGTCTCATGACCCAACACTCGGAAACATACAAGTCAAAGCACAAGCGGAAGCTAAACATGTCTGAGTACAGACAACTATAAATGAAAAGGGCTGAGAAGCCTGACTATCTACGAGATCCTGCCGAGGGCACAAGATCGTAGCTGAGGTAACAAGCTAAATGTCAAAGTCCACGCGGAACTACTAGCGATACTGAAGTCTCTCTGCAAAACATAACATAAGCAAACGTGAGTACAATTGTACTCAACAAGACTTACATCAGAACTAGCTACATATGCATCATTATCAAAAGGGGGTGGTGGAATTTGACTGCAGCAAGCCAGCTTTGACCCGGTGGCTATCCTGAACTACGACTGCAAGTAACTCTTTTGAGGTGGCGCTACGAGTCCACATATTCACCATATCAATACACCACTATGGATCCGGTCCCGTCTCCCTACGAGAACGCCATCCATAGCACTCACGCTTATCTTGTGCATTTTAGAGTATCCACTTTCACTTGTCTATGAACTGTTATAGGCAACCCAGAAGTCCTTTTCCGCGGACACGGCTATTCGAATAGATCATATTAACCCTGCAGGGGTGTACTTCTTCACACACGCTCTCACCACACTTACCGCCGTTTACACGACATGTACTCGGCAACCTTCAAGCGGAAGCCCAACGTGGGTGTCGGCCACGGCCTACCTAAACACACAAGTCCCAAGTCCACGTTTATCGCCTATTCGGGTTCCACCCGCAGGGAGTCCGGCCGAGGTTTCCCATACAGCCCCGAACGATGTGTGCAGGGTTCCCGAGACACCAAACGGGAGAATCGGTACACCGGGCCACGGTGCCTACCACAACACAACCCACCCCTATGGTCAGTGTTGCGTGCGGCCCCCAGCATGCTACAAACACCAGAAACTACTTGCAACTCCCGGACTGAGGACAAGAGTGGTTAAGAAGCCGAGAGGGTCCATTGGTTTCGGGCCCAATGCGTGGTAGTAACTGTTTCACGGATCACAAACACAGAACTCAGTTCCTGAGGACGGATGCAATGAGACAACCCACCATGTACTCCTACATGGCCTCTCACCGCTACCTTTACCAGATCGTGTTCACACACTTAGCTCACACACAGTAGGACATGTTCACACACCTCCGATTCATCCCCGATGAATCAGACCTGACTCAACTCTAAGCAGTAGCAGGCATGACAAACAAGCATGAATGAGTAGGCACAACATGGCTCAAGCAACTCCTACTCATGCTAGTGGGTTTCATCTAATTCTTGTGGAATGACAGGTCATGCAGAGGATAAAGGGGTTCAGCTACCGCAGCAAGTAACAGTTGAATCGTTGTTGTCCTAATGCAGTAAAAGAGAGCAGGAGCGAGAGAGTGGGATTATATCGGAATGAACAAGGGGGTTTTGCTTGCCTGGCACTTCTGAAGATAATATAGTTCTTCATCGGTGTCATCGAACAATCGGCGGAACCACGTCTATCGAGAGGGGACAGACACCGGCAACTGAGAAAGAACACAATCAATGCAATGCACATTCACATGAATGACATGTCATGTTAAGGTACTGAATTGACCTAATGCAGCAGTAAGACAAGTTAATTGAAGTGGAATTCAAACAAGGTTAAACTCCAACTCCAAATGGTAGTTCATAAATTACCCTAATCATGATTCATCCTATTCAGCGAGGTTAACTTGTTCAATCATGCATGATCATGGCATAAACAGATTCTTCATATTTTTCTGATCATTTTCATATATAAATTATTTAATTTGGAGTTACGGTTGAATTTCTATGAATTTTAGAAGTTTGTGGTATTTTCTGAAATTTCCTGAATTATAATAAATCCGTAAAGGTATTATCACGTCGACTGACGTCGATGTGACATCAGCCAGGTCAAACCTGACAGTGGGTCCCGCGTGTCGATGTAATTAGTTTAACTAAATTCAATTAGCACTAATCCTAATTAACTAGCAGGGCTGGGCCCCACCGTCATTGAGTCGAAGTCAAACCGATCAAACCCGGGTCAAACTTCGCCGGAGTTGATCCGAGGCTCGTCGCCCGGCAAGGCCGGGGGCAGCGGAGAGCGTCGGGATTCGCCCTCCGATGACCAAAAGAGCGCGGAGGGTTTCACGAGATGCCAGGCTCGCGCGCATCTAACAGGCAAACGGAGGAGCTAGGGTGGCCGGAGGCGACGGCAATCATGACGACGGCGGCGCCGGAGTTCGGGTGAGGCGCGAGCGGTGGCTACGGTACACAACAGGAGCAATGGACTAGGGTTTTGGGATCCTGGCGTGGTGCTGAGCACGGTGGTATGCTCGGACGTGACGTGCGTGAGCTCTAGCCACGGCGACCTCGTGGCCCGTGGCGATGAGCTCTCGGGCTCGGCGGAGCCCGCGGTTAGAGGAAGAAATCGGCATCGGGGAGAGGAAGGTTCGGTGCGGGGGCTCACAGCGATGACGACGGGACGCTCGGCGAGGTCGGGGACGGTCCGGAGCCGACGAATCGGGCGACGGCGACCGGCGGGTCCGAGGAGGGGAAAAGCGTCGGGGCGGCGCTGCGGGGCTTCTCCGGTTGCGTGAGCCGACAGAGAGGACGAGGGAGGCACTGTGGAGCTCGGGAGCGCGTCGGAGAGGAGAGGGGGTGGCGGTGGCCGCGAGGGCAGCGAGGGGCAGCGACGGTGGCGCTCGGCCGGTTGTGTCTGAGAGGGACGGAGGAGGGAGAGGCACGGGGGAGAGTGAGAGGGGTCCCAGGGGGTCCAGAGCGGCGCCGAGGAGGGCCTTCGAGGCCCCTCGGTGAGGCAGGCGAGCAGGGAGGAGGCGTGGCGAGCTCGGGCGCGTGCGCCATGTCCCTCCTCTGCCTACTGGCAGAGGAAGACGATGAGCGGCGGGGTAGGTGGGCTGGGCTGGTGGAATTGGGCAGGTGGGCTGAGAGGTGAGCGCTGTAGGGTTTCTCTCCTCTCTTTTTATTTGTTTTAGTTTTTCTATTATCTGCTTTAAGTTTGCAATTAAAAACCCAACCAAAACACTTTGGTTAATTCTGTAAATTTTTGTGAGGAATATTTGAATTATTTTCAAACCACACAATAAATTTCAGAATATTTGGAGCAACCAATATTTAATGGTAACTTTTAAACTCCAACTCAAATACCATAATGATTTAATTCAATGACCAAAATGTCCTGGAAAAATATGCATTATTTCTGGTAGAGGCTTTCACCTTTTTCCATAAATCATGGACATTTTAAAAGGATATTTTGAGGTCACTGAAAATATTTTGGTTGAACCTATTTGAATTGCTTTAATGCTAGGGTTTAGGCAATCCCCATTTCAAGTTTCTTAGAAATTTAAACATGATGCATGGATGCAATGCCACTAGTTACAAGCAAGCTCTAGGGCTGTGACATGTGACCCGTTCCCCATCAGCACGGGAGAAGTCCATGTGGCCTTGTAAGAAGAAAACATGGAGGCGTCAGCACAAACATGTACATTGGAACCGGTGTCAATTAACCAATCAGGGGATTGAAATACTGAAAGGATGGTAGGAAAAATACCGTACCCTGATTCCTTCATATCAGTATCACCGATGACAACATTAGCGGACTTGTCGCTCTTCTCATGTTCGCGCTCCTCAAATCGGTTAGGACACTTCGGAGCCCAGTGATTAGGATCACCGCAGACATGGCAAAGTCCCTTCCCCTTCTTATGAGAATTCTTCTTGAAGTTGGTAGTATATGATGGCTTGTTCTTTGTATCAAACTTGCCTTTGCCCTGAGTTTTGTTCTTGTTGTTTTTGAACTTGTTGGGCTGGAAGTTCTTCTTCCGTAACATGTGGGCACTAGAAGCTCCCTCAGCAACTCGAGCACGTGTGTCTTTTGCTCTCGCCTTCTCATCAACATCAAGAGTACCAATGAGATCCGTAACGGAAAACTCATGTCTCTTGTGTTTCAGGGAAGTAGCAAAATTGTTCCACGAAGGTGGAAGCTTGGCAATAATGCCTCTGACAACAAATTTGTCCGGCAACACACACTTGAAGTGCCCACGTTCTATGCGAGCGACTGTATCTCATGAGCCTGCTGAACAACAGAGCGCTCATCAGTCATCTTGTAGTCATAGAATTGCTCCATGACGTACAACTCGCTACCGGCGTCCGAGGCACCAAACTTGGCCTCGAGCGCAGCCCACATGTCCTTGCCGTTGTCAAACGACATATACGAATCCACAATGGAATCATCAAGAACACCCAGAAGAGCGCCTTTAAAGAGAGTATCGATCTTCTCAAAAGCTTCCAGCTGTGCTGGATTAAGATCGCCCTCGGGCTTGCCCTTAATGGCGTCATAGCAGCCCATGGTCTGAAACCAGTAGACTGCTCTCGTGCGCCACCTCTTATATTGCGCCCCCTTAAAGGCAGGCGGCTTCAGACAAGAGCAAAACCACTCGGAGTAAATTGCCTATAATCAGGTTTTTGGATTGTTGGAAATATGAGCAAATTACTACGAGATTTAATCCGAATAAATAGGAAATAGATCATGACAACAATAGCAGAGATTAAACTAATCATGCGAACTAGCATAGCAGATGAACAGATCACATCTAGGGCACATACTAGAAACATGAATTCTACCACGATCTCGAACAGGAAGGATAGAATCACATACGGTGCAGCGGCAGCAAGACCGCCGACGCTGACGTTGTCGCCCATGTCGCCGAGGATGAGGTTGCCGAGGTCGGGGAAGAAGTCGTCGTCATGAAGTCGTCACTTGCCAGCGATCGCGAGTCGCTCCCCAAAAACCTGATCGCCCCTCTCCCGTACAGGATCATTAGAGGCGGGGTTCCGGAGGCCTACTGTCCCTTCTTCCGGTGCACGCCGAAAGGAGGGATGGAGAAGACTTGCTTGGCGGCGCAATGATCTGGGCGCTGGTGAGAAACCATAATAGCGGCGGCGGCTAGGGTAGACGTCTGCTGACTATATAGTGCGGGCGGGTAGGTCGTGGGAGTAAACCCCACGTCCGAGTCGCCACGATCCAAAAGAATCGAAGCGGTTCAGTAATTAACGCGTCCGTTAATTATTAATTAATGACTCATTAATTTTTCCCGAGCAGCAAAAATATAGACAACGTGCATAGCTCCGTCCTCGACTCGGCTCAATCCCGCAACCCGTGGCGCGTCGTGACGAGGCGTGGCGTGGCGTGGCGTGGCGAGGCGAGCGAGGAGGAGGAGCGCGCGTGTAGGTCTCCTCTTCTCATGCTCATACAAGTGGTAGAAGAGCTCACCTTATAAAGAGGTGCAACTCTCTCTCAACTTATGAGGTGGGACTAAACTTTAGCCTCACTCACTCCACTCACCTGTGTGCATGAATGGGCCAAGAGAATTTCAGAATTTTAGGTGGGCTTTGGGCCAAAAGCCCACTAGTAAATTCCAACAATCCCCCACAAAGTCTCATTGGCACATTTCACCATTTATTTCCAAAACATTGTTTATATACCGGTGCTTAGTGGAGACTGTGAAGTTGAACTTCCACTTAGAGATTTATGCTACACTAGATCACAACTTGAATAGTGGACTATGCCTTGAACTACAAGTTTTCTGCGAGACTAGTTTCACACAAACTCTTGACCTCTACTGGGCTGCCGCACGGCTTCCCCTGCTGGTGGAGCGTATCGTCATACTCGGGGCCTTTCATGAATTTATTAGAGAACACCCAATTCTCACAGATGCGGCGTTAACAGTCAAATTCATATAGGTGTGTTCCTCGAGAAGATGTTACGCAGGACAACATCTCTGCTTACCGAATAAGCCACTTGGATCACATTATGATAAGTATGAACCTGCCATGCATATCTGGTGAGTATTGGTTCTTGACGGAGTGGGATAGTTATTATAGGGATACTCTCCTCCCAGGTGACCAACAGCTTGTCTCGCACTTCTACTTCACGGGTTCTCCGATCACATAGAGTGGGTTACCACTATGGAAAACTCATGAGGTGGGTCTCGCACCCATCTCCATCGATGCATTATCTATCACATTACGTGATAGACCCTTTGTGAAGGGATCTGCCAAGTTTTTCGACGTTTGGATATAATCCAATGTAATAACTCCGGAGTTCCTCAGTTTCCTGACAGATTTTAATCTCCTCTTCACATGCCTTGAGGACTTCATATTGTCCTTAGAACTGTTTGTCTTGATGATCACAGTTTGATTATCACAGTTCATCAGGATAGGGGGTATTGGTTTTTCAACCATAGGTAAGTCTATCAAGAGCTCACGAAGCCACTCTGCTTCAACAAAGGCGGTGTCTAATGTCGTGAGTTCTGCTTCCATAGTTGACCTCGTTAAGATGGTCTCGCTTGCAAGACTTCCAGAAACAGCGCCACCACCAAGTGTAAAAACATAACCACTTGTGGCCTTAATCTCATCAGCATCGGATATCCAGTTCGAGTCACTATAACCCTCCGGTACCCTTGGATACCCGGTGTAGTGAATCCCATAGCTCGCATGATGCCCTTCAAGTAGCGCATAACTCTCTCAAGCGCCGCCAATGATCATCTCCCGGTTTTGACACAAACCGACTCAGCTTGCTCACATCAAAGGAGATGTCAGGCCTCGTGGCACTCGCCAAATACATAAGCGAGCCAATAATCTGAGAATACCTCAGTTGATCTCTAGCAATCCGTCGATTCTTTCGAAGCAACACACTAGCATCATATGGAGTTGGAGAAGGCGTGCAATCGCTATACCCAAAACGACTCAAGACCTTTTCCACATAGTGAGACTGAAGCAGTGTGATCCCACCATTCTCATCTCTCAACAGCTGATGTTTAAGATAACATCAGCTACTTCTAGATCCTTCATCTCAAAACAGCGAGATAAGAAATCCTTAACCTCCTTGATTAAATCAAGTTTGGTTCCAAAGATCAATATGTCATCGACATACGCATAAAGAATAACTCCTTCGCCCCCACCATAGCGATAGTACACACACTTGTCACCATCGTTTACTACAAAGCCAGCAGCAGTTAATGTTCTTTCAAACTTCTCATGCCACTCCTTAGGAGCTTGCTTAAGGCCATATAAAGACTTTAACAACTTGCACACCTTTCCTTCCTGACCAGGTACTACAAAACCATCTGGCTGATCCATGTAAATTTCCTCCTTCAACTCTCCATTGAGGAAAGCCGTCTTGACGTCCATTTGATGAACGAGAAGACCATGTGAGGCAGCTAGTGATAGTAGCACCCGAATTGTGGTCTGTCTAGCCACATGTGAGTAAGTATCAAAGAAGTCTTCACCTTCTTTCTGGGTATAACCCTTAGCCACAAGCCGTGCCTTGTACTTTTCAATCGTACCATCAGGTCTAAGCTTCTTCTTGAACACCCACTTACATCCTACAGGTTTGCACCCATAAGGACGGTCGGTGATCTCCCGAGTTCCGTTAGCTAAGATGGAATCCATCTCACTACTGAACAGCTTCCTTCCAAGAGTTAGCATCGGAGATGCATAGGCTTCCTGAAATAGTCTGGGTGTGTCATCCACAAGGTACACAATGAAATCATCACCAAAGGACTTTGCAGTCCTCATCTCTTACTCCTTATAGGAGTTTCATTGTCACCCTCAACTGGATTCTCAACGTGTTCCATCGCAATGGTAGGTTCAGGAATTACAGTGAGTTCCTCACTAGATGGAATAGGTATCTCCTGATTTGATGAACTTGACATATCCTTCATAGGAAATATGTCCTTAAAGAAAGTTGCATCATTAGACTCCATAATCGTACCAACATGCATGTCGGATACCTCAGATTTTATTATCAAAAATCTATAGCCAATGCTATGAAAAGCATAGCCCAGAAGAACACAATCCACGGTTTTTGGTCCAAGCTTGCGCTTCTTGGGAATTGGTATATTAACTTTTGCCAAACAACCCCAAGAACGTAGGTAAGAGAGTTTCAACCTTTTCCTTTCCCATTCCTCAAATGGAGTCATGGTCTTATGCTTTGTGGGAACTCGGTTTAGGACATGACACGCGGTCATTAGCGCCTCCCCACCATTCCTTGGAAAGACCCGATGTGTCTAACATGGCGTTAACCAAATCAGTTAGAGTTCGGTTCTTTCTTTCGCCACCCCATTAGACCGAGGTGAGTAGGGAGGCGTCCTCTCATGGATTATACCATGTTCCGCACAAAACAGATCAAATTCATTGGAAAAATACTCTCCACCACGATCGGACCTAAGCCGTTTAATTTTTTCGATCAAGTTGGTTCTCTGCCTCAGCTTTATAGTTTTTGAAGAAAGTTAAAGCCTCATCCTTTGATTTCAGAAGATACACATAACAATATCTAGTGGAGTCATCAATCAATGTCATGAAATATCTCTTTCCACCTTTTGTCAACACACCATTCATCTCACAAAGATCAGAATGTATAAGCTCTAGTGGTGCCAAGTCTCTTGCCTCTGCAGCCTTATGGGACTTGCGAGGTTGCTTAGCTTGCACACATACTTGGCACTTAGAGCCTTTGACAGCAGAGATTTTCGGAATTAAATTCAGATTGGCTAGCCGCGTCATGCAACCAAAGTTAATGTGACAAAGTCGTGAATGCCAAATATCAGATTCATTGTTGTGGCAAACATTATTAATAACTTTAGTGCAAATATCTGACAAAGATAGGCAGAACAAGCCTCCGCACTCATAGCCTTTTCCAACAAATTGTCCACACTTGGAAATTGCAACTTTATTGGACTCAAAAACCAACTTAAAACCATCTCGACATAAATGGGAACCGCTAACGAGATTTTTATTGATGGACGGCACATGATGAACGTTCTTCAGACGCACGGTCTTCCCCGAAGTAAACTTCAGATCGACCGTACCAACACCTAGAACGATGGCATGTGATGCCAGGACCCCGATCCTAAGTCACACCAATCTAGCATGTAACACATCATATCACTTTGCGGCATCACGCACGGTATTCCCACTGGTGTCGCCTTACCATGGCCCGGGACCGTTTGCGCCTTTTGGCTCACGTATATGATAGTGTCGCTAGCATCCATATGACAAAGAACCCGGGCCGACATGGCTAGTCGTGAACCCAAAGCGGCGCTAACCCATGGGGACAGGCATACATGAATCACATCGAGCATGTCGGTCATCAACGTATGAATTCGGGCTGTAGCACTGGGCTAACAGGACTCCGGTATTCCGGGCTGTAGCAGGCTAGGCAGGACTCCGAATATCACCACGTGACATTTCCCCGAAGGAACAGACATAGGAACGTAGTGAAACACATGCCGGCCAGTCAAGTGTCCAAGCAGTAGTGCTGGGCTAGCAGGACTCCGGTGAACCGGGCTGTAGCGGACTACTATCGCTCAGAGGCACGAGACTATATTTCCCCATATGAGAGGCTGCCAAGGACAAACAACTAGTTTGTCGGATCCCACACATACCAAGCATTTCAAACATACACACAATATGCTCAATATGTGTAAATACAACATGGCATCACAACATAACTCTCGACTCAAATATTTATTCATTAGGCTCGAGGAGCGAGATATTACAAACATGGGTCTCATGACCCAACACTCGAAACATACAAGTCAAAGCACAAGCGGAAGCTAAACATGTCTGAGTACAGACAACTATAAATGAAAAAGGCTGAGAAGCCTGACTATCTACCAGATCCTGCCGAGGGCACAAGATCGTAGCTGAGGTAACAAGCTAAATGTCGAAGTCCACGCGGAACTACTAGCGAGACTGAAGTCTCTCTGCAAAACATAACATAAGCAAACGTGAGTACAATTGTACTCAGCAAGACTTACATCAGAACTAGCTACATATGCATCATTATCAAAAGGGGGTGGTGGAATTTGACTGCAGCAAGCCAGCTTTGGCCCGGTGGCTATCCTGAACTACGACTGCAAGTAACTCTTTTGAGGTGGCGCACACGAGTCCACATATTCACCATATCAATACACCACTATGGATCCGGTCCCGTCTCCCTACGAGAACGCCATCCATAGCACTCACGCTTATCTTGTGCATTTTAGAGTATCCACTTTCACTTGTCTATGAACTGTTATAGGCAACCCAGAAGTCCTTTTCCGCGGACACGGCTATTGGAATAGATCATATTAACCCTGCAGGGGTGTACTTCTTCACACACGCTCTCACCACTTACCACCGTTTACACGACATGTACTCGGCAACCTTCAAGCGGAAGCCCAACGTGGGTGTCGGCCACGGCCTACCTAAACACACAAGTCCCAAGTCCAGGTTTATCTCCTATTCGGGTTCCATCCGCAGGGAGTCCGGCCGAGGTTTCCCATACAGCCCCGAACGATGTGTGCAGGGTTCCCGAGACACCAAACGGGCGAATCGGTACACCGGGCCACGCTGCCTACCGCAACACAACCCACCCCTGTGGTCAGCGTTGCGTGCGGCCCCCAGCATGCTACAAACACAAGAAACTACTTGCAACTCCCGGACTGAGGACAAGAGTGGTTAAGAAGCCGAGAGGGTCCATTGGTTTCGGGCCCAATGTGTGGTAGTAACTGTTTCATGGATCACAAACACAGAACTCAGTTCCTGAGGACGGCTGCAATGAGTCAACCCACCATGTACTCCTACATGGCCTCTCACCGCTACCTTTACCAAATCGTGTTCACACGCTTAGCTCACACACAGTAGGACATGTTCACACACCTCCGATTCATCCCCGATGAATCAGACCTGACTCAACTCTAAGCAGTAGCAGGCATGACAAACAAGCATGAATGAGTAGGCACAACATGGCTCAAGCAACTCCTACTCATGCTAGTGGGTTTCATCTAATTACTGTGGAATGACAGGTCATGCAGAGGATAAAGGGGTTCAGCTACCGCAGCAAGTAACAGTTGAATTGTTGTTGTCCTAATGCAGTAAAAGAGAGCAGGAGCGAGAGAGTGGGATTGTATCGGAATGAACAAGGGGGTTTTGCTTGCAGCACTTGAAGATAATATAGTTCTTCATCGGTGTCATCGAACAATCGTCGGAACCATGTCTATCGAGAGGGGATGTACACCAAAGAATCGAGAAAGAACACAATCCATGCAATGCACATTCACATGAATGACATGTCATGTTAAGGTACTGAATTGACCTAATGCAGCAGTAAGCCAAGTTAATTGAAGTGGAATTCAAACAAGGTTAAACTCCAACTCCAAATGCTAGTTCATAAATTACCCTAATCATGATTCATCCTATTCAGCGAGGTTAACTTGTTCAATCATGCATGATCATGGCATAAACAGATTCTTCATATTTTTCTGATCATTTTTCATATATAAATTATTTAATTTGGAGTTACGGTTGAATTTCTATGAATTTTAGAAGTTTGGGGTATTTTCTGAAATTTCCTGAATTATAATAAATCCAGAAAAGGTATTACTGCGTCAGCCTGACGTCAGTGTGACGTCAGCGGGTCAACGGGACACGGTCCGGGTCAAACCTGACAGTGGGTCCCGCGTGTCAGTGTAATTAGTTTAACTAAATTCAATTAGTACTAATCCTAATTAACTAGCAGGGCTGGGCCCCACCTGTCATTGAGTCAGGGGGAGTCAAACTGGGGTCAAACCCGGGTCAAACTCGCCGGAGTTGACCCGAGGCTCGTCGCCGGCAAGGCCAGGGACGGCGGAGAGCGTCGGGATTCGCCCTCCGATGACCAAAAGAGCGGCGGAGGGGCTCTCACGAGATGCCTGTGCTCGCCGCGCATCTAACAGGGCAAACGGGAGGAGCTAGGGTGGCCGGAGGCGACGGCAATCATGACGACGGCGGCGCCGGAGTTCGGGTGAGGCGCGAGCGGTGGCTACGGTACACAACAGGAGCAATGGACTAGGGTTTTGGGATCCTGGCGTGGTGCTGAGCACGGTGGTGTGCTCGGGCGTGGCGTCGTGAGCTCTAGCCACGCAGCGACCTCGTGGCCGGGCGGCGATGAGCTCTCGGGCTCGGCGGAGCCAGCGGTTAGTGGAAGAAATCGGCATCGGGAGAGGGAGGTGCGGGGGCTCACAGCGATGACGACGGAACGCTCGGCGAGGTCGAGGACGGTCCGGAGCCGACGAATCGGGCGACGGCGACCGGCGGGTCCGAGGAGGGGAAAAGCGTCGGGGCGGCGCTGCGGGGCTTCTCCGGTTGCGTGAGCCGACGGAGAGGACGAGGGAGGCACTGCGGAGCTCGGGAGCGCGTCGGAGAGGAGAGGGGGTGGCGGTGGCCGCGAGGGCAGCGAGGGGCAGTGACGGTGGCGCTCGGCCGGGTGTGTGCGAGAGGGACGGAGGAGGGGAGAGGCACGGGGGAGAGTGAGAGGGGTCCCAGGGGGTCCAGAGCGGCGCCGAGGAGGGGCTTCGAGGCCCCTCGGTGAGGCAGGCGAGCAGGGAGGAGGCGTGGCGAGCTCGGGCGCGTGCGCCGTGTCCCTCCTCTGCCTACTGGCAGAGGAAGACGATGAGCGGCGGGGTAGGTGGGCTGGGCTGGTGGAATTGGGCCAGGTGGGCTGAGAGGTGAGCGCCAGGTAGGGTTTCTCTCCTCTCCTTTTTTTTATTTGTTTTAGTTTTTCTATTATCTTCTTTAAGTTTGCAATTAAAAACCCAACCAAAACACTTTGGTTAATTCTGTAAATTTTTGTGAGGAATATTTGAATTATTTTCAAACCACACAATAAATTTCAGAATATTTGGAGCAACCAATATTTAATGGTAACTTTTAAACTCCAACTCAAATACCATAATGATTTAATTCAATGACCAAAATGTCCTGGAAAAATATGCATTATTTCTGGTAGAGGCTTTCACCTTTTTCCATAAATCATGGACATTTTAAAAGGATATTTTGAGGTCACTGAAAATATTTTGGTTGAACCTATTTGAATTGCTTTAATGCTAGGGTTTAGGCAATCCCCATTTCAAGTTTCTTAGAAATTTAAACATGATGCATGGATGCAATGCCACTAGTTACAAGCAAGCTCTATGGCTGTGACAACTCACCCCCACTAAACAAGAATCTCGCCCCGAGATTCAAGACGTGAGGTAAGAGGAAAAGGGAAGTCACAAAACTATCAAAATCTTCATGATCCATTTGCCCTTCTCGAAGATGTTGATTCATTCCATCATCTTGGTCTTGACGTCTTTGCTTTCGAGATCTTTACTCGACACGACAATGTAAAGAGGGGAAACCCTACAGGATTTAATCTTCTTGAAGATCGAGTAACTCAAGATCAGTTCATGGAGAGACGTAAGAACAACTCTTGAGTTGAGACACCAAACACACATTAGGAATGATGGTAAAGAAATGGATGACGAAGGTTCAAATTGGTAGGCAACCATTCCACGCTTAAGTAAGATGGTGCATGGTTTCCAAGTAACAAGGAGATGATTGCCATGATTCCATAACGGAACACCTTAGGAAAAGTGACTCGTTGGACTGTTCCCTTAAGTGGCAAAAAGAATTACTTTTGATCCATAGATCTTTGGAACTCTTCATACCAGCTTAAGGCAATTTACAATTGATTGATTAAGAGAGCTCGAGGTAATGGCATACTCGGACTAGAATGGATGATGTGGACTACCTTGTTGAGGACAACACAATGGATGATTTTGCTTATCACCGGAAATGGATGGGACCCATGGATAGTCCACTTTTGAAGATAATATTGGACAACAACTACCGAGAAAGGCAGCCCATGGAGAATTGGCACGATGGGGTGCAAGCTGCGATCAAAATGCAAATATTGGAATATTCCAATCATCATATCTGCCTAAGATTCAGATATGGTTGGTGTTAGGATATTCCAGACTCAGCATGTCTGAAAAGGAAAGGTTGGAACACAGATCGACAAGATGACCTTGCGAGATTCTCGGGAGATGAACTACGATAGCAAGCTCCAAAACATGAGCTGGTTTTGCTACAAACATGTGAACATGTTGTCCCAGACAAGCATGACCACATAGTAGTCTTATAATAAAACACTACCGAGTTCAGGTGGGGAACCATAATCGAGGATATTGAAGTCCTTGCATAAGGCATGCTCTTAAGAAGGAACTTCCTTTCCTTGAACAAATCAATCAATGGCTTGGTGTGCTAGGGAATACATATGAAATGAAGATGATCAGTCTATCAGACCATAGAATACTTCGCACATGCATGACTGACTTGGGATGATCCCAGAGGAAGCAAAAACAAACCTTTCTCAAATTCATGGCGGCAACTTGCATCAGATGCACATGGATTAGAGGAAGTCACTACTTTCATCCAAACATAAGCTTCATGAACGGAACACGAAGGCATTGCTTATAAAGTTTCCAACACTAGGTTGATGTTCAACATGACTCATGGGGGAGACAAAATGCTACTGATGGGCTCAACAGCAACTCATCGGAATTTCCATATCACTGGACTTCCACCATCATGTGAAAACGGTGATAGTATTGGTCAGACCAAAAGATATAATGGTGTATGCTCGAGGGATCAACCACGAGTAAGACAACATTACGAACATCGTTGGTTCTGATTTGACTCGACGATAGCCCATACTCAAGTCAAAGTTTTGATAAGACAATAGATTCAACAAATGATCACAGGAACCATTCGATGAAGATATCATCTTTCTTCAACACACACTACACAAGAATATCCCTTTGGAACGAACTAAGTTAGGCAAGCTTTTATCTTCCAACTCTCCAAGTTGTTGTCTAGCTTAACCATCTAGCTCAGGGATAACCAACACAGATTCTTGGAGAAAGAGTGGTTCACAATAAACTAACTTGATCACGAGCTCAACATAACAGTCAGGAAATAACCCGGTAACACTTCCAAGAAGATATTTGGAAAGTCACGAACCACCGGTATGTTACTAAGCTCGAGAACAATCTTGCTTTTGAGGGCAAGACGATATGATCAAATGAGTGAGGACTTGACAAGTTCCTAACTCATCAATCGAAGTATGCACCAGAAATAAGGACTAGGTAGCACGATCAATCCTAGGATGATGATTTAATAATCAACACGCTAAGAATGAGGATATTGTCCATTAGCTACCAAGCAACGAGTTGCTCGGAGTATTGATTTCACATGTCACAATTCACTTGTCGGCATTCCGGTTACAACAACTCAGGACCGAGAAATGAATAATGATGGCGAGAAGTATCACTGCGTCAAGAATTCATAAGGGAAGGTGCAATTCTCATGATGTTCCTGACATAAAGTGGGTAATACTTCAGGATAGAACATAATCAAAAACTTGATTGCATTTCATCTGCGGATTACGACTGCTTTGACCCAATCCTGGATATGGATGAGGTACTGGAGTTTGTTTTTCCTAGTCATTCCGAAATAGAATGGCTTGACGGACCACAAGGATAATAGGCATCGATAAACATGATCGCACACATACTCTTGACTATCAATTGATAGACGAGAGTCAGAATACAACTAAAGAGGGACAACTCAAGGAACATATAACTTTTCGAGTGGTGGAGGCATGGATTAGTATATCGAGCAAAGCTCAACATTTCTTCCGGATAATCCATGCAGAGAAGGTAGAACTGGCAGAGTCACAATATAGAATGGAGTACTCCTCAAGAGCACCCTGGTTGTGATCCTTTGGTTCAGCGAGGAACTTCTGCCATAAGCGGTTCATAGTATTTGGAAGAAGGAAATACCACGGACCTCGAGGACTATCGCAAAGTTACTAATATCCTAAAGGTACGAGCAACACTATCAACATTAGGTAAGTAGGGTGAATCTCGGGTTCAAGAACCCATGAATAGCATACCTACTAACTAATAACATCACGGGATGCTTTCAAGAATAATGGCCAGAATCATCACACTGGGGATACAAAAGCATTGCTAAATTGCTAGGTGACTTCCTAAACACCTAGGGTCATAATAATAACTCCAACATATATGTCGAGGCAACAAAGTACCTCAACTTACCGATTAGTGTGCTCATTCTAACCAAAAAGGACATTGGGAACGGAAGGAAAGGATTTGCAAATGCATCAGACTATTTAGAGACCTGGGGTGACTCGGACAACATAACGGCTGTAAATGCTCAAAATGATTTGAGACATCCTGCAAAAATGGTGGCATAACCACTCAACATCACAACATCAAGGTTCCGAGATCAACAATTATCATACAGAAATAGTAGGAACTGAACTGGGGCTTAAATCCAACAATCTTAAAGGTCTATGGATTAGTAACACGTCATCCTAATAGATAGATGAGAAGCCTAGTTCTTAATCCCCGTAGAAGGGAAGAGGATGACTCAGATCAGAAGGCCATGAGGTATAAGGAGTAAAAAGAGCCTTACGTTCCCTTCCACAATCAATTCCCTTACATAACTAAAGCATTTCTAGACACAACCCGACCAATTTGGCTTGGTAATCCTACAGGCAGTCAGGCTCTGATACCAACGCTGTCAGGACCCCGATCCTAAGTCACACCAATCTAGCATGTAACACATCATATCATTTTGCGGCCTCACGCACGGTATTCCCACTGATGTCGCCTTACCATGGCCCGGGACCGTTTGCGCCTTTTGGCTCACGTATATGATAGTGTCGCTAGCATCCATATGACAAAGAACCCGGGCCGACATGGCTAGTCGTGAACCCAAAGCGGCGCTAACCCATGGGGACAGGCATACATGAATCACATGGAGCATGTCGGTCATCAACGTATGAATTCGGGCTGTAGCACTGGGCTAACAGGACTCCGGTATTCCGGGCTGTAGCAGGCTAGGCAGGACTCCGGATATCACCGCGTGACATTTCCCCGAAGGAACAGACATAGGAACGAAGTGAAACACATGCCGGCCAATCAAGTGTCCAAGCAGTAGTGCTGGGCTAGCAGGACTCCGGTGAACCGGGCTGTAGCGGACTACTATCGCTCAGAGGCACGAGACTACATTTCCCCATATGAGAGGCTGCCAAGGATAAACAACTAGTTTGTCGGATCCCACACATACCAAGCATTTCAAACATACACACAATATGCTCAATATGTGTAAATACAACATGGCATCACAACATAACTCTACGACTCAAATATTTATTCATTAGGCTCCGAGGAGCGAGATATTACAAACATGGGTCTCATGACCCAACACTCGAAACATATAAGTCAAAGCACAAGCGGAAGCTAAACATGTCTCGAGTACGCATAACTATAAATGAAAAGGGCTGAGAAGCCTGACTATCTACCAGATCCTGCCGAGGGCACAAGATCGTAGCTGAGGTAACAAGCTAAATGTCGAAGTCCACGCGGAACTACTAGCGATACTGAAGTCTCTCTGCAAAACATAACATAAGCAAACGTGAGTACAATTGTACTCAGCTAGACTTACATCAGAACTAGCTACATATGCATCATTATCAAAAGGGGTGGTGGAATTTGACGTAGCAAGCCAGCTTTGACCGGTGGCTATCCTGAACTACGACTACAAGTAACTCTTTTGAGGTGGCGCTACGAGTCCACATATTCACCATATCAATACACCACTATGGATCCGGTCCCGTCTCCCTACGAGAACGCCATCCATAGCACTCACGCTTATCTTGTGCATTTTAGACTATCCACTTTCACTTGTCTATGAACTGTTATAGGCAACCCAGAAGTCCTTTTCATGGACACGGCTATTCGAATAGATCATATTAACCTGCAGGGTGTACTTCTTCACACACGCTCTCACCACTTACCGCCGTTTACGACATGTACTCGGCAACCTTCAAGCGGAAGCCCAACGTGGGTGTCGGCCACGGCCTACCTAAACACCCAAGTCCCAAGTCCGGGTTTATCGCCTATTCGGGTTCCATCCGCAGGAGTCCGCCGAGGTTTCCCATACAGCCCCGAACGATGTGTGCAGGGTTCCCGAGACACCAAACGGGCGAATCGGTACACGGGCCACGGTGCCTACCGCAACACAACCCACCCCTATGGTCAGCGTTATGCGTGCCCCCAAAGATGCTACAAACACCGAAACTACTTGCAACTCCGGACCGAGGACAAGAGTGGTTAAGAAGCGAGAGGGTCCATTGGTTTCGGGCCCAATGCATGGTAGTAATGCTGTTTCATGGATCACAAACACAGAACTCAGTTCACGAGGACGGCTACAATGAGACAACCCACCATGTACTCCTACATGGCCTCTCACCGCTACCTTTACCAAATCGTGTTCACACACTTAGCTCACACACGATGGGACATGTTTACACAATTCCGATTCATTCCGATGAATCAGACCTGAATCAACTCTAAGCAGTAGCAGGCATGACAAACAAGCATGAATGAGTAGGCACAACATGGCTCAAGCAACTCCTACTCATGCTAGTGGGTTTCATCTAATTACTGTGGAATGACAGGTCATGCAGAGGATAAAGGGGTTCAACTACCGCAGCAAGTAACAGTTGAATCGTTGTTGTCCTAATGCAGTAAAAGAGAGCAAGAGCGAGAGAGTGGGATTATATCGGAATGAACAAGGGGTTTTGCTTGCACGGCACTTCTGAAGATAATATAGTTCTTCATCGGTGTCATCGAACAATCGTCGGAACCACGTCTATCGAGAGGGGATGTACACGGCAACTGAGAAAGAACACAATCCATGCAATGCACATTCACATGAATGACATGTCATGTTAAGGTACTGAATTGACCTAATGCAGCAGTAAGCCAAGTTAATTGAAGTGGAATTCAAACAAGGTTAAACTCCAACTCCAAATGCTAGTTCATAAATTACCCTAATCATGATTCATCCTATTCAGCGAGGTTAACTTGTTCAATCATGCATGATCATGGCATAAACAGATTCTTCATATTTTTCTGATCATTTTTCATATATAAATTATTTAATTTGGAGTTACGGTTGAATTTCTATGAATTTTAGAAGTTTGTGGTATTTTCTGAAATTTCCTGAATTATAATAAATCCAGAAAGGTATTACTGCGTCAGCCTGACGTCAGTGTGACATCAGCGGGTCAACGGGACACGGTCCGGGTCAAACCTGACAGTGGGTCCCGCGTGTCAGTGTAATTAGTTTAACTAAATTCAATTAGCACTAATCCTAATTAACTAGCAGTTGGGCCCCACCCGCCATTGAGTCGGGAGTCAAATCAGGTCAAACCCGGGTCACACTCGCCGGAGTTGACCCGAGGCTCGTCGCCGGCAAGGCCAGGGACGGCGGAGAGTGTCGGGATTCGCCCTCCGATGACCAAAAGAGCGGCGGAGGGGCTGTACGAGATGCCCAGGCTCGCGCGCATCTAACAGGGCAAACGGGAGGAGCTAGGGTGGCCGGAGGCGACGGCAATCATGACGACGGCGGCGGCCGGAGTTCGGGTGAGGCGCGAGCGGTGGCTACGGTACACAACAGGAGCAATGGACTAGGGTTTTGGGATCCTGGCGTGGTGCTGAGCACGGTGGTGTGCTCGGACGTGACGTGCGTGAGCTCTAGCCACGGCGACCTCGTGGCCGGCGGCGATGAGCTCTCGGGCTCGGCGGAGCCCGCGGTTAGTGGAAGAAATCGGCATCGGGAGAGGGAGGTTGGTCGCGGGGCTCACAGCGATGACGATGGAACGCTTCAGCGAGGTCGAGGACGGTCCGGAGCCGGCGAATCGGGCGACGGCGACCGGCGGGTCGAGGAGGAAAAGCGTCGGGCGGCGCTGCGGGCTTCTCCGGTTGCGTGAGCCGACGGAGAGGACGAGGGAGGCATCATGGAGCTCGGGAGCGTCGAGAGGAGAGGGGGTGGCGGTGGCCGCGAGGGCAGCGAGGGGGCACGGTGGCGCCGGCCGGTTGTGTAAAAGTAGAGGGACGGAAGAGGGAGAGGCACGGGGAGAGTGAGAGGGGTCCCAGGGGTCCAGGCGGCGCCGAGGAGGCTTGAGGCCCCTCGGTGAGGCAAAGCGAGCAGGGAGGAGGCGTGGCGAGCTCGAGGCGTCTTGTGTCCCTCCTCTGCCTCTTGGCGAGAGGAAGACGATAATGGCCGGGGTAGGTGGGCTGGGCCGCTGGAATTGGGCTAGGTGGGCTGAGAGGTGAGCGCCAGGTAGGGTTTCTCTCCTCTCTTTTTATTTGTTTTAGTTCTCTATTATCTGCTTTAAGTTTGCAATTAAAAACCCAACCAAAACACTTTGGTTAATTCTGTAAATTTTTGTGAGGAATATTTGAATTATTTTCAAACCACACAATAAATTTCAGAATATTTGGAGCAACCAATATTTAATGGTAACTTTTAAACTCCAACTCAAATACCATAATGATTTAATTCAATGACCAAAATGTCCTGGAAAAATATGCATTATCTCTGGTAGAGGCTTTCACCTTTTTCCATAAATCATGGACATTTTAAAAGGATATTTTGAGGTCACTGAAAATATGTGAATTGCTTTAATGCTAGGGTTTAGGCAATCCCCATTTCAAGTTTCTTAGAAATTTAAACATGATGCATGGATGCAATGCCACTAGTTACAAGCAAGCTCTAGGGCTGTGACATGTGACCCGTTCCCCATCAGCACGGGAGAAGTCCATGTGGCCTTGTAAGAAGAAAACATGGAGGCGTCAGCACAAACATGTACATTGGAACCGGTGTCAATTAACCAATCAGGGGATTGAAATACTGAAAGGATGGTAGAAAAAATACTGCACCTGATTCCTTCATATCAATTATCACCGATGACAACATTAGCGGACTTGTCGCTCTTCTCATGTTCGCTCCTCAAATCGGTTAGGACACTTGAGCCCAGTGATTAGGATCATCGCCAGACATGGCAAAGTCCCTTCCCTTCTTATGAGAATTCTTCTTGAAGTTGGTAGTATATGATGGCTTGTTCTTTGTATCAAACTTGCCTTTGCCCTGAGTTTTGTTCTTGTTGTTTTTGAACTTGTTGGGCTGGAAGTTCTTCTTATGTACCATGTGGGCACTAGAAGCTCCCTCAGCAACTCGAGCACGTGTGTCTTTTGCTCTCGCCTTCTCTTCAACATCAAGAGTACCAATGAGATCCGTAACGGAAAACTCCTGTCTCTTGTGGGAAGTAGCAAAATTGTTCCACGAAGGTGGAAGCTTGGCAATAATGCCTCCGGCAACAAATTTGTCCGCAACACACACTTGAAGTGCTCACGTTCTTTTTGACGGCGATCAGATCTCATGAGCCTGCTGAACAACAGAGCGCTCATCAGTCATCTTGTAGTCATAGAATTGCTCCATGACGTACAACTCGCTATCCGCGTCCGAGGCACCAAACTTGGCCTCGAGCGCAGCCCACATGTCCTTGCCGTTGTCAAACGACATATACGAATCCATAATGGAATCATCAAGAACACCCAAAAGAGCGCCTTTAAAGAGACTATAGATCTTCTCAAAATCATCCAGCTTAGCTGGATTAAGATCTCCATCAGGCTTGCCCATAAAGGCGTCATAGCAGCCAAAGGTCTGAAACCGATGGACTGCTCGTCGCCACCTCTTATATTGCGCCCCTTAAAGGCAGGCGGCTTCAGATCAAGAGCAAAACCACTCGGAGTAAATTGCCTATAATCAGGTTTTTGGATTGTTGGAAATATGAGCAAATTACTACGAGATTTAATCCGAATAAATAGGAAATAGATCATGACAGCAATAGCAGAGATTAAACTAATCATGCGAACTAGCATAGCAGATGAACAGATCACATCTAGGGCACATACTAGAAACATGAATTCTACCACGATCTTGAACAGGAAGGATAGAATCACATACGGTACAGCGGCAGCAGCACCGCCGACATTGACGTTGTCGCCCATGTCGTCGAGGATGAGGTTGCCGAGGTCGGGGAAGAAGTAAATGGATTCGCGAAAGTCGCTGCCGCCGATCATGCTGAGTCGCTCCACAAAAACCTGATCGCCCCTCTCCCGTACAGGATCACAAGAGGCGGGGTTCCAGAGGCCTGCTGTCCCTTCTCCCGGTGCACGCCGAAAGGAGGGATGGAGAAGACTTGCTTGGCGGCTCAATGATCTGGAGCGCTGGTGAGAAACCATACGAAGCGGCGGCGGCTAGGGTAGACGTCTGCCTGACTATATAGTGCGAGCCGGGTAGGTCGTGGGAGTAAACCCCACGTCCGAGTCGTCACGATCCAAAAGAATCGAAACGGTTCAGTAATTAACGCGTCCGTTAATTATTAATTAATGACTCATTAATTTTTCCCGAGCAGCAAAAATATAGACAACGTGCATAGCTCCGTCCTCGACTCGGCTCAATCCCGCAACCCGCGGCGCGTCGTGACGAGGCGTGGCGTGGCGTGGCAAGGCGAGCGAGGAGGAGGAGCGCGCGTGTAGGTCTCCTCTTCTCATGCTCATACAAGTGGTAGAAGAGCTCACCTTATAAAGAGGTGCAACTCTCTCTCAACTTATGAGGTGGGACTAAACTTTAGCCTCACTCACTCCACTCACCTGTGTGCATGAATGGGCCAAGAGAATTTCAGAATTTTAGTTGGGCTTTGGGCCAAAAGCCCACTAGTAAATTTCAACAATCCCCCACAAAGTATCATTGGCACATTTCACCATTTATTTCCAAAACATTGTTTATATATCGGTGCTTAGTGGAGACTGTGAAGTTGAACTTCCACTTAGAGATTTATGCTACACTAGATCACAACTTGAATAGTGGACTATTCCTTGAACAACAAGTTTTCTGCGAGACTAGTTTCACACAAACTCTTGACCGATCTTTGGGCTGCCGCAAGGCTTCCCTTGGTGGAGCGATATCGTCATACTCCGTGGCCTTTCATGAATTTATTAGAGAACACCCAATTCTCACAGACCGCGGCGTTAACAGTCAAATTCATATAGGTGTGTTCCTCGTAAGATGTTACGCAGGACAACATCTCTGCTTACCGAATAAGCCACTTGGAACACATTAAGATAAGTATCAACCTGCCATGCAGATCAGGAGAGTATTGCATCTTCACGGAGTGGGATAGTTAATATAGGGATACTCTCCTCCCAGTGACCAACAGCTTGTCTCCCACTTCTACTTCACGGGATCTCCGATCACATAGAGTGGGTTACCACTATGGAAAACTCATGCGGTGGGTCTCGCACCCATCTCCATCGATGCATTATCTATCACATTACGTGATAGACCCTTTGTGAAGGGATCTGCCAAGTTTTTCGACGTTTGGATATAATCCAATGTAATAACTCCGGAGTTCCTCGGTTTCGACAGATTTTAATCTCCTCTTCACATGCCTTGAGGACTTCATATTGTCCTTAGAACTGTTTGTCTTGATGATCACAGTTTGATTATCACAGTTCATCAGGATAGGGGGTATTGGTTTTTCAACCATAGGTAAGTCCATCAATAGCTCACGAAGCCACTCTGCTTCAACAGTGGCAGTGTCTAATGCTGTGAGTTCTGCTTCCATAGTTGACCTCGTTAAGATGGTCTGCTTGCAAGACTTCCAGGAAACAGCGCCACCACCAAGTGTAAAAACATAACCACTTGTGGCCTTAATCTCATCAGCATCGGATATCCAGTTCGAGTCACTATAACCCTCCAGTACCCTTGGATACCCGGTGTAGTGAATCCCATACCTCGCAGTGCCCTTCAAGTTGCGCATAACTCTCTCAAGCGCACGCCAATGATCATCTCCCGGTTTTGACACAAACCGACTCAGCTTGCTCACAACAAAGGAGATGTCAGGCCTCGTGGCACTCGCCAAATACATAAGCGAGCCAATAATCTGAGAATACCTCAGTTGATCTCTAGCAATCCGTCGATTCTTTCGAAGCAACACACTAGCATCATATGGAGTTGGAGAAGGCGTGCAGTCGCTATACCCAAAAGCGACTCAAGTCCTTTTCCACATAGTGAGGCCAAGCAGTGTGATCCCACCATTCTCATCTCTCAACAGCTTGATGTTTAAGATAACATCAGCTACTCCTAGATCCTTCATCTCAAAACAGCGAGATAAGAAATCCTTAACCTCCTTGATTAAATCAAGTTTGGTTCCAAAGATCAATATGTCATCGACATACGAGACAAAGAATAACTCCTTCGCCCCCACCATAGCGATAGTACACGCACTTGTCACCATCGTTTACTACAAAGCCGGCAGCAGTTAATGTTCTTTCAAACTTCTCATGCCACTCCTTAGGAGCTTGCTTAAGGCCATATAAAGACTTTAACAACTTGCACACCTTTCCTTCCTGACTAGGTACTACAAAACCATCTGGCTGATCCATGTAAATTTCCTCCTTCAACTCTCCATTGAGGAAAGCCGTCTTGACGTCCATTTGATGAACGAGAAGACCATGTGAGGCAGCCAGTGATAGTAGCACCCGAATTGTGGTCAACCTAGCCACGGGTGAGTAAGTATCAAAGAAGTCTTAACCTTCTTTCTGGGTAAAACACTTAGCCACAAGCCGTGACTTGTACTTTTCAATCGTACCATCAGGTCTAAGCTTCTTCTTGAACACCCACTTACATCCTACAGGTTTGCACCCATAAGGACGGTCAGTGATATCCCAAGTACCGTTAGCTAAGATGGAATCCATATCGCTACGTACAACTTCCTTCCAGTAGTCAGCATCAGGAGATGCATAGGCTTCTGAAATAGTCCTGGGTGTGTCATCCACGAGGTACACAATGAAATCAGCACCAAAGGACTTTGCAGTCCTCTATCTCTTACTCCTCACAGGAGTTTCATTGTCACCCTCAACTGGATTCTCAACGTGTTCCATCGCAATGGTAGGTTCAGGAATTACAGTGAGTTCCTCACTAGATGGAATAGGTATCTCCTGATTTGATGAACTTGACATATCCTTCATAGGAAATATGTCCTTAAAGAAAGTTGCATCATTAGACTCCATAATCGTACCAACATGCATGTCGGATACCTCAGATTTTATTATCAAAAATCTATAGCCAATGCTATGAAAAGCATAGCCCAGAAGAACACAATCCACGGTTTTTGGTCCAAGCTTGCGCTTCTTGGGAATTGGTATATTAACTTTTGCCAAACAACCCCAAGAACGTAGGTAAGAGAGTTTCAACCTTTTCCTTTCCCATTCCTCAAATGGAGTCATGGTCTTATGCTTTGTGGGAACTCGGTTTAGGACATGACACGGTCATTAGCGCCTCCCCACCATTCCTTGGAAAGACCCGATGTGTCTAACATGGCGTTAACCAAATCAGTTAGAGTTCGGTTCTTTCTTTCGCCACCCCATTAGACTGAGGTGAGTAGGGAGGCGTCCTCTCATGGATTATACCATGTTCCGCACAAAACAGATCAAATTCATTGGAAAAATACTCTCCACCACGATCGGACCTAAGCCGTTTAATTTTTCGATCAAGTTGGTTCTCTGCCTCAGCTTTATAGTTTTTGAAGAAAGTTAAAGCCTCATCCTTTGATTTCAGAAGATACACATAACAATATCTAGTGGAGTCATCAATCAATGTCATGAAATATCTCTTTCCACCTTTTGTCAACACACCATTCATCTCACAAAGATCAGAATGTATAAGCTCTAGTGGTGCCAAGTCTCTTGCCTCTGCAGTCTTATGGGACTTGCGAGGTTGCTTAGCTTGCACACATACTTGGCACTTAGAGCCTTTGACAGCAGAGATTTTTGAATTAAATTCAGATTGGCTAGCCGCGTCATGCAACCAAAGTTAATGTGACAAAGTCGTGAATGCCAAATATCAGATTCATTGTTGTGGCAAACATTATTAATAACTTTAGTGCAAATATCTGACAAAGATAGGCAGAACAAGCCTCCGCACTCATAGCCTTTTCCAACAAATTGTCCACACTTGGAAATTGCAACTTTATTGGACTCAAAAACCAACTTAAAACCATCTCGACATAAATGGGAACCGCTTCTTGAGATTTTTATTGATGGACGTCACATGATGAACGTTCTTCAGACGCACGGTCTTCCCCGAAGTAAACTTCAGATCGACCGTACCAACACCTAGAACGATGGCATGTGATGTCAGGACCCCGATCCTAAGTCACACCAATCTAGCATGTAACACATCATATCACTTTGCGGACTCACGCACGGTATTCCCACTGGTGTCGCCTTACCATGGTCCGGAACCGTTTGCGCCTTTTGGCTCACGTATATGATAGTGTCGCTAGCATCCATATGACAAAGAACCCGGGCCGACATGGCTAGTCGTGAACCCAAAGCGGCGCTAACCCATGGGGACAGGCATACATGAATCACATCGAGCATGTCGGTCATCAACGTATGAATTCGGGCTGTAGCACTGGGCTAACAGGACTCCGGTATTCCGGGCTGTAGCGGTTCATAGTATTTGGAAGAAGGAAATACCCACGCGGAACTACTAGCGATACTGAAGTCTCTCTGCAAAACATAACATAAGCAAACGTGAGTACAATTGTACTCAGCAAGACTTACATCAGAACTAGCTACATATGCATCATAATCAAAAGGGGGTGGTGGAATTTGACTGTAGCAAGCCAGCTTTGACCCGGTGGCTATCCTGAACTACGACTGCAAGTAACTCTTTTGAGGTGGCGCACACGAGTCCACATATTCACCATATCAATACACCACTATGGATCCGGTCCCGTCTCCCTACGAGAACGCCATCCATAGCACTCACGCTATCTTGTGCATTTTAGAGTATCCACTTTCACTTGTCTATGAACTGTTATAGGCAACCCAAGTCCTTTTCCGGACACGGCTATTCAATAGATCATATTAACCCTGCAGGGGTGTACTTCTTCACACACACTCACCACTTACCGCCCGTTTACACGACATGTACTCGGCAACCTTCAAGCGGAAGCCCAACGTGGGTGTCGGCCACGCCTACCTAAACACACAAGTCCCAAGTCCAGGTTTATCGCCTATTCGGGTTCCATCCGCAGGAGTCCGCCGAGGTTTCCCATACAGCCCCGAACGATGTGTGCAGGTTCCCAGACACCAAACGGGCGAATCGGTACACCGGGCCATGGTGCCTACCGCAACACAACCCACCCCTATGGTCAGCATTATGCGTGCGCCCCAAAGATGCTACAAACACCAGAAACTACTTGCAACTCCCGGACTGAGGACAAGAGTGGTTAAGAAGCCGAGAGGGTCCATTGGTTTCGGGCCCAATGCGTGGTAGTAACTGTTTCATGGATCACAAACACAGAACTCAGTTCCTGAGGACGGCTGCAATGAGACAACCCACCATGTACTCCTACATGGCCTCTCACCGCTACCTTTACCAAATCGTGTTCACACACTTAGCTCACACACGCTGTAGGACATGTTCACACACCTCCGATTCATCCCCGATGAATCAGACCTGACTCAACTCTAAGCAGTAGCAGGCATGACAAACAAGCATGAATGAGTAGGCACAACATGGCTCAAGCAACTCCTACTCATGCTAGTGGGTTTCATCTAATTATTGTGGAATGACAGGTCATCACGAGAGGATAAAGGGGTTCAGCTACCGCAGCAAGTAACAGTTGAATCGTTGTTGTCCTAATGCAGTAAAAGAGAGCAGGAGCGAGAGAGTGGGATTATATTGGAATGAACAAGGGGTTTTGCTTGCAGCACTTCTCAAGATAATATAGTTCTTCATCGGTGTCATCGAACAATCGTCGGAACCACGTCTATCGAGAGGGGATGTACACCGGCAACTGAGAAAGAACACAATCAATGCAATGCACATTCACATGAATGACATGTCATGTTAAGGTACTGAATTGACCTAATGCAGCAGTAAGCCAAGTTAATTGAAGTGGAATTCAAACAAGGTTAAACTCCAACTCCAAATGCTAGTTCATAAATTACCCTAATCATGATTCATCCTATTCAGCGAGGTTAACTTGTTCAATCATGCATGATCATGGCATAAACAGATTCTTCATATTTTTTTGATCATTTTTCATATATAAATTATTTAATTTGGAGTTATGGTTGAATTTCTATGAATTTTAGAAGTTTGTGGTATTTTCTGAAATTTCCTAAATTATAATAAATCCAGAAAGGTATTACTGCGTCAGCCTGACGTCAGTGTGACATCAGCGGGTCAACGGGACACGGTCCGGGTCAAACCTGACAGTGGGTCCCGCGTGTCAGTGTAATTAGTTTAACTAAATTCAATTAGCACTAATCCTAATTAACTAGCAGGGCTGGGCCCCACCTGTCATTGAGTCAGGGGGAGTCAAACTGGGGTCAAACCCGGGTCAAACTCGCCGGAGTTGACCCGAGGCTCGTCGCCGGCAAGGCCAGGGATGGCGGAGAGCGTCGGGATTCGCCCTCCGATGACCGAAAGAGCGGCGGAGGGGCTCTACGAGATGCCCAGGCTCGCGCGCATCTAACAGGGCAAACGGGAGGAGCTAGGGTGGCCGGAGGCGACGGCAATCATGACGACGGCGGCGGCCGGAGTTCGGGTGAGGCGCGAGCTGTGGCTATGGTACACAACAGGAGCAGTGGACTAGGGTTTTGGGATCCTGGCGTGGTGCTGAAACGCAGTGGTGTGCTCGGGCGTGACGTGCGTGAGCTCTAGCCACGGCGACCTCGTGGCCGGCGGCGATGAGCTCTCGGGCTCGGCGGAGCCCGCGGTTAGTGGAAGAAATCGGCATCGGGGAGAGGGAGGTTCGGTGCGGGGGCTCACAGCGATGACGACGGAACGCTCGGCGAGGTCGGGGACGGTCCGGAGCCGACGAATCGGGCGACGGCGACCGGCGGGTCCGAGGAGGGGAAAAGCGTCGGGGCGGCGCTTCGGGGCTTCTCCGGTCGCGTGAGCCGACGGAGAGGACGAGGGAGGCACTGCGGAGCTCGGGAGCGCGTCGGAGAGGAGAGGGGGTGGCGGTGGCCGCGAGGGCAGCGAGGGGCAGCGACGGTGGCGCTCGGCCGGTTGTGTGCGAGAGGGACGGAGGAGGGGAGAGGCACGGGGGAGAGTGAGAGGGGTCCCAGGGGGTCCAGAGCGGCGCCGAGGAGGGGCTTCGAGGCCCCTCGGTGAGGCAGGCGAGCAGGGAGGAGGCGTGGCGAGCTCGGGCGCGTGCGCCGTGTCCCTCCTCTGCCTACTGGCAGAGGAAGACGATGAGCGGCGGGGTAGGTGGGCTGGGCTGGTGGAATTGGGCCAGGTGGGCTGAGAGGTGAGCGCCAGGTAGGGTTTCTCTCCTCTCTTTTTTATTTGTTTTAGTTTTTCTATTATCTGCTTTAAGTTTGCAATTAAAAACCCAACCAAAACACTTTGGTTAATTCTGTAAATTTTTGTGAGGAATATTTGAATTATTTTCAAACCACACAATAAATTTCAGAATATTTGGAGCAACCAATATTTAATGGTAACTTTTAAACTCCAACTCAAATACCATAATGATTTAATTCAATGACCAAAATGTCCTGGAAAAATATGCATTATTTCTGGTAGAGGCTTTCACCTTTTTCCATAAATCATGGACATTTTAAAAGGATATTTTGAGGTCACTGAAAATATTTTGGTTGAACCTATTTGAATTGCTTTAATGCTAGGGTTTAGGCAATCCCCATTTCAAGTTTCTTAGAAATTTAAACATGATGCATGGATGCAATGCCACTAGTTACAAGCAAGCTCTAGGGCTGTGACATGTGACCCGTTCCCCATCAGCACGGGAGAAGTCCATGTGGCCTTGTAAGAAGAAAACATGGAGGCGTCAGCACAAACATGTACATTGGAACCGGTGTCAATTAACCAATCAGGGGATTGAAATACTGAAAGGATGGTAGGAAAAATACTGCACTTGATTCCTTCATATCAAGATCACCGATGACAACATTAGCGGACTTGTCGCTCTTCTCATGTTCGCGCTCCTCAAATCGGTTAGGACACTTGAGCCCAGTGATTAGGATCACCGCAGACATGGCAAAGTCCCTTCCCCTTCTTATGAGAATTCTTCTTGAAGTTGGTAGTATATGATGGCTTGTTCTTTGTATCAAACTTGCCTTTGCCCTGAGTTTTGTTCTTGTTGTTTTTGAACTTGTTGGGCTGGAAGTTCTTCTTCTGTAACATGTGGGCACTAGAAGCTCCCTCAGCAACTCGAGCACGTGTGTCTTTTGCTCTCGCCTTCTCATCAACATCAAGAGTACCAATGAGATCCGTAACGGAAAACTCATGTCTCTTGTGTTTCAGGGAAGTAGCAAAATTGTTCCACGAAGGTGGAAGCTTGGCAATAATGCCTCCGGCAACAAATTTGTCCGGCAACACACACTTGAAGTGCTCACGTTCTTTTGCGGCGATCGTATCTCCTGAGCCTGCTGAACAATAGAGCGCTCATCAGTCATCTTGTAGTCATAGAATTGCTCCATGACGTACAACTCGCTACCGGCGTCCGAGGCACCAAACTTGGCCTCGAGCGCAGCCCACATGTCCTTGCCGTTGTCAAACGACATATACGAATCCACAATGGAATCATCAAGAACACCCAGAAGAGCGCCTTTAAAGAGAGTATCGATCTTCTCAAAAGCTTCCAGCTGTGCTGGATTAAGATCGCCCTCAGGCTTGCCCTTAATGGCGTCATAGCAGCCCATGGTCTGAAACCAGTAGACTGCTCTCGTGCGCCACCTCTTATATTGCGCCCCCTTAAAGGCAGGCGGCTTCAGATGCGCAGCAAAACCACTCGGAGTAAATTGCCTATATTCAGGTTTTTGGATTGTTGGAAATATGAGCAAATTACTACGAGATTTAATTCGAATAAATAGGAAATAGATCATGACAGCAATAGCAGAGATTAAACTAATCATGCGAACTAGCATAGCAGATGAACAGATCACATCTAGGGCACATACTAGAAACATGAATTCTACCACGATCTCGAACAGGAAGGATAGAATCACATACGGTGCAGCGGGAGCAGCACCGCCGACGTTGACGTTGTCGCCCATGTCGTCGAGGATGAGGTTGCCGAGGTCGGGGAAGAAGTCGTCGTTCTCCAAGTCGTCGCTGCCAGCAGTCGCATGCGAGTCGCTCCCCAAAAACCTGATCGCCCCTCTCCCGTGACAGGATCACGAGAGGCGGGGTTCCGCCTGCTGTCCCTTCTCCGGCACGCGAAAGGAGGGATGGAGAAGGCTTGCTTGGCGGCGCAATGATCTGGAGCGCTGGTGAGAAACCATACGAAGCGGCGGCTAGGGTAGACGTCTGCCTGACTATATAGTGCGGGCCGGGTAGGTCGTGGGAGTAAACCCCACGTCCGAGTCGTCACGATCCAAAAGAATCGGAAACGGTTCAGTAATTAACGCGTATTCTATAGCAGCATATAACAAGAAATGGAGAGAACACCGCAAGTGAAAATAAAAAAATTCCGCGGCGCGGCGCGGCGTGGCGTGGCGAGCGAGGAGGAGGATCGCGCGTGTAGGTCTCCTCTTTTCATGCTCATACAAGTGGTAGAAAAGCTCACCTTATAAAGAGGTGCAACTCTCTCTCAACTTATGAGGTGAGACTAAACTTTAGCCTCACTCACTCCACTCAACTGTGTGCATGAATGGGCCAAGAGAATTTCAGAATTTTAGTTGGGCTTTGGGCCAAAAGCCCACTAGTAAATTCCAACATTTTTCCCCTGGGCACCTTCCCCCTCTCCTCGCAGCACCCTCCCCTACCATGGTTACTGAACGACGGTGGTGAGATGCATCCTACAAGATGGTGCACAACCGAGACACGTACAGGGGTGCTGGAACCACCATGCTGTTTTGGTACAACCAGCCAATCCAGAGCTGTGGATTTGGAATCAGCATGTAATTTTGCTTCACCGTCTGAGTGTTTTCTGCGGCGATGATGGCGGATGTCCCCATTTATTGCAACCAACAAAGGCAAAAGCTTCTACCGGCATGATTTTTTGCTACCACGGCGAGCGGCGGAAGCAGGGGCGGAGACAGGGGGTGCGAGCAGGGGCTAGACACCTCCCAACGATCGGCCCCCCTCAATGTCTCACGGGCCATACTAGTACTAGTATTTTATCTTATATGCGCTAATTGGCCGGAGATAATGACAACTTAATTAGCAATTCAGCCCAAAACTAATGTTTAATCAGTAGAGCATGCAAGCCAAGCCCAAATAATAGCCCATCTGCCCATTCTGACCATCGGTGAGCAGGAGGCCTACAAGTTTGATCGTTTCGAAGTCTATACGTTGATCTGATCCAAAATCGATCTCCCAATTCCCTAATCGCTAGGGTTTGTTGCCGCCACTCAATGGCTCGCTGCACCTCCAATCTCCCCCGCCCGGCAACCACCAGACAGTGTTTCCGTTTGCCGGCGCAGGTGGCGCTAGGAGACCACGTAAGGACAAAGTTGTTTCCAGCTTCCATGGTGTTAACCGCTCTGTTGAGCCATATGTCACTGAGTCCATCAGGTATGTGTTCATGATCTAAGGCTCCGTTTGTTCATGATCTAAGGCTCCGTTCGAAACGTACATCGACATACAATATCCCTCGCAGCTGGTTCATTTTTTTTCTGGATTACAACCTAACAGCCTATTAATCAAGCATGTAAGAGGATCTATGTTAATTTCCTAATTAGACGTTTCTTTAAAAAAATGCTACTAATTGATAACAAGTATTTCCTAATTAAATATGTTAGTTGTATATATGGATGATCTATCATCAGTGCAATATTTTACGAGCTAGCTTTTAGAATCTATACACAAAGATAATTTTAAGGAGGTCATTTATAAGGGGTCGCGAGCTGCGAGTTTTTTTAGTTTCGATTCGCACCCCCTATGTTCAATTCCTGGCTCCGCCCCTGGGCGGAAGTAGCCATCAGGAGGCTGTTTGCAACAAACGATCTGGTCCGGGTGAAGCCCGGGCTGGAACCAGCTTTGCGTTTTGCTACAACCGGCAAATCCAGAGCTGGAACCCGCAACCGTTTTTGCTGCATTGTCGGAGTGCTTTTCTGCGACAATGATGGCGAGCGCATGATTTTTTGCAACCAGCAAAGGCAAAAGCTTCTACCAGAGAACTTTTTTGCTACCATGGCGATCACAGAAGTAGAGACCAGGAGGTTTTTCTTTGAGCAAAACAATTTGTTCTGGGCGAAGCCAGGGCTGGAACCAGCATCCGGGTTTGCTACAACCGGCAAATTAAGAGCTGGAGCCAACATCTGGGTTTGCTGCATATGTTTGTAGTGTTTTTTGTGGTAGCGACGACAGACGACCTCATTTGTTGCAACCGACAAAGCTAGAAGCTTCTGCCGGCGAGATTTTTTGCTACAGTGGAACGACGCCCGACGATGGTGACCATGAAGAGTTCTGATGGTGAGGATGGGCTGCAATAGCGACGGGGGGTGCCATGGGGCGGCTAGATGCGGCGGCCACAGACGCAGGGCGTCGCCGCCCACACTGGAACGGGGGGACGAGCGCATGGTGCTGCGGCCGAGGAGTCGATGATGCGCAGCGCTGCGAGGTCTTGCCGGAGAACGCGAGGTGCTGATCCGTGGAGGGCTGACCAGGGGCGGGGGCGGCTGGGAGAGATGATGTTTACGAGAGGAGAGGGATGACCCCGAGGACCCGCTCTGGGGCGCGGGGGAGAGGGGCGGCCACCATGGGGGACCATTGAGCGGACGGGAATAGCAGGGCGGGGGAGGAAGAAGGCGACCTGGATGGGTGAGAGGATCTAACGCCTCGGGTGGCCCAATCTGACGGCTGGGGCGCGACCGGCCCAAACTTTGGGCCGACGCGCCAGCGCCTATAAGTCGCCATAATAATAACAAAGAATCTGGCTTCTATAGTTGTGCAATTTCAACAACTACAAACACAAATCACAGCCCTAAACATCACCCAAAGCAACAAATCAAATCAATGCACTACAAGAAATATGTCAACTTGTGACCTTGACTATTGGTCACTGAAAGGTCATTGTTTTTCATTTGCGACCTTTTTGTGACCAAAAACAGAAGGTCAAAAGCTGGCGGTCGTAAACTAAAATTAACGACCTTCTCTGTGAGAAGGTCGTAGACGTTTACGACCAAAACAGAAGGTCGTTGAACCCATGACCTTTTGTTTTGGTCACTGGCTGTCTGCCCAGGCCACGTCGGATCCGACGTGGCAATCTGACGTGGCAAAATTACGACGAATTGAAAAGGTCGTTGATAAGATTCAGCCCGGTCCAATTTGACGCTTTACATGGGCCGAGCCCAACAATTCAGCCCATTTAATTTATTTTTTCCCTGTGCTTTGATTAGCTAAATAGGCCTGGCCCAACAATTAGGATTTTTTTTCCTGAGATGCCGTCTTTTACAATCCATTTTTTGGGCCTCAACCTTTTTAGAATCTGAAATTTATATTGCTCTTTAGAAACAAGTCCAACATAGTTTGGGCCATGGCCTTTTTAGAGCACAAGTATTCAGTGCAATATAAATTCTGGACAGGGCCTTTTTACAATCCAATAGTGGGCCAAGCCCTCTTTTATTTACAGCCAATATTCTCAAATCAGTATAGTAACAGTACTTCTTTCCCACAGTAATAACACAAGTATAGAAAACTTTCTCACACAACTTTATCTCGCATAACATTAGACAGACCAACACATATCAATAACTTATCTCCTATGTTCACAAGTACATAACTTTTATCTCACACAACATTATACAGAACTGTATCTTGCAGGTTCAAAGCACATAAACTTTATCTAACAGGTTCCCCGCAACAAAAGAAGATCACCATCATCTCCTAATCAATAAATGATGCAAATAACCTGCACATTCAAAAAGAAAAGGCAATATGTCAAAGAGAGGCAAACAAAAAATAGAGATTTGCATCAAGTAGACCCGATGATGTATAGATAGTAATCAAACTAGCATCTACTTTTCCCGAGAGATAGCATGAAGCAGTTTTGATGCCATTCATGCATTATTTCTAAGACTAGCAGCAAAAAATACATAGGATGCCAAACAGCCGGCAGCAGCTAAGATCGGTTAGTTGTTGGCTACCACTGATGGCGAGAACTAAACAAGAAGCTTACATTCATTGGGCTGGATTGGATTGGATTGATGCTGACAAAGTGATAACAGGAAGGTAATGAGCACATACAACTAGCTCTAGTATACCGCCATGCATGAGCACTTGTTAGCATTTATATTCATCACAGCAACCTATAACCACCTGTGCTTACAAATCAGAAAGCACACATATATACTGAACAAAAGCAACAGCAATGAATAGATGACTTAACAGTTCATGTTTGTTAACAAAACAAGAGTGGATATCGCATAGTGAGTCTACTATAGCTACACTAAGCAGAGAACCACATCAAGACATGAAGAGTAAGCCATCACAGTATAGGAGGATTGGAGTGATCAGAGTGAAGAAGGTAGCCCCAAGAGTTCACTGGAGTTCACCAGAGATTTGTGGTGCAGAGGCAGGAGCCAAGGAGGCAGCCACACTATTGAAGTCAAGGGCCAGCCTAGCCTCCTACCACGCATGAGGCCACAACCAGCCCAACACCACCACCACCACCGTCGGAGCCCTCACCAACGTCCAAGCTTCATCGAGCTCCCTGCAAATTGCATTTAGCATCAAAGCATCAATAGTTTTGCAAAGTGAATATATTAGGGGAAGCTAAATTGGCATATACACAGGCATGGCAGGGTTTAAATAACCAAGTCATGTTTAAAAGAGTTAATTCAATGAGTACAATTAGCATGTAACCTAGAAAACATATAGCTAGTATCTATCTATCAACACATGTCATCACATAGAAGCCAAATACTATTAACTTCATGATTCGGAAGCAGGAGCAGTGGCTACAGACCACAAAGGGCTAGTTCTCTTCTCCGAAGGAAAACAGATGACAGGTAGTGCATAGCCATGATACATCAGACCTTATGAAGACAGTATGCCCACATGACTAGATGCTTCAGGAGCAAGAAGGTTGCATGCTTCTTTATTAAGAAAGCCAAACATCAAACTACAATTCTTAGTCTGGTACAAGATGAGGACCAGGGTTAGAAATCGAAGTTGAAATGGCTAGGCATGAAATTCTCAGAAAGCTGATTTGGGGTAAATGAGATAAGGTGGAAACAATTCTCAGAAAAGCATCTGCACTAATCATTTCAGACATCTCAGTCAGGTCACACTTGTAGTTGGGAAGAGAAGAGTATGCAAATGTCTCCAAGTGAATTAAGCAGTAACGGTTTCCAAGTGAATTAGTCCTTCTGAATATAAACACATCAGGAATGTGAGCCAAACAAATGTGCTACATCTCTAATTCTTGCACAACACCAAATAGTACGAACTCTAACAGAGTCCAACAGTTATCCTCTCACTCAGAATAAAAATGCCATCGCAGTTACCATCCTAAGTTCCTACGAATAGAGTCATATTGGTGGATTTCCCGGCAGACAACTACAAACTCCAACAAGGTTGCAACCTCACACAGTATCAGTGCAGGTGCAGCACCAATCAAGAAGCAGCTAAAAACATGGCTAATCAGAACTCCATGTATGAGAAGACCACATAATATGTTCATCTAACATACAAAGGCACCCAATAGCAACACAACACCAATCAAGAAGCTGATTCCAGTAGCAAGTAGTCTAGCATCGCATCCAAATCTGACAAACAACGTCAAAGCAGGGGAGGAAGCGACAACTCATACCTTCATCTTGGACTTCTTGGCCTGCTCCTCCTTGGCCTTCTTCTCCCCTATAGACACACACACATGCACACGATCAATTCAAACCCAAGCAAATCAAATCACGCTCTTCATCTGAACCGCTACTGATCCATGGAGAAAGAAACCGACATGGAGGGGAGAAAGAGCACGAGCTGGCGGTCGAACACGGTGATCAGGAGCGCCGCGTCCTCAGGCACCTCCTTGGATAGGTACAACGGGTACCTCCCAGCCGCCTCGCTCCCCTCCTTGGGCAGTAGCACGCCGTCCTCCTGCGTGCCGGCTTCCTCCACCGCCGCCGCCAAGCACCTCCCGATGGCCCGGCTCCTCCTACTCCTCCTGCCGCCAGCAATTTCCAAAACCTGTACAACAGTACAAGAACTGTAGCAACCAGTGATGTACAATGCTACATGAAAATGACTCTCAAAGAATAGAACAAATCGCTTCATTGATAAAGGATAATTTCATTGGCAGGAGTATACTAAAAGTGGAATAAGATCCTTTCCTTTGGGAAAATATCTATGCTTAATCTGTTTCAAAGATTTTGCTCAACATATAGATCTAATAATATTATGCCTTTCAAGTGTTACTCCAGCAGTTGGTACATTTGTGTTCTGCACTACTTAGGAGTCATGATTGATTTTTGTTGTGTGTTCAAAAGTTGAGAGAACTAGCTGTCCTGCCAATCACACATGCATGCATCAAAAGGAAACCCAAGGTTCAGTTAAGCATCAATGTCTGGAAGCGGAAGGAAATGCAAGTGCAGGTAAGAGTAGTGTACAGCAGGAGCAAGACGAAACCTCCATCTCCTAGAGCCGCTTGTTGGAGCCCATGATTTTTAGGCGTTCAGGCCGTCGTGGGTGCATCTAGGGTTCTCAAACTCCTCCATGGGTTTTATCTCGTGCAGCAGAAAGAACTTGGCGAACATAGCAACACGGAGAGGGAGATGGCGTCCTGCAGCAGAGAGAGAAGCACGAGCGTCACGAACAGAGCAACAGGAGCCCCAAAACAAATCGGGTCGAACCACCCACACACACACACACACACACACACACACACAGAGAGAGAGAAGAGACCTTGTTGACGAGCTCCATGGCGTCAGAGCATCCAAGCCGCAGCGAACTCTCTCCTCAAGGTGGAAGAACTCAAGACGGCCGCTGCTGTTCGAGAGAAAGGAACGAACCAGTGGCCGCCCTCTCTTCCTCTCCTGGCGCGCGGGCGATTGGGGGCGGGAGCAGGCGACCTCGAGCACCCTATCGCGTGTCGATGGTGCGAGATTGGATCTGGTAGTGTCAGGGCGGGTCTGGCGGCCGCCTGACGTGCTACTCGATCTGGGAGGGAGAGGAGGAGGGTGAAGGGTTTCACGATGACGGTGGGGGATAGGGCGGAGCGGGGGAGCGAAGTCGCTGGTGGCGGTGGGTGGGGGCGGCGGCGAGGCAAGGGAGAGACAAGGAGGGAATCAAGCGAGGAAGATAGAGAGTGCGGGTGGAAGATGGGAGGGAGTGCGGATGTCGAGAGGTGGGAGGGAGAGGGAAGGGGGAGCTCGATCTGAGGGAGTGAGACGGTGGTGGGAGGGATCGAGGGGAGCGTCGTCGATGGCGGCGACGAGAAGATGGGGGGAGGAGGGGTGCGATGGGAGGAGGGGATCGATGGGATCTGGGTAGGATTTGGGTAGGTGGATGCGGGTGGGGTTTTCTTTTTCATTTTTTTCTGTACACAAATGGATGGATGGATGGATGTGGTATGGAGAGATGGATGGATGGATGGGCGCCATGTCATCGATCCGTGTGACAACGAATTCCACCAATGGGAATAGAGCACATATAATTATGTTTTTTCTTTTGTTTTTCTTCTACTTTTTCACATGAAAAAAATCATATATTGATCTCATATTGTGCCCAAGAGTGCATCTTCATATTCCAAACAATGTTGCCTAAAAAAATTTCATTTTCTTTAGACGAAAACTCAATTTTCCATTTTTCGAGTGCCCAAAATGGATTTAATTGTGAAGGGCCTACAAAAGATTTGTTGCAAAATTGGACCAAATCATTTTTTTAAATATTAGGTCATATTTAATGCACAATTGACCAAATGGTTGGGTATCAAAAGTTTGTATCCACCTCTCGTGAAAAAGAGAAATTTCTGCCGATTCAGCAGGAAGCGGGTCAAATTTGAACTGTAGCTACCTTGTAGTTTGCTCCTTATTTTTTCCAAAAATCATTTCTAGGTACATAAGTATCTATTTAGTCATAGAAACATCAAAAGGTCTCCAAGATTCAACAACTAGCTAGTAACGGTCAAGCCCGCCGTTTTGATCGCATTTTGAAACGGGCAAAAAAAATTCAAAAAAAAACAAAAAATTGGAAAACCTTCGCATTGTGTCATCATATGTGACCAAGTTTTCAGGAAAAATAATAAACTTGTAATATGGCAATTATTTTAAAAAAGTGTTCTCAGAAATGAGCTATCATGCATGAAGATTCATCGCTTTCAAGCCAAATGATCAATCTTATGGCCACATTCATTGCATAGTTTGCCTAAGGGAGTTTTCATTTTCTTTGCACGGAAAATTTATTTTCCATTTTTCTAGTGCCCGAAATGAGGTTTTTTTGTGTGAAGGACCAACCATATATTTGTTGCAAAATTGTACCAAACCAATTTTCTAAAATACTAGGACATATTTAATGCACAATTGACCAAATGGTTGTGTGTAAAAAAATTTGATCCACCTCTCGTGGAAAAGACAAATTCTCGCCGATTCAGCAGGAAGCGGGTCAAATTTGAACTGTAGCTACCTTGTAGTTTGCTCCTTATTTTTTCCAAAAATCATTTCTAGGTACATAAGTATCTGTTTAATTAAACACCAAAAAAATTCAAAGATTCAACCACTAGCTAGGAACGGTCATTCCCGCCGTTTTGATCGCATTTTGAAACGGGTATAAAAAATTCAAAAAATATCAAAAAATTGGAAAACCTATGCATTGTGTCATTATATGTGACCAAGTTTCTAGAAAAGATAATAAACTTGTAATACGGTAATTATTTTAAAAAAGTGTTCTCAGAAATGAGCTATCATGTGTGAAGATTCATGGCTTTCAAACCAAATGATCAATCTTATGGCCACATTCATGGCATAGTTTGTTCAAATTACCTCATATCGTGCACAAGGGTGCATCTTGGAATGACAAACAATGTTGCCTAAGGAAGTTTTCATTTTATTTGGACAGAAAATTCATTTTCCATTTTCCGAGTGCCTGAAATTAGTTTTTTTTTGTGAAGGACCTACCATATATTTGTTGCAAAATTAGACCTAATCAATTTTATAAAATACTAGGCCATATATAATGCACAATTGACAAAATGGTTGGGTGTCAAAAGTTTTGATCCACCTATGGTGAAAAAGACAAATTCCCATGATTCAATAGGAAGCGGGTCAAATTTGAACTGCAGCTGCATCATAATTTGATCTTTATTTTTCCAAAAATTATTTCTAGGTATACAAGTACCTATTTAATCAGAGAAAAATCAAATGTTTTCCAAGATTCAGCCACTAGCTAGGAACGGTCAAGCCCACCGTTTTGACCACATTTTGAAACGAGCATAAAAAATTAAAAAAAATTGCAAAACCTTCGCATTGTGTCATTATATGTGATCGAGTTTCCAAGAAAAATAATAAACTTGTAATACGGAAATTATTTTTAAAAAGTGTTCTCAGAAATGGGCTATCATGCTTGAAGATTCATGGCTTTCAAGTCAAATGATCAATCTTATGGCCACATTCATGGCATAGTTTGTTCAAATGATCTCATATTGTGCACAAGGGTGCATCTTAGAATTTCAAACAATGTTGCCTAAGAGAGTTTTCATTTTCTTTGCACGGAAAATTCATTTTCCATTTTCCGAGTGCCTGAAATGAGTTTTTTTTGTGAAGGGCCTACCATTATTTGTTGCAAAATTGGACCAAATCAATTTTCCAAAATACTAGGCCATATTTAATGCACAATTGACAAAACCTTCGCGTTGTGTCATTCCAACTCCCGAGCCCGGCGAGAGCGTGGTGTTCGTGTCTCACTTCCTTCGGGGTTTAGGCTTCCCGACGGATCCCTTTGTGCGGGGGCTCATGTTTTATTATGGGCTGGATTTCCATGACTTGAATCCGGAGTCCATCCTCCATATCTCGTCATTCATTGTCGTATGTGAAGCCTTCCTCCATATTGACCCTCACTTTGGATTGTGGCTCAAGACCTTCAAGGTGGAGCCAAGATGATCGAGGGCAACAAGCAGAGTGCGGAGGGGCGGTCATAAGCAAGTGTGCTGATGCTCCGTGGCCCGAGGGCTCTTTTCAAGAGGAGTTTGGTTTGTGGCAACGGGAGTGGTTTTATATCACCGCTCCCAGGGGCATCAAATGGGTGGCGCCTCCCGCCTTCCGCTCAGGTCCACCACAGCGGCTGGCATCATGGGTCAACCAGGGGCTCGACTGGGGGCCATCCAAGGACGTTCCTTTGTTGCAGGGCCATATTTGAGACCTCCAAGAAAGAGAGATCAATCTGGTCGCAGTGGCGCAGGTTATGTTGATTCGGCGCCTTCTGCCCTACAAACGTCGCCCCCTCCGTCTGTGGGAATTTAATCCGGAGGGACCACGAGCTCTCCAACATTTTATGGGTACGTACGACGCCCGTGGAGATGTATAAACTGTTCTTCGGATCACAAGAAAAGTGTCCGTGTTGGGGAACGTTGCAGAAAATTAAAATTTTCCTACAGTTTCACCAAGATCCATCTATGAGTTCATCTAAGCAACGAGTCAAGGGAGAGAGATTGCATCTACATACCACTTGTAGATCGCGTGCGGAAGCGTTCAAGGGAACGTGGATGATGGAGTCGTACTCGCCGTGATTCAAATCACCGATGACCAAGTGCCGAATGGACAACACCTCCGCGTTCAACACACGTACGGAACGGACGACGTCTCCTCCTTCTTGATCCAGCAAGGGGGAAGGAGAGGTTGAGGAAGAAGGCTCCAACAGCAGCACGACGGCGTGGTGGTGATGGAGTGACAGTTCTCCGGCAGGCTTCGCCAAGCACACGCGGAGGAGGAGAGGTATTGGGGAGGGAGGGCAGCGCCTTGGAAGTGTGTTGCAGCCCTCCCCTCACCCCTCTATTTATAGGGGAAGGGGCAAGGGGGGCCGGCCCCTCTAGATGAGATCTAGAGGGGGGGGGGGGCGGCGGCCAGGGAGGGGGGCTTGCCCCCCAAGCAAAGGGGGGCGCCCCCACTAGGGTTCCCCCCAACCCTAGGCGCATGGGCCCAAGGGGTGGGCGCCTAGCCCTCCAGGGGCTGGTTCCCTGCCCCTTGTGGCCCATGAGGCCCTCCGAGAGGGGTGGCACCTCCCGGTGGACCCCCGGAACCTCTCCGGTGGCCCCGGTACAATACCGATATGACCCCGAAACTTTCCGGTGTCCGTTTGACAACTTCCCATATATAAATCTTTACCTCCGGACTATTTCGAACTCCTCGTGACGTCCGTGATCTCATCCGGGACTCAACAACATTCGGTAATCACATACAAGTCTTCCTAATAACCCTAGCGTCACCGAACCTTAAGTGTGTAGACCCTACGGGTTCGGGAGACATGCAGACATGACCGAGACGGCTCTCTGGTCAAAAACCAACAGCGGGATCTGTATACCCATGTTGGCTCCTACATACTCCTCGATGATTTCATCGGATGAACCACGATGTCGAGGATTCAAGCAACCCCGTATACTATTCCCTTTGTCAGACGGTACGTTACTTGCCCGAGATTCGATCGTCGGTATCCCAATACCTCGTTCAATCTCGTTACCGGCAAGTCACTTTACTCGTACCGTAATGCATGATCCCGTGACCAGACACTTGGTCACTTTGAGCTCATTATGATGATGAACTACCGAGTGGGCCAAGTGATACCTCTCCGTAACACGGAGTGACAAATCCCAGTCTCGTTCCGTGTCAAACCAACAGACACTTTTGGAGATACCTGTAGTGCACCTTTATAGTCACCCAGTTACGTTGTGACGTTTGGTACACCCAAAGCACTCCTATGGTATCCGGGAGTTACACGATCTCATGGTCTAAGGAAGAGATACTTGACATTGGAAAAGCTCTAGCAAAACGAACTACACGATCTTGTGCTATGCTTAGGATTGGGTCTTGTCCATCACATCATTCTCCTAATGATGTGATCCCGTTATCAATGACATCCAATGTCCATAGTCAGGAAACCATGACTATCTATTGATCAACGAGCTAGTCAACTAGAGGCTCACTAGGGACATACTGTGGTCTATGTATTCACACATGTTTTACGATTTCCGGATAATACAATTATAGCATGAATAAAAGACAATTATCATGAACAAGGAAATACAATAATAATGATTTTATTATTGCCTCTAGGGCATATTTCCAACAGTCTCCCACTTGCACAAGAGTCAATAATCTAGTTACATTGTGATGAATCGAACACCCAGAGAGTTCTGGTGTTGATCATGTTTTGCCCGCGGAAGAGGTTTAGTCAATGGATCTGCGACATTCAGATCCGTATGCACTTTGCAAATTTCTATGTCTCCATCTTGAACATTTTCACGGATGGAGTTGAAGTGACGCTTCATGTGCCTGGTCTTCTTGTGAAACCTGGGCTCCTTGGCACGTGCAATAGCTCATGTGTTGTCACTTAATTGTTTGATCGGCCCCGACGCATTGGGTATGACTCCTAGGTCGGTGATGAACTCCTTCACCCATATTGCTTCATGTGCTGCCTCCGAGGCTGCCATGTACTCCGCTTCACATGTAGATCCCGCCACGACGCTCTGCTTGCAGCTGCACCAGCTTATTGCTCCACCATTCAACATATACACGTATCCGGTTTGTGACTTAGAGTCATCCAGATCTGTGTCGAAGCTAGCGTCGACGTAACCCTTCTGACGAGCTCTTCGTCACCTCCATAAACGAGAAACATGTCCTTTGTCCTTTTCAGGTACTTCAGATATTCTTGACCGCTGTCCGGTGTTCCTTGCGGGATTACTTTGGTACCTTCCTACCAAACTTACGGCAAGGTTTACATCAGGTCTGGTACACAGCATGGCATACATAATAGATCCTATGGCCGAGGCATAGGGAGGACGCTCATCTCTTCTTTATCTTTTGCCGTGGTCGGCATCGAGCCGAGCTCAATCTCACACCTTGCAGATGCAGGCAAGAACCCTTTCTTGGACTGATCCATTTTGAACTTCTTCAAAATCTTATCAAGGTATGTGCTTTGTGAAAGACCTATGAGGCGTCTCGATCTATCTCTATAGATCTTGATGCCTAATATATAAGCAGCTTCTCCAAGGTTCTTCATTGAAAAACTTTTATTCAAGTAGGCCTTAATGATGTCCAAGAGTTCTATATCATTTCCCATCAAAAGTATGTCATCTACATATAATATGAGAAATGCTACAGAGCTCCCACTCACTTTCTTGTAAACGCAGGCTTCTCCATAAGTCTGCATAAACCCAAACGCTTTGATCATCTCATCAAAGCGAATGTTCCAACTCCGAGATGATTGCACCAGCCCATAAATGGATCGCTGGAGCTTGCATACTTTGTTAGCATTCTTAGGATCGACAAAACCTTCCGGCTGCATCATATACAGCTCTTCCTTAAGATAACCGTTAAGGAACGCTGTTTTGACGTCCATCTGCCATATCTCATAATCATAGTATGCGGCAATTGCTAACATGATTCGGACGGACTTAAGCTTCGCTACGGGAGAGAAAGTCTCATCGTAGTCAATCCCTTGAACTTGCCGATAACCCTTAGCGACAAGTCGAGCTCTATAGATGGTGACATTACCATCCGCGTCCGTCTACTTCTTAAAGATCCATTTGTTTTCTATCTCTCGCCGATCATCGGGCAAGTCTGTCAAAGTCCATACTTTGTTTTCATACATGGATCCTATCTCGGATTGCATGGCTTCAAGCCATTTGTTGGAATCCGGGCCTGCCATCGCTTCTTCATAGTTACAAGGTTCACCGTTGTCTAACAACATGATTTCCAGGACAGGGTTGCCATACCACTCTGGTGTGGAACGTGTCCTTGTGGACCTACGAAGTTCAGTAGCAACTTGATCCGAAGTACCTTGATCATCATCATTAATTTCCTCTCTAGTAGGTGTAGGCACCACAGGAACATTTTCCTGAGCTGCACTACTTTCCGGTTCAAGAGGTAGTACTTCATCGAGTTCTACTTTCCTCCCACTTACTCCTTTCGAGAGAAACTCTTTTTCCAGAAAGGATCCGTTCTTGGCAACAAAGATCTTGCCTTCGGATCTAAGGTAGAAGGTATACCCAATGGTTTCCTTAGGGTATCCTATGAAGACGCATTTTTCCGACTTGGGTTCGAGCTTTTCAGGTTGAAGTTTCTTGACATAAGCATCGCATCCCCAAACTTTTAGAAACGACAGCTTAGGTTTCTTACCAAACAATAATTCATACGGTGTCGTCTCAACGGATTTAGACGGTGCCCTATTTAAAGTGAATGTAGCTGTCTCTAGTGCGTATCCCCAAAATGATAGCGGTAAATCGGTAAGAGACATCATAGATCGCACCATATCCAATAGAGTGCGATTATGACGTTCGGACACACCATTTCGCTGAGGTGTTCCAGGCGGCGTGAGTTGTGAAACGATTCCACATTTTCTTAAGTGTGTACCAAATTCGTGACTTAAATATTCTCCTCCACGATCCGATCAGAAGAACTTTATTTTTCGGTCACGTTGATTCTCTACCTCATTCTGAAATTCCTTGAACTTTTCAAAGGTCTCAGACTTGTGTTTCATCAAGTAGACATACCCATATCTACTTAAGTCTTACGTGAGAGTGAGAACATAACGATATCCTCCACGAGCCTCAACGCTCATTGGACCGCACACATCGGTATGTATGATTTCCAATAAGTTGGTTGCTCGCTCCATTGTTCGGAGAACGGAGTCTTGGTCATTTGCCCATGAGGCATGGTTCGCATGTGTCAAATGATTCATAATCGAGAGACTCTAAAAGTCCATCGAATGGAGCTTCTTCATGCGCTTGACACCAATGTGACCAAGGCAGCGATTGCCACAAGTATGTTGGACTATCGTTATCAACTTTACATCTTTTGGTATTCACACTATGAATATGTGTAATATTACGCTCGAGATTCATTAAGAATAAACCATTGACCATCGGAGCATGACCATAAAACATATCTCTCATATAAATAGAACAACCATTATTCTCGGATTTAAATGAGTAGCCATCTCGCATTAAACGAGATCCTGATACAATGTTCATGCTCAAACTTGGCACTAAATAACAATTATTGAGGTTTAAAACTAATCCATAGGTAAATGTAGAGGTAGCGTGCCGGCGGCGATCACATCGACCTTGGAACCATTCCCGACGCGCATCGTCACCTCGTCCTTCGCCAGTCTCCGTTTATTCCGCAGCTCCTGCTGTGAGTTACAAATATGAGCAACGGCACCGGTATCAAATACCCAGGAGTTACTACGAGTACTGGCAAGGTACACATCAATTACATGTATATCAAATATACCTTTAGTGTTGCCGGCCTTCTTGTCTGCTAAGTATTTGGGGCAGTTCCGCTTTCAGTGACCCTTCCCTTTGCAATAAAAGCACTCAGTCTCAGGCTTGGGTCCATTCTTTGACTTCTTCCCGGCAACTGGCTTACCGGGCGCGGCAACATCCTTGTCGTCCTTCTTGAAGTTCTTCTTACCCTTGCCCTTATTGATCTTAGTGGTTTTATTGACCATCAACACTTGATGTTCTTTCTTGATTTCAACCTCTGCTGACTTCAAAGCATTGAGAATACTTCGGGAATGGTCTTCACCATCCCCTGCATATTGTAGTTCATCACAAAGCTCTTGTAGCTTGGTGGGAGCGATCAAGGATTCTGTCAATGACCGCCTCGTCCGGGAGGTTAATGTCCAATCGACAAAGCGGTTGTGCAACACAGACATTTTGAGTATGTGCTCACTGACATAACTGTTTTCCTCCATCTTACAACTACATAACTTGTCGGAGACTTCATATCTCTCGACCCGGGCATTAGCTTGGAAAACCATTTTCAGCTCCTCGAACATCTCATATGCTCCGTGTTGCTCAAAACGCTTTTGGAGCCCCGGTTCTAAGCTGTAAAGCATGCCGCCCTGAACGAGGGAGTAATCATCAGCACGAGACTGCCAAGCATTCATAATGTCTTGGTTCTCTGGGATGGGTGCATCACCTAGCGGTGCTTCTAGGACATATTGTTTCTTGGCTGCTATGAGGATGATCCTCATGTTCCGGACCCAGTCCGAATAGTTGCTGCCATCATCTTTCAGCTTGGTTTTCTCTAGGAACGCGTTGAAGTTCATGTTGACATGAGCGTTGGCCATTTGATCTACAAGACATATTTTGCAAAGACTTTAGACTAAGTTCATGATAATTAAGTTCATCTAATCAGATTATTTAATGAACTCCCACTCAGATTTGACATCCCTCTAGTCATCTAAGTGTTACATGATCTGAGTCGACTAGGCCGTGTCCGATCATCACGTGAGACGGACTAGTCATCGTTGGTGAACATCTCCATGTTGATCGTATCTTCCATACGACTCATGTTTGACCTTTCGGTCTCTTGTGTTCCGAGGCCATGTCTGTACATGCTAGGCTCGTCAAGTTAACCCTAAGTGTTTATGCATGTGTAAAACTGTCTTACACCCGTTGTATGTGAACGTAAGGATCTATCACACCAGATCATCACGTGGTGCTTCAAACGATTTAACTTTAGCAACGGTGCACAGTTAGGGGAACACTTTCTTGAAATTATTCTAAGGGATCATCTTATTTACTACCGTCGTTCTAAGTAAACAAGATGCATAAACATAATAAACATCACATGCAATTATATAAAGTAGTGACATGATATGGCCAATATCATATAGCTCCTTTGATCTTCATCTTCGGGCTCCATGATCATCTTGTCACCGGCATGACACCATGATCTCCATCATCGTGTCTCCATGAAGTTGCTCGCCAACTATTACTTCTACTACTATGGCTAACACGTTTTGCAATAAAGTAAAGTAATTTACATGGCGTTGAATCAATGACGCGCAGATCATACAATAATTAAGACAACTCCTATGACTCCTGCCGGTTGTCACACTCATCGACATGCAAGTCGTGATTCCTATTACAAGAACATGATCTCATACATCACAATATATCATTCATCATTCATCACAACTTCTGGCCATATCACATCACATGACAATTGCTGCAAAAACAAGTTAGACGTCCTCTAATTGTTGTTGCATCTTTTACGTGGCTGCAATTGGGTTCTAGCAAGAACGTTTTCTTACCTACGAATAACCACAACGTGATTTTGTCAACTTCTATTTACCCTTCATAAGGACCCTTTTCATCTAATCCGCTCCAACTAAAGTAGGAGAGACAGACACCCGCTAGCCACCTTATGCAACTAGTGCATGTCGACCGGTGGAACCTGTCTCACGTAGCGTCGTGTAAGGTCGGTTCGGGCCGCTTCATCCCACAATACCGCTGAAGCAAGAAAAGACTAGTAGCGGCAAGCAAGTTGACAAGATCTACGCCCACAACAAAATTGTGTTCTACTCGTGCAATAGAGAACTACGCATAAACCTGGCTCATGATGCCACTGTTGGGGAACATTGCAAAAAATTAAAATTTTCCTACGGTTTCACCAAGATCCATCTATGAGTTCATCTAAGCAACGAGTCATGAGAGAGAGAGATTGCATCTACATACCACTTGTAGATCGCGTGCGGAAGCGTTCAAGGGAACGTGGATGATGGAGTCGTACTCGCCGTGATTCAAATCACCGATGACCAAGTGCCGAACGGACAGCACCTCCGCGTTCAACACACGCATTTAACGGAGACGACATCTCCTCCTTCTTGATCCAGCAAGGGGAAGGAGAGGTTGAGGAAGAAGGCTCCAACAGCAGCACGACGGCGTGGTGGTGATGGAGTGACAGCTTCTCCAAAGCAGGCTTCGCCAAGCACACACGGAGGAGGAGAGGTGTTGGGAGGGAGGGCTGCGCCTTGAAGTGTGTTGCAGCCCTCCCTCACCCCTCTATTTATAGGGAAGGGGCAGGCGGCCCCTCTAGATGAGATCTAGAGGGGGGGGGGCAGGGGGGCCTTGCCCCCCAAGCAAAGGGGGGGCGGCCCCACTAGGGTTCCCCCCAACCCTAGGCGCATGGGCCCAAGGGGAGGGGTGCCCAGCCCTCCAAAGGGCTGGTTCCCTGCCCCTTGTGGCCCATGAGGGCCTCCGAGAGGGGTGGCCCCTCCCGGTGGACCCCCGGAACCTCTCCGGTGGCCCCGGTACAATACCGATATGACCCCGAAACTTTCCGGTGTCCGGTTGACAACTTCCCATATATAATCTTTACCTCCGGACTATTCCGGAACTCCTCGTGACGTCCGGGATCTCATCCGGGACTCCGAACAACATTCGGTAATCACATACAAGTCTTCCTAATAACCCTAGCGTCACCGAACCTAAAGTGTGTAGACCCTACGGGTTCGAGACATGCGCATACGACCGAGACGGCTCTCCGTCAATAACCAACAGCGGATCTGTATACCCATGTTGGCTCCTACATACTCCTCGATGATTTCATCGGATGAACCACGATGTCAAGGATTCAAGCAACCCCGTGATACTATTCCCTTTGTCGACGGTATGTTACTTGCCCGAGATTCGATCGTCGGTATCCCAATACCTCGCTCAATCTCGTTACCGGCAAGTCACTTTACTCAGACCGTAATGCATGATCCCGTGACCGGACACTTGGTCACTTTGAGCTCATTATGATGATGCACTACCGAGTGGGCCCAGTGATACCTCTCCGTAACACGGAGTGACAAATCCAGCCTCGATCCGTGTCAACCCAATGTACACTTCGGAGATACCTGTAGTGCACCTTTATAGTCACCCAGTTACGTTGTGACGTTTGGTACACCCAAAGCACTCGTACGGTATCCGGGAGTTACACGATCTCATGGTCTAAGGAAGAGATACTTGACATTGGAAAATCTCTAGCAAAACGAACTACACGATCTTGTGCTATGCTTAGGATTGGGTCTTGTCCATCACATCATTCTCCTAATGATGTGATCCCCGTTATCAATGGCATCCAATGTCCATAGTCAGGAAACCATGACTATCTATTGATCAACGAGCTAGTCAACTAGAGGCTCACTAGGGACATATTGTGGTCTATGTATTCACACATGTATTACGATTTCCGGATAATACAATTATAGCATGAATAAAAACAATTATCATGAACAAGGAAATATAATAATAATCCTTTTATTATTGCCACTAGGGCATATTTCCAACAGTCTGGACCTGACTGAGGACGCAGGACTAAGCTGCAATCATCCAGATACTCAAGTAAGGAGTCTTGTACCCGGACAGGCTGTCCGTTCATTTATCATAAACTTGCCCTTAAAGGAGATGTTTCTTGAACAGGAGTGGATAGCGAAAGCAAAGTTGATAAGGTGTCCGGCTCCCCTCCCAGAGACCACGCCGGATCCCATGCTGACCAAGATGTTGAAGGCCGCACCTTTTAAAGAAGGCGAAAGGGGGAGCAGGGGAGTTACTGCCTCCACGAAGGAGGCTTTCGAGGAAGGGGGGATCAAAAGTCCCTCCCTCCAAGGAGAGAAGAGGACCGCTTTGGAAGATCCGGAGGTCAAGGCCTCAAAGAGGGGAAAGAAATCTTCGTCAGAGAGTCCGGCGCTGGGAAGTACCCCAGCCGCACTATTTCCCCAAGGGGATCAGCCCTCCAGCGAGCCGTAAGTAAAAAGAAGGGGTCTTGTAATAAAGGTCATCCCTATATGTATTTCTGAAGATAACCGAAATTATACCTTGTAGTTCGGATCTCAGCCCTTCTCAGCAGAGCTCGTCTTCGGGGGATCTTCTTCCGGAGATGATGGAGAGCGAAACGCCTCCACCTGTCGCACCTTCATGTGAGGCGGACGCCCCTGAGGTGTCGTCGCGGAGGGTTTCCCCGAGTTCGGCGGGGCCGGAGGGTCCGGCGCCAATCGGGCGTCTTGGTCGGAGGAGCTGAAGGATCTGCTGCGGGCAAGCGGCTATCTCGTAAGATCACCGTGCGCTAATGGGTATGGTGATTGAAAGAATTGCATCCGCTGAGAGCGGATTGCATGAAGCCGCCGAAGCTTCGACGAGGTTCGAGGTACGCAAAAATGATGTACCTTCTGACAGTTATGCATATAGAATGCGCCCTATATAGATAGTAGCCCCTGAGACTCGATATGTTGTCAAAATTTACAGCGTGCCGAGGATCATAATCTCAGTTGTAACATATCGCCGCTCCTAAATAGGTGGCGGGGCGTCTGTTGGCCAGCCGGACTGATGGATTTGCCGAACTAAAGCGGCAACTTGACGAGGCGGACGCGGACATCGCGCTGGTCAATAAACTGTTTGACGAGTCACAAGGTATGCGACCTCTCCGCGGACACCTGGTAAGGGAGCTTGACGCCCGTGCCTTACGACTTGTATGCTTAATGCAGGTGGTGCCGCTGCTGTGGAGGAGCTGCCGGCGGAACTCGCCCGAGCTAAAGAGCAAGCCAGAAATAGTAATGTGGCGCTTTAAGGGCGCCAAGAGCTAAAAGCCGAACGGGCTGCTCACTGCCGAAGCAAAGAGGAAATGGCCGATATGGCCATAAAGTTGAAGAATGCTACCGACCGCTGCGGAGTTCTTGAAAAAGAACGTCAAGCGGAGCAAGAGGACCTGAAAAAGGCCATCGCCGAAGCCAAGGATGCCCGCTCCGCAATGAGAGCTGCAAAGGAGGAGCTGCGTCAGGCTGTGGATGTTGCTGCTGGAAAGCCTTTTCTGCTGCGGAGGAAATATACGGATCCGAAGTATGCTCAGTTGGACAAGTTGTGGAGTTCAGAGGATGCTTATCTGGACTTAGCGGCGAGCGCTGCGGACGCGATTGAGCACTTCCGAGGCCAGAAGGGGCACATAAGGGAAGAGCTATATTGGTCGCAATTCCATAGTCCGGAGCGTCCTCTTCCGTTGACCGATCGGTTGGCCGAATGGGCCGAGCTGAATTGATTATCCGGACTTGCCATGAAGCATGTCATGACTCATTTGTGGCCAGGCGGACCCTAGCCGAAGAGTTATTTTGGCTTAGTGCAGCAGTTCCTTGGTGCGGTACCGCGTATCGATGCAATGAAGCGGTCGGCATGCATAGAGGGAGCGCGGATGGCTCTTGCCCGTGTCAAGACATACTGGGCGGAGATGAAGGCCACCGACGTTGCATCCCAAGATTCGGACAGAAGCCGAGTACCTGCCGAGCACTATTTTGAGGAAGTCCTGCAGGGCGCTCGTTTACTAAAGACGCAGTGCTCGAAGGATATTATGTTTAAATGACATGTATGATTTGTGAAAACAATGTTTCAATATAAAAACTTTTTATACTTGTGCGGCCGTTGATGTATATATATGTATATATAACCTGAAAGATGGCAGTCTTCGGCTTCAACCCCCACGCACATAGTGCGGGGGTGTTTGCAAAGAAGGCGCTTTTTCACACTTAATCCAACGTCTTGGTCCTATTAAGGAGGTGGTAGCGTAGCAAACTAGGCAACCGGACTATAATGCTTTTATCACTTTCACTTAGCCATAGGAGTTCGAGGGTGGGGCTACTATATAGCCCCTGGGGGCACCGCACTCTCCCAAATTCAGGGTGCGTATGTGCCTGACCAAAAAATGGTCCTTCGTTAATGCGGAGGAATTTTAAACATTCCGGTGAGTTATCGAGTGGTTGACCAGTCTCTCGCTATATCATGACAGTCAGTTTTTGGCTTTCTCTATTGAGGTGCTCGCCCGGCCGAACCGGGGCACAATCGCAGTAGTTCTCCTGGTGCCGCGTTAGCCGATAGAACGAAACGTAAGGCAGCAAAACACAGGAGCCGGGCAAACCCAACATTTGACCAAAGACATGATTCGGAGCTGATGCATATAAGGCCTAACTCGAGACGCCGAACACTCCCTAGGTATTCGGTCTTTATAAAAACGGGCAGAATAATGCCCTAAGCCCCTGGTGTCCAGGTACGTGCAAAAATTCTGGTGCGGCCGATGCCAAAACACCAGCCTCCTCCTCGGTTATAGCTAGAAACCAGGGGATGTGTATCAACAAGAGACAGTAAAAAAGGTTTACGCAGGGTCTTAATCTGAAAAGAATCCTTGCAACGGGTCCCTACTGCACGTCTGCGCCTGTGTTTCCGTTGTGCCGTATCCTGGATGGGTGCACATTGTTCATCTGTAAAAGAGGGGAACTTAGTTGAAAAGAAAAAAAAAGGATCGTGCGAAAAATGTACTTTATATTAAATAAACAGAGTACGATTCGAAAAGTGAATAAAATTGAGCTTTATTGTCTCTTGTTGTACGTGCGTGCAGCCCCTTGTACGGGGGTATGCCGCTAGTAGGCGCCGGACTCGTCTAGCCGTGTCCGGGGTTCGAATGACCTATTCAGGTGCTTTGATTAGCGGAGCCGGATTGGTGTGGGGCTGTCAAGGCAGTCTCACGTTCTTTCGTGCTTTCGAGTAACACTTAATACTCCTTTTAACGAGATGATGCCGCGTGGACCGGCATTTTAAGTGTAAGAGATGCATAATGCGGTATTGCGTTAAAGCGGGCGAAAGCTTCGCGTCCCAGTAGTGCTTGATAGCTACTTTCGAATGGGGCGATATGGAAGGTTAACTTTTCGCGGCGGAAGTTGTCGGATGAGCCGAACACAATATCTAGCAGTAGGGAGCCCGTACAATGGGCGTACAGGCCTGGCATTACCCCTGTGAAGGAGGTGTTGCTATGGCGAATTTTGATTGGGTCTATCCCCATCCTGCGGATTGTGTCCTGATATATCAGGTTTATGTCACTTCCGCCGTCCATGAGGACTTGTGTAAATTGGAAGCCGTCGATTATAGGATCCAATATCAAGGCAATCCATCCTGCGTTCCGGATACTTTCGGAGTAGTCCTGATGGTCGAAGGTGATTGGTTTTGACAAGCAGTGTTGGCACTCCGCTAAGGTGGTCTATGCGACGCGCATTTTAGTGGGCGCCGCTCTGTTTTTCCCTTTCATCACGTGAAGTGAGTTTACTGTTTTAACCTCTTGTGGGAAATTCTTTTGTTTTTCGGGGCTCTGCTTGTGGTGCTCGTCATCATCCTCGCTTGGTGTGTCGAGCCCCTTGTGTTCGGCGTTGAGTCTGTCGGACTGCTTGAAGACCCAACAATCTCTGTGGGTATGGTTTGCAGGCTTCCCGGGAGTACTGTGGATTTGACATATCTTGTCCAAGATTTTGTTTAAGTTGGATATCTCATCGCTATTGTCCTTAAGGGGCAGTTTTTATTGTTCTGCCGTGAGCTTTTGAATCTGGCGTTGACTGCCGCGCTCTTTGGACCGTTCCCCTTAATCCGGCGCTGGTCCTTGTTGCGTCGTGGTTTCCCATTCCCATCCCTGACTTCGGATGTACTTGGGTCGCTGGTACTGCATCTTGCTAGCCAGCTATCCTCTCCTGCGCAAAAGCGGGTCATGAGGCTTGTTAATGCAGCCATGGTTCTCGGCTTCTCCTGGCCGAGGTGTCTGGCGAGCCATTCGTCTCGGACGTTGTGTTTGAAAGCTTCTAAGGCTTCGGCGTCCGGACAACCGACTATTTGGTTCTTTTTGGTGAGGAACCTGTTCCAGAATTTGCGGGCTGACTCTCCGGGTTGTTTTGTTATATGACTTAAATCGTCTGCATCCGGAGGACGGACATAAGTCCCTTGAAAATTTGCCCGAAAAGCATCCTCGAGCTCTTCCCAACTTCCAATGGTATTTTCAGGGAGGCTTTTAAGCCAATGCCGGGTTGGCCCTTTGAGCTTGAGGGGTAAGTATTTTATGGCGTGGAGATCGTCTCCTCTAGCCATGTGTATGTGGAGGATGTAATCCTCAATCCAGACTCCAGGGTCTGTTGTTCCGTCGTATGCCTCTATGTTTACGGGTTTTAATCCCGCTGGGAATTCGTGATCCAGCACCTCATCGGTGAAACACAAGGGGTGTGCGGCACCCCTATATTTGGGTGTGCCGTGATGTTCCGATATTTGGCGTGTTGCATTGCCTTAAAGAGCTTGCTTTCTCGGCCCATAGATGGACCTAACTGGGCCATCCTTTTGATGTGAATCCTTATGCGGATCGCGTTCCGGCTTGTGTGCGGCGTCATTTGCCGCTCTCTTTTTGCCGTGGGGTCATCCATCCGACCGGATGGCCTTCTTACTTTTTGATTATCGGGGCTCTACGGCCTCCTCATCAAATTCGGGCAGTAGTTTTCTCTTCGGGTAGCTCTTTGTTCGACGACTGTCGCCGTATTTGTCTGCGGTGTTGAATACTTTGCTCCATCTGATTCTGAGTGCATCTTCCGCTGTTTTGAGCTTCCGCTTCTGCTTTTTCAGGCTACGCGCAGTGGCGACGAGCCTTTTGTGGAGGTTCTTCTGCTCCAACAATTTGTCCGGCGTGAGATCGTCCGGACTGTTATCTTCGCCGGGGACGGGTTGTTTATCCAAGTTGTCCTGTTCGGACGGTTGCTCGATAGCATGTTCGTCGTCCACCGGTTCGCCCTGCTCTATGGCTGGGTCTTTGTCGAGGCAGGACTTGGTGCGGCGTTTACGTTGCCGTTTTGACTGCTTTTCGAGGGATTTATCCTTCATAGTGTCCCGTTGTTCCTCGTCGTCACTTCCTTTAGGTGTATCCACCATGTATACATCATGGGATGAGGTGGTTGTCCAGCATCCTATAGGTGCTGGTTCATGGTTGTCTCCTACATCGTCGTCCATACCGTCGATGTCTTCGGAGTCAAAATCGAGCACGTCGTGTAAGCTTTAGATAGTGGCTACAAAGTGGGTGGTGGGTGGGCGTTGAATTTCTTCGTCGTCCGCATCCCAACCTTCCTGACCGTAGTCCGGCCAGGGCTCTCCTGATAAAGAGAGAGACTTTAGTGATTTCAAGATGTCGCCAAAGGGCGAGTGCTGAAAGATGTCCGCGGCAGTGAACTCCATGACCTGCGCCCAATCGGATTCGATCGGCAGGGGCGCGGAGGGTTCGGAGTCCGGAGAGGAGTCCGGCACCTTGGAGTCACGGTCTTCGCAAAGGACAGGGATGGAGTTCGGCTCAATCGCCGTTGAGATCGTACCCCCGAGGCGGTGTCCAACCACTCGTCCTCGATCGGGGAGTCGGCTCCGAGCTAAGGGTCGGAGCGGACGCCAGCGGCCTCGAGGCACCGTCCGTGGCAGAGCTAGATCGTGCCCATCGAGACAGTCTTGGCGCGCTTGGCTGTGGCTCGAATCCGTCAAGATCAAGTCTCCGCGACATAGGCCGTATAGTTTAAGCTTTCCAAATCTGACCTGATGGCCAGGCGTAGCTTCGATCTGCTCCAGATGGCCAAGTGAATTGGCCCGCAGTGCAAAGCCGCCGAATCTTAAGATCTGTCCGGGAGAAAAGTCTCACCCTGGACCGCGTCGTTGTTGATGATCGAAGGAGCCATCGGGCCTATAGGTGACGCACAGAGGAACTCTAAATGAAAGCACCAATGTCGGTGTCAAAACCGCAGATCTCGGGTAGGGGTCCCGAACTGTGCATCTAGGCGGATGGTAACAGGAGACAAGGGACACGATGTTTTTACCCAGGTTCGGGCCCTCTCGATGGAGGTAATACCCTACTCCTGCTTGATTAATATTGATGATATGGGTAGTACAAGAGTAGATCTACCACGAGATCAAGGAGGCTAAACCCTAGAAGCTAGCCTATGGTATGATTGTTGTTCGTCCTCGGACTAAAACCCTTCGGTTTATATAGACACCGGATAGGGTTAGGGTTACAGTAGTCGGTTACAATGGTAGGAGATCTACATATCCGTATCGCCAAGCTTGCCTTCCACGCCAAGGAAAGTCCCATCCGGACACGGGACGAAGTCTTCAATCTTGTATCTTCATAGTCTAGGAGTCCGGCTAAAGATGATAGTTCGGCTATCCGGACACCCCCTAATCCAGGACTCCCTCAACCCTCATCCCGTGTGCCAGCCCGACACGACACGACTAATCGCGGGCCGACACATGGCACGACACGGCACGTGGCACGACCCGATAGGCCCGCCTCGATCATTGGGGGAGTGGGGAAATCTGCCGATGGTTGGGTCGCTTCGCTGCCTCGCTGTTGCTGGGACGGGAGTCACGGGGCAGGGGAGGTGGTACCGTGGGAGGCTGTAACTACGAGCGGGGGAAGGGAATAGGCCGATAGGGGAACATGACGACTCGACACGCAAAAAGAGGGGAGGGGTCAGGGGCTGCGGGGCCCAGGCGCCCAGCGCCTCCATCGATGGGGGAGCGGGGGGTCGAGTACTCGTCTACTCGACTCGACCCAGTCGACCGCATAGCGCATAGCCATTGGGAGGGGTTTAGGAGGAGGTTAGGGTGGGTCTAGAGCGGTTTAGGAGAGGGTTTGGGTAGTTTTTTTAGGAAAAATCATATATTCAAAAATTCGACCGTTAGAGGGTCAAATTTGTCCGAAAAATGTCAAAGTTTTGCTATAAATAGGCCTGCCGAGCCCACATATTTTTCACACTTAAACATGGATGACCATGACAATACTAGCTTCCCACTCTCCGATTTCGGTCTTGGGGATATGGAGTATAGCCTCTACCCTAGTAGCTCCGAGCCCAGTACCATGCCCCCACCCGAGCAACATGCCTATACTACCATGCCCCCACTAGAGCAACCTGCCTATACCGATTATCACACTCTCGAACCCCATAAAAATTGTTATTTGATTTGACACACCAATCCTAGTAGCGGGATGGGTTCCTCCACCACCATGGGTGTAAAGCAAAAAGGTCGTCGTAGAATCTCCGGGTGTGGGGATATTTCGATGAAGAAATATTCATGGTGGCTGGTCTCCGGAAGGTAAGTGCAAGATGCAAAAGGTGCAAGAAGGGACTTACCAGAGAAGCCAAGGCAAGAACCGGCCACCTGAAGAGGCATGTGGATAGCCACGCCAAGGCGGATGCAATGAGCACGTCGAGCTCGATAGCTATGCAAACTCAACTCTCCTTCAACCTTGACGGTACGGTACACAATTTCACCTACGATGCTAATGTTCAGCGAGAAGGTCTATGTCGTCTTATTGCTTCTAATGATTTACCACTAGGCTTTGGTGAATCTGGAGGTTTCGTAGAATATATTCAAACTTGTCATAATCCTAATTATAGACCAGTTTCTAGACAAACTACAAGTAGGGATATTAAAAAGCTATACAAATCTGGTAAAGAGAAAATAAAAGAAGAATTTTCTACATGCACTTTTTCAGTGTCATTAACATCTGATATCTGGACTAGTCGGGCAAAGCAAGACTACATTAGTGTGGTAGCTTATTATGTTAACAAACATTGGCATCTACAAAAAAAGAGTCATAGGATTTGAATTAATTGATGTATCACATAGTGGTGTAAACATTGCTGAAGCTGTACTCAAAGTTGTGAATGATTTCAATCTTGTTGACAAGGTTTTCACAATAATTTTGGATAATGCTTCAGCTAACCCCAGTGCAATGAATACCCTAACTCCTATATTCTCTGTATATGCTGCATCATTTTTAATGCATCAACATTGTGCTTGCCATATCATTAATCTTATTGCTAAAGGTGTGTTGCATTTATGTGAACCACACATTGAAGTCATACGCACTGCAATATCTTATTTTTCGCATTCAACTCAATGAATTACAAACTATAAGAGATATTGCCTTGCTAAAGGATGCGTTCCTCATAAGTATAATTCAGACATGCCTGTTAGATGGATCTCTACATATATGATGCTTATGGCTGTTATCCGAGACAAAGTTCAGTTCAATCATTTTATTAATGCAAATTATGGGTTGAACCTCTAATTAGAGAAGAAACTTCGCATGTTATTACATCATTGACTGCATTTCTTGAGTTGTTCTATGATGCAACAGTTACTTTGTCTGGGGTTTATTACCCGACATCTCCTTTGATGGTCCATACCCTATTAGACATTGCTAGTCATCTGAAAGCATATGAAGGCGATGGGTTATTACTTAATGTTGTTGCTGACATGAAACAAGTATTTAAAATATTGGTAACAAATTCCACTGTTGTATGCATTTGCATTTATCTTGGATCCTAGAGATAAACTTGAAGGGTATCATAGTGCACTCAATGTACTATCTGCATCCCTAAGTTTAGTTATATTGATGACTTTAATAAGGCTCGTGAGAAGCTTTTTGAAGTTTTTGCGAAGTATGAGGGAAAATATGCGGGAGTTCGAATGCAACAACCTCCGCCAGTACCTACTGCAGGTAAAAAGAGAGGAGCATGGAGCAAGATCTTTGGTTCTTCGTCCTCCTTGACCGCCGGAAGCTCTTCCACATCAACATCTGTGCCTCAAGGTGGCAGGGAGTTAGCGAAGTACCTCAACAGTGATAAAGTCATGCACGATTTAGATAGTGAGGAAGACTTCAACATACTGCAGTGGTGGCAAGAAGACTGCACACGTCACCTGATGAGGCATACTGAAGTGGTATGCTGCAACCGGCCACCTGATGAGGCACAAGACGGCAGTTTACCGTGCTGTTTTCACATAAATTATTGGGGGTATGTTTTTCAACAACAAAAATTTCAACTTCCCCCTTTGGTCAAAATGTTATGGCGGCATTTGTACTTAAATTATCAGGTATATGCTTCATATATTGTCATGCTATTTACACTGAAGTACCATGTAGTAGTTTTCAACAAAAAATTTCTCAAGGTCACAATTATCACTGCATTTGTATCTGAGTTATCAGATCTTCGGTGCATATATTACCATGTATTTACACAGAGTTATCGAGGGTATGTTTTTGAGCAACGTTTTCCCCGATCAATGATATCGTGGTGTGTGTACGAAGTTATCAGGTCTGCGCTTCATATATTATCATGCTACTTATACCGAAGTTATCAGGGTGTGTTATTCAATAAAAAAATTCCGGTCAAAATTACCGTAAGTTATCACGTATGTGATGTGTATATTACATGCTGTTTACATATAAGTTACCACGGTATGCTTTCAATAGCTTTTTCCCCAAATCAAAACTACCGCTGCAACAAACACCTTGGTAAATTTCCCCCCCTCCACATCTACACATGAGAAGAAAACAGTAGCGTTGTCGGCCGGCGAAGTGGAGCAGCAGGGCAGCAGCAACAAGATATATATTCTACGCGCTGGCCAGGCTGCGCGCAACACTCCCGTAAAATTAGCGCTGGTTCCTTCCACCTAATCGCTAGAATTTTTTAAAGCATCGTAACAGACGAATTTGTGTTACTACCCAGTACCCACGCCTTTGCTCTAACTAGACAACCGATCATCATATGATGAAGGTAAAAGACCTTAGACTACATAGTAATGATGGTAATGAAAAATACTACTAGCAGTAAAATTAGTTTTACTCATTCCAGTGACCCTAAGCACAAGCATCATGTACTAGTACTCTAGTAGTAAAATTAGTTTTACTCATTATACTTGTGTGTGGCAGCCTGGTAAATAGGTTACCAGAACTTGTGTATCCAATTACTATTTCTGATATATACACACTTGTATAATTTGTGTGTAGCAGCGAGATTATGATGTTGTGTGATGGATGCATGGTAGATCGTAACAAGATTAATATTTCTGATATATACACTCGTATAATTAATCATTTTGTATGTGACTATCCTTTTTTAACTTGTGTGTGGCAATCTTATAATTAGATTACCAGAATGATTAAACCATCGAGGAGTAATGTGTGCTAGTCTGTAAGGATTACTATACATATCGGGGACTAATTATTCTGTATGTGGCTGCCTGGTAAATGGTAACTAGATTACCATAAGCATTAAAGGACGGAGGAATGTTTGTGCCATCTAGTAACTTGATTATTTACTAGAAAGGTTAATTATTTTACGAGCACACATGAGCGAGGCGGACCACTGGAATGGTGTGTGGCATCTAGTAACAGGATTACTATAGAAAGGTTAAATATTTTACGAGCACGCATGGTTGAGGCGGAGTAGTGGTCCGTGCCAGCCGGTAACAACTTTAATTCTCTTACGATGTTTGGCTGGATTTTTACGGAGATTAGCCGAGCGGCGCGCGTAGCGGACCGCACAGTGAGCGGAGCGCACGATTAGTGTTTTTACGTTCAGGCTTAGTTTAGCGCTGCCGTGTATATATATATATAGGACAAATGTTTCCTACAAGCAGTTGTAGTTACCACCATTTGCGTTTTGTATGTTGTATGTAGTATCTATTGAAACCGAGAGTATGTACGTGTAGTATATAGTATATAACAATGATTACGTAGTATATATACTAATTTTTAGGTAGTATGTACCATATTTTGAGTATGCTTTTTTTAACGTACAAATATATATGTATTTCACAAATATAGCAAAAACTATGGGCTCATATGCAATTTTTCATCTAACTTGCTTTAAAATATCTTAGATATAGCATATGAACATATTTAAAATAATAAAATAATATATATAATACCAGATGATAGTATATGAGATATATGGGGTAACTACCACTGGGTGGTAGGATGTATTTTCCCTATATATATATATATATATAGAGAGAGAGAGAGAAGCAGCAGCAACGACCTACTCAAGCATGCTCCTGCTCTGGAAGACAAGACATGTACACGCACACATCCCTTGTGGGAAGCGTGCATCATGTGAGCCACAAATGATATCCTTTCCTCCCTTAATCTTCCCGTGAAGTCAATAGGAAGAGGGGACGATGGGTGTATGTTCTTCTCGTGCCTACGGCCCCTCCTATGAAAGAATGAGGGCGGCGGTTCATTTCAAAAAGAATGAGGGAGGCAGCTTTTGCATCCTACTCTCATCAGGAAAACTCGGCTTGTCACATCCATGATTCCCACCCGTTGGCCATCGCGACGATGCGAGAGGAAGCTCACACACATCGGAGAACACGAATGGCAACAACGAACTCCATGGCAGGAAGATAATTTGGGTTGGCGATGCGGTATCTCTCTATTACAACTTGTTCGTGACGCCCCTACGAGAAATCAAGGTGGTGAGGAAGGGCGTGCAGCGGTGCCAGCACATCGGCATAGAACCCGGCGACGGCGGGGAAACAGTGCGGTGGCCACCGCCAGTGCGTTGTGTGGTCGCGTGCTAGGTGACTTCGGGCGCCGGCTTCGTCGCGCAATTGGCCAGCAAGCAGGAGATCGCTGATGGGGGTTGGGCGGCGGTCGGCGCAAAGTGCACCAAGGGCACGTGGTGGTTAGGCTGCGTTGTCCGCGGCCGGCATGAAGTGGGTCATCGACGGTAGGAGGCGCGCTGGGAGGTGGGGGCAGCGCGCTAAGGGGGTTGGGCGTTGGAAGGAGTACTAGAGGGAGGCCGGGAGGCGGAGCTGCATCCGCGCGAGCTCAGGCGCAGAGAGAGGAGGGAGGAGATGGTGAGGAGGAAGGGAAGTAGAAGGGACTGACGTGGGCAGGGACGCCGGCGACCGATGGCTGTCGGCGCGGCCGGTGCCGAGTGCGCCGCGCGGGCGCACGAAGCCTTCCTGGCGGCGCGGCTGGAGCGGGTGAGGGAGAGAGATAACAGGGGGCTGCCAGGCCGGATCGTGTCATCTAAATTCAAAACGGACGTTGATGAGATTGTGTGGCAGTTTTGCAATCTGTCACACGGTTGCCAGATATATATTTCGATAACCGCTACCACCAAAGATATCGGTTTACCTCGAGGTAGACAAACACAAACAAAACAAAAGCGTATTGCCTACACATATCCTTTGTAGCTGAAACCTTAGTCGTGATCTAGCCATCGGTCACTCCTTGGGGCACCTCGACCTCGCGTAGTCGTGACACCAAGCTCCTCGTCCAGCCACCATGATAAGCTCGTCCTCCTTCCTAACTTACGCAACCCTAACGCCAAGCTCCTCCTCCCACTGTTATGATGAGCTCGTCGTGTCGTTGACCTCAGGCCAACGAAGCCTCTGTCCGACACCTACAACTCTCACTACATCCTCTCCAAGGACCGCCTGCCCACATGCTCGCCATCCATTTCATGAGATTTTTATGGTCATGGCATGAATATTAACATAACCTTATATTTCTGGAATAGGGACAATGTGATGATTACTACATGCAAATGTTTCTTCAAAATGGGAAACACAATTTGTGGTCCCTGACTATTGTTGGAGTCTAACTTTGTCCTCTCAACTTTATAGCGGTTGGATATTCATTGCGCAGGTGTCAAACCCATATAGCACTCCACAAAAACAATTTTTACACTGAAATGCAATAGAATCTGGAAGAATAAGAAAGAATTTTAAATAATTTTTTGGAAAAATTAGCTCAATTCTCAAGAATTTGAGGAAAACAAATTTTATAACTAGGCAGACTAAATTTCCGAGTAAAATTTAAACCAGGGTTTTTACATGGAACTAGGGAAACATTTGAAGGAGCTAGGGAAACACAAAACATGAACGGATGTTATAAAAATAGAACATTTAAAGAAACAATTGTTTGCGGAGTTTCTACTCCCGAGCTCATTTGCACTCGCGCTCAGAAAAAAAGCAAAACAAATACTAGAAAAATTCAAAAAATTCAAATTGTTTTTATGTGGTAGATAATTTGATGCGTGAGGTACGTTCAATATTTGAACTCATTTAAACATCCGAGCAGCTCTCAGCAAAAAAGACAAATTCAGGGTCTGTAAAAAAGTTTACTGTTCACGCACTGTTCTGAGCCGATTTGTCTTTTTTGCCGAGATCTGCTCATATGTCCAAATGAATTGAAATTTGAAGCGGACCTCACGCATCAAATTATCTATCACACAATTTTTTTGAAGTTTCCTTTTAATTTTTCTAGTATTTGTTTTTATTTTTTTTTCTGAGCGGGAGCAGATGAGCCTGGGCACCGAGTTGGATTTCCACAATTTTGTTTTCCTACTTTCTGGAGGAAATTGTGAGGTTTTCCTTTCTGTATTTCCTTGAGAGAAACCGTGGGGTTTGCCTTTTTCTATTACAATCCTTTTGTTGATCACTGGAAGACATCAAATGAAATCAAAATGCTATTGCCATAGCGGCACAGTTTGAAAAGAAATTGTAGTAGTGAATTTACCATGACTCTCTCATGCCTTGGCAAATGATTTCAGGCTGCAAGCAGGTTTTTTTAGGCTTTTTTTAGAATAAGTTTTTGAGGCATAGATTACCAGCCCAACACCACGTGTGTGCCTGGAAGCCCCACTCCAGCCGCAGCAGCTCAAAAATTTCCCCACCCGAAACCCTCGCCGCCTCCACCCACCCACCATCACCATGCCGCCGACGACCGCCGTTCCATCTCTGCCGGAAGAGCTTCTCGAGGAGGTCTTCCTCCACCTCCCGCTGGACGAGCCGGAGCACCTCGTGCGCGCCTCCCTCGCCAGCAAGCTCTGGCTCGGCCTCCTCACCGGCGCTCGCTTCTGCGGCCGCTACCGCGATTTCCATGGTGCTCCCCCCATGCTCGGCTTCCTATATACCCTGCCCTTCTTATGTTCCAGTCCGCTGTCGACAGACCCCCGCCCACACTTCGTCTCCACCACGAAATTCGCCGCACGCATTCCCGACCACCTCGGGGGTACTCGGAGTACGATGCGCAGGATTGCCGCCATGGCTGCGTTCTCGATCTGGGACCCAGGATGCTCTTCATTTGGAACCCAATGACGGGCTGCTCCACAGAGCTGCCCCCGTCCACAGAATACATGGAGGCCGAAAGCAGTGGGGCTGCAGTGCTCTGCGCCGTCACCGGCTGTGACCACCGCGCGTGTCACGACTCACGAGGGCCCCTTCCGGGTCGTCTTTGTCTACCTGGACCAGGATGAGGGCGAGGGTGTTTGTGTTGCGTCCGCAGCCGTGCTCTTGTTTGATTCGAGCAAGGGGCCCAATGGCAAATGGTGTGAGCCGTGCTCTCGTCTTGATCTTGTGGATGATGCATTCATTGAGGCAAGACCCCCAATCCTCGTCCAAGACGCACTTCGTCTTCACTTCATGCTTAGGCACTATGAGGATTATCGTCGTGTAGGAATTCTCAAGTATGACCTGGGCTCTAACTGCTTATCACTAATTGATGCGCCATTGGAGGGGCCTGTCATTGATGATGCCGCTATACTCATGGCGATGGAGGATGACAGCTTGGGATTTGCACATGTGGAAAGGTTAACCCTCAATCTATGGTCAAGGCAGATAGGTTCTGGCGGAGTTGCTTCATGGACTCAGCATGCAATCGTCGATCTTGGGAACCTTCTCCCCATTCAAAATCCCGAGGAAGATATTGAACTGCTTGGATCTGTGGAGGGCAGTGATACTGTTTTCGTGACCACGGACATGGGCATCTACAAGATTAATCTCAAGTCACTACGATGGAAGAAGCTGTGGAAGACAGACAAGTTCCGTGCTTTGATTCCATACATGAGTTTCTACAACCGCTGAGGTATATATCTATATCTGTAGTCCTTTTTTTCTGATTTGGGAATAAAGCTTAAAGTATAAAATATAAGCTAGTTTAACATACAAGTCACTAGATGTCTAATCAGATTGGAGTTATATTTGAAATGCATCCGAACAAACTTTGAGTGGTATGTAACACTCGAATTGTGCTTATTTAATTGGCAATTTATATATATTATGTCATCTCCCTTTTGGAATCACACTGAAAAGTCTAAGCTTGCAGATTTTTTTGCGGCACATTGACAACATATGGTTGAGTACAAAAGATGACCAACTTGGAGGCGACAGTGGTCTTTTGATGAATCATGCCATTATTTAGTAGCTGGTTTGGTGCAGTGGTTCTTGTTTTATCATATTGTTGTTGACTTTTGTCAGTAAGCTTGACAGTTCCCCGTGTCGCCTTATGCCATTATTTAGTAGCTGGTTTGGTGCAGTGTAAGCGAGTGATTGGATTATGTTTGTAATGAACCTCTAATTTCTTGCAGCGTCAGCTATGTGGCTTCTTGTAATTTGCTCAAAAATGCATCTGCAGACAATATCTTAGTGTTTCCATTTAAAAACCTGTACAGTTTGTTCTCCCAGCTTTGATCCAATATCTGAATTCTCACCTTCAAAAAGAGGTGATGAGACATGTATAGAGCTAGTGGTTCTTGTCGCTCAAGAGATGATCATGGCTTTCTGTATGCTGGCTTGCTGATATGTCTTCATTTATCTTTTGAATTTAATTAGTGCTACATGTCAAGTGCTGATTTTATTGCATTTATTTTAGCAATCAATGTTATTATGTTAGTGAAATCTTGAGCTATACGTTGAGGGAACTGACTGGCTGAGAAGATGTGATCTGCATGACTGTATGAAGACCTCAAAGAGGTTTTAATTGCTTAAGTAGCTTCATAAAACTGTCAGCTATTTGTTCATTGTTTTTTTGCAGATTTTTGCCAAAGGTGCATATAATTCATAGAGTGCAATATAAGTGAGATGAAGATGTGTATATGTTTGGCCATAGAGTGCAAGGCTATAGTTATCGACTGATCATTACAATTGCTTTTGTTTATCATACTTTATAGAATGGTTCGTAGATTTCATTATTTCTTAGACAAGATCTTTTACTCAAAGGCATCAACACACATTTCTCTACGTTTTTCTGTACCTATACATAAATCTGCATGTCCTGGAAAAAACATGGATTTACATGATCTCGTCGTTCTTCAAGTCGGGACTATTCCTCCGCTAGGTTACTGAGTTGGTTCTCCCCATTATTCTTCATCAGCCAACACACACTTAATAGAAAAGCAAGGTACCTTCTTGGAAAACTTCCATTCTCATGATTTTGTTTCATATTTTCTTCATATGTGGGTGTTCGTGGTAGGTGGTTTGTTTTCTTACAGCAGGACATATATTTGTATATTATTTGGTTTTGTTTTCAATGAAAATGGAACCGGAGGTGGGGCCCCTGCTCAGCAGTTTTTTTTGGGGGATATTTTTATGTGCGCATTGCTGGAGAGTTGCTTGTTATGCTGGTTGAGTATGTTGAAGAGAAGGGTGCCACTCTAGTCAACAGGAGAGGTGGTCATGATTTACCCCACCTTCATCGTGGCACATACTTGCACCTACTATGCTGGCACATACTATGATTAAGATATTATAATGAAGTAAAGCCCGACTTTCCAGGTTTCTAGGGATTTGATACCCCACCCTTCATGAGATGAACAATTAACAACAATCCCACAAGGTCTGCAATCAATTGGCGGAAACGATGAGACACTTTTGGCGGAATTCATTCTTTCCGCCAAAAGGTTATTAAACCCCTGTGGGGTTTAATCATTCGTTTTCTCCTCCAAGTTTTTCTGCTATTGGAGAATCCAAAACTGGGGATTTCATGGTTTACGGTTTATCATGACTGCTTTGAATTATTGCGCATTAAGATTCTGTCTACACAATTCTGCTGTTAATTGCCCAATATCTTCTCTGTATACTACAGTTAGAAATAACAAGAATATTAAGATTCACGATTAGGCTTTCCTACAGTTAGAAATAACAAGAATATTTCATGACTTTATAATCTATGCAGGGGACACATTTCAGAACAATAGGAAAACGTCATGAGTTTGTTTCAGGCACAAAATACAGTTAGAACGTGTACACGTCAGAAAAACAAAGGCAGAGCTTTTCTTTATAACCTTGCCGATAGAATTTCTAACATTATGCATGTGGCATCTTGGTAAGATATGTCATCCTGGAAGCATGGAAGTTTTCTATTTAGTTTGTTTATTTCTGCTACCACCTATTTTATCAAAATATTTACATTTTATAAAGATTACTACTTCACTACTAGCTAGTACTTGTCATCATAATGCAAATTAAAGATATCTGTTCTGAACTCAATTAGCAGCCTTGGCAGCTGAACAAAGTTCTCCTTTTCTGTGTGAACTAGTTTCTGTACCTTAATCCCGGCTGAATGAGAATCTTGATTTCAAAAGAGAGGGTTCACTTCTGGTATTATGCACCTAATGTGAATCTTTACCCCGCATGACAGGTGGCTCTGTTTAAGGCGGATAGCGCTGGCATTCCTTGTGATGACAATGGCAGACCCGAGTGATCAGAGTCTTCGTCTGGAAGGTCCACCTTTTCGACAACACCAACTCTGGTCTTGAGTTTTGACCTGGACGTCATTGTGGCCTGGCACGAGCAAACCTGTCCTCTGGAGCAGTTATATCTCCTGCACAGACGCACTCTACAGTACTCCCTCATTGTTCGTAAAGAGGGTACCTTCAACCAACAAGGCAATGGCGCTAGTGCCGTCGACGTCGACGAGGACATCATTGCAAGTCCATTGTACCTACCAGGCATTTGAAGGCGAGGCAACCTTAACTGAAACTATTGATCTAGTTGAAACTTTGACCTGAGAAGTTGTAGTAACGGGTAAGGAGTTCCTGTAGAAAGTTGAAATAGTAGTTCTGGAGAGGGACTTTGAAGGCGGAGAAGGCAATGACTGGACAACTCGGGAGTTAGCATCTCCATCCGTCCCACCAGGAAGGCCCTCAAGAGCACTTTTTCAACGCCGACGGACAAAAAAATTCCAGCTCGCGCCCCCAAAGGCTTGTTTATCACCAGATTTGATTAAATTTAGCCCCGGCGATCCCACCCCAAAACACAGCCCCCCGGGGAGCAGCTGGAGATGCCGGCGCCACTTTTTTTCTCGTGTGGCCCACCTGCAGCCACATCTCCCCCACATTCCCCCCCCCTCGCTTTCTCCTCGCACAGCCCCCATCTTCTCTCTCCCCATCCGCTTCTCTCTCCCCGGCCGTGCCAGCTCCGGCCCGCAGCGTCCGGTCTCCGCGCCGCCCGCCCGCCAGCCCTCTGCGGCCGCGCGACCGTGTCTGGCCGCCGCGCCCGGCCTCCCGCGCCGCCCCGCCGAACGGAGAGCTCATGGGCTTGGCGAGGCTGCGCTCGGGCGGCGGCTGCTACTTCGCGCTCAAGACGTGGAACGCACAGCAGGTGGGCGCGGCGGCTGTCCTGGTGGCGGACAGCGTGGATGAGCTGCTGCTGACCATGGACACCCCGGAGGAGGAGACCCCCGACATGGCCTTCCTAGCCAACATCACCGCCCCCTCCGCACTCGTCTCCAAGCCCTTCGGTGACGCCCTCCGTGTCACGGCCTCCGGTGCCGCCTCCGCCGCTGATGTGGTGGTGCGTCTCCACTCGCGCGAGTCGATGCCGAATCCGGACGCGCGGGTGGAGTACGAGCTCTGGACCAACAGCAACGAAGAGTGCGGGTCGCGGTGCGACGAGCAGGCGGCGTTCGTGCCTTCGTGGTAGCGTTCCGCACACGCGCAGCTGCTAGAGAAGGCCAGCGGGCGTGGCCTCAGACGGGGTGGCGAGGTGGCGCCCAGGTAGGCGCGGGCACGAGCAGCAGGCGTGGCCAGGCACGAACAGCAGGCGCGGCCTCGGCGGGGCGGCGCGGTGGCGGCCAGGCGCGGGCGCGAGCACGAGCAGCAGGCGCGGGCTTGGCGAGTACGACGACCTCGCTTGGGGGTGAAAACGGCTGGAGATTTTCTTATCCTAGGCCAAAATTCTCGCCGGCAATCCCCAAGCCGCGAAAAAAATGCTTTCTGGAGGCTCAACGGCTAGAGATGCTCTTAAATAATAACATTGTTAGCGAAGGAGAAGGAGAAGGTAAATGGCCCTTGCTTCCAGAAACGTGTTTGTTGGCCGTGAGGAGGCATTGACACAGTGGGAGATAATAACTCAACTGTTTTGTGGTAAAGGATCATGTGAAGAATGTGAGTTTACACATTGCTTTTCAGTTATTCTTTGTTTCTCGCACTCCTTCCACCTGAATATTTGACAAGTTCCGTTATATTAGCACAACGTCTTTAAAGTTGACAACTGCACATACAAATATGAGCACATGAATTCCTTGTTACACTCTAGATTTTTTTAGAGCACTTGCTGATAAAATAATGCTTTCTTAATGAAGGATTTTGACCAACATAGTTTACTGTTAGTCCACAAAGTTCCTTTGTAGCTCGTCCTACATGGAACCTCTTATCTTCAGCCCTTGAACATTGCTTTGAGATCCGTACTCTTCAACTAACTTGCAACAAGCAGATTTTTCTTTTTTGTTTCTCTCAAATGAAAGAACATATGGACTTCAAACTTTCCAGATCTAACAAACTTTACAACTTCAATGTGTGAAAAAACTTTCAGATTTTTTGGACCAACATAAATATACAAAATGTGAATTTTTTTGATTAAAAAAATAAATTTTAGCATTTTAAATGCATGAAAAAATCTGAAAGTTTTTTCCCACGTAGTAATTAGAATGTTTTGTTGTCGTGCAAAGTGTGAAGTTTATACGTTGTTTCGTTTGAGAGAAACAAAAATGACAAATGTGCCTGCACGGATCTTGATGCCAAAATTGATGGCTAAGATAAGGGGTACCGTGTAGCTCCAGCTACACAAAACCACACTCCTGTTAGTCTGGTACTGCTACTGACTAATCTATGCCATCTATTCATCGTGTCAGATGCTACGAAAATGGGGGAAAAGTGAATCCTAGCTTGTATGACCAATATAGTTTACAGAAAAGAAGAATGTATTCACTTTTGTTCATCTTATAGGTTTCTTAGAACAAGGTCATCTGTACTTACAATGTTTGTTCCTCTTAGGCTGAAGTACATGCTGCTGTGAAACAAGCAAATGAAAACTGAAAGAATGTCTGCGACATGTGACAGTTAGTGAAACACTTTTGGAGTACTGGTCACAGCTCTTGAATATGAGATCCCAATCTTTGTGTGAAAATGAATTTTACCTGTTGCCTACACAAGTTGCCACTGATGGTTTTGAGAACAAAAATAGACAAACAGGGGAGGAGCCCCGCAGCATTATATTTAAGGAGGATGTGGGACATGAAGTTTTAATCTGCAATATAAATTCCGCCCACTGGATTCGAACTTGGGTCTGCCAAGGTGCACAGCCCAACTCTTGCCACTGGTGGTTTTGATTTGTGACTCGTGGACATACCATCAAAGTTTTTGCTTCCTCCGTGATTTGTGACTTGTGGTAAATGTGATATTTTGTCCGTCGAACCATCGTCTGCTCTAGATCCTTGTGCACCGAGGACTGGAGAGAGCAATGAAAATATATCTCTCTCTAGTGTTGCATGCCCACACCAAGGTTCTCGTCTATATGGAAAAATAATTTATAATATTTGGAATTTTCCAAATATAAATTTCATATTTTCAATAATACGGGGCTCCAAGAAACCCAGGAGTCAAGGTTCTCGTCTATATGGAAAAAGAATTTATAATATTTGAATTTTCCAAATATAAATTTCATATTTCCAAAATATCAGGCTCCAAGAAACCCAGGAGCCAAAATGGCACAATGTGGATGGTGTTATGGTGTTGATGTATTATCCTTTTCTTTCTTTTTTTTTCCGAAAAGGGGAACACCCCGGTCTCTGCATCAGAACGATGCATACGGCCACATATATAAATAAAAAAGAGGTTCAACAAGGTCTTAAAGTCTCGAAGCAAAATAAAGAACGGCAAGCTCACACAGAGCCACAACGCCAAGAACAAAACTCCCAAAAGCCACAACCGGCTGGCATAACAAAAGATAGGAAAACTAATTGCCTATCCTATTACATGACCGCCATCCAAACCGGTTGAAGATATCCCGCGCTACCATCTCCCACCGGACAGATCCAGTAACCAAACGCTCCCTGGCCTCCGTCGGAGTGAGTAAGGACCACATACAGATCAGCGCAGTAGCTCGGAATAAAACCTGCAAAAAATGAATAGTTGTTGTTCTGTTAGAAGCCAAATCATTTCTGGAGTTCCAAATTGCCCATAACAACGCGCATACTCCTACACAAATGTGTCTAGCTGTTTCAGACTCTATCCCGACAAGCCACGTTCCAAATAACGTACCGACCGAATTCGGAGGAGTAGTGTTAAAGGCAATTTGCACGGTGCCCCACAAGACTCTCGCCAACGGGCAGTAAAAAAAGAGGTGCTTGATATTCTCGTCCCGATCACAAAAACTACACCTAGTAGATCCTGTCCAGTTGCGCTTAATCAGATTATCCTTTGTTAAAATTATTTGTTTATGCACAAACCACATAAACACTTTAATCTTCAAAGGGACTTTGACTTTCCAAACATGTTTGGAACTTGGAATAACACTAGAATTGATGACATCGATATACATCGACTTGACCGTGAAGTCTCCAGACCTAGTAAGCTTCCAAAGCAACTGATCGGGCTGATGAGTTAGCTGAACCTCCATCAGTCTACTCACCAGATGAAGCCATGTTTCCCACCGGTCACCAACAAGTACCCTCCGAAATTGCATATTAATAGGGATGGACTGCATAATCGTTGCAACAAGTGCATCACGACGCTGAACAATACGATACAGGGACGGATACTGGAGCGCCAAAGGTGTTTCACCAAGCCACATATCCTCCCAGAAGGGAGTGGTATTGCCATCACCAACAAGTTTGTTCTATGAAAGAAGGCAGCTTTGAATATCATAAGCCCCTTCCAAAACGGCGAGTCAGTTGGTCTCACTATCACCTGGGATAAAGTTTTGGACTGCAGATACTTACTACGGAGAATCTATGCCCAAGTTGCTTCGGTTTCAACTGACAACTTAAAAAGCCACTTGCCGAGGAGACATCTTTTCTTGACTTCAAGATTCTCAATACCAAGGCCCCCCTGGTCCTTTGGTCGACAGATGATATCCCACTTGGCAAGACGGTATTTTCTCTTTAGTTCATCACTCTGCCAGAAGAATCGGGATCGATAGAAGTCCAGTCTTTTCCTAAGTCCAACTGGGACTTCAAAGAAGGATAAGAGAAACATTGGCAGACTCGTGAGCACCGAATTAATAAGAATCAATCGGCCTCCATATGAAATAAGTTTTCCTTTCCAGCAACTCAGTTTCTTCTCAAACCGATCCTCGATGCACTTCCACTCACTGTCAGTTAGCTTGTGATGGTGAATGGGTATTCCTAGGCACATAAAAGGTAAAGCCCCCAATTCACACCCAAACAATTGCCTATAAGCCTCTTGTTCCTCCTTTGCTCTATGATACGTCTCCAACGTATCTATAATTTATGAAGCATTCATGCTATTTTATTATCTATTTTGAATGATTATGGGTTTTATTATACACTTTTATATTACTTTTGGGACTAACCAATTAACCGGAGGCCCAGCCCATATTGTTCTTTTATTGCCTGTTTCAGTATTTCTAAGAAAAGGAATATCAAACGAAGTCCAAACGGAATGAAACCTTCAACAGCGTTATTTTTGGGAAGAATATCACCCAGGAGACTTGGAGTTCACGTCAAAAGACCCTCGAGGAGGCCAGGAGATAGGAGGGCGCCCCCCTACTGGGTGCGCCCGCCTGTCTCGTGGGCCCTTCGAGCACCCCCCGACCGACTTCTTTCGCCTATATAAGCCTACGTACCCTAAAACCATCGAATATGAAGATAGATCGGGAGTTCCGCCGCCGCAAGGCTCTGTAGCCACTAGAAACCTCTCGGAAGCCCTTCCCGGCACCCTGCCGGAGGGGGATCCCATCACCGGTGGCCATCTTCATCATCCCGGCGCTCTCCGTGACGAGGAGGGAGTAGTTCACCCTCGAGGCTGAGGGTATGTACCAGTAGCTATGTATTTGATCTCTCTCTCTCTCTCTCTCTCTCTCTCTCTCTCTCTCTCTCTCTCTCTCTCGTGTTCTCTCTTGTGTTCCCTCTATGGCACGATCTTGATGTATCCCGAGCTTTGCTATTATAGTTGGATCTTATGATGTTTCTCCCCCTCTACTCTCTTGTGATGAATTGAGTTTTCCCTTTGAAGTTATCTTATCAGATTGAGTCTTTTATGAGAACACTTGATGTATGTCTTGCCGTGCTTATCTGTGATGACAATGGGATATCATGTGCCACTTGATGTATGTTTTGGTGACCAACTTGCGGGTTCCGCCCATGAACCTATGCATAGGGGTTGGCACACGTTCTTGACTCTCCGGTAGAAACTTTGGGGCACTCTTTTAAGTACTTTGTGTTGGTTGAATAGATGAATCTAAGATTGTGTGATGCATATCGTATAATCATGCCCACGGATACTTGAGGTGACAATGGAGTATCTATGTGACATTAGGGTTTTGGTTGATTTGTGTCTTAAGGTGTTAATCTAGTACGAACTCTTGAATAGATTGATCCGAAAGAATAACTTTGAGGTGGTTTCGTACCCTACCATAATCTCTTCGTTTGTTCTCCGCTATTAGTGTCTTTGGAGTGACTCTTTGTTGCTTGTTGAGGGACTGTTATATGATATATCTATGTTATTATTGTTGATAGAACTTGTACTAGTGAAAGTATGAACCTTAGGCCTTGTTTCCTATCATTGCAATACTGTTTGTGCTCACTTTTATCATTAGTTACCTTGCTGTTTTTATAATTTCAGATTACAAATACCTTTATCTACTATCCATATTGCACTTGTATCACCATCTCTTCACCGAACTAGTGCACCTATACAATTTACCATTGTATTGGGTGTGTTGGGGACACAAGAGACTCTTTGTTATTTGGTTGCAGGGTTGCTTGAGAGAGACCATCTTCATCCTACGCCTCCTACGGATTGATAAACCTTAGGTCATCCACTTGAGGGAAATTTGCTATTGTCCTACAAACCTGTGCACTTGCAGGCCCAACAACGTCTACGAGAAGAAGGTTGTGTAGTAGACATCAAGCTCTTTTCTGGCGCCGCGTTGCCGGGAGGTTAGGTAACGGCACTCGCACCCGTCAACTAAGCTCTTTTCTACGTCGTTGCCGGGAGGTGAGTGCTTGAAGGTATATCTTTAGATCTTGCAATCGAGTCTTTTAGTTTCTTTTTTTATCACTAGTTTAGTCTATAAAAGAAAACTACAAAAAATGGAATTGAGTTTGTCTCATACGCTTCATCTTTTTAATATCTTTCGTGAGAATGATGGTAAGGAAAATTGTGCTCAAGTGCTAGAAGAAGAAGTCTATAAAATGTTTTGCACTAAATCTTTGAATGATGAGCATGATTGCAATGTTGTTAGTATGAGTTCCTTGAATATCCATGATGCTAATGATATGCAAAGCCACAAGCTTGGGTAAGCTATGTTTGATGAATATGATATTTTTTGTCCCCCCAAGTTTTGATGAGAAAATTTATTATGATGAAAGCATGCCTCCTATTTATGTTGATTATATTGATGGAAGTGGGTTTGGAAGAGTGTCAACTTTGGGTAGTATTGATCCCACTATTTTGGAGGATATTGAATCTTATTGTGATGAATATGAAAGTGGATTTGGAAGAGTGTCAACTTTATTTAGTGAGGATTCCACTATTTTGGAACAGGTTCCAATTGATTATGAGAACAAAGTTGCTATCTATGATGATTATTGTGATGACTTGTATGCTATTAAGAATAATGATAACCATGAAACTTGTCATCATGATTTTAGTTTTCAATTGGATTATGCCTCACATGATAATTATTTTGTTGAGTTTGCTCCCACTACTATTCATGAGAAGAAATTTGCTGATGTGGAGAGTAGTAAAATTTCTATGCAAGTAGATCATGAAAAGAATGCTTTATGTGCTGGTTATATTGTTGAATTCATTCATGATGCTACTTAAAATTATTATGAGGGAGGAACATATGCTTGTAGGAATTGCAATAATATCAAGCTTCCTCTCTATGTGCTTAAAATTTTGAAGTTATGCTTGTTTTACCTTCCTGTGCTAGTTGATTATTGTTCCCATAAGTTGTTTGCTCACAAAATCCCTATGCATAGGAAGTGGGTTAGACTTAAATGTGCTAGTCATATTCTTCATGATGCTCTCTTTATGTTTCAATTCTTATCTTTTATGTGAGCATCATTGTCATCATCATGCCTAGCTAAAAAGGCATTAAAGAAAAGTGCTTGTTGGGAGACAACCCAATATTTACCCTTACTGTTTTTGTGTGTTCACATGATTATGCTACTGTAGTAATCATGTTTTATAGCTTTTGTTTCAATAAAGTTCCAAGTAGAACCTTTGGGAAGACTTGGGTGAAGTCTTTATGATCTTGCTGTGAAAAACAGAAACTTTTGCGCTCACGAGAATAGCTCCCATTTTTTACTGGAAAGTGCTTTTAGGTTGATTCTTTTTGCAGATGATTAATAGAAAAATTACTCAGGTCCAACAATTTATTTCATAATTTTTTGGGTTCCAGAAGTATACGTTTGATACAGATTACTACAGACTGTTCTGTTTTTGACAGATTCTGTTTTCTATGTGTTGTTTGCTTATTTTGATGAATCTATGAGTAGTATCGGAGGGTATGAACCATAGAGAAGTTAGAATACAGTAGATATTACACCAATATGAATTTAGAATGATTTCATTACAGTACGTAAATGGTGATTTATTTTCTTACTAACGGAGCTTACGAGTTCTGTTTTGAGTTTTGTGTGGTTGAAGTTTTCCAGTTTTGGGTAAAAGATTCGATGGACTATGGAATAAGGAGTGGTAATATCCTAAGCTTGGGTATGCCCAAGGCACCCCAAGGTAATATTCAAGGACAACAAAGCAACTAAGCTTGGGGATGCCCCGGAAGGCATCCCCTCTTTCGTCTTTCGTTCATCGGTAACTTTACTTGGAGCTATATTTTTATTCGCCACATGATATGTGTTTTGCTTGGAGCGCCATTTTCTTTTGTTAGTTTTTTCTTGCTGTTAGTTATAATAATGTTTTCAATCTTTAGTTTCGATAAAAATGTCAAGGATAGCCTTTTCCATGCTTATTTTGCTAGTATACATGTTGCTGTTTGAAAACAGAAAGTTTACCGCTGTTGCAAAAATTCCCTAGAAAAGTCAGAGAGCGATATAATGTTGAATATTTTTGCATAATGAGCTCTGATAAATCTTATACAGCTTAGAAGTTTTCTTATAATTTTTGGAGTTAGGGAAGTATTGATACTCTTGCATTCTTTACAGACTGTACTGTTTTGGCAGATTGCTGTTATGTTTGCATTGTTTGCATATGTTTGCTTGTTTAATGATTCTATTTGAGGATAGAACTATTAAATATGCAGAGACATTTAGTATTCAATGTTTAATAATAATCTTAGTAATTTGTTACAGTATAAAATGATAAGGTTTTTCATTGGTTTATACTAACCTTTCTCACGAGTTTTTGTTGAGTTTGTTGTGGATGAAGCTTTTGAGAAATAGAAAAACCATAATATGAGAGGAATTAAGGAGACACAAAAGTTCAAGCTTGGGGATGCCCAAGGCACTCCAAGATAATATTTCAAGAAGTCTCAAGCATCTAATCTTGGGGATGCCCCGGTAGGCATCCCACCTTTCTTCTTCAACAACTATCGGTTAGTATCGGTTGAGCCTAAGTTTTTGCTTCTTCACATGAGTTGTGCTATCTTTGCAATGCCGTTTTGTTTTGATTTGCTTTATGCTTGAATACAATACCAAGATCTGAAATTCTAAATTGGGAGAGAGTCTTCACATAGTTGCATAATTATTTAGCTACTCATTGGTCTTCACTTATATCTTTTTGGAGTAGTTTTTCATTTAATCTTGTGCTTCACTTATATCCTATGAGTAAATGGTTGAATGAGTTGAATGTCACAAATCTGAAATTATATATGATTCATTTGCTTATCCCATGGGGAGTAATGACTTCACATCTAAGAAGTAGAGGTTGTAAATTTATTGACGGTTAGCAAGCATTGTATTAGTCATTTGAACAATTCATGAAAGAATATTGAAGGAAGAGAGATTTCACATATAAATATATCATCCTAGACATCTTTTATAATTGTGAGCACTCATTATGTATGACATGCTAAAGAGTTGATGTTGGACAAGGAAGACAACGTAATGGGTTATGTTTTCTCGCATCTCAGTTAAAGTATATTGTCATGGATCATTCAAACATGTTGAGCTTGCCTTTCCCCCTCATGCTAGCCAAAATTTCTAGCACCAAGTAGAGATACTACATGTGCTTCCAAATATCCTTAAACCCAGTTTTCCCATGAGAGTCCACCATACCTACCTATGGATTGAGTAAGATCCTTCAAGTAAGTTGTCATCGGTGCAAGCAATAAAAATTGCTCTCTAAATATGCATGACTTATTAGTGTGGAGAAAATAAGCTTTGTACGATCTTGTTATGGAAGCAATAAAAGCGACGGACTGGATAATAAAGGTCCATATACAAGGGGCAATATAAAGTGACGTTCTTTCACATTAAGATTTTGTGTATCCAACCCCAAAAGCGCATGGCAACCTCTGCTTCCCTCTGCGAAGGGCCTATATTTTACTTTATGTCTTTTACTTTATGCAAGAGTCAAGGTGATCTTCACCTTTCCCTTTTTCATTTTATCCTTTGGCAAGCACTTTGTGTTAGGGTGATCCTGATATATATATCCAATTGGATGTACGTTAGCATGAAATATTATTGTTGACATCACCCAAAGGTGAATACATTTGGAGGCAACATTATAAGCCCCAATCTTTCTCTGTGTCTGATTAAAACTTCATAACCACAAGTATTGCGTGAGTGTTAGCAATTGTAGAAGACTATATGATAGTTGAGTATGTGAAGTTTGCTAAAATCAAAGCTCTGACATAGACTCTTCGTGAAAGTAAGATGAATTGCAATTGTTTGATGACTAAGAATGAAGTTTGCTAGTTTTCAAGAAAGTTTATGGTCTATGCTTTAACATGTGAATTGCTTGTTACTAGTTCGTGAAAAGTTTTATGAGATGAACTACTGTTATGACATATAATGATGCTAGTAAAGGTGATTGAAATTATCATTGATCAAACTTGTGCACCTCTAGAATTCACACTTCATAAATTCTTTCTTTATCATTTACCTACTCGAGGACGAGCAGGAATTAAGCTTGGGGATGCTGATACGTCTCCAACGTATCTATAATTTATGAAGCATTCATGCTATTTTATTATCTGTTTTGAATGATTATGGGCTTTATTATACACTTTTATATTACTTTTGGGACTAACCTATTAACCAGAGGCCCAGCCCATATTGCTGTTTTATTGCCTGTTTCAGTATTTCGAAGAAAAGGAATATCAAACGGAGTCCAAACGGAATGAAACCTTCGGCAGCGTTATTTTTGGGAAGAATATCACCCAGGAGACTTGGAGTTCACGTCAGAAGACCCTCGAGGAGGCCAGGAGATAGGAGGGTGCCCCCCCTACTCGGCGCGCCCCCCTGTCTCATGGGCCCCTCGAGCACCCCCCGACCGACTTCTTTCGCCTATATAAGCCTACGTTCCCTAAAACCATCGAATATGAGGAAAGATCGGGAGTTCCACCGCCGCAAGCCTCCGTAGCCACTAGAAACCTCTCGGGAGCCCTTTCCGGCACCCTGCCGGAGGGGGATCCCATCACCGGTGGCCATCTTCATCATCCCGGCGCTCTCCATGACGAGGAGGGAGTAGTTCACCCTCAAGGCTGAGGGCATGTACCAGTAGCTATGTGTTTGATCTCTCTCTCTCTCTCGTGTTCCCTCTATGGCACGATCTTGATGTATCCCGAGCTTTGCTATTATAGTTGGATCTTATGATGTTTCTCCCCCTCTACTCTCTTGTGATGAATTGAGTTTTCCCTTTGAAGTTATTTATCAGATTGAGTCTTTTATGAGAATACTTGATGTATGTCTTGCCGTGCTTATCTGTGGTGGCAATGGGATATCATGTGCCACTCAATGTATGTTTTTGTGACCAACTTGCGGGTTCCGCCCATGAATCTATGCATAGGGGTTGGCACACGTTCTTGACTCCCCGGTAGAAACTTTGGGGAACTCTTTGAAGTACTTTGTGTTGGTTGAATAGATGAATCTGAGATTGTGTGATGCATATCGTATAATCATGCCCACGGATACTTGAGGTGACAATGGAGTATCTAGGTGACATTAGGGTTTTGGTTGATTTTTGTCTTAAGGTGTTATTCTAGTACGAACTCTTGAATAGATTGATCCGAAAGAATAACTTTGAGGTGGTTTCGTACCCTAACATAATCTCTTCGTTTGTTCTCCGCTATTAGTGTCTTTGGAGTGACTCTTTGTTGCATGTTGAGGGATTGTTATATGATCTATCTATGTTATTATTGTTGAGAGAACTTGTACTAGTGAAAGTATGAACCTTAGGCCTTGTTTCCTATCATTGCAATACCGTTTGTGCTCACTTTTATCATTAGTTACCTTGCTGTTTTTATAATTTAAGATTACAAATACCTTTATCTATCATCCATATTGCACTTGTATCACCATCTCTTCGCCGAACTAGTGCACCTATACAGTTTACCATTGTATTGGGTGTGTTGGGGACACAAGAGACTCTTTGTTATTTGGTTGCAGGGTTGTTTGAGAGAGACCATCTTCATCCTACGCCTCCTACGGATTGATAAACCTTAGGTCATCCACTTGAGGGAAATTTGCTACTGTCCTACAAACATGTGCACTTGCAGGCCCAACAACGTCTACAAGACGAAGGTTGTGTAGTACACATCACTCTACCAAAGCAGAACAACTCGCTTTTATGAAAGTTAATCTTCAATCCCGTCAATTGCTCGAATAAGCATAACACCAACTTCATATTTCTCGCTTTTGCCAGGTCGTGCTCCATAAAGATAATTGTATCATCAGCGTACTGCAGGATGGACACACCACCATCAACTAGATTAGGCACCAAGCCACCCACCTGACCGGCCTCCTTTGCCCTACCTATCAGGATTGCCAACATATCAACCACAATGTTGAACAAGATAGGAGACATGGGGTCACCTTGTCTCAGGCCCTTGTGTGTCTGGAAATAATGACCTATATCGTCATTCACTTTAATTCCAACACTCCCTTTTTGCATGAAAGATTCTACCTAGCGTATCCAAGCTTCATCAAAACCCTTCATGCGTAAGGCCTGTTGAAGGAACGACCATTTGACCTTATCATACGCCTTCTCGAAATCCACCTTGAAAACAACTCCATCAAGTTTTTTCGTGTGGATCTCATGGAACGTTTCATGAAGGACCACAACCCCTTCGAGGATGTTCCTGTCCGGCATGAAAGCAGTTTGAGTATGCTGCACGACAGCATGCGCAATCTGTGTGAGCCTAATCATCCCGACCTTGGTAAAGATTTTGAAACTAACATTTAGAAGACAGATGGGCCTGAATTGCTCAATTCTCACAGCCTCTGTTTTCTTAGGAAGCAGGGTTATCGTCCCAAAATTGAGTTGAAAGAGCTGAAGCTGTCCCGAGAACAAATCATGGAACATCGGCAACAGGTCCCTTTAATAATATGCCAACACTTCTTATAAAACTCAGCCGGGAATCCATCCGGGCCGGGAGCTTTACTATTTTTCATCTGCGATATGGCCTCAAACACCTCCTTTTCAGAAAAAGGAGCAGCTAAAATCTCATTCTCAACAGTAGAAAGTTGAGGCATGTCCTCAACCCTAGACTCATCCAGAGACACACAGTTAACCTCTGGGGGTCCAAACAACTGCTTGTAATACTCAGTGATGTATAGTTTTAGGTTCGCCTGACCCATAATCGTTCCTTCATCTTGTTCAAGCTGAAAGATCCTCTTCTTCCTGTGTTTCCCATTGGCGATCATGTGGAAGAATTGCCTTAAGATTATGTTTCATATTCTATTTTCATATGTGCAATTTATTTATTTTTTGAAAAATGCTACATACATTGCTAAGGTAATATATATGTCACACCATATGTGTGATGTAACTTAAAAGTTAGATTTTATAGTGTTGTTTTTGCTCCATGCATAGATAAAATAGCTTATAATCATCGGAGTCAAAGTTTGATCCCTTAATTTTGTGCTAGTCGATCGGATCAACACTCAAGTGCCAAAACCATATTTAGCATTGATCAATTGTTGCACTAAAGTGATTTTGACGATGAAATGGAGTGGACAATTAGAAGAATAAAATAAGTTCAAGACACACTTGAAAACTTTGGTTTATTTGGCATAAATCATGTTTTTCCCCTAAAGATTGCTCATTATTTAGATCAAAATATTTAATAAAAATAAAATAAAGTATAAGATAAAAACATAGGCCATAAATATGTGTTATGAGCTTTTTTTAAATGTACAAAATAAACCAATTTAATTTATAAAAAACCATTGTTTTTCTAGTATATTATGCATTTTAATTTCTAATTTTTCTATTTCTATCATTTACTTTTTCCATTTTGTAAGAAACCTTCATTGTCAAACCCATTTTTTGGCATAAACATAAGAAAGCTTTGATGGCGATGGATGGGGAGCCCAAGAATAAATTTGGGTATATGGCGCTGACTACTTGGCCTTAATAGTTTGCCTTTTTTTAAGACGGCTTGGCCTAAAGAACCATCGGAATCAGATATTGCTAAATACAGCCTCGGACTTTTAGACATGTGCAACGTTTATAAAAATATGAACACCTCAAATGTCCAGGAATGCAGAAAACCCTCTTTGAGGATATGACTAACTAGAGACAATTTTTCAAGAACAGCCAGTTGCTAAGGATATCTGGTTATACACTCAATATATAAAGTTCCCTTGTAGCCGAAACCCTAGTCATGACCCTGCTATCGGTCGCTCCTCCAGGCACCTCGACCTCATGTAGCCCTGACACCAAGCTCTTCATCCAGCCATCATCACAAGCTCGACCTCCCGCCTAACTCGCACTGCCTTGACACAAGCTCCTCTTCCCGCCATCGTGATGAGCTCAACCTCCCGTCGACCTCAAGCCGCCGAAGCCTCCAACCAAGACATACAACTCTCACCGCATCCTCTCCAAGGATGGCTTGCCCACCACCTATCCATGAGATATTTCTGATCACAACATGAATATTTACATGACCTTAAATTTTAGAAAAAGGGACACTGTGATGAAACTTTATCACTCCCTTCGATCCATATTAATTGACGTTGCTCTAGTAGTACTTGCAAATGTTTCTTCAAAATGGAGGGAAGTACTAGGAATCAGACTACTGATAAGTGCTTCCTATCAGACTAGTAGCTGACCGTACGATTAAAACAAAGATATTCGTCCGATCTAGTAGGAAAGGGTCAAGCGTTGAGTTGTTTCTTTCCTCCACTAATTACGTGCTTCCGGTAACTAATCCTGTAGCGTGTCCAGTTAAAAAATAATAATATCCTGTAGCCTGTCCTCTCCGGCCCCTAACCTCTTTATGCTCCACTAATTACGCGCTGAGTACGTTAATTGATTCTTCCCCGGTCAAGGAAGAAGCATGATGCATCCATGACATTGAGTAATATTTGCTTCCATAGAAAAGCATATATCCTAGTAACAAATATTGGGTGTTGGAAGCATTGTTCCATCGATTAGATAATTCATCCAACCAAACAGTGATTTGTTTCCTTCAAATAGAAAATAAACCTTTTCCCACTTGTTTCAAGAGTATCAACATCGTGCTTCCATCAACTATAAAATTGCTTCCAAACAAAATAGTAATAGAATTGCAAAATAATCTCTTAGCATAAAGAAATCTCGCGGAAGCACAACATGAATGACAATGCATTGTTACAAAAAAAAATCAATTTGTTTCAAAAGCATCGATCCGTGCTTCCATCGATTATAAAATTGCTTCCTACCAAATAGTAATAAAATTGCATGTGAAACAATCTTTTTTGTATGAAGAAAAATTTTCCTTCGCAAAGAAACCACGTGGAAGCACAACATGAATGATGTCGCATTTTTAGAAAAAAATAATATTTCCTCTTGTTTCTAAAGAATCAATCTCGTGCTTCCATCACACATAAAATTTCTGCCATTCTTCCAATAGTAATAGAATTGCAATTGAAAAGAAAATCTTGTATAAAGAAATTTGTTGCCTCACAAAGAAATCACATGGAAGCCCAATATGAATGCTGACACGTTGAACAAACTAATACATGTGTACGAAAATTTACAACAAAAGTAAAAGACTACTAAAACACTATTTTCATTTTCCCGTTGTCGACATAGCTATCGTCTGATCATGACAATATCCGTGTGTGCGGCAAGCTCTACGTCGCCGTTGAATCGACAACTACAGCCAGGTTGATCTGCCCCTCGACATATTATATCACCATTGGGAATCTGTACATTTGAAGCATTTAGTGAGAAAGAAGGAAACACACAATTTAGTGTCTGATAAAAAATTCACTAAAAGAAGAAAATGGTTGTATAATAAAAACTTAGGAATAGAAGCAACACTCGCAATGGTTGCAGACACTAGTAGTGGTTGAAGCATACACTAGTATCTGACAATGGTTGAAGCAAAATAATTGTACAATAAAAGTAGCACACATTTACATTGGTTGAAGCAACAATTCATTATTGTAGAATCATATGCAAGAAACTAGATGAAGCATGTTGATAGGAAGCAATATCTTCATTTTCTCAAAACATATATAAAAGACACGTATTGGACGCAGAAAGTTGTGCTTCATGAATAAATCACATTTAAATTTTACGGAATGAAGCCATCGGCGGTAATAAGCTTATTTGTTAAACAAAGTATGGCAATTTGTACGAAGCATGAAAATATGGCAGCTCAGAATTTACTATTCTGGGTTTGAAGATAAAACATTGATAATGACAAACATGCTAATATTATGGCGGAAAAGAGGACACACCTTTTGTGTGGCATATATACAGCTTTTCTCTTGCCTACTATAACCAATCTTCTTTCTCAAAAGAAGAAAAAAACTTAATATGTAGATGCATCATGGCAAGAAGCACAAAAAAGGTACACTCTAATCATAAGTATTGTTACTTCGAACCTTGAAAATGGAACAAGAGTATAATTCTGGGCAACTAGGGAGGCATATTTAAGTGATATGCATACTAGTTTCACAGATTTGCCAAGGATATTTATTTCCAAGAATAATTAGTTGCCATTGAAAACATTCCATTGGTTTTGAATAAACTGTTAGATAATAACAGGAATAAACGAGACAAAGAGACACGGATTTTTACGTGGAAACCCTTGCGGGAGAAAACCACGGACGCACGACGGCGCAATCACTATGATGGAGGAGTATTACAAGCACGAGACGCGACAGACCGTCTTAGGTGCGACTACATGGGGTATATATGAGGGCAACACATAGGAGTCCTTGTAGGACAAGTAAACGAGTTGTACTAAATGCTGCCGGGTACCAACGCAAAAGGCCCACACCGTATGTACTACATCTAGTCCAATACGGTATAATTTGGATCACAATTTAACAATCTCCACCTTGATCCAAATCCCTCCTGTAGTCGAAGAAAGTGAATAACTCCATCCAAATCAGCATAAACACCTTGTGCGTCAAAGTCCATAGGACTAGTGAGAAATACCAATTAAGCCTGAGCAAAGCTCAAACTTATTGGTCGGAACTGGCTTTGTCATCATATCAGCAGGATTATCATTAGTACTTATCTTGCATACCTTCAAATCACCTTCAGCAACAACATCTCGAATATAGTGAAATCTGACATCAATGTGCTTTGTCCTCTCATGATACATTGGATTCTTTGTAAGATATATGGCACTTTGACTGTCACTAAATACGGTAGGGCAAGATGAATCTCCACAAAGCTCAGTGTATAAACCTCTCAACCAGATAGCTTCTTTGCATGCCTCGAAATAGCCATATACTCGGCATCAATAGTGGAACAAGCCACAATAGACTGCAAAGTTGCTCTCCAACTCACAGCACAACCACCAATGGTGAAAACATAACCTGTGAGTGATCTTCTCTTATCCAAATCACCAGCAAAATCAGAATCAACAAAACCAACAAGTCCATCTCCAGTTTTCCCAAACTGTAAATAAGCATTAGAAGTACCACGCAGGTATCTGAAAATCCACCGAACTGCTCTCCAATGCTCTTTTCCAGGATTAGCCATGTATCTACTGACAACACTCAATGCATAAGATAAATCCGGACGAGAACAAACCATGGCATACATAAGTGAACCAACTGCACTCGAATAGGGAACTCTAGACATGTACTCAATATCTGCATCGACTTAGGACATAAAGCTGATGACAATTTGAAGTGTGCAGCTAACGGAGTACTCACCGGCTTGGCATTATGCATATTAAAACGACGAAGAACTTTATCAATATATCCCTTCTGACTTAGATATACTTTTCCAGACGGTCTATCTCTGGATATTTCCATGCCAAGAATTTTCTTTGCTGCACCCAAATCCTTCATCTCAAATTCATTACTCAATTGCTTCTTTAGTTCATCAATCTCTGACATACTCTTTGCAGCAATTAGCATATCATCAACATAAAGGAGCAAATAAATAGTTGAACCATTGACAGTTTTCAAATAAACACAACTATCATAATTAGACCTTTTGAATCCTTGAGAGAGCATAAAGGTGTCAAATCTCTTGTACCACTGTCTAGGGATTGCTTCAATCCATAAAGAGATTTCTTTAACTTGCGCAAGCTTTTCTTTTCCAGGAATAACAAAACCTTCAGGTTGTTCCATATAAATATCCTCTTCTAATTCTCCATGTAAAAATGCAGTTTTAACATCCAATTGTTCAAGCTCAAGATTATGCATGGCAACAATACTGAGTAAAGTGCGAATAGAGCTATGCTTCACAACAGGAGAAAAGACTTCGTTATAGTCAATACCTGGAATCTGGCTATAACCTTTAGCAACTAACCTTGCTTTATATCTTGTCTCATCATTTGGAGAAACACCTTCTTTCCTCTTGAAAACCCACTTGCAACGAATAGGTTTCTTCTCTCTAGGCAATTTTACTAAATCCCAAGTGCCATTCTTTTCAAGTGATTCCATCTCATCATGCATAGCGGTCATCCACTTATTACTATCACCAGAAATAATAGCCTCGGAATATGAAGAAGGATCAGCATTACCTTCAATTTCTTACGCAACAGATAAAGCAAAAGAAACAATATTGCACTCTTCAATTAACCTATCAGGTTTATTAATACCCCGCCTAACTCATCACGTGCAAGATTCCAACTTGGTGGAACAATAGGCTGATTTGGAGTGGGAGTGACATGATTATCATCAACGACGGGTTCATCATGTGCAACAATTTCATTACCGGATATATCACCTGAATCAATAACATGCTCCACCTGAACAGTAGGCTGCTGAATAGTAGGCTGCTGTTCACTCTCAACGGAACATTAGTAGATGAAACATCATGTAACATAGCAGATTCATTAAAGATAACATTTCTGCTAATAACAACCTTCCGGGTTTCAGGATTCCACAATTTAAAACCTTTAACACCAGACTTATGACCAAGAAAGATGCACTTAACAGCCCTAGGCTCCAACTTTCCATTATCAACATGAGCATAAGCAGTGCAACCAAAAACTCTCAACTGTGAATAATCAGCAGGTGAACCAGACCATACCTCAATTGGAGTTTTCTTATTAAGAGCAATAGATGGTGAACGATTAATGAGATAACAAGCAGTGGAAGCGGCCTCAGCCCAAAAACGCCTATGCAAACCTGCATTGGACAACATGCAACGAGCTCTGGAAATAATGGTCCTGTTCATACGCTCAGCAACACCGTTTTGTTGAGGAGTATAAGGAACGGTGTAATGTCTGACAATGCCTTCAGACTTGCAATAATTCTTAAATTGCTTAGAACAGAATTCCATACCATTATCAGTGCGAAGTATCTTTACCTTCTTTTCAGTTTGTCTCTCAATCATAATCTTCCACTCCTTAAATGCTGAGAATGCTTCATATTTATGCTTCAAGAAATAAGGCCAAACTTTTCTCGAATAATCATCAATAATAGTCAGCATGTAACTTGCACCACCTAATGACTTCTTGCGAGATGGTCCCCATAAATCAGAATGCACATAATCAAGAATACCTTCAGTTGTATGGGTCGAAGTATTGAACTTCACCCTCTTGTGCTTGCCGAAGATACAATGCTCACAAAATTTCAATTTACCAGGTTCATATCCATCAAGAAGACCTCTCTTGTTTAACTCTGCTAAACCAAGTTCACTCATATGTCCAAGACGCATATGCCAAAGGTTAGCAGCATCACAATCAGAATTCTTTGAAACAACTGGAGTAGCGTTACCTGAAACAGTAGAACCTCGAAGGTAATAAAGACCATTGGTCGAACTTAAGTCACCTTTCATCACAATAAGGGAGCCTTTGGTGACCTTCAAAACACTATCTCCACCTGAATACTTGTATCCCTTTGCATCAAGGGCACTCATAGAAATAAGATTTCTCTTCATCTTGAATATACCGAACATCAGTCAAAGTTCTGATTATGCCATCAAACATCTTGATTGAATAGAACCTATGCCTTCAATCTTGCATGGTGAATTATCAAAACCCAAAACGGAACCAGCGAAGTAGTGGAATCAAAAGTATTAAACCAATCTCTATGTGGACACATATGAAAAGTGCATGCTGTGTCAAGTACCCACTCATCATTGGTCTCAGCACATCCAGCAATAACGACAAGAGCATCATCGGAACTATCATCACGAGCAACGTTAGCAGAATTTTCACCTTGTTTGTTACCTTTCCTCTTTTCCTTGTTCTGCAACTTGAAACACTCAGAGATGTCATGCCCGTCTCTCTTGCAATATCTGCAATACTTCTTGTCTCTGGATTGCGACCGGCCCCTGTAGCCGTTTTTACTTTTGCCTCTGTTTCCATTATTGGAGTTCTTCTCCTTTGTCCTGCCACGAACAGATAATCCCTCGGGTTGGGATGAACTCGAACCATCATGAGGCACCATTAATTTCATCTTCTCCTTAGAGTTCAAAGCTTCATAAACTTCATTAAGCGTGAGAGTATCACGACTGTATAATATGGTGTCTCGAAAATTGGTATAAGAACTTGGCAGTGAACAAAGTAACATTAAAGCAGTATCTTCCTCTTCATACTTAACCTCCATTGCAGCTAGATCAGATATGATCTCTTTAAATTCTGAAATATGATTCAAAACATTACCTCCCTCGGGTAACCTGTGCAGGAATAATTTTTGCTTCAGATGCATCTTGCTGGTGAGATCCTTAGTCATGCAAATCCCTTCCAGCTTTAACCATAGAGCGGCGGCAGTTTTCTCGCTCAAAACTTCCTGCAAAATATTATTATGCAAATGGAGTTGTATTTGTGACAAAGCCTTACAATCAATTCTTTTCTCCTCATCAGTCCAATCCTGGATTCGGTTCTTCCCAAAACTATCCAGTGCTACATCATAGTCGGCCTGCGCCAACAACGCCTCGCATCTTGACTTGCCATAGGGTAAACCTTGTGTCACGGTCCAGCAGCGGAAGATCGTACTTCATGGATGCCATAAGTAGATTAAATCTGTGTACACAAAGTAGTACAAGCCAAAAAAAATTCCTGACAGAATTTAATATGCGGAGCAGACGAAAAATAGGATAAATAGCACCTGGTAGATGACGTCTCGGGTGGATGTAACAATTGAGGAGAGAACAAAATCTGAACCACCGGTCACCTCCACGTGAACAGATTAATCCAAAAAAGCAAGTAGTACTTAAATACTAGCACCTGAACCGATGTGAAACACTAGTACTTGAGGCCAGCTTCGCGTGAAAATTACTAGTCCTTGCCTCGGGACTTGAAGCGAGCAGCAGCAACTCTGGTGCCTTGTTTCCTTGCGGATCGACGTGGAAGGAGCAACTTGCGGATCGCCTCGGTCTCGGCGACTTGAAGCGTGTACAACGAGGGGTAGCTGCAGATCAGGCACGCGCGCAGCTTTGTAGGGCGGCTCAGCAGCCGAAGTCAAAATCCTGTCGGTCTCGGCGAAATCGATCCGGCTTCGGATCGCCTGGTCACGTGCGGGCGGCGGCGCACACAACCCTAATTCTCCCGATCTCTGATCTTGTATCTATAACCTCAGCTCTGTATACCACTTGTTAGATAATAACAGGAATAAACGAGACAAAGAGACACGGATTTTTACGTGGAAACCCTTGCGGGAGAAAACCACGGACGCACGAAGGCGCAATCACTATGATGGAGGAGTATTACAAGCACGAGACGACAGACCGTCTTAGGTGCGACTACATGGGGTATATATGAGGGGCAACACATAGGAGTCCTTGTAGGACAAGTAAACGAGTTGTACTCGTACGCGTCGGTACCAACGCAAAAGGCCCACACCGTATGTACTACATCTAGTCCAATACGGTATAATTTGGATCACAATTTAACATAAACTGAACTATTGCTTCCAAAGAAACTAGAATATGCAGGGAAAATAATTTAGAATTTGCTTCCATAAAACAAAATGTTAGGCACCGTTCAAACACCACCAGGCCATGGTCACCATGCTTCCTTCTGATGTTGGTCAGGCTTCATTGTGATGGTAGTCATGCTTCTATTTGATGGTGGGCGTGCGCCGTCCAAAAGTTGGTTGTGCATGGTAGTCTTGCTTCCTTCCTATGCTAGTTGTGCTTTGCATGGTAGTCGTGCTTCCATCCAAAATTGGTCGTGCTTCCTTCCTATATGGTGGCTATGCTTCCTTCTATCGCCATGGTTGATTGGCATGGATGTTGCGATGCTATATCAAAGATGCACCATCAGCCAAGGGCCTCCTTGACAGCAAAGTAGGCCAGCTGAGTATACCAAATTATACCTAGGCCAGCCGAGGACGTGAGGCACCGTTTTGTGCAGACGGCTAGGCGTGCTCCCATCGATGTGGAGAAGGGCTGGCACTCGAAGCGAAGGCAACAATCTCATGATTCCCCGTTGCCTATTCAGCCTCCCTGTTGTGATGGGCATCACGGCCACGTACTGATCAAGCACATAGAAATCAAGCATAAGAGAAATCAATCATTGTTACATGACCAACAAATTCAGTTAGGAACGCACATGTAATCTGTCGGGATGGGAGGCAGAAGAGATTAGGGAATCGACTCCCTAACGCCGAGATGGACCAGCGATGTCTCCCAAGATGTCGCATCGGCGGGGAGTAGGGAGGAGAAGGGGAAGAAATCTGGGTGTGAGATGGCTGTTGTGGTCGACGACGAGGTGCGAAGGAATCCGGCGATGTGCCCTGCAATCGGAGAGGATGGGGGTTGCGGCGGTTGACGGCTAGGTCGGGAGAGGTGCGGGCGATGCAGAGAATGAGGAGATTCAGGAGGGATATTCGGGGCGAGTGGTTTCCTGCGGGGAATGCGGGTTGATGATGGGATTTTTTTTAAACGTAGCAACGAGGGCCGTGAGATCCAGTTGGAATCGATGACAGTGGGTCGGTCTGACGAATGCTTCTAATCAGACTATTGATTTGAAGGGTTTCCCAATGAAAAACTATTTGTGGTCCCTGACTATTGTTGGAGTCCAACTTTGTCCCCACCACTATACCAGTTGGATATTCATCGCTTGGGTGTCAAACTCATATAGCATCCCACGAAAAATCAGAATGGAATCCAAAAGATTTATATTAAAAAATATTCTTTCGGAAAACAGGCCACTTGACAAAAAATCTAGGAAAACAAAAATTATAACTAGGCCGAATTTAAAAAATGATTTCTTTCTAGATTTTTTTTGATCAAAATCTTAAGGTTTGCATTTTTCCTAAAATAAGCAACGGTGTTGTTGGTTTTGGTCAACATTAACTGAAACGGCAAATGCTACCACAATAAAAATGGAAAAGTTTGGGATATCACAATAAAAATTATGATGACCCTTTTCATTATCTTTTTTTGAATTTGCCACTATCTTTTTTTAGAATTCTTTGCATTCAAATCACGAAACAATACAAAATAGTTAACCCTTACAAGCACACTGAAACGCAAACACAAATGACCATAAACACCTAGAGTACCCTAAGATAACCATAACATAAGAAGATCTTCGGAGCTCTGTGTCATCATTCCTGAATCTTGAAAGAAGACCCCTGCAGTAGAAAGATCTGCAACCAGACGCAAGCAGGTCATCATCTTCAACCACGGAACAATTGCCGGCACGCTGCTTCCTCCTTTTTTGACACCAGCACTGAAAGGGCATGGACATCAATCCAACACACATGCAACAGCCGTCACCATCTTTGGCTTTTGAGTACCATGAAAAATGTCCCTTCCGGAAGGAAGAGAACTCGAGTCATCCGACCGGTCCAGCACCGCGGCCGGGCCATCCGCCCGGGCAAAGCAGAATCTCCCTCCAGCATCAGCGCAGAGGAAGGAGAAGAACAACAGCAGCAAATCATACCGACAAGGAAGAAGAAGGGTCTTCGTCTCCCTGCATCCATCGCCCATATGAGGACCCAAACGGCCAGTGCCAATGAACCTCCAGTCACCATAGCCCGCGATCTCGACGAGATCCGGGGATCCCCCACCCCGCTGGCTCCTAGACGAAGGCCAAAGCCTCGCCTGACCGCGAACGAAGCCCGAAGAAACTTATTCCGACGCAACACCAACGCAACGGCCTCGGCAGCGTCACCCTCAACCCTAACCCTATCACACACACCTAGCGGACAGAACCAAGGTTCCCCCTCCCTCCTGCGGCCGGAGCGGTCGACGGAGAGAGAGGGAACCGGCGGCGCCACCGGCGGCGCACAGAAAACCCTCGTCGCCTCGTGCGATCCTACTTTCCCGGAGCGAAACTCCTTTTTGCTTGAAATGTCAAAATCTGAAAGAGGCCAAAGCACACAGGCCCCTACCCGTCAGATTCCCCCACCACACAAGACCCGCTCCAAAAATTTCCCCATCCGAAACCCTCGCCGCCTCCACCCACCATGCTGTCGCCGCCGCCGCCGCCGGTGCTGCCGGACGAGCTCCTCGAGGAGGTCTTCTTCCGCCTCCCTCCGGACGAGCCCGAGCACCTCGCGCGCGCCTCCCTCGTCAGCAAGGTCTGGCTCGGCCTCCTCTCCGACCCTCGCTTCCGTGCTCGCTACCGCGACTTCCATGGAGCGCCCCCCATGCTCGGCTTCCTTTGTTCCTGGCGCCCCTATTCCGTCCATGAGGTGGAAGATAACATCCCGCACTTCTTCCCCACCACCAAATTCCGTGCGTGCATACCCGATGACGACTGGGGGGACTGGGGCTACACTGCGTGGGACTGCCGCCACGGCCGCGTTCTCCTCGGCGACCAGTCTAACCATCCCGTCCCGCTCGTCGTTTGGGACCCCATGACCGGCCGCCGGAGGGAGCTGGACCAACCCAGCCAGGTCGGCAGCAGCTATGGGGCAGCGGTGCTCTGCGCGGTGGCCGGCTGTGACCACCGTGCGTGCCACGCAGGCCCCTTTCAGGTGGCCTACATCGGTGTTGATACGATTGAAGAAGATGGCGAATGTTTTGCAAGCGCATGCGTGTCCTTGCCCATGTCGGCTGATTGGAGCAAGCCGTGCTCTGAATCTCGTCTTGACAAGTGGGGCGCGCCGTGCTCTGCTCTTCGTGTTGGTGGGTACCCTCCATCCTGGGACGAAACGGCCCCTGTCTTTGTCGAAGGCGCACTTTACGTCAATCTCGTGTACTATCACGAAGATGATCACATTGCAATTCTCAAGTATGACCTGGTATCTAACTGCTTGTCGCTGATTGATGCACCGTTGGCTAGGCCTTTCAATCTCAATGCCGCTCTCCTCATGGCGATGGGTGATAACAGTTTGGGGTTTGCACATGTGGATAAGGTAACACTCCACTTGTGGTCAAGACAGGGAGGTTCAGATGGAATTGCCTCATGGAAACAGCGTTCTGTCATCAATCTTAATAACCATCTCCCCGTTCGAAATCCCAATAAAAGACTTAGGCTGATTGGATCTGTGGAGGACAGTGATATCATTTTCGTGACCATGGGCTTGACATCTACGAGATTAATCTCAAGACATTACGGTGGAAGAAGCTACAGAAGAGAGAAAAGCTTTGTGGTCTGATTCCGTACATGAGTTTCTACAATCCACAAGGTATATTTGTATCTATATATGCCCTTTCTTTTGTGATACAGGAACAACTCTCAAGTCATACTCCATACACGCTAGTGAAACAAACAAAACAATGAATTCCTAATCATACTGAAAGTTATATTGAATGAGCAAACTTTGAGTGCTATGTAATTACAACTAATCATGCTTACTAATTGGCAATTTATATTATACCATGTCAACTCCTTTTTGGAATCACACTGACAAATTTACACTTGCAGAAACAGTGATCCCCAGTGATGCGGCGCGATGATGTATGGTTGAGTATGCCTAGGGTATGAGGCCACTCTCAGCTCCAAGATAGGCGACGCAATTGGAGGTGACGAGAGCCTTTTGATGAATTATATCACTATTTAGTAGCTGTTTTCGTGCTTGTTTTCTCGTATTGCTGTAGGCTTTTGCCACTAAGCATTGATAATTTCCTGTTGTTGTTGGCATTTGTAAGAGGGTGAATGTGTTATCTTGTAATGAACCCTTGCAGCATCTCATGTATGCTATGTTGTTTCTATGGGAGACTATATCCAGAGTTGGTGGTTATGTCATCCCAGAATTGATATAATGATGGTTTCTGCATGCTGGCCTGCTTATGTGTCCTGACTATAATTCTGGGTTTAATTAGTGTTGCATGTCACCCTAAAAAATATTAGTGCTACCTGTCAAGATCTGATGTCACTGTTCTTCTTTTAGCAAGCAATGTTGCTGAAGGGCATAGCATGCAAACTGAATCTTTAGCCATAAGTTTAGGGAACTACGGGATATGGGACTGCATGGCTGCTTGAAGACCTCATACAGGTTTTTATTGCTTCAGCAGGTCCGCAAAACTTTCAGGTACTTGCTACATACTTTTGGCCTACAGTGGACATAATAGTAGTAGATTGCAATATCCATGTAGTGGGATGCAGATTTTCACATGTTATTATGCAGTGATCAGCATATGAGGCAGGTGCCACTGGGCAGCAAGATCAACCACCAGGATCAGCAACAGATGTTGATGACTCACCACCCCTCGGGGAGCTACCATTAAGAGTGACTTGAATAATGAAAGTTTCAAGTTTTTTGCAAGATGCCTCCCGGGAGAAAAACTCTCTGCAACCTGCTAATAGCATTGGAATCTATGTTTGCAGAGAACAGGATGATCATGGGAATCAAGATGTGTTGATTCAGCAATCCACGCTCCTAGCAAATGATCAAACATTAGCCAAGCTGCAGCTTCAGGTGACATCCTTTCCAATTAATCCAATGCAGTGGGAAATTTGATCTGATCTCGCAGATTTCTTGGAGGCTTATAACGATCTAGGACTGAGGATATGTCACATTGCTAGAGATTTTGAATGTGGTGTGGCACATAATTGTGCTACATCCTCTTCGAAAAGCTGTGCGTTGTATCCCCCCTCTACTTACTGTACTAGTTCTCACTTAAGCTCACAGGGCTATGCAGTGGCCAATGTTGCTCAGGCTGAGCAACTTTGTTCCCTGGGACTTCAAAGTCCTACTAGATGTAAAATGCGTTTGAATTCGCAAGAAATGGCGCCCTAGGGGCTAGGGCGCCTCCTCCTTCTGTTCAAATGAATAACTAAATTATTTTTTGTCAGAGATTGCAAGGGTACTCTGTCCATTGAGGCTTGTTGTAGAGCTAAAGTAGCAAACAGGGCTGGGCATACAAAAGATCACCATGTCTCAATGCTTTGTCTGATGGCTGTTAAGACTCAAGACCTGTAACTTTACTACTCCCATTAGTTATGAGATCTTTATAAATCTCGTGCAGGTCAAATAATTCCACTCCCTGGTGCACATTATTAGTCTCTTGCAGGCCAAACAATGCCATTTCCTACTGGACAACAGAGAACCGTCTGAACCTGTACGTGCAGCTGTCTGAAGAACGACATTCTACAGTAGACTGGAGTCTTCGTCTATCAATTCATAGGCATGAAAACCAAATAGCAGAGCACCACACGTAACCTGCTCAAACTCTTCTCATACTCACCTTTGCACCATTCTATAGAGTCATTTACATATGCCTCCGCCTCCATGTAGTAACTTGTTCTCACGCCTCAAAATCTGTTACTTTTATCAGTATGATATTTTTTGCCAAATGTTTTTGTTCCCCCATTCATATAAAGTGCCGCCATCCGAAATGACACTCGATGTACACAGATGGACCTGTAAAAAGGTGAGTGACCAATCTTAGAATTTGACAATAGTCCACGGAACAAAAACATATACAGTGAGCAATAAACAACAATATTCTGTTTTTGTGTGGTTTTTGTAGAAGTTGTGACGCTCTGAAATAGATGGATTTTGTGTTGATTGTTGGATAACATCAAATCAAATTACAAATGCCATTGTCATATCGCCACGACAAAATAGAAGAAAAAATGGATCGAGACACGGAAATTATCACGACTCTCTCATGCTTTGGCAAATCAAAGGGCCCGACTATTATGTACTCCCTCCGTTCTGATTTACTCGTCGTGGTTTTAGTTCAACGATGAGTAAATCGGACCGGAGGGAGTAGTTGTAAAACATTGTGCATGCAGCCGAATCCCTCCCATTTGAATGGCCAAACAGAGTTGATCGCGGCCTGCGTGGATGTCGGCTTGCTTCTCGGCGGCAGGGTAGGTGTGGGTGGGGCGCATGGTTGCAGTGGAGTGGACACATCCACGTTTATGTTGACCACCTCCATGCTCTCAACTTCCTTCACTGTCCCTTCCGGGCATGCCAATCCCTCCGGCAACGTTCTCCGCCTCGCAACTGAGTGCCACAGACGAGACAGAAACAGACTCCCCCGAGGCATCATCCATGCTGGTGGTGCGGGATGGGGTACTCGGCGACAACATCTACCATGACGGATGAGGGAGGCGGCACGGATGGGGGAAAGGGTGGAGGACGGCGAAGGCTCGGATGCTGGAAATGTAGGATGAACACGGGAGGAGGGTGGTCCATTAGGTGGACTTGGTCAATTTGGTGGAATTTTGGGTGGGTCTGGTCTATCGGGTCTGACGTGGCAGACGCGCCCAAGGGTGTCCGGGCCTCCTCATACCCGCAAATATGGGTTGTATATGAGGGGTGTTGGTCAGCCCGGATGAATAGGGTCGGTTTGACAGGGCTAGATGGGTCACGATTTTGTGACCGGTCACTGACTAGGCCGTAGGAGCCCGACTGTAGATGCTCTATCGTTTTTCATCCTTCATGGGCAAAAGTATTGCCTTGTGAGTTCGTCTATTTTCTGCACGTCATGTAACAGAGTTTGAATTTATATTGCATGCCCATATGTCATTCGGATTTTCTCCGTAGGTGGGTGTTCGTGATGTGTGTAATTTGTTTCTTTATAGTATTTGGATCTTATAGGTGCACATTGGTTGAGAATTTGCTTTTTTTTTTGAGACAACGGTAGAGAATTTGCTTGTTATGCTGGCTAAGTATGCTCAAGATGCAGCTCTAGTCAACCGGAAAAAGATGGCCATGATTGATCGCACCACCACCATGACACATAAAATGTGGCATTGTTCGTGGGCAGTCCTTTTGTTCTCCATATAGTAAGAAAGATGGTATGATACACTATCTTCAATGGGATACATGCTATTAGGCAATTGTAATATTTTCCTATGGTTTTGAATATGATCTGGACCGCCGTATTATAGGAGCATTGCAGTTTCTGTGTGTAACTTCCATGAAACATTTATAAATTCATATGTGAACTCAATAGCCCACTTCCTAGTGATTTGCTAGCTCACCCTTCATGAGATGAAAAATTGACCCCAATTCACAAAGGTTAGTAAACCACTCTTTACGTCGAGTGTCTCAAATCCCTGTACATAATGCTTGCTTTTGGGATTGACACTACACTGACTTGTGAACTTGGTTTTGTTTAGGTTCTCCTCCAAGTTCGTTTGCTATTGGGGAACCCAAGTTTGGAGTAACTCATGGCTTAAGGTTTATCATGACCTCTTTGGATGATAGGTAGCAAAATCTCTGCTCTCTTGTTCGCCAAACCAGTCGATGGAGCAATTTCACCCGGATTCCTCTTGTTCATCATCAAGCAATTAAAGGTGCTTTACTACCATGTAACAATTCATCAAGAATTTGGAGGCCAATTTATAATTTTCAAAGGAGATCCAATATTTCAAAAAAGAGAGGAAATTTTCATATGTCACAGTTTTGTTTCAGGGATGATATAAAGTTAGAATATCATGTCGTCCCTCGCTGCGAGAGAAAAGCAGACAAAACTTCCTCTTCTTTACAATCTTGCCATGAAAATTTGGAGCAATATGCAAAGATATGTAATGTTGAAATTATAGAAGATTTCTATTTAGTTTTTTTTTGTTTCTGCTGCAACACGTGTAATCAAAATTCTTGATTTTACTAATTCACTAGTCACTACTAGTCATCACATTTCACAATAAATATATTTGTTCTAAAATTAATTACAAACTAATGAGAATCTAGATTTCAAAAGAGATGGCTCACTTCTGGTATTAGGGCATCTCCAATGCCGACTTCCAAACCTCCCTCATGCGACTGGAACGCGTTGTCCAGATAACGGAAGCCATCCAACGCTGTCCTGTATCGGTCCACCGTGCAGTCTGAACATGATTTCTCTCGCAAACCGGAGATAAACGTGGGTGGGTGGAGGGGGGCGGGGGGCTTTGCGGGAGTCTGGACCGATTCCACGCCCGCTTCTAACCTCCTTGGCCACCAAAACCCCTCCTCCCTTGACCACGCGCGTTCCCTCCCGGCGCCAGCTGCCCGTATTCATGTCGTTGTAGAGCGCGCCGCTCAACATTGAAGACGGCTCAAGGTGGACACGACCTATCACTGCCTCCGCCATTGAAGCATGCGCCCGCCGAGTGCGCCGCCTGCGACGGTCTCTGGTGTCTGCGTCCGTTCAATGCCGGAGATGCGTGACTGGACGGGATGGGACATATATCTATTAGCCCGTTCGATGCCTCTGTCGGTCCGTACGCCTCCATTAAGTAGGCTCGCCGGCCGAGAAAGTGACTCCAGCACTGCTCATTGATGCAACCAGACGCTTTATCTCACCGAATCTGCAATTTCGAGGCGGCCACACCTGGCTAAATCCATGCCACAACACAAGTCCATCCCCATGCTCCTCCCTTGCACTGCATCCGCCATGACTGCAAGTAGCGAAGTGTTGGAAATATGCCCTAGAGGCAATAGTAAAATGATTATTATTATATTTTCTTGTTCATGATAATTGTCTATCATTCATGCTATAATTGTATTAATCAGAAACCGTGATACATGTATGAATACATAGACCACAACATGTCCCTAGTGAGCCTCTAGTTGACTAGCTCGTTGATCAACACATGGTCATGGTTTTATGACTATGGACATTGGATGTCATTGATAACGGGATCACATCGTTAGGAGAATGATGTGATGGACAAGACCCAATCCTAAGCATAGCACAAGATCGTGTAGTTTGTTTGCTAAAGCTTTTCTAATGTCAAGTATCAGTTCCTTAGACCATGAGATTGTGTAACTCCCGGATACCGTAGGAGTGCTTTGGGTGTACCAAACGTCACAACATAACTGGGTGACTATAAAGTGTTGGGGAACGTTGCAGAAAATAAAAATTTTCCTACAGTTTCACCAAGATCCATCTATGAGTTCTACTAAGCAACGAGTCAAGAGAGAGAGTTTGCATCTACATACCACTTGTAGATTGAGTACGGAAGCGTTCGAGGGAGTGGTGATGATGAAGACGTTCCCAACGTGATTCCGATCACCGATGACCAAGTGCTGAACGGACAGCACCTCCGCGTTCAACACACGTACGGGACGATGGCGTCTCCTCCGTCTTGATCCAGCAAGGATAAAGGAGAGGTTGAGGAAGACAACTCCAATGGCAGCACGACGGCGTGGTGCGGTTGGTCTGGCAGTTCTCGGCGGGGCTTCGCCAAGCTCGCGTGGAGAAAGAGAGGTGTTGGGAGGGAGGGCTGCGCCTTCAATGGTGTGTGCAGCCTCCCCCACCCCTCTATTTATAGGAGGAGAGGGCAGGGGCCGGCCATCTAGGGAAACCCTAGATGGGGGCGTGACAAAGGGAGGAGGGAGGGTGGCTTGCCCCCAAGCTGAGGCGCCCCTTTAGGGTTTCCCCTCCCATGCCCTAGCCGCATGGGCCTAGGTGGGAGGTGCGCCCAGCCCACCAGGGGCTGGCTCCCTCTCCCACTTAGCCCATGTGGCCCCCAGAGGTGGCCCCTCCGGTGGACCTCGGAACTCTCCCGGTGGCCCCGGTACATTACAGTATACCCCGAAACTTTCCGGAGTCCGTTTAACCACTTTCCATATATAAATCTTTACCTCCGGACCATTCCGGAACTCCTCGTGACGTCCGGGATCTTATCCGGGACTCCGAACAACATTCGGTAATCACATACTTGTCTTCCTAATAACCCTAAGCGTCACCGAACCTTAAGTGTGTAGACCCTACGGGTTCGGAGACCTTGAACATGACCGAGACGATCTCAGGTCAATAACCAACAGCGGGATCTGGATACCCATGTTGGCTCCCACATGTTCCTCGATGTTGTCATCGGATGAACCACGATGTCAAGGGTTCAAGCCACCCGTATTCTATTTCCCTTTGTCGACGGTATGTTACTTGCAGAGACTCGATCGTCGGTATCCCAATACCTCGTTTAGTCTCGTTATCGGCAAGTCACTTTACTCGTACCGTAATGCATGATCCCGTGACCGGACACTTGATCACTTTGAGCTCAATATGATGATGCACTCTTGAGTGGGCCCGGTGATACCTCTCCGTAACACGGAGTGACAAATCCTGTCTCGATCCGTGTCAACCCAATGTACACTTTCGGAGATACCTGTAGTGCACCTTTATAGTCACCCGATTACGTTGTGACGTTTGATACACCCAAAGCACTCCTACGGTATCCGGGAGTTACACGATCTCACGGTCTAAGGAAGAGATACTTGACATTGGAAAAGCTCTAGCAAAGCGAACTACGATCTTTGTGCTATGCTTAGGATTGGGTCTTGTCCATCACGTCATTCTCCTAATGACGTGATCCCGTTGTCAATGGCATCTGATGTCCATAGTCAGGAAACCATGACTATCAGTCGACCAACGAGCTAGTCTACTAGAGGCTTACTAGGGACGTTTTGTAGTCTATGTATTCACACGTGTATTACGATTTCCGGATAACACAGTTATAGCATGAATAAAAGACAATTATCATGAACAAGGAAATATAATAATAATGCTTTTATTATTGCCTCTAGGGCATATTTCCAACATAAAGGTGCACTATAGGTATCTCCGAAAGTGTCTGTTGGGTTGGCACGAATCAAGACTGGAATTTGTCACTCCGTATGACGGAGAGGTATCTCTGGACCCACTCGGTAATGCATCATCATAATGAGCTCAATGTGGCTAAGTGGTTAGTCACGTGATCATGCATTATGTAACGAGTAAAGTGACTTGCCTGTAACGAGATTGAACGAGGTATTGGGATACTGACGATCGAATCTCGGGCAAGTAACGTACCGATTGACAAAGGGAATTGTATACGGGATTACTTGAATCCTCGACATCGTGGTTCATCCGATGAGATCATCATGGAACATGTGGGAGCCAACATGGGTATCCAGATCCCGCTGTTGGTTATTGGACGGAGAGCTGTCTCGGTCATGTCTGCGTGATTCCCGAACCCGTAGGGTCTGCACACTTAAGGTTCGATGACGTTAGGGTTATTAGGAAGACTTGTATGTGATTACCGAATGTTGTTCGGAGTCCCAAATGAGATCTCGGGCATCACGAGGAGTTCCAGAATTGTCCGGAGGTTAAGATTTATATATGGGAAGTTGTCATACGGTCACCGGAAAAGTTCGGGGGCATAACGGTATTGTACCGAGGCCACCGGAAGGGTTCCCGGGGTCCACAGGGAGGGGCCACCTCTCCCGGAGGGCCTCGTGGGTTGTAGAGGGAAGGGAACCAGCCCTTAGAGGGCTAGGCGCCACCCCCCTTGGGCCCATACGCCTAGGGTGGGGGGGGGGAACCCTAAAGGGGGCGCCCCCCTTGCTTGGGAGGCAAGCCATATCACATCACAAGGCATATGCTGCAAAAACAAGTTAGACGTCCTCTAATTGTTGTTGCATGTTTTTACGTGGCTGCTATAGGGTTCTAGCAAGAACGTTTTTTACCTACGCCAAAACCACAACGTGATATGCCAATTTCTATTCACCCTTCATAAGGACCCTTTTCATCGAATCCGACCCGACTAAGGTGGGAGAGACAGACACCTGCTAGCCACCTTATGCAACTAGTGCATGTCACTCGGTGGAACCTGTCTCACGTAAGTGTACGTGTAAGGTCGGTCCGGGCGCTTCATCCCACGATGCATGAAACAAGATAAGACTAGTAGTGGCAAGTAAATTGACAAAATCTACGCCCACAACAAAATTGTGTTCTACTCGTGCATAGAAACTACGCATAGACCTAGCTCATGATGCCACTGTTGGAGATCGTTGCAGAAAATAAAATTTTCTACGCATCACCAAGATCAATCTATGGAGTAACTAGCAACGAGAGAGACGGGAATGCATCTTCATACCCTTGAAGACCGTGAGACGGAAGCGTTACAAGAACTCGGATGAGGGAGTCGTACTCGAAGCGATTCAGATCACGGTGGATTCCGATCTTAGCGCCGAACAATGGCACCTCCGCGTTCAACACACGTGCAACTCGGTGACGTCTCCCGCCCCTTGATCCAGCAAGGAGGAGGGAGAGGTTGAGGAAGAAGGGGTCCAACAACAGCACGACGGCGTGGTGGTGATGGAGTGGCAGTACTCCGGCAGGGCTTCGCCAAGGTCTTGCGGAGGAGAGGTGTTGGGGAGGGGAGGGGCTGCGCCTTGGATGTGGTCCTGCAGCCCTCCCCTGGCCCCTCTATTTATAGGAGGAGGGGGAAGGGGGGCCGGCCCCCTCTAGATGAGATCTAGAGGGGGGATGTGATGAATGAAATATATGTGATGTATGAGATTGATCATGTTCTTGTAATAGGAATCATGACTTGCATGTCGATGAGTATGACAACCGGCTGGAGCCATAGGAGTTGTCTTTATTTATTGTATGACCTGCGTGTCACTGAATAACACCATGTAATTACTTTACTTCTTTGCTAAACCGTTAGCCATAGTAGTAGAAGTAACAGTTGGCGAGACAACTTCATGGAGACACAATGATGGAGATCATGGTGTCATGCCGGTGACGATGATGATCATGGCGCCCCGAAGATGGAGATCAAAGGAGCAAAATGATATTGGCCATATCATGTCACTATTTGATTGCATGTGATATTTACCATGTTTATGCATCTTATTTGCTTAGAACGACGGTAGTAAATAAGATGATCCCTCATAATAATTTCTAGAAAGTGTTTCCCCTAACAGTGCACCGTTGCGAAAGTTCGTTGTTTCGAAGCACCACGTGATGATCGGGTGTGATAGATTCTAACGTTCACATACAACGGGTGTAAGCCAGATTTACACATGCAAAACACGTAGGTTGACTTGACGAGACTAGCGTGTACAGACATGGCCTCGGAACACAAGAGACTCAAAGGTCGAGCATGAGTCGTATAGAAGATACAATCAACATGAAGATGTTCACCGATGATGACTAGTCCGTCTCACGTGATGATCGGACACAACCTAGTTGAATCGGATCATGTATCACTTAGATGACTAGAGGGATGTCTATCTGAGTGGGAGTTCATTAAATAATTTGATTAGATGAACTTAATTATCATGAACTTAGTCTGAAAACTTTTGCAAAATGTCTTGTAGATCAAATGGCCCACCCTCATGGCAACCTCAACTTCAACGCGCTCCTAGAGAAAACCAAGATGAAAGACGATGGTAGCAACTATACGGACTGGGTCCGGAACCTGAGGATCATCCTCATAGCTGCCAAGAAAGCATATGTTCTAGAAGCACCGCTAGGTGAAGCACCCGTCCCAGCTAACCAAGATGTTATGAACGCTTGGCAGTCGCGTGTTGATGATTACTCCCTCGTTTAGTGCGGCATGCTTTACAGCTTAGAACCGGGGCTCCAAAAGCATTTCGAGCAGCACGGAGCATATGAGATGTTTCAATAGCTGAAAATGGTTTTCCAAGCTCATGCCCGGGTCGAGAGATATGAAGTCTCCGACAAGTTCTACAGTTGTAAGATGGAGGAAAACAGTTATGTCAGCGAGCACATACTCAAAATGTCTGGGTTGCACAACCGCTTGTCCCAGCTGGACATTAACCTCCCGGATGAGGCGGTCATTGACAGAATCCTTCAGTCGCTCCCACCTAGCTACAAGAGCTTTGTGATGAACTACAATATGCAGGGGATGGTGAAAACCATTCCTGAGGTATTTTCAATGCTGAAATCAGCGGAGGTAGAAATCAAAAAGGAACATCAAGTGTTGATGGTCAATAAAACCACTAGTTTCAAGAAAGGCAAGGGTAAGAAGAACTTCAAGAAGGACGGCAAGGGAGTTGCCGCGCCCGGTAAGCCAGTTTCCGAGAAGAAGCCAAAGCACGGACCCAAACCTGAGACTGAGTGCTTTTATTGCAAGGGGAACGTGAAGGAAATATGCCCTAGAGGCAATAATAAAGTTATTATTTATTTCCTTATATCATGATAAATGTTTATTATTCATGCTAGAATTGTATTAACAGGAAACATAATACATGTGTGAATATATAGACAAAGCAGTGTCACTAGTATGCCTCTACTTGACTAGCTTGTTAATCAAAGATGGTTATGTTTCCTAACCATAGACAAAAGAGTTGTTATTTGATTAACGGGATCACATCATTAGTTGAATGATCTGATTGACATGACCCATTCCGTTAGCTTAGCACTTGATCGTTTAGTATGTTGCTATTGCTTTCTTCATGACTTATACATGTTCCTGTAACTATGAGATTATGCAACTCCCGTTTACTGGAGGAACACTTTGGTACTACCAAGCGTCACAAACGTAATCGGGTGATTATAAAGGAGTACTACAGGTGTCTCCAAAGGCAGATGTTGGGTTGGCGTATTTCGAGATTAGGATTTGTCACTCCGATTGTCGGAGAGGTATCTCTGGGCCCTCTCGGTAATACACATCACTAAGCCTTGCAAGCATTACAACTAATGAGTTAGCTGTGAGATGATGTATTACGGAACGAGTAAAGAGACTTGCCAGTAACGAGATTGAAAAGGTATTGGATACCGACGATCGAATCTCGGGCAAGTAACATACCGATGACAAAGGGAACAACGTATGTTGTTATGCGGTCTGACCGATAAAGATCTTCGTAGAATATGTAGGAGCCAATATGGGCATCCAGGTCCCGCTATTGGTTATTGACGGAGACGTGTCTCGGTCATGTCTACATTGTTCTCGAACCGTAGGGTCCGCACGCTTAAGGTTTCGATGACGGTTATATTATGAGTTTTGTGTATTTTGATGTACCGAAGGAGTTGGGAGTCCCGGATGAGATCGGGGACATGACGAGGAGTCTCGAAATGGTCGAGACATAAAGATTCATATATTGGATGATATGTTTAGGACAAGGGGTCAAGCCCATGAGGCTTTAGGTCGGTGCAAAAGGAGTTTCTGGAGGCCGAGGGCCAACCGCCGGAGACCCGGGCGTCTGGCCCTAGGCCAGACGCCGAGGCCCATGGCGTCTGGGCCAGACGCCAAGGATTGTGGCGTTTGGTCCTGGAGTCCGAGTGGGACTCTTGGCTTTCGGGCAAAACCGACTTTGAGGAGGCTTTTGCTCCAAGTTCGACCCCGGCTCAACATATAAATAGAGGGGCAGGGCTAGCACCAAAGACACAACAATTGATCTCTTGGATCTCTTAGCCGTGTCTGGTGCCCCCTCCACCATATTCCACCTTGGTCATATCGTGGCGGTGCTTAGGCGAAGCCCTGCGTCGATAGAACATCAAGATCGTCCTGCGCCGTCGTCTTGACGGAACTCTCTCTCCCGGAGCTTTGCCGGATCGGAGCCTGAGGAGCGTCACCGAGCTGAGCGTGTGCCAAGAACTCGGAGACGCCGGAGTAACGGCGCTGGGATCGGTTGGATCGCGAGGAGAACGTCGACTACTTCCTCTACGTTGTGATCGCTTCCGCTTGGTCTCTGAGAATGCGTAGACAACACTCTCCTCTCGTTGCTATGCATCACCATGATCTTGCGTGTGCGTGGGAAATTTTTGAAATTACTACGTTCCCCAACAATGGTATCGAGCCTAGGTTTTTATGGTTTGATGTTTTGCACGAGTAGAACACAAGTGAGTTGTGGGCGATACAAGTCATACCGCCTACCAGCATGTCATACTTTGGTTCAGCGGTATTGTGAGATAAAGCGGCCCGGACCGACATTACGCGTGCAGCTTCTGGCGAGACTGGTTTCACCGTTCTGAGCACTCGTGCTTAAAGGTGGCTGGCAGGTGTCTGTCTCTCTCACTTTAGTTGAACCGAGTGTGGCTCGCCCGGTCCTTGAGAAGGTTAAAAGCGGAGTCTATTTGACGGAAATATCGTTGTGGTTTTGATGCGTAGGTAAGAACGGTTCTTGCTAAGCCCGTAGCAGCCACGTAAAATTTGCAACAACAAAGTAGAGGGCGTCTAACTTGTTTTTGCAGGGCATGTTGTGATGTGATATGGTCAAGGCGTGATGAGATATAAGTTGTTGTATAAGATGATCATGTTTTGTTGAAGTTATCGGCAATCGGCGGAAGCCCTATGGTTGTCTCTTTGTTGCATAAGATGCAAGTGCCAAATAATTGCTTTACTTTATCGCTATGCGATAGCAATAGTTGCAAGAGCAATAGTTGGCGAGACAACCATGTGATGACACATTGATATAGATCAAGATGATGAAGATCATGGTGTCGTGCGGTGACGATAGAGATCATGACAAGACTTGGGAGATGGAGATCAAAGGCGCAAGATGATCATGGCCATATCATGTCACATATTTTGATTGCATATGATGTTTATCTATTATACATCTTATTCTTGCTTTGATTGACGGTAGCATTTTAAGATGATCTCTCACTAATTATCAAGAAGTGTTCTCCTGAGTATGCACCGTTGCCAAAGTTAAATGCGTGCCCGGACACCACGTGATGATCGGTTGTGCTAAGCTCGTCGTCCATCTACAACGGGTGCAAGCCAGTTTTGCACACGCTGAATACTCAGGTTATACTTGACGAGCCTAGCATATGCAGATATGGCCTCGGAACACGGAGACCGAAAGGTCGAGCGTGAATCATATAGTAGATATGATCAACATAAGATGTTCACCATTGAAAACTACTCCATCTCACGTGATGATCGGTTATGGTTTAGTTGATTTGGATCACGTGATCACTTAGATGACTAGAGAGATGTCTATCTAAGTGGGAGTTGTTAAGTAATATGATTAATTGAACTTTAATTTATCATGAACTTAGTCCTGGTAGTATTTTGCAAATTATGTTGTAGATCAATAGCTCGCGTTGTTGCTTCCCTATGTTTTTATATGTGTTCCTAGAGAAAATTGTATTGAAAAATGTCAGTAGCAATGATGCGGATTGGATCCGTGATCTGAGGTTTATCCTCATTGCTGCACTGTAAGAATTATGTCCTTAATGCACCGCTAGGTGACAGACCTATTGCAGGAGCAAATGCGCAGGCGTTATGAACGTTTGGCTAGCTCAATATTATGACTACTTGATAGTTTAGTGCACCATACTTAACGGCTTAGAATCGGGACTTCAAAGGCGTTTTGAACGTCATGGACCATATGAGATGTTCCAGGAATTGAAGTTAATATTTCAAGCAAATACCCGAGTTGAGAGATATGAAGTCTCCAACAAGTTCTATAGCTAAAAGATGGAGGAGAATCGCTCAACTAGTGAGCATGTGCTCAGATTGTCCTAATACTTCAATCGCTTGAATCAAGTGGGAGTTAATCTTCCGGATAAGATAGTGATTGACAGAATTCTCTAGTCACCATCACTAAGTTACTAGAACTTCGTGATGAACTATAGTATGCAAGGGATGACGAAAAGCGATTCGAGCTCTTCGTGATGTTGAAATCAACGAAGGTAGAAATCAAGAAAGAGCATCAAGTGTTGATGATTGACAAGACCACTAGTCTCAAGGAAAAGGACAAAGGGAAGAAGAGGAACTTCAAAAGGAACGGCAAGCAAGTTGCTGCTCGAGTGAAGAAGCCCAAGTCTGGACCTAAGCCTGAGAATAAGTACTTTTGCTGCAATGGAACTGGTCACTGGAAGCGGAACTACCCCTGAATATTTGGTGGATAAGAAGGATGGCAAAGTGAACAAAGGTATATTTGATATACAGATTATTGATGTGTATTTTACTAGTGTTCATAGCAACCCCTCGGTATTTGATACTGGTATAGTTGCTAAGAGTAGTAACTTGAAGCAGGAGTTCTGAGAATGAACAGAAACTAGTTGAAGGGGAAGTGACGATGAGTGTCGGAAGTAGTTCCAAGATTGATATGATCATCATCGCACACTCCCTATATTTTCGGGATTAGTGTGGAACATAAATAGGTGTTATTTGGTGTTGAGCATAAATATGATTTGATCATGTTTATTGCAATACGGTTATTCATTTAAGTAAGAGAATAAATTGTTGTTCTGTTTACATGAATAAAACCTTATATGGTTACACACCCAATGAAAATGGTTCATTGGATCTCGATCATAGTGATACACATATTCATAATATTGAAACCAAAAGATGCAAAGTTAATAATGATAGTGCAACTTATTTGTGGCACTGCCGTTTAGGTCATATTGGTGTAAAACGCATGAAGAAAAACTCCATGCTGATGGACTTTTGGAATCACTTGATTATGAATCATTTGATGCATGCGAACCATGCCTTTTGGGCAAGATGACTAAAACTCCGTTCTCCGGAACAATGGAACAAGCTACTGACTTATTGGAAATAATACATACCGATGTATGCGATTCAATGAGTGTTGATGCTCGTGGCAAGTATCATTATTTTCTGACCTTCACAGATGATTTGAGCAGATATGCGTATATCTTCTTGATGAAACATAAGTCTGAAATAATTGAAAGGTTCAAAGAATTTCAGAGTGAAGTGTAAAAATCATCGTAACATGAAAATAAAGTTTCTGCGATCTGATCACGGAGACAAATATTTGAGTTACGAGTTTGGTCTTCAATTAAAATAATGTGGAATAGTTTCACAGCTCACGCCACCTGGAACACCACAATGTTATGGTGTGTCCGAACGTCGTAACCGCACTTTATTGGATATGATGCGATCTATGATGTCTCTTATCGGTTTACCACTATCATTTTGAGGTTATGCATTAGAGACAGCTGCATTCACATTAAAAGGGCACCATCTAAATCCGTTGAGACGACAACATATGAACTGTGGTTTAGCAAGAAACCCAAGTTGACGTTCTTAAAGTTTGGGGCTGTGATGCTTATGTGAAAAGTTTCATCCTGATAAGCTCGAACCCAAATCGGAGAAGTGCGTCTTCATAGAATACCCAAAGGAAATAGTTGGGTACACCTTCTATCACAGATCCGAAGGCAAGATATTCGTTGCTAAAAATGGATCCTTTCTAGAGAAGGAGTTTCTCTCGAAAGAAGTGAGTGGGAGGAAAGTAGAACTTGATGAGGTAACTGTACTGTACCCTTATTGGAAAGTAGTTCATCACGAAATCAGTTCCTGTGACAAATACACCAATTAGTGAGGAAGCTAATGATATTGATCATGAAACTTCAGATCAAGTTACTACAGAACCTCGTAGGTCTTCCAAAGTAAGATCCGCACTGTAGTGGTGTAGTAATCATGTTCGGAAGTCATGTTACTAGACCATGATGAACCTACGAACTATGAGGAAGCGATGATGAGCCCAGATTCCATGAAATGGCTTGAGGCCATGAAATCTGAGATGGGATCCATATATGAGAACAAAGTGTGGACTTTGATGGAGTTGCCTGATGATCGGCAAGCCATATTATATAAATGGATCTTCAAGAGGAAGACAGATGCTAATAGTAGTATTACTATCTTCAAAGCTAGACTTGTCGCAGAAAGGTTTTCGACAAGTTCGAGGTGTTGACTACAATGAGATTTTCTCAACTGTAGCGATGCTTAAGTCTGTCCGAATCATGTTAGCAATTGCCACATTTTATGAAATCTGGCAAATGGATGTCAAAACTACATTCTTCAATGGATTTATTAAAGAAGAGTTGTATATGATGCAACCAGAAGGTTTTGTCAATCCTAAAGGAGCTAACAAAATATGCAAGCTCCGATGATCCATCTATGGACTGGTGCAAGCATCTCAGAGTTGGAATACATGCTTTGATAAGTTGATCATAGCATATAGTTTTATACAGACTTGCGGTGAAGCCTGTAATTACTAGAAAGTGAGTGGGAGCACTACAGCATTTCTGATAAGTATATGTGAATGACATATTGTAGATCGGAAATAATGTAGAATTATTCTGCAAAGCATAAAGGAGTGTTTGAAAGGAGTTTTTCAAAGAAAGACCTCGGTGAAGCTGCTTACATATTGAGCATCAAGATCTATAGAGATAGATCAAGGCGCTTGATAAGTTTTTTCAATGAGTACATACCTTGACAAGATTTTGAAGTAGTTCAAAATGGAACAGTCAAAGAAAGAGTTCTTGCCTGTGTTACAAGGTGTGAAATTGAGTAAGACTCAAAACCCGACCACGGCAGAAGATAGAAAGAGAATGAAAGTCATTCCCTATGCCTTGGCCATAGGTTCTATAAAGTATGCCATGCTGTGTACCAGATCTATTGTATACCCTACCTTTGAGTTTGGCAAGGGAGTACAATAGTGATCTAGGAGTAGATCCTTTGGACAGCGGTCAAAATTATCCTTAGTGGAATAAGGATATGTTTCTCGATTATGGAAGTGACAAAAGGTTAAATAAGTAAAGGGTTACGTCGATACAAGTTTTGACACCGATCTGGATGACTCTAAGTCTCGATCTAGATACATATTGAAAGTGGGAGCAATTAGCTAGAGTAGCTCCGTGCGAGCATTGTAGACATAGAAAATTGCAAAATACATAACGGATCTGAATATGAAAGACCCGTTGACTAAGATTCTCTCACAAGCAAAACATGATCACACCTTAGTACTCTTTGGGTGTTAATCACATAGCGATGTGAACTAGATTACTGAATCTAGTAAACCCTTTGGGTGTTGGTCACATGGCGATGTGAACTATGGGTGTTAATCACATGATGATGTGAACTATCGATGTTAATCACATGGTGATATGATCTAGATTATTGACTCTAGTGCAAGTGGGAGACTGAAGGAAATATGCCCTATAGGCAATAATAAAGTTATTATTTATTTCCTTATATCATGATAAATGTTTATTATTCATGCTAGAATTGTATTAACAGGAAACATAATACATGTGTGAATATATAGACAAACAGAGTGTCACTAGTATGCCTCTACTTGACTAGCTTGTTAATCAAAGATGGTTATGTTTCCTAACCATAGACAAAAGAGTTGTTATTTGATTAACGGGATCACATCATTAGTTGAATGATCTGATTGACATGACCCATTCCGTTAGCTTAGCACTTGATCGTTTAGTATGTTGCTATTGCTTTCTTGATGACTTATACATGTTCCTGTAACTATGAGATTATGCAACACCCGATTACCGGAGGAACACTTTGGGTACTACCAAACGTCACAACGTAATCGGGTGATTATAAAGGAGTACTACAGGTGTCTCCAAAGGCAGATGTTGGGTTGGCGTATTTCGAGATTAGGATTTGTCACTCCGATTGTCGGAGAGGTATCTCTGGGCCCTCTCGGTAATACACATCACTAAGCCTTGCAAGCATTACAACTAATGAGTTAGCTGTGAGATGATGTATTACGGAACGAGTAAAGAGACTTGCCAAGCTTGAGATTGAAAAGGTATTGGATACCGACGATCGAATCTCGGGCAAGTAACATACCGATGACAAAGGGAACAACGTATGTTGTTATGCGGTCGACCGATAAAGATCTTCGTAGAATATGTAGGAGCCAATATGGGCATCCAGGTCCCGCTATTGGTTATTGACCGGAGACGTGTCTCGGTCATGTCTACATTGTTCTCGAACCGTAGGGTCCGCACGCTTAAGGTTTCGATGACGGTTATATTATGAGTTTTGTGTATTTTGATGTACCGAAGGAGTTGGGAGCCCCGGATGAGATCGGGGACATGACGAGGAGTCTCGAAATGGTCGAGACATAAAGATTCATATATTGGATGATATGTTTAGGACAAGGGGTCAAGCCCATGAGGCTTTAGGTCCGTGCAAAATGAGTTTTGCGGAGGCCAGGGGGCCAAACGCCGGAGACCACTGGCGTCGGCCCTGGGCGACGCCGAGGCCCATGGCGTCTGGGCGACGCCAAGGATTGTGGCGTTTGGTCCTGGAGTCCGAGTGGGACTCTTGCCTTTCGGGCAAAACCGACTTTGAGGAGGCTTTTGCTCCAAGTTTCGACCGGGGCTCAACATATAAATAGAGGGGCAGGGCTAGCACCAAAGACACAACAATTGATCTCTTGGATCTCTTAGCCGTGTCTGGTGCCCCTCCACCATATTCCACCTCGGTCATATCATTAGCGGTGCTTAGGCGAAGCCCTGCGTCGGTAGAACATCAAGATCGTCCTGCACGCCGTCGTCTTGTGACGGAACTCTCTCTCCCGGAGCTTTGCTGGATCGGAGCCTGAGGGAGCGTCACCGAGCTGAACGTGTGCCAAGAACTCGGAGACGCCGGAGTAATGCTGGCGCTGGGATCGGTTGGATCGCGAGGAGAACGTACGACTACTTCCTCTACGTTGTGATCGCTTCCGCTTTGGTCTATGAGGGTACGTAGACAACACTCTCCCCTCTCGTTGCTATGCATCACCATGATCTTGCGTGTGCGTAGGAAATTTTTTGAAATTACTACGTTCCCCAACAGAACGGTCACTGGAAGCGGAACTGCCCCAAGTACTTAGCGGATAAGAAGGCCGGCAACACCAAAGGTATATGTGATATACATGTTATTGATGTGTACCTTTCCAGTACTCGTAGTAGCTCCTGGGTATTTCATACCGGTGCGGTTGCTCATATTTGTATCTCAAAACAGGAGCTGCGGAATAAGCGGAGACTGGCGAAGGACAAGGTGACGATGCGCGTCGGGAATGGTTCCAAGGTCGATGTGATCGCCGTCGGCACGCTACCTTTACATTTACCTACGGGATTAGTTTTAAACCTTAATAATTGTTATTTAGTGTGAGCTTTGAGCATGAACATTGTATCTGGATCTCGTTTAATACGAGATGGCTACTCATTTAAATCCGAGAATAATGGTTGTTCTATTTATATGAGATATGTTTTATGGTCATGTCCCGCTGGTCAATGGTTTATTCTTAATGAATCTCGAACGTGATGTTACACATATTCGTAGTGTGAATACCAAAAGATGTAAGATTGATAATGATAGTCCCACATATCTGTGGCACTGCCGCCTTGGTCACATTGGTGTCAAACGCATGAAGAAGCTCCATGCAGATGGACTTTTGGAGTCTCTTGATTTCGAATCATTTGACACGTGCGAACCATGCCTCATGGGCAAAATGACCAAGACTCCGTTCTCCGGAACAATGGAGCGAGCAACCAACTTATTGGAAATTATACATACTGATGTGTGTGGTCCAATGAGCATTGAGGCTCACGGTGGCTATTGTTATGTTCTCACCCTCACTGATGATTTAAGTAGATATGGGTATGTCTACTTAATGAAACACAAGTCCGAGACCTTTGACAAGTTCAAGGAATTTCATAATGAGGTAGAGAATCAACGTGACAGAAAAATAAAGTTCTTACGATCAGATTGTGGGGGAGAATATTTACGTCATGAGTTTGGTACGCACTTAAGGAAATGTAGAATTGTTTCACAACTCACGCCGCCTGGAACACCTCAGCGTAACGGTGTGTCCGAATGTCGTAATCGCACTCTATTAGATATGGTGCAGTCTATGATGTCTCTTACCGATTTACCGCTATCATTTCGGGGATACGCTTTAGAGACAGCTACATTCACTTTAAATAGGGCACTGTCTAAATCCGTTGAGACAACACCGTATGAATTATGGTTTGGAAAGAAACCTAAGCTGGTGTTTCTAAAAGTTTGGGGATGCGATGCTTATGTCAAGAAACTTCAACCTGAAAAGCTCGAACCCAAGTCGGAAAAATGTGTCTTCATAGGATACCCTAAGGAAACCATTGGGTATACCTTCTACCTCAGATCCGAAGGCAATATTTTCGTTGCCAAGAACGGGTCCTTTCTGGAGAGAGAGTTTCTCTCGAAAGAAGTAAGTGGGAGGAAAGTGGAACTTGATGAAGTACTACATCTTGAACCGGTAAGTAGTGCAGCTCGGGAAGATATTCCTGTGCTGCCTGCACCGACTAGAGAGGAAGTTAATGATGATGATCAAGGTACTTCGGATCAAATTACTACTGAACTTCGTAGGTCCACAAGGACACATTCCACACCAGAATGGTATGGCAACCCTGTCCTGGAAATCATGTTGTTAGACAACGATAAACCTTCGAACTATGAAGAAGCGATGGCGGGCCCAGATTCCAACAAATGGCTTGAAGCCATGCAATCCGTGATAGGATCCATGCATGAAAACAAAGTATGGACTCTGACAGACTTGCCCGATGATCGGCGAGCGGTAGAAAATAAATGGATCTTTAAGAAGAAGACACACGCGGATGATAATGTTACCATCTATAAGGCTCGACTTGTCGCTAAGGGTTATCGACAAGTTCAAGGGGTTGACTACGATGAGACTTTCTCTCCCGTAGAGAAGCTGAAGTCGGTCCGAGTCATGTTAGCAATTGCCGCATACTATGATTATGAGATATGGCAAATGGACGTCAAAATGGCATTCCTTAACGGCTATCTTAAGGAAGAGTTGTATATGATGCAGCCGGAAGGTTTTGTCGATCCTAAGAATGCTAAAAAGGTATGCAAGCTCCAGTGATTCATTTATGAGCTGGTGCAAGCATCTCGGAGTTGGAACATTCGCTTTGATGACATGATCAAAGTGTTTGGGTTTATGCAGACTTATGGAGAAGCCTGCGTTTACAAGAAAGTGAGTGGGAGCTCTGTAGCATTTTTCATATTATATGTGGATGACATACTTTTGATGGGAAATGATATAGAACTTTTGGACAGCATAAAGGCCTACTTGAACAAGTTTTTTTCAATGAAGGACCTTGGAGAAGCTGCTTATATATTAGGCATCAAGATCTATAGAGATAGATCGAGACACCTCATAGGTCTTTCACAAAGCACATACCTTGATAAGATATTGAAGAAGTTCAATATGGATCAGTCTAAGAAGGGGTTCTTGCCTGTGTTGCAAGGTGTGAAATTGAGCTTGGCTCAATCCCCGACCACGGTAGAAGATAGAGAAAAGATGAGTGTCATCCACTATGCCTCGGCCATAGGGTATATTATGTATGCCATGCTATGTACCAGACCTGATGTAAACCTTGCCGTAAGTTTGGTAGCTATGCACCAAAGTAATCCCGGCATGGAACACTGAACAGCAGTCAAGAATATCCTGAAGTACCTGAAAAGGACTAAGGATATGTTTCTCGTTTATGGAGGTGACGAAGAGCTCGTCGTAAAGGGTTACGTCGATGCTAGCTTCGACACAGATCTGGATGACTCCAAGTCACAAACCGGATACATGTATATTTTGAATGGTGGGGCAGTGAGCTGGTGCAGCAGCAAGCAGAGCGTCGTGGCGGGATCTACATGTGAAGCGGAGTACATGGCAGCCTCGGAGGAAGCACATGAAGCAATCTGGATGAAGGAGTTCATCACCGACCTAGGAGTTATTCCCAATGCGTCGGGGCCGATCACTCTCTTATGTGACAACACTAGAGCTATTTCCTTTGCTAAGGAGCCCAGGTTTCACAAGAAGACCAGGCACATCAAGCGTCGCTTCAACTCCATTCGTGAAAATGTTCAAGATGGAGACATAGATATTTGCAAAGTGCATACGGATCTGAATGTCACAGATCCGTTGACTAAACCTCTTCCGCGAGCAAAACATGATCAACACCAGAACTCAATGGGTGTTCGATTCATCACAGTGTAACTGGATTAGTGACTCTAGTGCAAGTGGGAGACTGTTGGAAATATGCCCTAGAGGCAATAATAAAATGATTATTATTATATTTCCTTGTTCATGATAATCGTCTATTATTCATGTTATAATTGTATTAATCGGAAACCGTGATACATGTGTGAATACATAGACCACAACATGTCCCTAGTTGACTAGCTCGTTGATCAACAGATGGTCATGGTTTTCTGACTATGGACATTGGATGTCATTGATAACGGGATCACATCATTAGGAGAATGATGTGATGGACAAGACCCAATCCTAAGCATAACACAAGATCGTGTATTTAGTTTGCTAAAGCTTTTCTAATGTCAAGTATCAGTTCCTTAGACCATGATATTGTGTAACTCCCGGATACCGTAGGAGTGCTTTGAGTGTACCAAATGTCACAACGTAACTGGGTGGCTATAAAGGTGCACTACAGGTATCTCCGAAAGTGTCTGTTGGGTTGGCACGAATCGAGATTGGAATTTGTCACTCCGTATGACGGAGAGGTATCTCTGGGCCCACTCGGTAATGCATCATCATAATGAGCTCAATGTGACTAAGTGGTTAGTCACGGGATCATGCATTATGTAACGAGTAAAGTGACTTGCCGGTAACGAGATTGAACGAGGTATTGGGATACCGACGATCGAATCTCGGGCAAGTAACGTACCGATTGACAAAGGGAATTGTATACGGGATTACTTGAATCGTCGACATCGTGGTTAATCCGATGAGATCATCGTGGAACATGTGGGAGCCAACATGGGTATCCAGATCCCGCTGTTGGTTATTGGCCGGAGAGCTGTCTCGGTCATGTCTGCGTGATTTCCAAACCCGTAGGGTCTGCACACTTAAGGTTCGATGACGTTAGGGTTATTAGGAAGAATTGTATGTGATTACCGAATGTTGTTCGGAGTCCCGGATAAGATCTCGGACATCACGAGGAGTTCCAGAATGGTCCGGAGGTGAAGATTTATATATGGGAAGTTGTCATACGGTCACCGGAAAAGTTCGGGGGCATACCGGTATTGTACCGGGGCCACCTGAAGGGTTCCCGGGGTCCACCGGGAGGGGCCACCTCTCCCGGAGGGCCTCGTGGGCTGTAGAGGGAAGGGAACCAGCCCTTAGAGGGCTGGGCGCCACCCCCCCTTGGGCCCATGCCCCTAGGGTTGGGGGGGGGGAACCCTAAAGGGGGCGCCCCCTTGCTTGGGAGGCAAGCCCCCTCCCCTTGGCCGTCGCCCCCCCTCTAGATTTCATCTAGAGGGTGCCGGCCCCCCTTCCCCCTCCTCCTATAAATAGAGGGGCGAGGGCAGGGCTGCAGGACCACATCCAAGGCGCAGCCCCTCCCCTCCCCAACACCTCTCCTCCTCCGCAAGAGCTTGGCGAAGCCCTGCTGGAGTACTGCCACTCCATCACCACCACACCGTCATGCTTTTGTTGGAGCCCTTCTTCCTCAACCTCTCCCTCCTCCTTGCTGGATCAAGGCCGGGAGACGTCACCGGGTTGCACGTGTGTTGAACGCGGAGGTGCCATTGTTCGGTGCTAAGATCGGAATCCACCGCGATCTGAATCGCTTCGAGTACGACTCCCTCATCCGCGTTCTTGTAATGCTTCCGTCTCACGGTCTTCAAGGGTATGAAGATGCACTTCCCTCTCTCGTTGCTAGTTACTCCATAGATTGATCTTGGTGATGCGTAGAAAATTTTTATTTTCTGCAAGGATCTCCAACACGAAGCTCTACGGGAGAGCCTTCCCACGGAGATGAAGTACACCATGGCCTCCTTTGCAGAGCCGCCGTGCTAGGGGGGTCAAGGCCGGTTTGCTCGCCAGCTCGCCCGAGGTCTCCGACGATGAGGATGAGACCACCATGGAGACGGGCTCCAACGACACTGCCCGGCTCCTGCGCCTCCTGTGCACGCCGGCTTCACCATAGAGCAGACGCGTACGCACTATAGCGCCGCCATGGCGGAGGTGTAGCCTACGCCGACGCCTTTGTCGGTGTTCCAGCAGGCGCAGGAGGAGGAACGGTACAACCTGTTTATACTGGAGCAGCACCGGCCGGCGGAGTGCTAGATCTATGACGAGCGGGTGAGCGAGGTGGCCGTGGCAGCCATGGCCGCGGCGAACCCCAACTTCGTCGCGGAGCAGCGTGTCGTTTATGATGTTGTCCATGCCGAAGCCGCTGCTAGCCAGGAAGCGGCGGCCGCCAAGGCGCAGCTCCAGGCGACTGCGGAGGAGAACAACCCTAGCTGTGCCTCCTACACGCGACCGACGAACTATCAGGTGGCCCGACGGGACGACGACAGCGCCGGCGCCACCATTTCCTTTGAGGACCTCATCCACCAGCGACGGACTGGTCGCACACTCCTCTGATGATGAGTAGGCGTCTGGATGCGACAGGGCTTGGTGTCCCATGTGGGCCCATCCATCTGTTGTGTTCTACTCTTCCTGGCGGAAGACCACACGTTCACTTCATCAGTCTTATTGCCGGTGCTCATGGAGACGACGGATGGAGTACGACACAGGCTTGGACACCGGGCGCCGCCGCTATAGGTTAGGTTACGGCCGGGCCATTTTTTTGTTCGAAATGTAATGAAAATCCACCGTGTTTGTATGACATCCGTCATGTTTACATGAAATCTGGCCTTGTTTGCACGAATTTCATCCGGTTTGTTGAAAAAGAGTTTGAAATATATGAGGCTACGGTTAGATGCCCCCCCCCCCCTTGTGGGTTGCCGTTGGAGATGCCCTTATGCACCAAATGTGAATTGACTATATGTAGGTGAATAGCTATGAAATTCCTTGTGATGAGCTGAACCTCTTCCGCACAGGAACTCTCATCTTGAGTTTTGAGGCGCCACCTGGTCGTCGTTGTGGCCTAGCACCAGCACTTTCATCAACCTCTACCCCCTCATTGTTCGTGACTGTGAAGCGGAAATATACATACCTAATAGAGCACAGACACACCAGTGACCAACAAGGCAACGACTCTAGCGCCCCCTGTGAGGACATCACCTTGGTGATTCCTCACGTGATCGATGGTTGCACAAAGGTTCTAGATGCCGATAAGCATGAAGCAAAATGAGAGACCTCTAGTGTGAGGCAATATGTAGGCATGAAGAGGCGGCAAACCAAATGCGGCAACTTGATTGAAAGATATTAAGACATCAATTATAGAAGATATGACATTTCAATTATGAGAAAAAAGATTAACGTCGGTTGGCCCTGTCCATCCGTAAATCCGGTGACAAGTAGTAGGTTCATTACAAAGATAATCCCTTCACCCTCTTAGGCATGCCACTTGACACTGGGAATTATTAAGCTGGCCGACTAAGTTACCAACAAAATGACAAAACAAACAACATTGCACCAAACCAGCTATTAATAGTGCATAATTCATCACGAGACCACGTTGCCCCTTCAAGTGGTAATTTTTCCAATTGATGATAGTGGCCTTCTGCTCTTAAGCACATTCAACACTAAGCCATCAATGAGCTTCATCATAGCGGTTGATCCTCTCTGCAAACGTAGATTTATTAGTGTGATTCCAAAAAGAAGAATAGCATGATAAAATTGCCAATTAGGTAGGCAAGATTAACTAGGTGTAACATTCAAGTATAGTACATAGCGCTCAAAGTTTTCTTGAGCCTGCATACATTATCACAAATTTAAAACATCCAATATAAATTTTCATCTGGTTAAACATTTTAAAAATTGTCTGCTAACTGATATATTACTCCCTCGGTTCTAAAAGAGCGACACTTACTTTGGGACAGAGGGCTTATTATTTAAGGGTGGTTGTTACCAAACCAGAAAAGAAATGGACATATAAATATACCTTGTGGATTGTAGAAACTCATGTACGGAATCAAAGCACTGAACTTCTCCCTCTTCCATAGCTTCTTCCACCTGAGGGACTTGAGACTAATCCGGTAGATGCCAAGGTCTGTAGTCACGAAAATGATATCACTGCCTTCCACGGATCCAATCAGCCTAAGACTTTCCTTGGGATTCTGAATAGGGAGAAGGTTCCTGAGATCGACAACTCTATGCTGAGTCCATGATGCGAGGCCATCGGCACCCGTCTGGATTGAGCTTGACCATAGGTTGAGGGTTAACCCGTCCACTTGTGCAAACCCCAAATTGCCATGCCCCATGGCCATGGGGATAAAGGAATGGTCTTTGAGTGGTAAGCCATTAGAGCGCACATCCGGTAGATCAATCAATGACAAGCCATCAGAGGCCATGTCGTACTTGAGAACAGCCATGTCACGAACACCATCAACAATGGAAAGCATGTAGTAGAGTGCGTCTTTGATGAGGACAGGGGGCATTATTTCTGGAATGAATGCATGCCTAGCTTCAAGTTTAAGACCAGTGCTCAGGGTCCAGTCAAGCTCAAGATCAAGATCAAGATCAGAGCTCTCGCTCCACGCATCATCCATCTCCAGCAATGCAACGGACGCGTGTGCAACACAACCATCACCGTCACCGGTCGTGAAAAAGACCACACGGACAGGGCCCCCGTCACACAAGCGGTGGTCACAGCCGCTCACAGCACAGACCACCGTGGCCCCATTCCTCCAGCATCCATCGGGCCTCTCCAGGTACCTCGTGCATCCCGTCATGGGGTCCCAAACGAACATCGGGGCGGGACACCCAAAGGGGTTTTCAAAGAGAACGCGGCCATGGCGGCAGTCCAACGCTTCATAGTCGTCCCATTCCTCGACATCGGGAATGCGCGCACCAAATTTCGTGGTGAAGGCAAAGCGTTGGACTGGGGATTCTCCTTCGTCGTTGGGGCGGTCGGCGTGGAGCCAGGAATAAAAGAAGCCCAGCATGGGGGGAGCATCATGGAACTCTCGGTAGCGAACGGAGAAGCCAGTGCCGGTGAGGAGACCGAGCCAAAAACTGCTGGCCAGGGAGGCACGCACGAGGCTCGAGGGCTCGTCCGGTGGGAGGCGGAGGAAGACCTCCTCGATAAGCTCGTCCGGCAACGTCGGTGCAGGCCTCGTCGCCGGAATCGGAGGGGTCGGCATGGTTGTTGGTGGAGGGTAGGAAGGATTGAGATGGATGTGGCCGGGTTACTTGTCACGGAGTCTGTTCGAACTGAAGTAGAAAGATAAATCAGCGAAATGAAGGAGGAAGAGGAGGGGAGTAATGAGTGGAGAAGACTCACCTTGAGAGTTGAGACGTCGGGAAGCGTCCCTGGAGCCGTCGTTGATCGCTGCCGGGGACGCCTCTTGGTGGTGGTCACGGGCGGAGAGATGGCGTACGGGAGAGCTAGCTACCGGGGACGGGAGCAGGACACGACCGGGCACATTAGAGGTTGGGATTAGACTAGGAAGAAATAATTGTTCTTTTTTTTGCGGAAAGAAATAATTGTTCTTCCTTCAGAATAAAAATGGACACCACGTCTCTCTCTGACTGAGCCAATGACAATAAGCGTCTCGCGTCTCCCAAATAAAAATAGACACCGGCATTATCATTTCTAATGTGATGGTGCACTCGATCACATGCTGGCTCGTTGACCAAGTTTAGATCTAACAATAAGGATCGTGATCGCTGGCGAACGTTGAGAGACATGCGACGCATCATGATCCCACCGACACCGATTGATCCAACGTGCATGCAGGTGGCGACGTCGAGCGTGCGCTGGATCAGACGGATGACAGCCGCTCGCTAGCTGGAGGTTATACCCCCGATCTTTTTCTGAGGGATATACCCCCGATCTGAGGTACGTATTAGAGAATCAAAACACCACATCACAGCGCAGTTTGCTGGCGACTCGCCCTCCCACCCAGGAGACCTAGATCCCAGGCTCCCCCATTGTTCACCAGATGACATTTTTTGTTGGAAATTTTTACATTGTAGTTTAAAACAAAACAAAACTAGCGTTACATGGCATTTAAAAATAATAATAAGAATTGGCATTTTTCTATTAAGAAGTGGCATTTTTTAATTTACTAAGATATGGCATTTTAATATTAAAAGATGGCCTTTCTTATATTACTGGATGCCATTTTCTATATTAAGGGATCACATTTTTGGTTATTAAGATATGCCATTTTTCTATTAATAGATGACATTTTTTTTTACTAATAGATGGCTTTTCTGGTATTTTCTATATTAATAGATGGCATTTTTGGTTATTAACAGATGTCATTTTTCTATTGTTTATTAAGAGATGATACTTTTTATTTAAGAGATATTTTTTTATTAAGAGATGGCATTTTCTACTTTTTATTAAGAGGCGCCATTTTTTAAGAGATGTCATTTGTTGGTGTATTGAACATGGGTGTTTGACAATGCACAGACAGTCGTAGCCTCCTCGCCGGTAAGGGCTTGGCAGAAGACGGACTTATGCCAAGCACTCAAGACTTGATAGATAAAAACCATGAAGAAGACCTCCATGTAGGTCATCGCGAAGTACTAAGGAAGTATTGAAAAGCCGACAAGCTTCAAGTCGGCAAGGTTCGGGCAGGAAAGCACAAGACCGACAAGCTCCCTCCATCGCTCCAGCTCGGTAGCCTATGAGAAGCTTGCCCACATATGGCAAGCGCGCATGCGGTTAGGTGAAACTTGTCGGGGGCACATGCCAGTTCGTCGTTTGAAGATCAACTTTACAGACACCCGTCCTGATGCTGTGTCACGATAATAAAAGGTAGCTGGGATGACGGTACAGGTGGACCAGTGCTCCCTTGCCGGCATTCACCCCAGCGTGACACCTAACAATGTATTTAATGCTCTTGTCATATACTGTCAAGGTTAGGTATGATAGCACTGTAGTCACTACTACCCAATGTAATTATCATTTTGCCACTATGGTAGCCCTTTTCATCTATAAAAGGAGGGCAATGGATACCTTTGCAAAGGTCGACACTCTACCCATTTACAGTAGCTAGCTGCACATCTCGAGCACTTCACCGGCAAGGTTGCGCTCTTGTAAACGCAGGGCTCAAACACATCACCAATCCACCAAACCAGGAGTAGGTTTTACTCTTCACACGAATTCCCGTAACGAACTCTACTCAAACTTGGCAGCTACGTAAGCCCCAGTTAAAAAGAAGGACATCAACAACAAACTTTGACAGACCCCATCCAAGAAGAAAGCCCCAGCTAAAAAGTAGAATTGCCAAAAATAAAAACCAGAAAAAAAATGACCAAAAACGAGCAGCTTTTCTTTTAGGGATCCAAAAACGAACAGCTAGAGTACACCTACATGTTGCTACAGTAGACGTCTTCTTCTGTGGTCCAGTATAGTGATTCTTATTGGGGTGGGCCAATGCGCTAGCCACTGTGCCTTGACTCCTGCGGGCGTCGAACAGGAGGTCTCATAAAAAGGTGAGGAAAACGATTGTAAAAAAGAAGGTCTCATAAAAACTTCCAGGAAAGTATAGGAGCAGACCTCTTCCCGTAACGAATTCTACTCAAACAAACTTGGCAGCTACGTACGTAATCCCCGGCTAAAAACAAGGACATCGATCAACAACAAACTTACTGACAGATCCGATCCAAGAAGAAAGAGAATCCATGGAACGCTACTTCTCCACGGACGTGTTGGCGGACATCCTACGGCGGCTGCCGCCGAGCTCCCGGCGCCGGGCACGTCTCGTCTGCCGTCACTGGCGTGAAGTCGTCAACAGCCGCACCACCGAGATGCAGAGCCGCGCCAGCCCCCTCATCTGGGACCCCAGAAGCGGCATCGCGTACATCATCGACGACCTGTCTTCATCGGCGGCCGCCGCGGGGAGCTGCAGGCCGCTGTGGAGGAACGCCGCGAAACGCCTCCACTACGGCGATAGCGCGGTGCACCTCGTCGGCACGTGCAACGGCCTGCTCTGCCTCTGCGACAACGAGAAGCGCGCCGGCGGCGCCGTCACGGTCGTCAACCCGGCCACCGACAAGGCCCTCGCTGTCCTGGCGCTGCCGTGCGCGGCACAGCTCGTCGGGCGCACCACACAGACAAACCGGAGCGAGACCAAGGCATGGCACGAGGCCTACAGCTTCGCGTACCACCCGACGACGGGGAAGTACAAGGTGGTGCATGTCCCGTGCAGCTACGAGCGGGTCTGCGAGTTCGACGCCGTCCATGTGCTCACGCTTGGGGAGGCGGCGTGGCGGGAGGTGACCGTGCATGCCGGCCCGGGCTGCCCCAAGTGCGACCTCGCCGCCGGCATCGTCAGCGTCGACGGCATGACCTACTGGCTCTGGGTCACGCCCAGCGGCACGCGGAAGGTGGCGGCGTCCGACCTAGACGACGAGCACGTTGTCGCTCCCGCTGCCCCGCCGCTGCCCTCACTGCCGCCCGGACACATGCGCTACCACCTGACGGAGGTGCGCGGGAGGCTGGGCGTGGTCACCCGTGGCTCCATGTCGGCCGAGGCGTGGGTTCTGGAGAAGGGACAGGGGTGTAGATGAGAGATAATATCTCACATCTAACAGTATTGCCATATTCTTTTTAATCACGTTTCGCCTAGGAACCGGGACAGATGAGGCTTCACGTGGCCGCTGCGGCTTGCACAGGCAGGAGGGCCTTTTGTCCCTGTTGGTGCCACCAACCGGGACCAAAAAGCTTCCACGCGTCAGCAGTTCAGGGGCTGGGGTTTTTGTTTTTTTTCCTGAAGGGGGGAGGGGGGGGGGGGTGGTTTGGGGGGTTTTGAGGGTTTTGTAGGGTTAATTTAGGGGTTTCATATATTGTGTTAGCTAGCTAATAGAGAGAATTGTTCTCTCTTATCTTCGTGCTTGGTCGACGCTAAGTATTATACATATAGAGAGGACTCGACACACTAGCTAGTTAGTAAGCAAATGAAGAAAACCATCAAGTACATAAGATCATCATGAACCGGTTTGCAACTGGAATGAAACAAATTATCCACCTAAATGCAAGTCAATGGTGAACATGTAAATAGGACAACTACGCAAAACTAAAAATAAAAAATAAAAACAAAAAATAAAAAAAGCAAATGAAAACCGAACCGTAGCTCAACCGAAGAGAGAGAGAGAGCAACTAGTCATGTTACTCTATACAAAAACTGAACCGCACCCACAACATAGAGTAAGAAAAGCTACAACCCGCACAAAGTGAAAGCTGACTACCCGAGAAGAAACGTGAGCCGACACATAATCGGCCAACAATGGACGGAAGCCGCGAAACGGGTTGACAAGATGATGCGGATCAAAACACAGCATGAAAATTTTAGCAATAAAAGATTGCACATTTGAAAATTTAGATGAGACATTACTAAATGTCATCCCGATGAGTTACAACCTATGTGAAGAGACTCATATACTCACGCATACGCAAACATGGAAGACAACGAGAGAAATGGCCACCAGTGCGACACGAAAAACCGGCCCGACAACGCAACTCCAACACAACCCAAGGCACATGCATGTGAACAAAACATACATGTTTGATCGAGTGATGAATAACTTAGGTGTAACACAGCTAAAAATCATCTAGATGATTATTAACAAATCTAAAAGAAAAATAAATGAAAAATAACAATATCTAAAATAAAAGTAAAAACAAAAACAAACAAAAAAGTGTGGCGTGTCCTTTTTTTCATTTTCACCTTGTGCGGTAAGGCACCAAATAAGGAAAAAATTGAAATAAAAAAATGCACCTAATAGTGTGGAGGGTGTGTTTGCACTAGCTACAACACATGCATGCGGCTACACATACTCACTCCGTTCCTAAATATAAGTCTTTTTGGAGATTCCACTATAGACTACATACGGAGTATACTGAGTGAACCTACACTCTAAAATATGTTTATATACATTCGTATGTAGTTTCTAGTGGAATCTCTAAAAAGACTTACATTTAGGAACGGATGGAGTACATGCAAATCGACCATAGCCCCCAAAATGATGTGAATGAAAAAAAACAGACGCTCAATGAAGCCCCATGAGCTGATACGTGAAACAAGCTAGTGTTGGCGCAGACTGCGAAAAAACAACAATGAGAAAAAAAGCAACACAGTGAGCTGAGAAAAAAGAATGAATCTTAAAGGGCTTTCATCCTATGGTGATAGTCAGATGTGAGATGACTATTTTATATCTAGATGTGAAATAGCAAATCTGCTTTTTTAATTATCTGCCACATAAGCATATTTACGAGTCGCAAATGCATTATAACGCTTATGTTACCCCTACTATGACTAAGCCTTACTACTTCCTACATGCCCAATTACTGATGATAGGAATTAGCGGTTGGGCTAGGGGATGTTACCATGGGCTGGCTATGTTAAGCGTGGGGATGTTACCATGGGCTGGCTATGTTAAGCGTGTGGTGATCGTAACACATTACAATTGTTTTTCGCGAAGGAGCGGGGGCCTAGCGAAGCACATGGACCAGTATATAGTTACGGTGGATTTTGCACGACACACGCGCTTCGGTCTAATTAGCGTGTACTTGCCGTTTGGGTCGAACTGGCAGGAGCGTATGCTAAGAAATAATACGCGTAGGAACATGGCTTTCCGTGCCTTGACAAGTGGATCTATTCTTATCTACCAAGAATAGATCGGCACATTAGGGGAGTACTTGCCCCGGTTTCTCGGCTTGGTCGAGTGGTCCCTTTGGATCCATTTCACATCGATAACACGCCCTCTTCCACTTATAGGTAACAAAGAAGTTTCTTTTTGACTAATTGTTACTCTCGATGGTGATGGTGTTATTGATTGTGAACCCATATTAGGCTATTCACGGGTTCTTTGTCTTTCCTAACTTAGAATATATATAAGCCATGCGTGAGATTTGTATCAAGCTTTGGAGAAAAAGTATTTCACTTAGACAATTTTTGCATTCCAGTGTACAATTGACTTCTACTCAGAACACAAGAACAGGAACTATGGTCTGAAGATCTTCCAAGATCCACCATGATCATGTATTGTAAGCCGTGTTTATGTAATTTGCACTAATATGCTATTTTTATATGAGAGGTTGAAAGCAATAGATAGTTTGCTTTGGCTGTTACAAGTTATAGATAGGTACATGACGATTGATGAATGCATTTTTAATAATCGGAACACTAGTGCAGAACCAGGCAATAGCACCGGTTCGTAAGGCCCTTTAGTACCGGTTCCACAACCGACACTAAAGTGTGGTCACTAAAGGCCCCCCCCCCTTTAGTACCGGTTCAGCACTAACCGGTGCTAAAGGCCAACCACGTGGCACGAGGCAGCTCCGGGGGCAGGGATCCCTTTAGTACCGGTTGGTAACACCAACCGGTACTAAATGTTTGTGGGTTTTTGTTTTATTTTTTATTTTTCAATTAAATTTTTGTTATCAATTTAATTTAGGATTGTTTTACGTTATAGTGAGTTGTAGTGGTCATCATCATCATCATCATCATCATCATCGCATATTAATAAATAAATAAACTTTAGCTAGCTAAAAATCATCATAGTCGTCATTAGTTACCACTATTTAATCATCATAGTCATTACCGCTAGCTATCACCAACATAATCATCGAGTTCACTTTGTAACAGAAGCAAAGATATCATCGAGTTCAACATAATCATCACCAACATCGAAGTTTAGGACAATACGGACATGCATGAGAGAGGACAAGTACTAATTAATTAAGAGCATGAACTAGCTACTCCTGCTGCTCCCTCTCAGGTAGAATAGCATAGAACATGTATAGCTCTCCTGATTCATCATATTGGAGCATGCAGATGAATCTGTCTCTTAATCTTGGGTTGCGCTTCTCCTTGCTGCCCCCTAGTACTTCTCTGCGATCGTTTACAACTTTGCTCCAATCTTTCACTATTAAGCATTCTTCGCTTTCAGAAATCCTGAATGCACTCATGTGTAATGTAGGAAATCTTGGTCGTAAGCTAACCATTGACATGCGACCTTTTGTCTCGATCCACTGAGGCACAACTGTCATCGGAAGTCCCTGTTGATGAAAGAACATCGTATAGTAATTAATATACTAAGCAATGAAACTTTAGCTTCAAAAATAATGTATGCAAAAGATGCACTAATTAATTAAGGACAAATAGTTAAAATCTTACCATCTTTCGATTATAGATGTGACCGTAGTTCAATACGATCACCATTGGTCGCACGTTTTGAGTACTAACATTTCTAAGTTCAGGATTTTTTTTGTCTTGACAGTATTAAGATCCTCAAGCCATGAAACATAATGACTTATCTCCTCGCAGTTTAGTTGAGCCCGGGGCAGTAGTAGGTCCTGTCTACCAAGCGCGGACATGTTTGCTTGAACCGAAATAAGCTGACAATACAAATTAGTTGTCAACTATTTTTGAATAAATTATATCAAAGACATAAACATATGCATGCATGGTTGAGAAAAACTCACATAATGGTAGAACTGGAGGCGTTTGCACATCGACCCAGATGTGTATATTACCTTCAATATCATCTTCCGGACGAATATCAAAGGTGGTAAACATATCAGGCTCAAATGCATAAGCCTTGCATAGTGCTTGCCAAGTTTTGCATTCAAAATGGGTGTATGTGTCTCCATTATATAATTTGACATTGAAAGTATACCCATGCTCCGTCTTCAAGTAAACTCTCTTTACCTCCATATCATCTATAGCACAAAAACCTATCTTATCTAAGACAAAACTTCTTGCATGGCAGGGGATGCGCTAGTAGAATAGTGAAAATTTAAAATTATAAGTTGAAGCAAATGAAGCATAAGTCATGCTTTAAAATTATAAGTTGAAGCAAATGAAGCATAAGTTTTGCATTCAAATAATAATTGCCGTTGTGACTTACTGTATCCACTTCGAATGTCTCATTCAGCTTGATGCTGAAGCGCCTACCATCAACAAGGAAATTTCTGTCGCACAGGCCGCGCTGGTCTTCATAGTGTTCGCACATAATGAAATCTTTTTCGTCGTCAGATGACATTTCCTATATGTTCATATAGGTGAAACATTAAACACTTATTACTATCTAACATTAATTAATATCTAGCCAATTCAAATATATATCTAACTAGTCTAACATTTATATAAACTCAAAATATATAAAAACATTAAATAAACAGGAAAACTCATTAACAAATAATATTTTAATTAGATCATCAAATCTTAGATACGACAATTTTCTTACTAAAAATAAACTAGTTATATTAATTATTCAACTAGTTCAAATCTGAAATACCTAAATAAACTAGTTCGGCAATTTTCTTACTAAAAATAAATTAGTTATATTAATTATTCAACTAGTTCAAATCTCACATACCTAGCTAATTAATATCTAATTAAATTTTCTAAAAAACAGAAAACAGAAAATAAGAAAAAAAATGTTTGTGTGTATGTGTGTGGGTATGTGTGTATGTGTGTGTATGTGTGTGTGTGTGTGTGTGTATATATGTGTGTGTATGTGTGTATATATGTGTGTGTCTGTGCGATATCATTACACTGCAGTCTGTGACCTCAGACGTCGCCCAGACACGTCTGGGGCGCCAGGCGTCTGGCGGGGCGGCGGCGTCTGTCGGGCCGGGTGCCCGTCTGGGCGGGTACGCGAGAGCGAGAGAGTACGATATGGGGCCGGACCATGCGCGACGATGAAGGCGGCGGGCGGCGGGCGGCGGGCGACGGGCGACGCGCGCGGCCGGTGACGACGGGACTCGGCGGCCAAGGCGTCATGAGAGGTTGGAGCGAGACGTGAAGAAGTGGGGAGATGTAACTGAAATTTTCGTAAGTGTTGTATATATAGGAGAGGCCTTTAGTACCGGTTGGAGCCACCAACCGGTACTAAAGGCCGGTGGCTCCAACCGGTACTAAAGGGTGGTCTTTAGTACCGGTTGGTGGCTCCAACCGGTACTAAAGGCCTCGCGCTGCCACCCCAAAGTTTAGTCCCACCTTGCCGGGCGAAGGGCAGCCGCACTGGTTTATAAACCCAGCCGCGGCTACCCCTTCAAACTCCTCTATATAGTAGGCTTGTGGGTCTAAACTCTGCGCGCTGCCCTGTGAGTCTGCTGGGCCTTTAAGGCCTGTAATTACACACCTGTGGCCTATCAGGCCCACAGGGCAGCGCCCCAAATTTTTTTATAGTTTTTTTCTTTTCTGCTTTATTTTCTTCTATTTATTTATGCATAGTTTTTTGTATAGTTTTTCCTTTTCTGTTATATTTATTTTTCTCTATTTATTTGTGAGTAGTTTTTCATCTAGTTTGCCAAAATTCAACATTTTCAGAGTTCATTTTGTAGTGATTTTCAATTTCACGGTCATTTGTAAACGATTGAAAAATAGCAAATATAATTTTTTTCTTTTCTGCTTTATTTCTTCTTCTATTTATTTCTGAGTAGTTTTTTCTTTTCTGCTATATTATTTTCTTCTATTTATTTCTGAGTAGTTTTTTTATATAGTTTTTTTCTTTTCAGCTATAGTTTTTCTTCTTTTCTGCTATTTTTCTTTTCTGCTATTTTTTCTTTTCTGCAAAACTTGATGGTCAAAGTCTGGAGTTATAACTTAAAAAAATGTCGATGTGCAATTAGTTTTTGCCATAACAGAAGAAGTCCGGAGTTGTAATAAGTTATTAAAAATAAAAAAGAGGTGCAATGCTCGTTAATTTGTTTCAACTCTTTCGGAATAGTGTAAACTGCACTGCGCATAGCTCCGTGCAGTCTACCGTATTCCTGAAGGCTTGAAGCTAAGCAACGTGAGCATTGAGCCTCTTCTTCATCGTCTCTGCACTCAGGGCTTATAAACCGCTCCTAGTCCCTCTCACTTCGCGAGGTGGGACTAAAAAACAGCTTACGTCTGGTTCATCCATGAACCGGTACTAAAGGTGCTCGTGGGGCCCCAGCCTTACCTGACACAACCTCATTAGTACCAGTTCGTGGCACGAACCGATGCTAAAGGTTCGCCACGAACCGGTACTAAAGAGCTCCTCCCGCCTAGCAGTTGGAACCGGTACTAAAGAGCTCCTCCCGCCTAGCAGTTGGAACCGGTACTTAAGAGCCTCCCGCCTAGTAGTTGAATGGTGCATACTGAATGCACAAAAAGTCTGGACTTGTAAAAAGTTTAAAAAAATGACATGCCTTTGTAACAGAAGAGTTTAATTAATTAAAAAAACAGAATACTTCTAAAGAGATAGTCCAGTTTGTAAACGAAGTGCATCAAGTTTTTGCCGTAACCCTCTCTACTTTTTTGAACATGATATGTGGGTAAAATGATGATACCATGCCAAGTTTCAACTTTTTCAGAGTTCATTTGTAGTGCTTTTCAATTTTCAGGTCATTTAGTTCTCAAAACAAATAATTAAATGCATGAAAAATAGCAAATGAAGGCATAAACGGTTGAAAGTTGATGGCATCGCTTTGAATGGTGCATACTTAACGCAAAAAATATAAGAGCATTTAGATCATGATCTTATATTTCTTTACAGTCTAAATTGTCAATATGATCTTATAACATCAAAAATACTTTGATCATCAATGATCTTTGTTTGTACAATCTGAATTGTCAATATGAGTCATCAACGATTTATAAACCGATGAAGACTCAAATTGCGGCCACAAATTCTACACATAGAGTTCAATGAAGACCAAGTGCTTGTGATAGTTTGAGAAATAACATATTTAAGGTGGTAAAAGGCTTGTTAGGGAAGCGAGGTGGGACTAAAAACAGCTTGCCATAACCTCATTTGTACCGGTTCGTGGTACGAACCGGCACTAAATGGTGAAGGTGGGGCCATAGCCTGACCGCAGGCTGACACAGCCTCTTTAGTACCGGTTCGTGGCATGAACCGGTACTAAAGGTTCGCCACGAACCGGTGCTATTGATCGCCGCTACGAACCGGCACTAGTGTACACATTAGTGCCGGCTGAAATTCAAACCGGCACTATTGTGCTTCACATTTGACCCTTTTTCTACTAGTGTAAACACTAACGTCCACACGTGTGGGCGTTTGGCAACTCACCGACACGCATGGATCCTCGTTCAACCAATTCTGCACGAATCTTGGCGCGTTCTATCAGTTTTTGTGTGCCACGTAGGACTGGGCTGGTGTGTGGGCGTTTAGCAATTCTCCCACACGTCCTTTTTCATCACATGGGGGGCTGGTGTATCACTACTAGGGAAAAGCCTATACACAGAATCTTACCAGCAGCGCTGCTCAAAATACAACGCTACCACTACTTAGCAGCAGCGCGTGATAGCAAAACGGGCCGCTGAAAGGAAAATAGCAGTAGCGCGTCCACCGCAAAATGCGCTACTGCTCTAATTGCCATGACCTCGCCCCCGCTAGTTATAGCAGCAGCGCCCTATAATGAACCGCGCTACTACTATGGAAGTTAGCAGCAACGCGCTTCAAAGGAAACCGCTATTGCTAAGATCATCCCACAAGTTTAGTCCCACCTCGCTCCGTGAACAGGGTGTTTACCACCTTAAATACGTTATTTCTGAAACTATCACAACCAGTTGGTCTTCACTGAACTCTATGTGTAAAATTTGTGGCCGCAATATAACCGGAAAGGACTCATATTGACAATTAAGATTGTACACAAAAAGATCATTGATGGCCAATGTATTTTTGCATAGACGTATTTTTGTATAGTTACACTTAGCAGTAGCGGTTTATATGCAAAGCGCTGCTGCTATTCAGGTTAGCTGTAGCGCGTTTCGGCAATCGCGCTACAACTATCCCTACCTTATCCCCACGCACACGACCGACCCTCTCTCTCACTCACACTCTCACTCTTGCCCGCGTGCCGATAACCGTCGTCGTGCGTCGCCGCCGCCGCTGCCTTCGTCCGTCACTTGTGAGGTACTCCCTCCTTCCGTCCCTCCTCCCTCCTCCTCGCACATCCTCCTCCTCCGCTGCCGCCCTCCCTCCTCCGCCGCCCTCCTCCCTCCGGGCAGCCCTCGTCCCACCGCCCTCGACCTCACCGCCGCCCCCCGCGCCCACCCAGCACCGCCTCCCGATCCCGATCCGCCCTCGCCGCCCCTAGCTACCTCTCCATCGCCCCCACCCCTGCCACTAGTTAGTACTAGATTTAGTAGTAGTAGATGTTAATTTAGGGTTCATAGCTAGTACTAGATGTTGCTTAGTTAGTACTAGATTTTTAGTAGTAGTAGGTGTTAATTTAGGGTTCACATTAGTACTAGATTTTTAGTAGTAGATATTTATTACTAGTAGTGATGGTACTAGTTAACTATGGCAGTATGATTAATAGTAGTTATAGTTGAACTACTTTAGTTGTAGTTGAACTAGTTTACTAAGTAAATTAATAAATTAGTTGAATTAATAAAACTAGTTGAACATGTCATATTTGTTGTTATTTTTTAGTTTAAGCAATTATTCGGGATGTATTAGTGATAACTTATACGGTTTCAGGTGACCACCGTCGTCCCCGTCACCGACCCCCTCCGACATCCCCGCCGTCGTCCCAGTCACCGACCCCCTCCGACATCCCCGCCGTCGTCCCAGTCACCGACCCCCTCCGACATCGAGGTGAGACCAACCAAATATCCTTGTATATCTTGTGTTGTTGCTCAAATAGGATATGTGGTTGCCCAAGTGGCCGTTCATGTCCAGTTTACATCTCCGAGTGGCCAATGTTTTGCCGGAGTGTTGATTAATTTCCGTTCCGGCAAATTTCAGGCGCTCGATATGTCCTTTTTTAGAAAAGGTCATGCCGGATTTTTTCGTGAATTCTGGCATGACTTGTGCTAGAATATGTACACGTTTAATCTTTGAATTATGAACGTAGGAAATTTCAGGTTCGTTGAGCTGGACGAAGATCGGCGCTTCAGCATTAAGCTCGAGGAGACCTTCGATGTTGAAACGGTACGCAACAACGACTAGTTTTTTTCGTAATTAAGCATGACTTCAACTATTTCAACGTATAATTTTCATATTTTACAATTCGACTAGCTTATCCCATGCCATGCAAGACGCTATGTCTTGAAGAGGATGGGTTTTGAAGACCATGAAAATTTTGAAACAAAGAAAATACACCTAAGGACCCATCATGATAAGGATTTTGAAGTAAATATGTGCAATGCTCAGAGCGTAACCCATTTTGGTTGCCAAAATTGGGAAGCACTTTGCAAAATGTATGGTTTTTATGAGGGTATGATTATCACCATGGATCTTGGTGATCCTGACATCGAGCAAGACAATATGGACATTTGGGTCCTTGTTGATACGCTTCCGATTGTACCGCTATGTGAGTTTCTCAAACATAGTTATTAACTAATTTATATTGTTTATTTCAAAATAGTTGATAGCTTATTTCCACTGACAGCTTATTTTGATTTTTAAAAGACTGTGCGGAAGATGGTAGATAAAACCCACTACACCGATGGCACCGAATTAACGTATAAGGAGAAAAATCATTAGATCGCATTTTGTACTCTTCTTGAGAATTACAATAGCTATTATCGAACTCCTCCAAATTATGGTGAATACGTGCCACTAGTGCATGTGTTGAACCACGGTAACTTCTCTGGAGATACCCTGGTAAGATTTTTTACTATTACGACATCCGTGCATCTTTTGCATACTTCTAAAACTAGTACATCATTGCTAACTACGAAGTTATTATTATGTTTTTCAACAGAAACTCCCGATGGATTGTGTGCCTCATCTGATGTCTCTGAATGGTCGCCTCTCAGTTCTGAACATACTGCCAGGTAAATCTAGGGAGCTCACCTGTGCATATCGGATTTCTAAAACCGGTGAACACATGATCATCAAAGAATGGAAGAAATGTATGGACATTCGCAAGGAGGTTCTTGGAAGTAACATTCAGCGAAAGGCAAGAATTGGAGACATGCTAATCTCCATTCTCCATAATGGAGAATCAGGGGCTATCTTGTTTTTTGCTATTTTACCTTAGAAAATGTAGTAGGTCTTAATCGAATGTAGTAGGTCCTATGAGGTACAATATGTTTATTATGTGGTAATGTGTTAGAGTTGATAATGAGGAGTACTTGTGATTACGACTAGTGACCAATTTGCTATGTGATGTCATTGATGAAAACGATGATCTTGAGGAGGTGTTATATGACAATGATGTATTATGATGATAAGTTGTTAATGATATGATGATGATGATGATATTATTATATCATTGGGTTGAAAGAACCGCGGATTAGTGTCAAGTGGATGGACATCCACTTGAAACTAGTCCACGGTTCTTTCACCCCGTGATGTAATAACTCATTATGATGTAAAAACAATCTCTAAATTCCTGTAGTATGAAAACTTGTGTAAAGGTGTATGAATACAACATGAAATAACAAAGAAATAAAATACTAAATAATAGTAGTAGCGCGGGAAAGGAGAAGCGCTACTACTAATTACCAGTAGCGCGGTTCTGAAGAACCGCTACTACTAAGTCAATTTAGCAGTAGCGTGGATCTAGGCGCGCTATTGCTAAGGTTTAGCTGTAGCTCCTTATCAGTAGCGCTCCTTCCCTCGCTACTGATAGGCCTAAAACCCGTGCTGCGGCTAGGCTTTTCCCTAGTAGTGTATGGGCGTTTAGCAATTCACCCACACACCAGTTTTCACGCACGCAGAGGGGCTGGTGTGTGGGCGTTTGTCACTTCGCCCACACGCCCGTCTCCTCGCCCACACCCAAAGCTGTCAGTTGCCATGTATTTCTGCAGGATACATGGAAATTGCCCTAACTTTGCTGGTAAGCAGATGGAAACTCTCTTTTCTCCTGAGTTGCCATGTGTTTTTTCATGGCACATGACAACTGCCCTAGCATGCACGTAAGCAGATGGCAACTCTTTCTTTTTACATGGCAACTGCCCTAGCGTGCTTGTGAGCACATGGCAACTCTCTTTTTTACCCGAACATGTTTTTTTGCCATGCCTTTTTTGTAGTGCTACATGCCAACTGCCTAGTGTTAGTAGGTGGCAACTCCTAAAGTTTTGAAATCATGGCAACTGTAGTAGACCAGACCATACATGGTAACTGCCTGGTGTTAGTAGGTGGCAACTCCTAAATTTTTGAAATCATGGCAACTGCAGTAGACCACACCATACATGACAACTGCAGTTGAGCAACCATGGCAACTGTAGTTCAGCGACATGGCAACTGCAGTTAAACGGACATTGAAGAGGGTCCAAACCATGGCAACTGCGGCGATGCGTAGTGACTGTCACGCGGGGCATGCGGGACCATGAGGGTAGGTGGCTGAGAGATCTCGTGTGGGCGTTATGCATTTTGCCCACACATAAGCGTTTGAGAGGGAGCGCAAGGAAAAAAGAGGCGTGTGGGCGCTAGTTGTTTTGCCCACACATAGGCGTGTGGGCTGGTCCTCTTATACACCACACAAAATGTGTGGGCAGACCCCTTAACGCCCACACGTGTGGCAGTTATCGTGGTCCTTAATAATTTGGTATGGATGGTACTGGTGCACCATGATGTGAAATGGGTAAAAAGGATTGTATTGTCTTTTTCTGTTTGATTAAGAATCTTTGCTCCATGAAGTGTATATGTATGCATCATATTTGCTTCTGCTTTTGAGTTTCTACGAAGTGCCTCAGAACAGTTGTGTAGCTATGAACTGTCTGTATGGCCGTCCCTTTTGATGAGATAAGGTAAATTACCAAACAGAAGGCTATGAATCATGAGGCGTGCTCCATCCTTTAGTTGCTTGTTGTGCTGGGTATATCTAAGGCTTTAGTGAGATATTATGTCCATTATGCAATAGAGCTGCTACTTGCTAATGCATTTCTTCATGTTTTATATCATGAGCGTCGACAATGACTGAGTATGCTGAAGAGCAGGATGCTCGTTGTTGATTTATTGAAACCCAAGCTCGCTTATAGAGTTTAGAAAATTTGAGAACCGTGTCTTAAAGTTTCAAAAGGGCAATCATGTACATATGTTGTATTTTTATAGCATACAAATTTTCATAATAACATGTGCTACATTGAGATTTCACACGATTTTTGTTGAAGATTTTTCTCCCTTAGGTCAAATCTCAATACTCCTTGGAAATGATGGTTCAGATGATGATGAGAGCATGACCTGACTTGCTGGTTTATTTGGCCCAATAGATGATGATGACTTTTGCATACTGGTCGATCAATAAATCTGAAATTAACCTTGTGAACCAAAGTAGTACTAGATGTCAAGTGCTGATGTTACTATAGTAAATTATTATACCTTTTTAACATACAATGTTAATGGAACTATTATAACATATGGATGAGGCATGCCTCTGTTTTACGCCCAATTCACCTTGTTCATCCTTCATACGAAAAACGAATTGTGTTTCGAGGTGGTAGATTTTCTGAATGCCATCTAAAAATAGCTTGGATTTACATGACCTGCCTTACTAGCTTTCATATTTTCTTTATGTGTGGGTATTTTGTTTCATGCATTTGAACTTTGTTAGTGCATATTGCTGGAAAATTGTTTGTTATGTTGAAGAGTAGGATGCCCTCTAGCCGCCATGAAAGAGGGAGGCAATAAGGATCTTGTGATTAACCATGTCACCAACTGGTAGGTGTTATGGTGGTGCTTGGTTTATGATGTTGTTAGTATGTTTTGGTCACTTTCCTCATGTTGTTGGTGAGCATTTGAGGGCAATCTTGTCATGAGCTCAAATTCTTGCAACATCAACTTTGTTCTGTCTTGATTAATTTGCTCCCATATGTAGTTACATGCATGTTTGTTCTCCCAGCTTTGACCGGGATGTCCAAAGCTAGAATCTTATGCCGCCAAGAGATGATGATGGCTTCTTGTCAAGTGTGGGATAAATCTTATTTACGCTTTTAAAGTGAACTATTACTAAATAGGAGGAACATAGATAGGATCACGAGTGGCAGAAGCAAATGTACTACCGAAGCACCACTATATTTCGGTTCTGTAACGAAAGAAATGAAACTGTGAACTTTACTGCTTTAGTTATCCCGATAATGAGTTCATCAGGCTCATGGAAAAATAAAAACCTTTGTGTCCTTGTTTATATATCACCGCGATGGGAAAAAAGAATAGAAGTATTCACTCATCTGATCAGGTGGATCGAGGGGACATGATTAGAGGCTACCGGTTCTTCATTAACGAATCCCGACAGCGGCCAAAGAAGGGAAATTTTACAACATCGGGGTCGAATTATGTATGTTGTGGGAAGACAAGTGTTCTGTAAACTTTGAGAGTGGTAGGTGTTGCTTGGTGCATGGTTATGCGTGAGTTTTGTGTTCATTTCTTTTTTGCGAGGAAGTTCCATATGCTTCATTGTTGAGGAATACATGCATACCATGGCATGCAGGCCACAAGCTTCAACAAGCCATTGTAGCAGTCATGGTTCAATTATGAAAAAAAAGACTTGCGGTTCAAACTGATGATGAATTCAGACTTAGCACTTTCCCAAGTTTCTTCAAATTGGAAATACAGGAAAGTGTGCTCCATTGGTTCATGGGGAGTAGAAAAGTACTCCCTCTATCTCAAAATATCAGACGTTTTTTGACACATGTCAAAAAGGGTCTTATATTTTGAGACAAGGGGAGCAGCAAACATAATTAGTGAGAATTAATCTTGGCTACAGCTTGAGCACCAGGGGGTAAGCAATTGTGGTTCATTCATTGACGAACTACTTTCATCTTGGGTGAGTATTGTACACACCATGGGCACTTTCAGCCTTTTTTGCATGTTTATGAACTTGGATTCGGATAGCCAAAGAAACATTATGTCGCCAGCTCAAGAATGGGTGGATAAATATACAAAAATAGAATGTCAAACGACAAAAAAAATCAAGATTGGTTAAGCTGAAACTGTACTAGATGAGAGTGACAATTTTTCATTCAATGTCAACCATGAATCTTGCAAACCAAGAAAATCAGCTATGAAGCTACGTGTTTTTATGTATGAGAAATCAAAAGGTACATGCTAAAAAAGGAATACTTCATGCTATCCATGACAAAAATGAATAACTGTGTGGCTAATATGTTTTCACTGGTTGATTTGAAGCGAGAAACACTCCTGAGTTATTAAGTTTTTCCTTAGTTTCAAACTCCTAAAGATAAGGAGAGGGGCGAATGAAGTGGCACATGAGATTGCCAAGTTTTCCTCTGGTGTTCAATCTGATGCTCTGTTAGTGGGTTCTGTTCCTCAATGTGTGGCGTCTTCTGTAACAGATGATTGTAATTCTCTCTCTTGTTAATATATCGGTTGTTTTACAAAAAGTACATAGTAAAAAAAATACTTCCAGGCTCTCCATGAAAAATGAATGACATATATTTAAAATTCTCCAAATTCTATCGCACTTGAAGACTGGTGCTATATATTTTTATATGGAATTATATAAACACCATTTTTTGAAAGAAATTTATTTTGTTTTAGCAATACCCCTGTCCCTTCCCCTATGGCCATTTGCCCATGCCCGCATGATATTAACTTGGCCCCTAGGCTGTTGTCTTGTCTGCAAGAGAAAACAACATGATTAATAAATGTAGATGCACCTAGAGACAAAATTGACCTTGGGGTTGCATATACCATTTTTTGGTGGAGAGCTATCAAGAGTTGGCTCTTTTTCTGTTTCACAATGGGCCACGCGTGCCTGCACTAATAGAAAAAAACGGGCATTATCATTGGGCCTCGGAGATGGTTGTGTCCCCATGTTCCAAATCCATTTGTAATATTCCATCGAAGGTGGTTATTTCTGTAGTCGAGGAGATTGAAATTTGAAATCGCCTATAGTAAACATCAGAGGCAGTTTTTGAAATGAAACCACCTATTGTACTTCCACCACTTATGACATAAGCCCCCCCCCCCCCCCCCAGCTCACATTCTCCACTCGTACTCGAAGAAACGGATCTTCCGTCACAACATCTTCCGCATCCCCATCCAGATAGGGTAACGGCGGTAAGTGTGTCGGTGCCACCACTAGCTCCGCCAGCAAGCCACATGGACAACTACTTGGAGGAGTCATTCATGTCGATGCTGCCGCCCCGTCACCACATTAGCAGTGTCAACATCTTGGCAAGGAAGGGGGTAACTGTGTCGGCTCCACCAGTGCCCCATTCGGCAAGCCTTGAGGATGATCACTGGAAGGAGTCCTTACCGACGCCGCTGGGAGTAAGTGTGCTGGAACCACTGCCTCAGCTGATTTTGATGTTCCCCGTCTTGCATTTTCGCAACTTCTGCAAGAGATTTTGGTTGTAAAAAGGAATATCATTAGCTGTTCATCTAACGTTTCGACGAAAAAAAATCCTCAAATCCTCGTGATATGTCTGGATGTTAGATGGACACATACTCTGTGTAGTTTTAGAGTTGGTGTATTACCGAGATCCCAAAACAAATTATGCACTAGCCCGATTCAACAAACCTTTTTGTAATCTCTTTCACATTTAGCCACACATTACAAACAGTCTCCTCCGACGTTACAAAAAGAGGCATAACGCTGCTCAGGCTTCCCGACGGGCGTGGCGTGCCACCACGGTTCCGCTTGTTGGTTAGGATACTAAACTCCCTAGATTTGGAGTCTCCCCATACGTCGGGGGTTGTGGGGTACTGGGGTCGATTGGGCCCATCTGTAAGGGTGTTAAATTCGCTAATATATTTAAAGTCCATGGACATTAAGTTTTTGACCTTTTTTTGAAATCTATGAACAATTGAAAGAAATCATGGGTTTTAAATTTACAAAAAAATAAAAACCAAATAGTTTTTAACATTCAACAAACCAATTGAAAGAAATAATGACCTACTTGCCTCCGATGATCACCATACATGCCCACGTGCACCCCGCAGCCCCTGCCAACCTCCCGCCACACTTTGATTCATTCGCCAGCCACTACCGTGCTGGAATTGACGCATCAAGCTGCCGAGAACTCATCGACATGGAGCCGAAACGGCACTGCACATCCACCCCGCGTGTTCGTTCCGCCTTCGGACCTCTAATTCGGGCCGCCACCGATTCCTTGAGCTCCATGTAGCAGCGACTACCGCCAAAGTACCAAGGCATGCGGTAGTGGCCTTGGGCACTTGGGCAACGAAGATACCAAATTTGAATAGGCGGGAAAAGAGGTGGCTCGACACCTTCGCCACCACGGAGGAGGCGGCACATGCCTACGACATGATGGAGCTCCGCTACTTCGAGAGCTCGACGAAGCATATTTCCTCGCCTGACACCCCCATAGAAGCTCGTGGCCGAGCGCGCCAATTTGGCCTACATGCCCAAGCTCATCGCAAAGAACCCGCAGTTCATCGCCGTGACTGAACGTGGTTCGAGTCAAAGGAGAGTGATCAGATGTTCGACGAGCTCTTGGCCGAGCTCTCCGAGGAGGAGGAGATGGCGGCACCAAAAACGACGAGGCCAACCCCCCACCGAGGTTTTGGTGCCACAGGTTGGATCATCACTATATATCACCCAGCCTGCATACATTTCGAAAATATCCTTAATTGTAAAAACTCCAGCAGCTTGTAAACTCGTATATAGTTCGATTAGCCTAACCCCACGGCCCACGCACAACTCAACTGAATTGAACCGGACCGTGAGGCCACACACACCCCATCGCACAGACCAGACCACACTCCTCATCGATCCCCTCCCAATTGAAACCCTCGCCGCCGCCACCGACCATGCCGCCACCGCCACCGCCCCCACCATCACTGCCGGGCGAGCTCCTCGAGGAGTTATTCCTCCGCCTCCCGCCGGACGAGCCCGCGTGCCTCGTGCGCGCCTCCCTCTCCAGCAAGCTCTGGCTCGGCCTCCTCTCCGGCCCTTGATAACCCACAAGTATAGGGGATCGCAATAGTTTTCGAGGGTAAAGTATTCAACCCAAATTTGTTGATTCGACACAAGGGGAGTCAAAGAATAATCTCAAGTATTAGCAGCTGAGTTGTCAATTCAACCACACCTGGAAACTTAGTATCTGCAGCAAGGTATTTAGTAGCAAAGTAATATGATAGTGGTTGTAACGATAACAAAAGTAAAGACAGCAAAAGTAATGTTTTTGGTATTTTGTAGTGATTGTAACAGTAGCAACGGAAAAGTAAATAAGCGAGAACCAGTATATGGAAAACTCGTAGGCACTGGATCAGTGATGGATAATTATGCCGGATGCGGTTCATCATGTAACAGTCATAACATAGGGTGACACAGAACTAGCTCCAGTTCATCAATGTAATGTAGGCATGTATTCCGTAAATAGTCATACGTGCTTATGGAAAAGAACTTGCATGACATCTTTTGTCCTATCCTCCGTGGCAGCGGGGTCCTATTGGAAACTAAGGGATATTAAGACCTCCTTTTAATAGAGAACCGGAACAAAGCATTAGCACAGAGTGAATACATGAACTCCTCAAACTATGGTCATCGCCGGGAGTGGTCCCGATTATTGTCACTTGAGGTTGCGGATCATAACACATAGTAGGTGACTATAGACTTGCAAGATAGGATCAAGAACACACATATATTCATGAAAACATAATAGGTTCAGATATGAAATCATGGCACTTTCGGGCCCTAGTGACAAGCATTAAGCATAGCAAAGTCATAGCAACATCAATCTCAGAACATAGTGGATACTAGGGATCAAACCCTAACAAAACTAACTCGATTACATGATAAATCTCATCCAACCCATCACCGTCCAGCAAGCCTACGATGGAATTACTCACGCACGACAGTGAGCATCATGAAATTGGTGATGGAAGATGGTTGATGATGACGACGGCGACGAATCCCCCTCTCCGGAGCACCGAACAGACTCCGGATCAGCCCTCCCGAGAGAGATTAGGGCTTGACGGCGGCTCCATATCGTAAAACGCGATGATTTCTTCTCTCTGATTTTTTTCTCCCGAAGGCCAATATATGGAGTTGGAGTTGGCGTCGGAGGGCATCCAGGGGGCCCACGAGGTAGGGGGGCGCGCCCAGGGGGGAGGGGCGCGCCCCCACCCTCGTGGACAGGGTGTGGGCCCCCTAGTCTTCATCTTTGGCGAGGATTTTTATTATTTATTATAAGATATTCCGTGGAGTTTCAGGTCATTCCGAGAACTTTTGTTTTCTGAACATAAAACAACATTATGGCAATTCTGCTGAAAACAGCGTCAGTCCGGGTTAGTTCCATTCAAATCATACAAGTTAGAGTCCAAACAAGGGCAAAAGTGTTTGGAAAAGTAGATACGACGGAGACGTATCAACTCCCCCAAGCTTAAACCCTTGCTTGTCCTCAAGCAATTCAGTTGACAAACTGAAAGAGAAAAGAAAAACTTTTACAAACTCTGTTTGCTCTTGTTGTTGTAAACATGAAAAGCCAGCATTCAAGTTTCAGCAATTATTATGAACTAACCATACTCACAATAACACGTAGGTCTCACAATTACTCATATCACTAATATAATCAGCTAGCGAGCCATAATAATAAAACTCGGATGACAACACTTTCTCAAAATAATCATAACATGATATAACGAAATGGTATCTCGCTAGCCCTTTCTGAGACCGCAAAACATAAATGCAGAGCACCTTTAAAGATCAAGGACTGACTAAACATTGTAATTCATGGTAAAAGAGATCCAGTCAAGTCGTACCCAAAATAAACCAATTATAATGAATGCAAACGACAGCGTGCTCTCCAGCGGGTGCTTTTTAATAAGAAGGGTGATGACTCAACATAAAAGTAAATAGATAGGCCCTTCGCAGAGGGAAGCAGGGATTTATAGAGGTGCCAGAGCTCGGTTTTGAAACAGAGATAAATTATATTTTGAGCGGCATACTTTCACTGTCAACGCAAAAACTATGAGATGGCTGTATCTTCCATACTACATGCATTATAGGCAGTTCCCAAACAGAATGGTAAAGGTTTATACTCCCCCTCCTCCACAAGCATCAATACATGGCTTGCTCGAAACACCGAGTGCCTCCAACATTCAACGGGTCCCAGGGGGAGCTTTGTTTAATTATTTTGATTTGCTTTGATTTTTTTGGATCATGGGACTGGGCATCCCGGTTACCGGCCCTTTCTCATGAATGAGGAGCGGAGTCCACTCCTCATGAGAATAACCCACCAAGCATGGAAGATATAGGCAACCCTAGTTGCACATGAGCTGCTCGAGCATACAAAACATAATTTCATTTGAAGGTTTGGAGTTTGGCACATACAAATTTACTTGGAACGGCAGGTAGATACCGCATATAGGAAGGTATAGTGGACTCATATGGAACAACTTGGGGTTTAAGGAGTTTGGATGCACAAGCAGTATTCCCGCTTAGTACAGGTGAAGGCTAGCAAAAGACTGGGAAGCGACCAACTGAGAGAGCGACAACAGTCGTAAACATGCATTAAAATTAATTTACACCGAATACAAGCATGAGTAGGATATAATCCACCATGAACATAAATATCATGAAGGCTATGTTGATTTGATTCAACTACATGCGTGAACATGTGCCAAGTCGAGTCACTCAATTCATTCAAAGGAGGATACCATCCCATCATACCACATCATAATCATTCTAATACCATGTTGGCACGCAAGGTAAACCATTATAACTCATAGCTAATCAAGCAAGGCACAAACAACTATAATCTCTAAATGTCATTGCAAATATGGTTACTTCATAATAGCTGAATCAAGAACGATGAATCATCATATTTATAAAAACAAGAGAGGTCGAGTTCATACCAGCTTTTCTCATCCCAACAAGTCCATCATATATCATCATTATTGCCTTTCACTTGCACGATCGAACGGTGTGTATAATAATAAGATTGCACGTGCATTGGACTAAGTTGGAATATGCAAGCATTCAACTCAAGAGAGAAGACAAGTAATATGGGCTCTAAGTTAGATAAACAATAATGCATATAAGAGCCACTAAGCATATTCAATATAGTCTTCTCGACCCCCAAAGAAAGGAAAAGAAATAAAAAAACTATTTACACGGGAAAGCTCCCAACAAACAAAAGAAGAACGGGAAATATTTTTGGGTTTTGTTTTTAGTTCTACTACAAGCAAGGAAAGTAGACTAACTAATTTTTTTGTTTTTTCTTAAGGTTTATCAAACACACAAGAAGAAGGCAGGAAAAAGAAAATAAACTAGCATGGATATTACAGTGAAAGAGTATGAGCACCGACATCTAGCAATGAGTGTGTGTGAACATGAATGTAATGTCGGTGGGAAATACGTACTCCCCCAAGCTTAGGCTTTTGGCCTAAGTTGGTCTATTGCCAGGGATGGCCTGCTGGATATCCGTATGTGTAGCTGGGGTCATACTGTGATGCAGCGGCTATCGCCTCCTGAGCTGCAGCGTGGCGTCGAGCAGCCTCCGCTCTTCTCTTGTACTCATCTGGCTCCTCTCTGGTAATAATATATCTCCCTTTTGACTGAAAATCAAAGAAGGCGGGAGTAGGAAGAGCAATATGGACTACATGCCGTTTGTTAAAGATTAGTCGATACTGAAAAGGTGGTCCAGTCTTCTCAATGAACTGGTGAGAAAACATAGAATCAAGATCTAAATAAGAAGGGGGGTAACTCCATATCACCCTCACGAATGTCTACATCAAGAAAATTAGCTAAGCGGGTTGCATAAATTCCTCCAAAGAAATCTCCGTTACGTCTATTAAGATGCAACCTACGAGCTACAATGGCTCCCATATGATAAGCTTGGTCCCCTAACACAGCGCTTCTGAGAATGCTAAGATCAGGGGCACACATGTGACATGCTTCATCCTTAGCATTTATGCATCTACCAATGAAGAGAGCAAAATAATGTATAGCAGGACAGTGAATGCTCCCTATAATGGCTTGTGTTATATCTCTTGATTCCCCCATAGTTATTCTAGCAAGAAAGTCTCTATATTCGGATTTAGGGGGATCCCTGACATTACCCCAAGATGGAAGTTTGCATGCAAGAGTGAAATCTTCTAAGTCCATGGTATAAGATTTGTCATAAAGGTCAACCATGACTGAAGGAGAATTACACGAAGATGAAAAATCAAACCTCCCCACAAATGAACTTGTGAGGTAACGATACTTGGGGCATTTATCAGCTTCAAAGTCCTCAAGACCCGCATTACGCAAATATGCGTAGAATTCTTCTTTAATTCCCACTTGATTCATAAAATTTTCTGAAGACCATCACAGGGCCTCACGGGAGCGTCTCTTGGTGGTTCCTCGTCACCATCACGCATTGCAAGCCTGGGACCTTGCTTCCTTGAAGAACCACCTTGGAACATCCTCCTAAACATATTGTTTTCTCTGAAAAATAATTCTGAAATTTTTAGTAACTTCAAATAAAAGTGAACCAACTTCAATAAAATCGATAGTAACAACTCCCACAAGTGCCTTGAGCCTATATAAAGCAATAGAACTACTTGGAACCAAATAAATTTGACATGCAAGCTCAAGAACATGGGCACCTATGCAGCACAAATTTGCAATGAATAAAGCACTAGAACAAAAACTAATTGGACCAAAGGAGGAGTCACATACCAAGTAACAATCTCCTCAAGCAGTTTTGCGAGAGGTGCTTTGAGCAAGGAGATCGAAAATCACAGCAACGGGGGCTGGAACTCGTGCTTGAGTTGGTTTTTCGTGTTTGTGTGAGACAGAGGAAGAAGATGGGTGCAGGAATAAGTGGAGGAGGGCCACCGTGGGCCCACGAGGCAGGGGGTGCACCCAGGGGGGTAGGGCGCGCCCTCCACCCTCGTGGCCAGGTGGCAGCTCCCCCCGCGGTGATTTTTGCACAGTAAATTCTTAAATATTCCCGAAAAAATCATATTAAATTGACATGGCATTCTGAGGACTTCTATTTTCGAGATATTTTTATATTGAGCGGATAAGTCAGGAGACGGACAGAAAAATACTATTTTACTTTATTTCTACTAAATAACAGAAAATATAAAGAGGATACAGAAAGTTGTGCTTCTAGTTTCATCCATCTCATGCTCATTAAAAAGAATCCACTAACAAGGTTGATCAAGTCTTGTTAACAAACTCATTCCGATAATCATGGAACCGGAGAAATTTCGAATAACACTATGTTACCTCAGTGGGGATATGGACATCCCCAATAATAAGTATATCATATTTCTTCTTGACAGTAGGGAGAGGAAATTCAAAACCTCCAAATATAATCGATGGAATTTTTCCAATAGAGTTGATACTATAAACTTGAGGTTGTTTCCTCGGAAAGTGTACCGTATGCTCATTACCATTAACATGAAAAGTGACATTGCCTTTGTTGCAATCAATAACAGCCCCTGCAGTATTAAGGAAAGGTCTTCCAAGAATAATAGACATACTATCATCCTCGGGAATATCAAGAATAACAAAGTCCATTAGAATAGTGACGTTTGCAACCACAACAGGCACATCCTCAGAAATACCGACAGGTATAGCAGTTGATTTATCAGCCATTTGCAAAGATATTTCAGTAGGTGTCAACTTATTCAAGTCAAGTCTACGATATAAAGAGAGAGGCATGACACTAACACCGGCTCCAAGATCACATAAAGCAGTTTTAAGATAATTTATTTTAAGGGATCATGGTATAGTAGGTATTCCGGGATCTCCAAGTTTCTTTGGTACTACACCCTTAAAAGTGTAAATAGCAAGCATGGTGGAAATTTCAGCTTCGGGTATCTTTCTTTTATTAGTAATAATATCCTTCATATACTTAGAATAAGGATTTGTTTTGAGCACATCAGTTAATCGCATACGCAAAAAGATAGGTCTAATCATTTCAGCAAAGCGCTCAAAATCCTCATCATCATTTTTCTTGGATGGTTTCGGAGGAAAAGGCATGGGTTTCTGAACCCATGGTTCTCTTTCTTTACCATGTTTCCTAGCAACGAAGTCTCTTTTATCATAACGTTTATTCTTTGATTGTGGGTTATCAAGATCAACAGCAGGTTCAACTTCTACATCATTATCATTACTAGGTTGAGTATCAACATGAACATTATCATTAACATTATCACTAGGTTCATGTTCATCACCTGATTGTGTTTCAGCATCAGAAATAGAAATATCATTTGGATTATCAGGTGGTTCAGCAATAGGTTCACTAGAAGTTTGCGCAGTTCTATCATTTTTCTTTTTCTTCCTTTTAGAAGTACTAGGCATATCAATATTATTTCTTTGAGAATCTTGCTCGATTCTCTTAGGGTGGCCTTCAGGATACAAAGGTTCCCGAGTCATTCTAAAAGTTCTAGTAGCCACTCTAACAGCACAATCATTTTCTTACCATTCATTTCATTAAGCACTTCTTTCTGAGCTTTAAGTACTTGTTCTGCTTGAGTGGTAACCATAGAAGCATGTTTGCTAACAAGTTTAAGTTCACCTCTAATATTAGCCATATAATCACTCAAGCGTTTAATCATAAAGATATTCTGTTTTAATTGTCTACCAAAATAAGCATTAAAGTTATCTTGCTTAAACATAAAGTCATCAAACTCATCCAAGCACTGACTAGCAATTTTAGTAGAAGGGACTTCAGTTTTATCATATCTGTAGAGAGAATTTACCTTTACTACCTGTGTCGGGATGTCGGGAGGTTCTTCATTAAATAAGTAATTGAGATCATATACTTCTTCAACAGGCGGTAAATTAAGACCATGTATTTCTTCAATAGGAGGTAAATTCTTAACATCTTCAGCTTTAATACCTTTTTCTTTCATAGATTTCTTTGCCTCCTCCTGCATATCTTCGGGACTGAGAAATAGAACACCTCTCTTCTTCGGAGTTGAATAGGCTCAGTAATTGGCTCAGGAGCTGGCTCGGGAGTTGGCTCAGGAGGTGCCCAATTATTTTCATTTGTCAACATATTATTCAATAGAATTTCAGCTTCATCCGGTGTTCTTTCCCTGAAAAGAGAACCAGCACAACTATCCAGGTAATCTCTGGAAGCATCAGTTAGTCCATTATAAAAGATATCAAGTATTTCAGGTTTCTTAAGAGGATGATCAGCAAAGCATTAAGTAACTTGAGAAGCCTCCCCAAGCTTGTGGGAGACTCTCCTCTTCAATTTGCACAAAATTATATATATATCCCTCAAAGCAGCTTGTTTTTATGAGCAGGAAATATTTAGCAGAGAAGTAATAAACCATATCCTGGGGACTTTGCACACAACCAGGATCAAGAGAATTAAACCATATCTTAGCATCACCCTTTAATGAGAACGGAAATATTTTGAGTAAATAAAGGTAGCGCGATCTCTCATTATTAGTGAACAGGGCAGCTATATCATCGAACTTACGAAGATGTGCCACAACAGTTTCAGATTCATAGCCATAAAAAGGATCAGATTCAACCACTGTAATTATATCTGGATCAACAGAAAAATCATAATAATCCTGATCAGGAACACAGATAGGTGAAGTAGCAAAAGCAGGGTCGGGTCTCATCCTACCTCTAAAAGATTCTTTACTCCATTTAAATAGCAACCTATTACGTTCAAGACTATCCTGGCAAGCAAGAATAGCTTCAGTAGATTCAGCATTAAAAAAGTAACCCTCAGGAATAGCAGGCCTATTTTCATCATCACTAACATAATCGTGTTTAGCTTCAATAATTTCTCTTTCTCTAGACTTATAAATTTGTTCATCTAGAAATTCACCAAGAGGCACAGTAGTATCAAGCATAGAAGTAGTTTCATCATAAGTATCATGCATAGCAGAAGTGGCACCATCAATAACATGCGACATATTGGAACGAATAGCAGAAGCAGGTTTAGGTGTCGCTAGCTTGTTTATAACAGAAGGTGAATCAAGTGCAGAGCTAGATGGCAGTTCCTTACCTCCCCTCGTAGTTGAGGGATAAATAGTTGTCTGAGCGTCTTTCAAGATCTTCATAGTGTCCAGCAGATATAAATCCCAAGTGACTCAAAGCATAGAGCTATGCTCCCCGGCAACGGCGCCAGAAAAAGGTCTTGATAACCCACTGCTATGTCTCGAGCTTGCGTTGAATTTCCCCGAAGAGGAGAGGATGATGCAGCACAGTAGCGTAAGTATTTCCCTCAGTTTTTGAGAACCAAGCTATCAATCCAGTAGGAGACCACGCCCAAGTCCCGCGTACCTGCACAAAACGATAGCTACTCGCAACCAACGCTTAGGGGTTGTCAATCCCTTCACGGTCACTTACGAGGGTGAGATCTGATAGAGATAATATTTTTGGTATTTTTGGTATAAAGATGCAAAGTAAAAAGTAAAAGCAAAAGCAAGTAAATGAAGTGACGGAGATTGATATGATGAGAATAGACCCGGGGGCCATAGGTTTCACTAGTAGCTTCTCTCAAGAGCATAAGTATTCTACGGTGGGTGAACAAATTACTGTTGAGCAATTGACAGAATTGAGCATAGTTATGAGGTTATACAGGCAATGATCATGTATATAGGCATCACGTCCGTGACAAGTAGACCGAAACGATTCTGCATCTACTACTATTACTCCACTCATCGACCGCTATCCAACATGCATCTAGAGTATTAATTTAAAAACAGATTAACGACTTAAGCAATATGACATTATGTAGAGGAATAAATTCATGCAATATGATAAATACCCCATCCTGTTATCCTCGATGGCAACAATACAATACGTGCCTTGCAACCCTTTACATCCTTTGGGTAAGGTCACCGCAAGATTGAACCCAAAGCTAAGCACTTCTCCCATTGCAAGAACTACCAATCTAGTTGGCCAAACCAAACGGATAATTCGAAGAGACTTGCAAAGATAACTCAATCATACATAAAAGAATTCAAAGAAGAATCAAATATTTTCCATAGATAAGCTGGATCATAAACCCACAATTCATCGGTCTCAACAAACACACTGCAAAAAAGAACATTACATCGAATAGATCTCCACGAGAGAGGGGGAGAACATTGTTTTGAGATCCAAAAAGAGAGAAGAAGCCATCTAGCTACTAACTATGGACCCGAAGGTCTGAAGTAAACTACTCACACTTCATCGGAGGGGCTATGGTGATGATGTAGAAGCCCTCCGTGGTAGATGCCCCCTCCGGCGGAGCTCCGGAACAGGCCCCAAGATGGGATCTCGCGGATACAGAAAGTTGCGGCGGTGGAATTAGGTTTTTGGGGCCGTCCCCGATCTATTGGGGGTACGTAGGTATATATAGGAGGAAGGAGTACGTCGGTGGAGCGTCGGGGGGCCCATGAGGCTGGGAGGCGCGCCCAGGGGGGAGGGCGCGCCCCCCACCCTCGTGACCGCCTCTGGCACTTCTTGGAGTAGGGTCCAAGTCTCTTGGATCACGTTCGGTGAGAAGATCACGCTTCCGAAGGTTTCATTCCGTTTGGACTCCGTTTGATATTCCGTTTCTTGAAACACCGAAATAGGCAAAAACAGCAATTACAGGCTGGGCCTCCGGTTAATAGGTTAGTCCCAAAAATAATATAGAAGTGGAAAATAAAGCCCATTATAGTCCAAAACAATAGATAAAGTAGCATGGAGCAATAAAAATTATAGATACGTTGGAGACGTATCGGGCATCCCCAAGCTTAATTCATGCTCGTCCTCGAGTAGGTAAATGATAAAAGAGAATTTTTGATGCGGAGTGATACTTTGGCATAATTTCAATGTAAATCTTCTTAATTGTGATATGAATATTCAGATCCGAAAGATTCAAGACAAAAGTTCATATTGACATAAAAATAATAATACTTCAAGCACACTAATCCAAATAATTATGTCCTCTCAAAATAACATGGCCAAAGAAAGTTCATCCCTACAAAATCATATAGTTAGGCTATGGAGATAATCTCAAACTTTTTAAACCTTCACGCAATACATGAGCGTGAGCCATGGATATAGCACTATGGGTGGAATAGAATATGATGACGGGGATTGTTTGGAGAAGACAAAAAAGGAGAAAGTCTCACATTGATGAGGATAATCAACGGGCTATGGAGATGCCCATCAATTGATGTCAACACGAGGAGCAGGGATTGCCATGCAACGGATGCACTAGAGCTATGAATGCTCAACAAAAGAGAACTAGTGGGCGTGCATCCAACTTGCTTGCTCATGAAGACCTAGGGCATTTGAGGAAGCCCATCGTAGGAATATACAAGCCAAGTTCTATAATGAAAAATTCCCACTAGTATGAAAAAGACAACTTATGAGACTCACTATATGAAAAACATGGTGCTACTTTGAAGCACAATATATGAGACTCACTACATGAAGAACGAGGTGCTACTGTGAAGCACAAAATATGAGACTCACTACATGAAGAACATGGTGCTACTTTGAAGCACAAGTGTGGAAAAAGAGATAGTAGCATTGCCCTTTTTTGGGCCTTCCTTTTTTTTATTTTGGCCTTTTTTTGGGAAATGCTCTAATAATGATGATCATCACACTTCTATTGATTACAACATGAGGATTACAACTCGAAACTAGAACAAGGTATGACTCTATATGAATGCCTCCGACTGTGTATCAGGATGGTGCAATGAATCAGGAGTGACATGTATGAAAAATAATGCATGGTGGCTTTGCCACAAATACGATGTCAACTACATGATCATGCAATGGCAATATGATAAAATTAATGTATGTCATAATAATGATGAACGGAATGGTGGAAAGTTGCATGGCAATATATCTTGGAATGGCTATGGAAATGCAATAATAGGTAGGTATGGTGTCTGTGTTGAGGAAGATATAGGGAGGTTTATGTGTGATAGAGCGTATCGTATCACGGAGTTTGGATGCACCGGCGAAGTTTGCGCCAACTCACAATGTGAGAAAGGGCAATGCACGGTCCCGAAGAGGCTAGCAATGGCGGAAAGGTAAAAGTGCGTATAATCCATGGACTCAACATTAGTCAAAAGAAATCATATACTTATTGCAAAAATTTAGAAGTCATCAAAAATCAAGTACTACGCGCATGCTCCTAGGGGGATAGATTGGTAGGAAAAGACCATCGCTCATCCCCGACCGCCACTCATAAGGATGCGCAAGCCAGGTACACTTCATGCTTCAAATTTGTTACACAACTTTAAACATACGTGCATGCTACGGGATTTACCAATTTCAACACAAGCATTTCTCAAATTCATAACTACTCAACTAGCATGACTTTAATATTATTACCTCCATATCTCAAAACAATTATCAAGCATCAAACTTATCTTAGAATTCAACACACTCAAAAGAAAGTTTCACATATCTTGAACACCAAGTATATTAACATTAAGCAAATTACCATGCTATTAACGACTCTCAAAATAATCTAAGTGAAGCATGAGAGATCAAGTTTCTTTAAAACAAATCCACCACCGTGCTCTAAAAGATCTAAGTGAAGCACTAGAGCAAAAATTATCACGCTCAAAAAGATATAAGTGAAGCACTATGAGCAAATTATCAAGCTCAAAAGATATAAGTGAAGCACATAGAGTATTCTATCAAATTTCAATTAATATATGTCTCTCTCAAAAGGTGTGTACAGCAAGGATGATTGTGGTAAACTAACAAGCAAAGACTCAAATAATACAAGACGCTCCAAGCAAAACACATATCATGTTGGTGAATAAAAATATAGCTCCAAGTAAATTACCGATGGAAGTGGACGAAAGAGGGGATGCCTTCCGGGGCATCCCCAAGCTTTGACTTTTTGGTGTCCATAATCCATCAAAAGAATTCACCCAAAACTTGAAAACTTCACAACACAAAACTCAATAGAAATCTCGTGAGCTCCGTTAGAGAAAGAAAACAAAAAAAATACTTTAAGGTACTGTATTTAACTCATTCTTTATTTATATTGGTGTTAAACCTACTGTATTCCAACTTATCTATGGATCATAAACTATTCTACTAACCATAGATTCATCGAAATAAGCAAACAACACACGCAAAACAGAATCTGTCAAAAACAGAACAGTCTGTAGTAATCTGTAACTAACGCAAACTTTTTGAACCCAAATATTCTACCAAAATTAGACGACCTGGAAAATTTGTTTATTGATCAGCAGCAGAAATAATCAATGCAAAAGCACGTTCCTGTGATTTATTGAATTTTTTCTCGTGAGCGCAAAGTTTCTGTTTTTCAGTAGAATCAAATCAACTATCATCCAAGAAGATCCAATAGGTCCAACTTCGCACAAACACTAATTAAAAGATAAAACCACATCTAAACAGAGGCTAGATGGATTATTTAATCCTAAACAGAACCAAAAACAAAAAAACACAAAATAAAATTGGGTTGCCTCCCAACAAGCGCTATCGTTTAACGCCCCTAGCTAGGCATAAAAGCAAGGATAGATCTAGGTATTGCCATCTGTGGTAGGCAATCCATAAGTGGCTCTCATGATAGATTCATATGGTAATTTTATTTTCTTTCTAGGAAAGTGTTCCATGCCTTTTGAGGGAGTCCTGGATTAGGGGGTGTCCGGATAGCCGAACTATCATCTTTGGCCGGACTCCTGGACTATGAAGATACAAGATTGAAGACTTCGTCCCGTGTCCGGATGAGACTTTCCTTGGCGTGGAAGTAAATCTTGGCGATACGGATATGTAGATCTCCTACCATTGTAACCGACTCTGTGTAACCCTAACCCTATTCGGTGTCTATATAAACCGAAGGGTTTTAGTCCGTAGGACGAACAACAATCATACTATAGGCTAGCTTCTAGGGTTTAGCCTCCTTGATCTCGTGGTAGATCTACTCTTGTACTACCCATATCATCAATATTAATCAAGCAGGAGTAGGGTATTACCTCCATCGAGAGGGCCCGAACCTGGGCAAAAACATCGTGTCCCTTGTCTCCTGTTACCATCCGCCTAGACGCATAGTTCGGGACCCCCTACCCGAGATCCGCCGATTTTGACACCGACATTGGTGCTTTCATTGAGAGTTACTCTGTGTCGTCACCTATAGGCCCGATGGCTCCTTCAATCATCAGCGACAATGCAGTCCAGGGTGAGACTTTTCTCCCCGGATAGATGTTCGTATTCGACGGCTTTGCGCTGCGGGCCAATTCGCTAGGCCATCTGGAGAAGATTGAAGGCTACGCCCCTGGCCATCAGGTCAGATTTGGAAGCCTGAACTATAGGGCAGATGTCCGCGGAGATTTGATCTTCGACGGATTCGAACCACAGCCGAGCGTGCCGCACTGTCTCGATGGGTACGATCTAGCTCTGCCGCCGAACAGCGCCCTGGAGGCCGCACCAGTATCCGCTCCGACCCTTAATCCGGAGCCGGTTTCGCCGATCGAGGACGGTTGGTTGGACACCGCCTCGGGGGCTGAAATCTCCACGACGATTGAGCCGAACACCATCCCTGTCCTTTGCAAAGCTCGTGACTCCGGTGCGGACTCCGAACCTCCAGCGCCCTGACGGTCGAATCCGGTAGGCGCCGGTTATGGAGTTCACCGCCGCAGACATCTTTCAGCACTCGCCCTTTGGCGATATCCTGAACTCATTAAAGTATATCTCTTTGTCAGGGGAGCCCTGGCCGAACTATGGTCAGGAAGGTTGGGATTCGGACGACGAAGAAATTCAACGCCCACCCACCACCCACTTTGTAGCCACTGTCGATGATTTAATCGACATGCTCGACTTCGACTCCGAAGACATCGACGGTATGGACGACGGTGCCGGAGACGATCAAGAGCCAGCACCCATGGGGCACTAGAAGGCCAACTCGTCATATGACATATACATGGTGGACATCCCAAAAGATGGGAATGGCGATGGAACGACGGAGGATGACCCCTCCAAGAAACAACCCAAGCGCCCGGCGTCGTGGCGCCGCTCTAAATCCCGCCACAGTAAAAACGCCGATTCCGGCACGGGAGACAATAATTCCCCGGACAGTGCCGAAGATGACCCCCTCCAGCAGGACTCAGCGCAGGAGGAGGGAGAAGCAAGTCCGCACGATAGTATGACAGAAAGAGAGGTAGAGGACGATAATTATGCGCCCCCTCCGAAGACGAGGCAAGCCTCGACGACGATGAATTCATCGTGCTAGAGGACCCCGTCGAACAAGAGCGTTTTAAACGCAGGCTCATGGCCACGACAAGCAACCTCAAGAAAAAGCAGCAACAGCTTAGAGCTGACCAAGACCTGCTAGCTGACAGATGGACTGAAGTCCTTGCAGCCGAAGAGTATGAACTCGAACGCCCCTCCAAAAGCTACCCCAAACGCAGGCCATTGCCTCGATCAGAGGAGGAAGCACCCACGTCACCAGCGCACGACATGGCAGACCGGCCACCCCGTGGCCGCGACAGAGAAGCCTCTCGGCCCTCCGCTCAAGCCACGCCCCGACGCCGCTCAAAAAGTACCAAGGCACGGGAAAACGCGCCGGACTTGCGAGATATATTGGAGGATAAGGCAAAGCATACAAGATCGATCTACAGATCGCGTGGGCGCCCAACGACTCGGGATGATTACCGTCACGCCGGATACAGCAAACCCGGCCGGGCCGAACACAGTAGACAAAGCTCATATGAGCTACGTCGTGATATAGGCCAATACAGAGGCGCCACACACCCACTATGCTTCACAGATGAAGTAATGGATCATCAAATACCTGAGGGCTTCAAACCCGTAAACCTCGAATCATACGATGGTACCACAGATCCTGCGGTCTGGATCGAGGACTATCTCCTCCATATCCACATGGCCCGCGGTGATGATCTACATGCCATCAAATACCTCCCAATCAAGCTTAAAGGACCAGCTCGGCATTGGCTCAACAGCTTGCCAGCAGAGTCAATCAGTTGTTGGGAGGACCTGGAAGCCGCATTCCTTGATAACTTCCAGAGCACATATGTGCGACCACCAGACGCCGATGACCTTAGCCATATAAGTCAGCAGCCAGAAGAATCGGCCAGACAATTCTGGACGTGGTTCCTAACAAAGAAAAATCAGATCGTCGACTGTCCGGATGCAGAGGCGCTAGCAGCCTTCAAACACAACATCCGCGACGAGTGGCTAGCCTGGCACCTAGGACAGGAAAAGCCGAAATCCATGGCAGCCCTCACCACACTCATGACCCGCTTTTGCGCGGGAGAGGACAGCTGGCTAGCTCGAAGCAACAACTTGGCCAAACACCTTGGTAGTTCGGATACCAAGGATAGCAATGGCAGGTCGCGTCGCAACAAGCATAAACACCGCATTAACGGTGATAATGCTGAAGATACGACAGTAAATGCTGGATTGAGAGGCTCTAAACCCGTTCAGAGGAAGAAGCCATTCAAAAGAAATACCCAGGGCCCGTCCAACTTGGACCGAATACTCGATCGCTTGTGCCAGATACATCGCACCCCCGAAAAATCAGCCAACCACACCAACAGGGATTGTTGGGTGTTCAAGCAAGCAGGCTAGCTAAGCGCCGAAAACAACGACAAGGGGCTGCATAGCGATGACGAGGAAGAGCCCCGGCCGCCGAACAATAGAGGACAGAAGGGCTTTCCCACACAAGTGCGGACAGTGAACATGATATACGCAACCCACATACCCAAAAGGGAGCGGAAGCGCGCACTAAGGGACGTATACGTGATGGAGCCAGTCGCCTCGAAGTTCAACCCATGGTCTTCCTGCCCGATCACCTTCGATCGAAGGGACCACCCCACTAGCATCCGTCACGGCGGTTTCGCCGCATTGGTTCTTGACCCAATTATTGAAGGATTTCACCTCACCAGAGTCCTGATGGACGGCGGCAGCAGCCTGAACCTGATTTATCAGGATACAGTGCGCAAAATGGGCATAGACCCGTCAAGGATCAAACCCACAAAGACGACCTTTAAAGGCGTCATTCCAGGTGTAGAGGCCAACTGCACAGGCTCCGTTACACTTGAAGTAGTCTTCGGATCCTCGGATAACTTCCGGAGTTACGAGATAATCTTCGACATAGTCCCGTTCCGCAGCGGCTATCACGCACTGCTCGGACGAACCGCATTCGCAAAATTCAATGCGGTGCCGCACTACGCGTACCTCAAACTCAAGATGCCAGGCCCTCGAGGCGTAATCACGGTCAATGGAAACACCGAACGCTCCCTCCGAACGGAGGAGCATACGGCCGCCCTTGCGGCAGAAGTGCAGAACAGCCTCTTAAGGCAATTCTCGTCCGGCCAATAAACAATCGGACACATCAAAGCGGCGCCCGCAGTAACCTACAACAAGACCGCCTGACATGTTCCGAACAAGCGTAGTAATGCAGCCCCAACCCCAGCCCTCGCGAACTCGCGAAGCCAGTACTACGCGCACGTAATTGCGCTTTGAAGCACCATGGGCATAGGGCACGTGCCACGACCACGGCAAGCCCAGAATGCGGCTAGACCGCACTTGGGGCTCCCGTTTGTGTCATTCCTTTTTTTCTTTTTCTTACTTTTCAGCACTCTGTTCTCCAGAAGCCCTGTCCGGCATTCGCGCCGAATACACGATGAAACAGCCAGGGAAGCAGAAAACTGTGTCGAGTGTCCAGGTGGTCTCTATTACGAGCAGTATACCTGTTTTGCATACCACACCGCAAACTTACCCCTGGAAGGGGGACCTCTCAAAAGTCCCGTACCTTGCTTATCGCACAATTTGTATCATTCTGCTTTTATTTGCAGTTTCTTTTGAATAACCAATATATAGCTCTTGCCTATTATTGCATTTTTTCCCATTATATATGTTCATTTATGACATTGCGCAAACGTACAATTTGGTACGGCCAATACACCAGGGGCTTATGTACCCCAAAAACATGGTGTGACAAGTCCGAACACTTTCACAAGTGCGTCACCCCGAACTTATAGCATTATATGCATCGGCACCGAATCATGTCTTTGGTCAATAGTTGGGTTTGCCCGGCTCCCATGTTTTGGTACCTTACGTTCCCTTATATCGGCTAAGGTAGCGCTGGGAGAACCACTGCGATTGTGCCCCGGTTGAGCTGGGTTGAGCACCTCAGTGGAGAAAGCTAAAACTGACCGTCATTATAAGGCGAGAGCCGGTCGCTGTTCGAGAGGTTTCTTCGAGTCCCTAAAGACTTATGCCACTTAGAGCGAGGAACCGGCATTGTCCGCCAAGGCGTGGATAGCGCCCGAACTCGGTCTTCCGAATACTAGGGGCTTCACGAAATTTAAAAATTATAGAATTCTTTGGCTAAGTGAGAGTGTTCAAGCATTATAGTCCGGTTGCCTCGTTGCGTTGAGCGCCTCCCTCGAAGGACCCAGGAATGGGAACAAGAGCGCTCAAGTTTATCCCGAACACCCCAGCACTCGTGGCATGGGGGCTGAAGCCAACGACTCGCCATCTCTCAAATTTGATAAATGGCCGCACAGAAGGTAATATTTTAAATTCAAAAGCGTTGCTTAGCACATATGAAAAAGTTTTCAGCGTACAGGATAACAAATGCGAGTCTACTCAAATATTACATCTTTGGAGCATTCACCCGCTATAAGACGGGCACCCTTCAGGACGCCCTCATAATACTTCTCGGGCTTGCGATGTTCTTTGCCCGGCGGCGGCCTGTCCGTCACCAGCTTCTCCGCGTCCAGCTTGCCCCAGTGCACCTTGGCACGGGCAAGGGCCCTACGGGCACCTTCAATACAGATGGAGCGCTTGATGACTTTGATCCATGGACAGGCATCCACCAGCCGCCGCACTAGCCCGAAGTAGCTCCCAGGCATGGCCTCATTTGGCCACAGCCGAGCTATATGGCCCTTCATGGCCTGTTCGGCGACCTTGTGGAGCTCGACCAATTGCTTCAGTTGGTCGCTCAAGGGCAGCGGGTGTTCGGCCTCAGCATACTGAGACCAAAACACCTTTTCCGTCGAGCTCCCTTCTTCGGCTCGGTAGAAAGCGGGGGCATCGGAGACACTCCGCGACAGATCTGCGAACGCTCCTGGAGAGCTCCAGATTCGGGTAAGTACTAGATAATTGACTTTTACATTCTTGCTCTGCATAAAGAATGCCTTACCCGCCGCGATCTTCTTTATTGCCTCAATCTCCTGAGGGCTTTTGGGCCTCGGCCTTAGCAGCTTTGGCACTCTCAAGAGCCGAGGCAAGCTCGGACTCTCGGGTCTTGAGTCACGCTCCAAACCCTCGTGTTTTTCCACGAGAGCATGGAGCTCTTGCATTCTCCGCCAGCTGCGCCTCCCCCTTCTCTCGCTCGGTGCGCTCCGCGGCCGCTTTGTTTTAGGCCGCGGACACCGCCACCGTCAGGGTCGCCACCACGCTCGTGGCCCCAGCAGTACCCATGTTATTCCTGTTATCTTTTGCAACCACATTTTTTTAATTCCATAAGGTATTACTTACCTTCCTTGTCCTCGAGCTGCTTCTTGGCTTGGCCGAGCTCGTTCTCGGACCGCTCGAGGCTCTCCTTCAATGCATTGACCTCCGCAGTCAGTGCGGCAGAGGTCAGCAGGGCAGCCTGCATTCCCATATTGACATAATTATGTTAGACTCCTGCGTATATCTTTTTAGATCCTCAGTCCGGCTTTTCTTTCCGAACACCGAACTAAGCATCAGGGGATACTTTCTATGCGGTAATCTTCTTACATATATTGAAAACTTACCTCAAAGCCTGTTAGAAGGCCGTTGCAGGCTTTAGTCAGCCCGCTCTTGGCGGACTGAACTTTCTGGATCACCACGCTCATAACAGTGCGGTGCTCCTCCTCGATGGAGGCACTGTTAAGCGCGTCCAGTAAGCTATCCGGTGCCTCCGGTTGGACGGAGGACATCGGCGTCTTACCCTTCCTACGAAGGGGCCGCTTGCCGGACCTCGGAACCGCTGAAGGTTCCGGTATGGAGTCCGGACAAGGGTCGGGCTTAGAGCCCCTGGGGGTCTTGCTCCCCTCGCGCCTGGGGTACGGGAGGCTGCCTTGCGGTGCCTCCCGCGCCACCTCCTCTTGACCAAGCCCCCCTTGGGGCCCCACCTCGGCGTCGTCAGCGACACGAGGAGAGGAGGCGGTCGGAAGTGAAGTGCTATTCACATCCGACGAACCCAGGAGCCGCTCGACGAAGCGGCGAGCTCGTCCTTGGGCGGGCTGCATGGTCATATTCGGCGTTAGAAGACACTATGCGACAAATAAAAAGTTATGAACTATTCCGGAGTCCGGACACTTACGATCTCGCCAGGGGCTTGGCCCTTGTTGGCCACTCCTCCTCGTCGTTGTTGGCGTTGGTGGAGAAGTCCGGAGGAAGGGTCCTCCCTTTCTTGGACACTCCGGCCTCCCCAGTTGGGGCGGCCTTCCTTTTCTTCTCTCCCCCCGCTGGGGGAGAAGCTTCTTTTTCCTCCTCCTCTTCCTCAGAGGAGGATTCAGCCTCAGAGTCGTCGGACGATGAGTCCGACAACACCTGGAGTCGGGCGCTCCTTCGAATCCCCGTGGCCTCCTTCATGGCCTTCTTCTCCAGCACCACGTGAGGTGCCGGAGCCAACAGCCCCGTCAAACGGGCTTCCGCTGGGTTTTCTGGCAAGTGGGCCGGACAGTTAATCTGTCCGGACGTCTTCAGCCAGTCCTATTAAAAGGTTAGGGAGTTTTAGATCCCGCATAGAGTCAAACAATGAAAAAAGAGTCCCATAAAGGGTAAAATAACTTACCTCGCTAGCTTGACGCTGCGAGCTGAATCCGCGATCTTCGGTGGCGGATGTGGGAGCCTCGGCGCCTTGAACAGCACCTTCCGGGCATCTTCATACGTAGTGTCGAAGAGCCTTTTCAGAGTTTGGTCTTTGTGCGGATCGAACTCCCACAATTTGAAGGCCCGTTCTTTGGCATGGGAGAATCCGGCGGATGAGCATCACCGGATTACACCGACAAGCTTGAGATTCTTGTCCACCAGGTTCGGACGCAGGTTTGGAGTCTGGGCAGCTCTTTGAATCACCCCACGTCGGGCCCGTCTCTTTCCATGGCGTGAGCCTTGTGGGGAGCCAGATTGGAATTGGGGCCGCCGCCCATTGAGAGTCGCGGCTCGGTGATGTAGAACCACCCCGATTGCCACCTTTATGGTCTCCACAAAGGAGCCCTCGAGCCATAGGACTTTGGCCATCTTTCCAACCATGGCGCCTCAAGACTCTGCTTGGCGGCCGCCCACTACCTTCGGCTTGACATTGAAGGTCTTCAGCCATAAGCCAAGTGGGGCTGGATGCAGGAAGTCCTCGCATTACCCACGATAAACGCCGAGATGTTGAGGATGAAGTTCGGGGCCAGATCATGGAAATCCAGGCCGTAGTAGAATATGGGCCCCCGGACAAATGGGTGAAGTGGGAAACCTAGTCCGTGGAGGAAGTGGGCGAGGAACACCACCCTCTCATGGGGCCCGGGGGTGGGAATGAGCTGCCCCTCGTCGGGTAGCCGGTGCGCGATGTTGCTGGACAAGTATCCGGCCTCCCGCAGTCTTGTGATGTGCCCCTCGGTGACGAAGGAGGCCATCCACCTGCCTCCCGCTCCTGACATGGCTGGAGAAGGTTGAGGTGGGATGTGCAGACTTAGGCGCTGGAGCTCGAGTGCGCGGAAATGGATGATCAAAGGAGGAAGAAGGCGTAGGTGAAAAGGTGGATCCTTATCCCCTTATATGGACGGACGAAGTTATGCGTCCCCCACCGGCTTGGTAAAACTCGCTTATCCCCCAAGCGCCGTAATCAATGGCGCGGCTGGGTTACCCACGTCCGTATTGATGAGAATCCCGGAATAAGGGGGCACGATCTACGCTTTGATAATACGTGCCAAGGAAACTGCCTCGCTAAACGCGCTGAGGTGGGACAGTAAAAAACGATTCGAATAAAGGCCTGGCCGTGGTGTGATGTCACGCCGCGGAATATGTCAGCAGATCTGTGTGAAAAATTATTCTCTCTAAGGTGGTATGTGGAACTTGTTTTGCAGAGCCGGACACTATCCTTGTGTTCAAAACCTTCTATGAAGTATTCGGAGGAGGAACCCGCCTTGCAATGCCGAAGACAATATGCGCGTCGGACTCGTCGTCATTGAAGCCTGCTTCTGGGGCTACTGAGGGAGTCCTAGACTAGGGGGTGTCCGGATAGACGAACTATCATCTTTGGCCGGACTCCTGGACTATGAAGATACAAGATTGAAGACTTCATCCCGTGTCCGGATGGGACTTTCCTTGGCGTGGAAGGCAAGCTTGGCGATACGGATATGTAGATCTCCTACCATTGTAACCGACTCTGTGTAACCCTAACCCTATTCGGTGTCTATATAAACCGAAGGGTTTTAGTTAAATGAAACGAACAACAATCATACCATAGGCTAGCTTCTAGGGTTTAGCCTCCTTGATCTCGTGGTAGATCTACTCTTGTACTACCCATATCATCAATATTAATCAAGCAGGAGTAGGGTATTACCTCCATCGAGAGGGCCCGAACCTGGGTATAAACATCGTGTCCCTTGTCTCCTGTTACCATCCGCCTAGACGCACAGTTCGGGACCCCCTACCCGAGATCCGCCGGTTTTGACTTCGACACCTTTCTTTAAAGGGAATTGGAATCTAATATTTCCTTCCTTCATATCAATAATTGCACCAATCGTTCTAAGGAAAGGTCTACCAAGAATAATAGTACATGAAGGATTGCAATCTATATCAAGAACGATAAAATCTACGGGCACATAATTCCTATTTGCAACAATAAGAACATCATTAATTCGTCCCATAGGATTTTTAATAGTGGAATCCGCAAGATGCAAGTTTAGAGAGCAATCATCAAAATCACGGAAATCTAGCAAATCACACAAAGTTTTGGGAATAGTAGAGACACTAGCACCCAAATAACACAAAGCATGAAACTCATATTTTTTAATTTTAATTTTAATAGTAGGTTCCCACTCATCATGGAGTTTCCTAGGGATAGAAATTTTCAACTCAAGCTTTTCTTCATAAGATTGCATCAAAGCATCAACAATATGTTCAGTAAAGGCCTTATTTTGACTATAAGCATGAGGAGAATCTAGCACGGATTGCAACAAGGAAATACAACCAATCAAAGAGCAATTTTCATAATTAAATTCCTTGAGATCCAAAATAGTGGGTTTAGCAACATCACGGTTTTTATTTATTTGAATCCCACTTTCATCAATTTCATCATTAAGATCTAAAACTCTGAATTCTTAGAACGCCTTCTAGGTAAAAGAAGATCATATTCAGTTTCATCAAGATTCATATTGCAAAACAAAGATTTAATAGGGGACACATCAATAACTTTTAGATCTTCGCCTTGATTTTCATAGGAATCCGGTTTAGCGGCCATCTTACTGACTAAGGTGGCTTGCATATCCGAAATTTCAGCGGTCATCTTTTCAAGACGAGCGATTTGGGCTCTTATACCATCAAATTCTTTGGACATATCATCGAGCTCTTTATTCATATAACTCATAAAATTCTTTTGTTCCTTAAGCTCGTTTCTAAAGAAATTATTATGCTCAAATTGCAAAACCATAAACTTCCTGACATTGTTTTCGATCTCCTCTAGCCTTTTATGGTAAAGATCACCAGATTTAGGTAAAGCCATTACAACAAACAAGCAAACTAACACACGAGCAAACAAAAGGCAAAGGGAAAAAAGAGGAGCAGATTGGGAAAGAGAGGGCGAATAAAACGGCAAAGGTGAAGTGGGGGAGAGGAAAACGAGAGGCAAATGGCAAATAATGTAATGCGAGAGATAGGGATTGTGATGGGTACTTGGTATGTTGACTTTTGCGTAGGCAATGGCGCCAGAAATTCTTCTTGCTACGTCTCGAGCTTGCGTTGGATTTCCCTAAGGAGGAGAGGATGATGCAGCACAGTAGCATAAGTATTTCCCTCAGTTTTTGAGAACCAAGGTATCAATCTAGTAGGAGACCACGCGCAAGTCCCTCGTACCTGCACAAAACGATAGCTACTCGCAACCAACGCTTAGGGGTTGTCAATCCCTTCACGGTCACTTGCGCGGGTGAGATCTGATAGAGATAATATTTTTGGTATTTTTGGTATAAAGATGCAAAGTATAAAGTAAAAGCAAAAGCAAGTAAATAAAGTGATGGAGATTGATATGATGAGAATAGACCCGGGGGCCATAGGTTTCACTAGTGGCTTCTCTCAAGAGCATAAGTATTCTACGGTGGGTGAACAAATTATTGTTGAGCAATTGACAGAATTGAGCATAGTTATGAGGTTATCCAGGCAATGATCATGTATATAGGCATCACGTCCGTGACAAGTAGACCGAAACGATTTTGCATCTACTACTATTACTCCACTCATCAACCGCTGTCCAGCATGCATCTAGAGTATTAAGTTAAAAACAGAGTAACTCCTTAAGCAAGATGACATGATGTAGAGGAATAAATTCATGCAATATGATAAATACCCCATCTTGTTATCCTCGATGGCAACAATACAATACGTGCCTTGCAACCCTTTACATCGGGTAAGGTCACCGCAAGATTGAACCCAAAGCTAAGCACTTCTCCCATTGCAAGAACTACCAATCTAGTCGGCCAAACCAAAGCGGATAATTCAAGAGACTTGCAAAGATAACTCAATCATACATAAAAGAATTCAGAGAAGAATCAAATATTTTCCATAGATAAGCTAGATCATAAACCCACAATTCATCGGTCTCAACAAACACACCGCAAAAAAGAAGATTACATCGAATAGATCTCCACGAGAGGTGTAGAACATTGTATTGAGATCCAAAAAGAGAGAATAAGCCATCTAGCTACTAACTATGGACCCGAAGGTCTGAAGTAAACTACTCACACTTCATCGGAGGGGCTATGGTGATGATGTAGAAGCCCTCCGTGGTAGATGCCCCCTCCGGCGGAGCTCCAGAACAGGCCCCAAGATGGGATCTCGTGGAACAGAAAGTTGCGGCGGTGGAATTAGGTTTTTGGCTCCGTCCCCAATCTGTTGGGGGTACGTAGGTATATATAGGAGGAAGGAGTATGTGGTGGAGCGTCAGGGGGCCCACGAGGCAGGAGGCGCGCCCAGGGGGGAGGGCGCGACCCCCACCCTCGTGACCGCCTCTGGCACTTCTTGGAGTAGGGTCCAAGTCTCCTGGATCACGTTCAGTGAGAAGATCACGCTTCCGAAGGTTTCATTCCATTTGGACTCCGTTTGATATTCCGTTTCTTTGAAACACTGAAATAGGCAAAAATCAACAATTCTGGGCTGGGCCTCCAGTTAATAGGTTAGTCCCAAAAATAATATAAAAGTGGAAAATAAAGCCCATTATAGTCCAAAACAATATATAAAGTAGCATGGAGCAATCAAAAATTATAGATACGTTGGAGACGTATCACCCACAAGTATAGGGGATCGCAACAGTTTTCTAGGGTAAAGTATTCAACCCAAATTTGTTGATTCGACACAAAGGGAGCCAAAGAATATTCTCAAGTATTAGCAGCTGAGTTGTCAATTCAACCACACCTAGAAACTTAGTATCTGCAGCAAGGTATTTAGTAGCAAAGTAATATGATAGTGGTGGTAACGGCAACAAAAGTAAAGACAACAAAAGTAATGTTTTTGGTATTTTGTAGTGATTGTAACAGTAACAACGAAAAAGTAAATAAGCGAGAACCAGTATATGAAAAACTCGTAGGCACCGGTTCAGTGATGGATAATTATGCCGGATGCAGTTCCTCATGTAACAGTCATAACATAGGGTGACACAGAACTAGCTCCAGTTCATCAATGTAATGTAGGCATGTATTCCATAAATAGTCATACGTGCTTATGGAAAAAACTTGCATGACATCTTTTGTCCTACCCTCCCGTGGCAGCGGGGTCCTATTGGAAACTAAGGGATATTAAGGCCTCCTTTTAATAGAGAACCGGAACAAAGCATTAGCACATAGTGAATACATGAACTCCTCAAACTATGGTCATTACCGGGAGTGGTCCCGATTATTGTCACTTCGGTGTTTCCGAATCATAACACATAGTAGGTGACTATAGACTTGCAAGATAGGATCAAGAACACACATATATTCGTGAAAACGTAATAGGTTCAGATCTGAAATCATGGCACTCGGGCCCTAGTGACAAGCATTAAGCATAGCAAAGTCATAGCAACATCAATCTCAGAACATAGTGGATACTAGGGATCAAACCCTAACAAAACTAACTCGATTACAAAATTGGCTGGCTGTTCCAAAAAACCCAAGTGGCCGAACGGTTAAGTTTTAACTGGGGTTATGACATGTGTGGCCCGCCCGTCAGGGTTTTGTCGGCCACAGTGCTCACGGCGCGCGGGTGACGGCCGTTAGGGCGCACGGGCCGTCCCGACCAGGTCAAAACGGATCCGGCCCTCACTCTGTCTCCCTCGCGCTCACTCTCCCCCCTCGCTCTGTTTCCCCTGGCCGAGCTCTCCATCGTCGCCGACCACCTCAGTTCCTCGTCGCCGGCCAGGATGCCTTCTTGGAATGATGGGGATGAGAGCTCCGACGACAGCATGGGGGGCAACCTGATGGACATGGAGTACTTTGTAAGCCTCATCCTCCTCCTCTCTGTCATTATCTAGGGTTAGGGTTAGGGTTGAATCGATTTGGGAATGAGGGTTGATGAGCTGTATATTTGTATGGATGGTTTCGTTTGGTTTTGTTATCTATTAGTTTTGATCTAGGGTATGGATGGCACTTTGTGATGTCTGATCGACCTTGAGCAAGGCAAAGCTTGACTCAAGTTGAACTAGTTGATGCATTGGTTCTGATCTACCTTTTCGCATGTAAGGCACACCTGACACCATCCCTGAGCCACTCTGGTGTGGTGCTCCCATGGAGGAAGTTGCCTGCACCATATGAAGCCTAGGAAGTGTGTTGCTTTTGAAGGTGCTAACACTGGGAGGAGGTTCTATGGATGCCCTGCTCAGTGAGTAATTGAGTATGCTGGGTGGATTCAGTTATGCCTAGTGGATTCAGTTATGCCTAGTGGATTCAGTTATGCCCAGTGGTTACTGAATTTGTACATTAACTCTGTTTGAACTGAATTTAGTACTGAATTTATGGTTACATGTCCTCCTCTTTTTGAATTGAAGTTAGAATTTATGCTTTTTACGAAGTATGTGTTCTCCGATCAAACTACGAGGAGGTGTGAATTGTGGTGTAGTTCGGTGGGTTGATCACCTGGCCCGATGTACTTAAGAACTGCCTCATCAAGTTGTGGGAAATGTTCCATGAGCAAAACCTTGGAAGGATTCAAGACAAGCATGCATATGAGGATGAGGTTGCCAAGTTGAAGAAGGACTATGATCATCTCTGCATCGAGTATCATAAAATGGTTGATGATGTTAGCAAGATGTTTGACTGGCAGGATGGTGTTGGAAAGATTGACTACCAAAAAGCAATGGATGTTGAGAAATTTGAGAAGCAGAAAGAAGAGCTAGAGCTCGAGATGAAGATGGAGAAGCTAAGGCTAGCAAAAGAACAGAGGTGTATCCTTCAGGCCCAGGCAGACATAATTCACAACACCAGGAAGGCAATGAAAGAGATAAAGGTGGACAGGATCTTCTTGCACAAGAGAAGATGAGCTTGAGAAAGTAGTTCTTGATCTGCTGAATGCTGGCCATGGGAGCAAGGAAAAGCTTGAGAAAATCAAGGCCATCTTTGGAAGCTTGAAGATTTGGACAATGGTGGTTAAGTAAGTAAGGTGGCCTACACATATAACAGGCCTTGCAAGATGATGGTAGGAGTACATTTTGTGCAGTCCTATATGAACTGTTTAAGTTATGGTAACTAGAGTGGTGGAGAACCTTTGCTAAATCTGGCTTATGTTATTGTACTGTTAAGACCTATCTATCTTAAGTAATGCAGTGAAGAACTGTTTTATTTCTTTAGGTTGTTTTCCTGAAAGTAGCAATGCTGAACTAGTATATTTTTGGGCCTAAAACCATTATGTGCACATTGTGGGCCTAGACTGGGCTGTTTTATTACTCCACCTACCTACCACCAACCATTAGTAGTCTATAAAGCCCACCCCTAGAGTGAAACCGCAGTCAATCCCCATCCCCACCCTTCTCAACCCCCAGCCGCCAAAGAAACCCTAGAATCCAAGGGAGAGATGGATCCTGGAGAGGTCATAGATGTAGAAGAAGAGGTGCCCAGGCAAGCCAGGCGCCAAGATGCAAGGAGGAGGGCGAGAAGGCAACTTGCTCAGATGATCCTTGCAGCACGCAACCGCAAGGACATAGAGTAGTTCCTGGAGGCTTTCCCCGCTGGTTCCAACCCTAGTGATGATGATATCATCTACTGGGCAAGGAGGAGGGCAAATTTCCATCCCTTTCAGGTCACTAGGCAGAGGTGGACAAGGATTCTGTACCCATGATTCTCATTGTTATGTTTCTGTGTTCCTAGATCTGTCTTTCTATCTATGTGATGTTTGAAGTTGGTGTAAGAAAAATGTTGAATGAGCTATGTATGTGATGAATCAAGTTGTCTATGATGCAATGCAATGTATGAAGTTGGTGAAAGAAAAATGTTGAATGATCTATGTATGTGATGAATCAATCTGTCTATGCTGCAATTTATGAGTGAAGCTTGTTGTTTTAGGTTTGATCTCTCTTAGGGTTTGGTGCCTAGATGGGCAAATATTGATGTTGGTCAAAGCCACTTTTGGGGTTGGTCGACAAGTAGCCCCCCAAAATGACCAAATTGACCTAATCATATCAATCAATTATCAACAAAATAAATCACTTGATCTACATAACAATTCATAACCTAGGACATATCAAATCAAAATAGAGCTTGACCTAATCATATTAATTGTTCCAAGCGGTTCAAACACAAACCACATAACATAATTGTTTCAAGCAGTTCAAACATAGACCACATGACCTAATTGTTTCAAGCAGTTCAAACATAGACCACATAACTTAATTGTTAAACACATTCAATGGTTGCCACTGGCTGTGAAATACAAAGAAAATTTGCTTGGGGCCTTCCTCTTCCTCTTAGAACCAACATCAGCTCGACCTGATGTTGATGCTGCCCTTGGAGCATTGAAACCTCTTGCAACTCTTGATGATCTGGTGTTCTTTGCTGGAGATGATGCACTTGACCTGGTGTTCTTGGTTGGTGCTGAAGCAGGTGCTGGGTTATTTGTCTTTCTTGATCCACCTGTTGAAACTGCAGTAGATGTGGTTGCCCTTGTTGAAGCAGATGTGTTTGCCCTTGTTGAAGCTGTTGTTGGCTTCCTGCCCCTAACTGGTCCTGAAGCTGGAGCTGGAGCTGGACCTGATGATGTGGCCCTAGCTGGAGGTGGCCTGGTTGGTGCTGAAGTTGCTGGGTAGGATGCCCTGTTTTCCTAAAATTAAAAACAAGTTGCAGCTCACAAGTTGTATGCATTAAAAACAATTAGCAGATTTTCCTTTTTGAATTGGCTTAGTTACCTGGTGGTTGTTTTTCCTTGTCATAAACTTGGCCTTAAGTCTATCTCCACACATTGTCCACCTGTGGCCTTGCAGACCACAGTTACTGCATGTTATTGTGCCCATCCTTGATGTATCCTTTGGAGCTGACACCTCAAATTCACCATTTCTCCTAGCTGTCTGCTTCTTGCCTTTCTTCTCCCTAAAAACTGGTGGTTCTATGTCTGGTGTGTTGGTGTTGGGCCAGAATTCAGGACCAGGGACAGGGTAGATGATGTGCTGGTATGCAGCCTTATACATTGGCTTCTTAAAGAATGGATGCACATAATCTTCTGGGTGAACTTTTATCTTCTGCATTGCAGATATTGCATGGTGGCAAGGTGATCCAGTCATGTCCCACCTCCTGCAAGAGCAGCTCCCTACATCAAGCTTCACACAATATGTGTTCTCTCCACTAGTTACTTGCCAAATGTTGGGACCAGCCATGTTTGCTTCACAGTATTTAGCCCACTTCTTGCTCTCCTCAAGCTTCTCCATGTAATGTGGGGTTTTTCCCACCTCTGACTCTCTGTTTTCTCTCGATGCCCTGGTACTTAACCATTAGTTTGGTCCTCAACCCTTCAAACATGGTCTTAATTGGTTTTGACCTAACATCTAGAATCATTTTGTTGAAAACCTCACTAAGGTTGTTCACTACCAAGTCGATGTGCACACATGATCCATTGCATATCTAGCCCAACACACCTTAGGGATGCCATTCAACCACATGTAGGCTGGTTCACATTCTGCTTTCAACCCATCCATTCCTTCTTTGTGACCATGTTCAGTGAAGGAATAGCTAGCTTTGTCAACCCATATCTTAAGTTCTTCTGCTCTAAAGCCAGCCGACTGGAAGTTGGCATATATGTGTCTTAGGCAATATCTTTGTGGGGATTGAGGAAATACTTCATTAATTGCTTTAAGAAGGCCTGTTGTTTCCTTACATAAGGTAGTAATGAGATAACTATAGCAGCATTGCTATGTGCATAAGAATAATACAGAGTCAGAGAAAATACCTTCTGCCTATCAGACATGATGGTGTAGTTCCCAAACTGGTTGCTGGTGCCAATGCAGACTCTAAGTTGGTTTAAAAACCAGGTCCAGCTAGGCCCATCCTCTTTGTCAACCACCCCAAAAGCAATTGGGAACACATTGTTGTTCCCATCTCTCCCAGTTGCTGCCAATATCTGCTGGCCTGTGGATAACTTGATGAAGCAACCATCAAGTCCTGCATAAACAGTGACAGTTAGGGCAAAATTGAATAACTTGATTACATTTCTAACATGATTAAACCACTGATTTGTACCTATGAAAGGCCTACAACCAGCAAGAAATCCATCTTTTGATGCCTGGAGGCAATAGAACATGTACTTGAACCTTGGTGTGGGGGCTGGGTTCAAAGGATCCTCAAAAGTAGTCACTATGCACCTGCTTCCAGGGTTTGTGTCAAGCACACATTGTAGGTAGTCCCTCAACCTCAGATACTGCTTTCTATGATCACCTTGCACAACATCAACAGCCATCAGTCTTGCCCTATATGCCAAACTCCTAGGTACATGCACCCCAAACTTCTTCTTAGTATGTTTGAGAACTGTCTCTACATCTGCCTTTACATTTGATCTAACTGTGTCCTCCACAGCTTCTGCAACCCATTCAGCAGTAACCTTTGTACTCTCTCCACAAGCTCCACAACTATGATCCATGTGGCACTTCTTGATTGTGAATGTATCTTCATGGGCTACTTTGGATGCAGTCATGAAAAAATCACATCCATTCTTCCTCTCTAGGCACCAAACAATAACCCTTGATGGTTCATTCCTATGGTACTGAAAGTTTCTCAAAGTCCTAACATGAAAATTTCTCAATGCCTTTCTAAACTCATACACATTGGTGAAGCAAAGGTCCTTGCACAGCTGCTCATGTGCATCAGGTACCTTTGGGTCATACCATTTCCTCTCTTTCTTCTTCTTCAATCTTCTCTTCCTTCCAGAAGGTAGTCTTGGAGTCTCCCCATCTGAGTCAGAAATGCCCACATCATCAGGGAAGCAATACTCATCAGCTTCAGGTACAAAATCTTGAAACTTTGGGATCTCTGGCTGACTGTGAGCTCTGGAAGTTGGACCTGGATTTGCTGCTGCTCTTCTCACAGGCTTGAGTTTCTCAGGCCTGCATTTTTCCACAACTATTTCCTCTCCACTGTCAGCCTCTTTCTCCTCCTGCCAAAACTCTGAAACATCACTGTCACCTTCAAACTGTGGTCTGTCTTCAACAACATCTCTTTCTTCTTCATTTCCAATATTTTCTTCACCTCTCTTCCAAGCCTTGTAAGACATCTTTATCCCTCTATAGTCACCCCTATCAATCTCAAAGTCTGAGGATGATTTGTCAATATCATCATCCTCTTCACCAGCAGCCTGTCCATCATCATCTCCACCATGAGCTTCTGAAATGTTCAAGTTACAGCTTTGCTGCGTGTTCAAATTAACTTCAAGAGGGTGGACCACTCCATCTTGTGACAGACTTAACACAAAACCAGGACCCCCCACTGGACTGCCTATTGGAATTTGTTCTTCACAAACATTGTGAGCCCTATTACATTCAACAGCTCTACCTTCATTTTTTCAACTGCATCTTGACTGTCCAGAAGAAATAAACCTTCCTGTCCAATCCCTTGTTCTTTTACCCAGTACATGTAGTCATCTGACCCATAGCCTTCAGTCTCAGTAAGTGCTATCAAGTTCAGAAATGTGATGTCTGAAACAGAAAACCTCCTTTCCATATTATCTCTGCCCTGGAAATGCATCCTAACCTCCCAAATTTCATCATCCAGCCTGCATTACATAATATGTTATTTGAAAAGCCCAACTAACTATGTGTTTTTTGCTACAAAAATTCAGTGCACACTACCTATAAAGTACAGTAAGGAATCTGAATCCACCATGCATTTCTACTAAATCTAACTAATCCTTCAGTGCTGAGTGATACTGTTGCATCCAAAACATGCCACAGAGTGTTTGCTCAACTATTATTCGTGCATGTTCATGTTCTAAGATGAATCACAGCAGCATCAACATAGGGTTTGGTCAAAAAACTAACTAAATTATGCTATGTTGTTTGAAATGAACAAGCAGAAATGCAGAAACTGTTGAAGGAGCTCATAAGAGGATAAAAAACTTACTCCACCCCTCCAAATGCAGAGGCCCAGTGCTGGGAGTTGGACGGATCTGCCTGCACAGCGCTAGCAAGAGACCTCGCTGCTCTGTACTCAAGCGAGAATTGGCAATCACCAGACGACGGCGGTGTAGCCTGTGGCGTAGGAGCCTGCATCACAGCTGCAGCCTGTGGTGTCTGGTATGGCGGCGGCAGCGCCGCCGGCTGGGTTGCGAAGCTACCGCTCCCCAGCCAGTTATCAACCTCTGAGAACTCGCCGCCTCCATCCCCCCTTCCACCTCCACTCGTTGAATGGCCGCCATCGCCTAGTTTCGCCGCCGCCGCCGCCATCGGAGAGGGAGGCGCGCACGAGAGAGAGGGAGACAGAGAGGGGGAAGACAGAGTGAGGGCGGGCCGGATCCGTTTTGACCTGGTCGGGACGGCCCGTGCGCCCTAACGGCCGTCACCCGCGCGCCGTGAGCACTGTGGCCGACAAAACCCTGACGGGCGGGCCCCACATGTCATAACCCCAGTTAAAACTTAACCGTTCGGCCACTTGGGTTTTTTGGAACAGCCAGCCACTTTTGTGGTAGTTTTTTGAAAAATTAAAAAAAGCGATAGTTTTCCGGAACGATAGCCCGTAATGTGGTAGTTTTTTACTATTCACTCTGTTTTTTGTGCTGTGTTTGCATATCATTGCACTAATCTGCTTTTTTTTTTCAACCAAGCGCTGTAAGCAATAGATGGTCTGGTTTGCCAGTTAACAAGTTCTTATTAAGTATGGATTGTGCTTGTATACCACGATGTGAAATGGGTAAATTAATTTTAGTGTCTTTTCCTTTTGGATTAAGAATCTTTGCTCCATGAATTTTGTCTCGCCCTCGAAGTGGATTTTTTTTTGAACCCAAGCTTGCTTACGAAGTTTATAAAAACTGAGAACCGTATCTTAAAGTTTCAAAAGGATCACTCATGTACATATGGTAGTATAGCATGCAAATTTTCGTAATAACATGTGAGTTTGAGGTTCACATGATGTATACGCATGTTTTTTGTCAATAACTTCAAGAAGTGCACGGTTTTCTCTCCCTTTGGTCCAATATCTGAATACTCTGTTCAGCTGATGATGAGGGCATGTCCAGACTTGCCGTTTTCTTTGGCCCCAAGAGATGACATGGCTTCTGCATGCTGACTGACCGATAAATCTGAAACGAACCTGGTGAACGGAAATAGTACTACTATAGTAAATTATTAAACCATTTTAGCAAGCAGTGTTAATGCAATTCTTATAACGAAATCCAGTTTCATATAATTGAACAGGAAAGCAAGCAATGTGGAAGAGGTATTGCCTGTCTCTCTTCCATATTTTCTTTATGTACTCTTTCATATTTTCCTTATTTGTGGGTAATTGTTCCATACAGTTGAACCTTATTAGTGCATATGTTGGAAAATTGCTTTGTTGTGTTGAAGAGCCGGATGCCATTAGATCTATTCAACAGGAAAGATGGTCACCAGCTGGTAGGTGTTTTGGTGGTGCCTTGTTTCTCATGCTGTTCTCGGCTTTTATCAGTAAGTTTGGTTCATTTTGTCCATGTGTGTCTGAGGTGATGTTGTGAAGAATTCAGCTTTTTGCAGCATCAACTGTGTACTATGTTATGGTGCACCTCAGCCCATCTATTCAATGTAATCTACTCCCTCCGTCCTTAAAGAAATATACTTCCAACTTTGACAATAATAGACCAACATTTATGTCATCAAATTAGTAGCATTAGATTCATGATAAAATATATTTTCATCATATACGTATTTGGTTTCATAAGCATTGACATATTTTTGCACAAACTTGGTCAAACTTTGAGATAGTTTGGCCCTCCAACAAAGTTGGAAGTACACTCTTTCAAGGACGGACGGAGTACATAGGAGACAACAAACTAGTCCATTTCCTTTTGTAGTCATCATCTTCCTTCTTAAAAACCACATCTACACACTCATCCTGTAGACCTTAACACATCAAAATCTGTTAACGAGCGTTCACGAGCTTCAAATGAGCTGAGCCGAGCAGAATTTTCTGCCTGTTAATATTAATGAGCTTAACGAGCCGAGACTTAACATGCACGAGCTTAACGAGCCTAGCAGCTCGTTATCCACCCCTACCTAGGACTGCAAGCCGGAGGAGAGATACCGCGTCCCACGCTTCGTGTCCACCATGGAATTCGTTGTTCGTGTTCCCAACGACCACTATGGGGACTTGGTGCCCGGAATATGTTGTGTTGGACTGCCACCATGGCCGCTTTCTCCTCGCGGATTGTAATGCACCCATGTCGCTTGTCGTTTGGGACACAATGACAGGCCGCCCGACCAAGATGGAAGGGCCCAAAGCGCACAATTTCAACCTGGCCATCGGCAGCGGGGTTGCGGTGCTATGTGTCGTGGCCGTTTGTGACCATCGCCCGTGTCATCAGGGCCCATTCCCAGTTGTCTTCTTCGGCATGAGCACTCATGGGGGCCAATGCGTTATACACCTGTCTGTTGGTTTTTGATCTTGGTAGATCAAATTCCCTGGAGAGGTGCAGCAACACACGTACGTGTAAGCTAGCTTAAAGAAGCAACCAAGCTAGTAGCTTAATTGATCTACAGGGAACTAGATGTTCGTGCGTCTAGCCGTAGCCTCTCGTGCGTGAGTCTGCATGGAGCAGCTCTAGCTGGATCGGATCGATCTACTCTCTTCGGAACACTTGCGGCAACTTCCGTATCTTGCGAACGATAAAACTGATCGATGGCCAAAGGCTCCCGTCGAGCCTTTCAATAATCTTTATTGCTTTTCTCTTTTTCGTTGGTATACAGATACAGGGGTTACGTACCTATATATAACAGCTAGGAGTAGCTATCTAACCTACTCGGCTAGGATTCCTAATCCTACTATTACTATTGGTACCTGATCAGTGTCGGACTAGGACACAACTACTACACGTCATGTTTATTCTGACACTGTCCATGTCCTCAACGGAGGAGGGTGGGTGGAGCGAGCCACGCCCTGATCTTGATCTTGGCAATAACGCATGTATCATGCCAGTGCCCCCCGTCTTCATCCAAGGCACACTTTACTTCATGCATACGCACGCTGCTGGTATATATTCACATACAAGGAATTCTCAAGTATGATATGGGTTCTAATTGCTTATCGCTAATTAATGTGCCGATGGTGGAGGTTCTTGGTTTCACTATCCTCATGGTTATGGAGGGCGGTAGCTTGGGTTTTGCACTAGTGGGTAGGTTAACTAACATCTACCTATGGTCAAGGCAGATGGGTTCCGACGGAGTTGCATCATGGACTAAGCGTACAGTCATCGAACTGATTGGATCTGCGGAGGGCAGTGATATAGTTTTCGTGACAACAGACCTTGGCATCTACCAGATTAATCTAAAGTCGCTACGATGGAAGAAGCTATGGAAGAGGGAAAATTTTCGTAGTTTTGTTTCCGTACATGAGTTTCCACAATCCACAAGGTATATCTATATGTCCTTTCTTTTGTCATATGGGGACAACTCTTTATATGATATCCCATATAAGTTACTGGAACAAACTAAACATTGAATGTTTAATTTGGCAACTCTTTATATTTAAAATGTGCCCGAGCAAACTTTGAGTTCTCTGTAATTATCAACTAATAGGCTGACTTAATTGACAATTTATATAGTACCGTGTCACCCTCTTGGTATCACGCTTTTACATATCTATGTTTCCAGAAAGGGTGATCCCCAGTGATGCGACACATTGACGATGTATGGTTGAATATGCAGGAGGCTACCCTCATCAATAAGAAAAATAGCAAACATGGAGGCAACATGGGTCTTGTGATGATTGTGTCACTATTTGGTAGCCTTTCCGTGGCAGTGGTGCTTGTTTTTTCCCACCGGCATTGTATGCTTGCTTGTTTTCTAATATTATTGTTGTCTTTTTTCACTAAGCTTGATAGTTTCCCCGTGCCTTGGCATGTACAAGTGAGTGACTGGATTATCTTCCACCGAATGTTCAATTTCAGTCGAGAATTTTGTCTTTTGTAAGTTTGGTAATTTTCTCTCGTCGTCTGCAAAGTTTGCTCGCCCAGCTTGGGTCCAATATCTAAAATCCTTTCCCAGAGAAGGTTTAGATGTTCAGCAGCGTATGAGGGCTTATCCTGAACTATGATTTTCTGCCGCTCAAAAGACGATGATGGCTTGTGCATGGCTAACTAACCTTGTGAACTGACCTGGGATTATAAATTGTAGCTAACCTTGTAAATTGAACTAGTACTACATGTCAGGTATTGTTGTTACTGCAGCAAATTTTTATATTTTGCAGTAACTAGTGTAGGAGAAAACTTACTTATATAAACAGAACCAAAACTGCTGTAGGAGAAAACTTATATAACTTGGTAAACTGAACCACAACTGTGGAAGGAACTTGGGATCACAAGTGGCAGAAACAAATGCATTCAGTTATTTGAACCAAACTATTTATTTCACTACCTCAGCTATCTTGATACTGAAATTATCATTGCTGTAGCAATCATTAACTTATGTTGGGGAATCGAAGTCCAGGAGCGCATCCCGTCGTCTCATTGATGTACCCGCACTCCTGCAGAGACCCTTTGAGACTCTTGGATCTGTCTGGCTAAGGTCCACTGACTACGCCAGGTCGAGGTGTTTGGGGTCACATCCCGACCGTTCACTATTGTCGATCCAAATTTAACCCCGACCCTCGATTTGGGTTGACAACCTTGGGTAGTGGGACATGGCACCAACCTGTCTTCCCGGCTATTATCGTTTCATTCTTGCATTTGCTTTTAGTTGTCCTTTTTTTCCTATTGAAGATTAATGGTGCTTGTTCCCAAAAATATGAACGCAAATTCATGTTCTTGTAGTAAATTAGTAATTATATTACCTTTTTTCTTCTCAATAGGGCTAAAACTATCTTTTAATGCTTAATTGTATTTGAGAAAGAAATCGTTTGCTGGCGTCTTCATGGAGTGATGATAAGCTAGTATGAACATTAGTACGAGTATTCATTATCTTTCAGTTATCTCACTGGCAGTTTCTTAAATGGAACATTTATTCATATCTCATCACGATGGGTAAAAATAATAGAAGTATTCATTCATCTGACAAGGTGGATGTGATGTACCGAGATGTTACTGGTACTCATTGATGGGCTATCATCCATGCATTCCTGCAGCGGCCAGAGCAGAGGAAGTTTTACAACATCGGGTCGGAATTATGTACGTTGTGAGAGGACAAGTGTTGTAAATTAGGGCAGCTGATGGTTCTTGGTGCATGGTCATGTGTCAGTTTCATGTTCTTCATTGTTCAGGAATACACATCAACCATGGCATGCAAACCAGAAGCTTCAACTATCCATCGTGGCGGCCACTGTCAAGTGCTGAATTCTGAAAAGAGCACTTGCGTTTTCAGAAAGGTGTTGAATTCAAATTCAAGTAACACCTTCCCATTTTCTTTCATCTCACAAGCACAAAAGCAGCGAACATAATTAGTTGGAATTGATCTTGGCTGCAGCTTGAGCACCAATCGATAAACAATTGTGGGCAATTCACTGGCAATTATTTCATCTTGTTCGTGTATTGTACATACCATAGTCACTTGCAGTCTTTTTGCATGTTTACGAACCGGGTTAGGCAAAAAAAATATGTTTGTCAGCTCAGTATAAATAGAGTGAACAAATATGAAAAACGTGAATCTTTTTTTAGGAGAACAAAACATGAATGCACACCCCAAAAATCTGGGGCCCCCAATTTTTTGTGTAAGTACTACTACTTTCTATATCAGTACTAGTCAGGGGGTTAAAGACTGAAATGTTTAACTGCAAAGAGAAAAAAAAAGGCAGCCAACAAAGGCACATTGCCCAACTTGTTGAATTAGTTGATTTGTTGTCCTTCCTTGAACTTGTGCATCCTTGGCCCTTAAATTTCCATGATGTTTTCTAAATATCAAAAGGGGGATATTGATATATCTTCGGTGAAAGAGTCACAAGTATCTTCGGAAATTCAGAATAAAGATTCTAATGTCGATGGTAATTTTCACACCATTCATGTTGAGAATATTAATGTAGATAGACTTGTAGCTCAAAATTCTAAATGTTTTCTTTCGGTACGATGTAATTCTTTGAGATATTTGTACTAATGCAATGATTAATAACATATTTTAATCACCTAATTGATTTTCTTGGGCATGGAGCCTAAATTGTGATTTCGGTCGGGCCCCTGATTCCTGGGGTACGGTCCTGAATGAATATCAACCTAAAGGGTGACGATTTTTCATTCAACATCAACCATGAATCTTGCAAATGAAAAAAAATGAACCATGAAGCTATATGATTTTAAGTAGCAGCAATCAAAAGGCACACGCTAAAAGGGATATACTTCTATGCTATCCATGGAGAAAGGAATGGCTCATTTGCATAGACGAGAGTTAAAATGCTCAAATTATCTTGCTTAACGGTTTCCATATAATTTTTATATGGAATGCATGAACGCTATAATGCTTTAGTATTTCCTTTTGAGTGAACATTATGTTTTAGTAATGGCACGACAGTTTTTTTTTCTGTGAGCAGATGTTTTTTTTAAATGTTCTATGAGCAGAGTTGACACCGTACTAAGGGGGGGGGGGGGGGTCTTTAGTACCGGTTGGAGCCACCAACCCGTACTAAAGGCCATCACCTCTTTAGTACCGGTTCGTGGCATGAATCGGTACTAAAGGTTCGCCACGAACAGGTACTAATGAACGCCACCCGCCTAGCCGTTGGAACCAGCACTAATGATCACATTAGTGTCGTTAAACTACAAACCGAGACTAACGAGCTTCACATTAGGCCATTTTTCTACTAGTGGGACGAGCTCATCGAGAAGGTTTTCCTCCTCTTCCCGCCGGATGAGCCCGCATGCCTCGTGCGTGCCTCCCTCTCCAGCAAGCTCTAGCTCGGCCTCCTCTTCAGCCCTGCCTTCCGCTGTCGCTACCGTGACTTCCATGAACCATGAAGCTATATGATTTTAAGTAGGAGCAATCAAAAGGCACACGCTAAAAGGGATATACTTCTATGCTATCCGTGGAGAAAGGAATGGCTCATTTGCATAGACGAGAGTTAACATGCTCAAATTATCTTGCTTAACGATTTCCATACAATTTTTATACGGAATGCATGGACGTTATAATGCTTTAGTATTTCTTTTTGAGTGAACATTATGTTTTAGTAATGGCACGACAGTTTTTTTTCAGAGAGCAGAGGTTTTTTTAAAATGTTCTTTGAGCAGAGTTGCACTAGTAGAAAAGGGGGCAAAGGTCCAGGCCGGGTCAACCCATTAGTCCGGTTCAGTCAAGAATCGGGGCCCATGGGGGCATTGGACCCGGTTCATGAGCCCCGGGGGCCGGCCGGGCCATGTGGGCCATTGGTCTCGGTTCGTCTGGACCTTTTGGTCCCGGTTGTTGGGACGAACCGGGACCAATGGTCCTCGCTCCTGACCCACCACCATTGGTCCCGGTTGGTGGCTCGAACCGGTACCAACGGCTAAATAATGCAGAAAACAAAACAAAAAAATTGGAAAAAAATAAAAATAGCAACAATAAGTAATTATTTATTTTCTTTTATGATAATTCTTTTTGCTATTAAAGTTTGTAACAAAATTCTAATTACTTATTTTTTTATGATAATTCTTTTTGCTTTTAATGTTTTGAACAAAATTCTAATTACTTATTTATTTTCTTTTATGAGAATTCTTTTTGCTATTAAAGTTTGTAACAAAATTCTAATTACTTATTCATTTTATTTTATGATAATTCTTTTTGCTTTTAATGTTTTGAACTAAATTCTAATTATTTATTTATTTTCTTTTATGATAATTCTTTTTGCTATTAAAGTTTGTAACAAAATTCTATATAATTTTAGTTTCAATAATACTAGAGGTTTATAAAAGCTTTTTAGTTGATTCCTTTAGTACCAGTTCTAAGGCTATTACAAAGGCATTTTATTTGGTACAGGTTTTAAGCTGGGGCCCCACGAGCACCTTTTAGTACCGGTTCGTGGCATGAACCGGTAAAAGAGTTTTTTAGTTGATTCTTTCTGCAGCTGTTTTTTAGTCCCACCTGCATGGCGAGAGGCACTCGCAGCGGTTTATAAGCCCTGAGTGTAGAGGCGATGAAGGGAGAAAGCATGCTCACCTGCACGTTGCCTGAAGCTAAGCAACGTGCAGGTGAGCATTACGCCTCTCTTTTATTTTGGCATGGTATCATCATTTCATCCACATAGCATATGCAAGAAAGTTGAGAGGGTTACGGCAAAAACTGGAATCACTTCGTGTACAAAACGGACATTCTCTTTCGAAGTATCAGGATTTCATACGGAAACTTGTCTGTTACAACATGCATTTCAAATGAACTACAAAAGGGTTGAAAGTTGGCATGGTATCATCATAATAGTTGTGGAGAAAGTCTTCACTTTTTCTTCGCTTGTGTCCTTTCCTTATTGCGCCGTAACCATGGATAATCTTCATCATTTATCAGGATGCTTGGGTCAGCCTTGACTTTGAAGGGAGGAATTTCATGAAACTTTTCATAATCTTCGCACATGTCTGTCTTTCCCTCCACTCCCACGATGTCCCCTTTTCCTCAATGCAACCGGAAGCAGTTGCGTCATAATCAAGTGGCAGTCATGAGACTTTAGGTTTTGAAACTTTTTGTTGTAAGTAGAAACAAAATAAAATAAATAAAGCAAGAAAGAAAACAAAAAAAAAGTGTTTTCAAATTTGAAAACTAATGGCACTAACAGAAAGTTTATAATTTTCTAAAACTAAAAGCAAAAAGAATTAAAAAATAAAGCAAAAAACAAAAGGAAATAAATAATGCAGAAAACAAAACAAAAAACTGGAAATAAAAATAAAAATAGCAACAATAAGTAAAGAAAACAAAAAAAACAAAAATGTGCCTCCTACTGGGCCCCACGGCATGAATACGACTAGAAACCCAACAATGGGCCAGGATTCTGGCCCGTAGTAAGCCCAGTAGGCCCATAGGCACATAGAGACAGATTAGGTCCGAAAGCCTGCTTTAGAGAGGAGCTCGAGAGGGTTGGCGCATCGCACCTTATAAACAGGTGCGGTTCTCTCTCAGCTAGCGAGGTGGGACTAAACTCCCACAACCACGCCGTTGTGCAAGGCCCATTGGTCCCGGTTGGTGGCACCAAACGGGACTAAAGAAATGCGTTAGTCCGGTTAAGTGGCACCAACGGGACCAATGCCCCTTTAGTCGGTTGGTGCCTGCCAACCGACCAAAGGCCGCTTGAAAAGAGGCCTTTGGTCCCGGTTGGTGGCACCAAACGGGACTAAAGGGGTGCGTTAGTCCCGGTTGGTCTCACAAACCGGGACCAATGCTTTGGCTATATAAGCAGCACTCGTGAAAATTTGGTTCAGTTCCTTCTTCCCCGCGCCCGACGCAGCCAGGCTGCCCATCTCCGCCTCGCCGTCGTTGTGGTCGCCCCGTGCAGTCTCGCGCCGTCCCGCGCCGCCCCGACGCCGTCGCCGCCCCGCCCCGACGCCGTCGCCGCCCGCCCAGCCGCGTCGCCGCCCCGCATCGTCCCGTCGCCGTCGCCGTCGCCGTCCCCTGCCCGTCGCCCTCGCTGCGCCCCTCACGCCGTGGCCAACCCGTGAGCAAATTTTTTTGTTAGATTTTTTTAGTTCATAGATCTTTTTGTTAGATGTGTATTAATTTAGATGTGTAGTTCATAGATTGTTTTTCATATTGCATAATTTGTTCATATTTTGTTAGATTTTTTCTGTTAATAGATTTTTTTGGTGATATTATTGTTGAATATGCATGTTTGTATGTTCGTATATATGCAAAGATCGAATATGTCAATTTTTTATGATTTTTTTCTTCTGTTCATAGAATTTTTATGATTTTTTTCTGTTGTAATTTTGTTCATAGAATTTTAATGATTTTTTGTTCATAGAATTTTCTTTCTCAATTTTTGTATATGTTCATATTGTGTATGTATAGGAAAATTGTGCATGATCAAAGTCATTTATGAATATGTTCATATTTAGAATAGAGGAAAAGGAAAATAAGAAGAGAAAGTGTTTAATATAATTAGTTAGAAAAATAATAGAACTATAGTTAAACTAGTTTATTTTTAGTAAGTACTACTTTATTTTATTTATAGTAAGTGCTTCATATATAGTTGAACTAGCTAGTTGATTAAATAAACCAATTTATTTTACTATATATAGAAGTAGTTTATTTTTAGTAAGTACTACTTTATTTATTTATAGTAAGTGCTTAGTAGTTGAACTAGTTGATTTAATTAATAAAAATACTTTATTTAACAATATATAGAAGTAGTTCCCACATCGACGTCGACGATGCCTATCCCGCATCCGCGTCGTCGTCGACTCGGCGGTGGATGTCTGCTTGATCAGGGCCATGTTCGGGACTGGGCTTCGTCGGGCTGGTATTGGGAGGTGCCACCTTATGGGGGACGTAGGTTGGTGAGAAGGCAGCCTGTTGCTGACCCGATCCTTGTTTGGTGGCAGTCGCGTGGGCCAGTGATGGTGCCGAGGCTTCCGGACATCGCGGAGGTGGTACGTCACATCCGTCGCTACATGGTTGCGTTGGAGGGCAGGTTCAACAATACCTAGCAGGTTCTTCAGGGATCTCACTGGAGCTATGATCCTGTGATTATCTTTGGGTGTCCACCGCCCGCGACGATACCCGTCGGGTGCTACGGTTCTAGCTGTATTAATTAGCGATGCTATATGTATGATAGTATTCGAGGAGTATTCGACGATGTACGAACACAAGAGATGATGTACTTTTGGTTATAATTGAATGCGTGCTAATTTGAATACTATTTTATTTTACGATTTGGTTTTGCTTATTGAATGCTTATATTGGAAAAGTACTCCTACTTTGAATGCTAAAATTGAAGAGCACTCTATGCAGAAATCTAGGAGCCCCCTCCATCATCCACGCCGTCGTGGGGGTAGCTTCTCCTTCATTCCCGTGTGCTAGAAAATTTGGTGTAATAGTTAATGCACTCGAGAATGAAAGGAGGAGCTACGTACCATCACCGATAGTCAACACGTGATTAATAATAATGATCTAATTTAGGTTTTTAGTACATATATTTAACTATACAAGTTTAATATTTGAATTATGAACTTAGGCCGGAAATGTCGTACTCGGACGACGAAAACCGCCCGGGGGAGTGCGACTGGTGCCACGACGACCGAGGTATGTGCGACAGGTTCATTGAGCTGGACGAAGATCGGCGCTTCAACATTAAGCTCGAGGAGACCTTCGATGTTCATACGGTACGCAACGACGACAATAGTTTTTTTTCGTAATTAAGCACGACTTCAACTATTTTAACGTGTATTTTTCATCTTTTCCAATTCGACTAGCTTATCCCATGCTATGCAAGACGCTATGTCTTGGAGACGATGGGTTTTGAAGACCATGAAACTATGGAAACCAAAAAAATTCTCCGAAGTACCCATCATGGTGTGGATTTTAAAGTAAAGATGTACAATGCTGAGAGTGTAACCCATTTTGGTTGCTAAAATTGGGAAGCACTTTGCAAGATGTATGGTTTTGATGAGGGTATGCTTATCACCATGGATCTTGGTGATCCTACAATCCAGCAAGACAATATGGGCATTTGGGTCCTTGTAGATACACCTCCAATTCTTCCCCAATGTGAGCTTAACATAGTTATTAAGTAATTTATATTGTTTATTTAAAAATAGTTGACAACTTATTTCCATTGACAGCTTATTTTCATTCTTCAAAGAATGTGCGAAAGATGGTAGACAAAACCCACTACACCGATGGCTCCGAATTAACTTATAAGGAGAAAAATCATTTGATCGCATTTTGTACTAATCTTGAGAATTACAATGTCTACAATCGAACTCTTCAACATTATGGTCAATACGTGCCACTAGTGCACGTGTTGAACTACGGTAACTACCATGGAGATACCCTGGTAAGATTTTTTACTATTACGACATCCCTGCATCTTTTTAAATACTTCTAAAACTAGTACATCATTGCTAACTACGAAGTTATTACTATGTTTTTCAACAGATAATCCCGAATGATTGTGTGCCTCATCTGATGTATACGCACGGTCGCCTTGATGTTTTGAACATACAACCAGGTCGTCCTACGAATCTCAACTGTCCATATCGGATTTCTAAAAGAAGTGGAGACATGACAATCAAAGAATGGAAAAAATGTATGGACAGTCGTAAGGAGCTTCTTGGAGGCAAAAGGAGGCGAAGCGCAAGAATTGGAGACAGGATGATCTCCATTCTTCATAATGGAGAGTCATGGTCTATATTGTTTTATGTTATTTTACCTTAAGGGTGTTTAGGTCCTACGATCTTGATGATCATGTGCTAAGAACAATTATGTAGGGTTGGGTTCAATGACTATGAGGATGATGATCGTATGACTTGTTATTAATAACGAGTAGAAGTTGTATGATGATGCATGATTAGTAGGACTTGTGATTATATATGATGATGTATGATGCGAGCATGCATGAGTTATTATATATCAGCGGGTGAAATGAACATAGCAGTAGCGTTGGTAAACCAAGGACGAAGATATAAGAAAGGACACTTCTCTCTATTAGCTAGCTAATAACAACCTAAAATTAACCCCCAAAACCCCTAAACCAGCCATTTAAAAAAAAGAAAAACCTTAGCTCCAGCCAGCTGCTGACATGTGGAAGCCTTTTGGTCCTGGTTCATGTCACCAACCGGGACCAAAGGCCCCCTTGCCTGGGCTGCTCACAGTGGCCACGTGGAGGCCCATCTGTCCCGGTTCGTGTTAGAACCGGGACTAAAGGGGGGAGGCATTAGTAACGACCCATTAGTCCCGGTTAATGAACCGGGACAAAAGGGCCTCACCAACCGGGACAAATGCCCTGTTTTCTACTAGTGTTGACACGACAGCTCGGAGTTGGAATTGGAATGGGAAACGTTTCACGCCGGGGCGCCAGCCAAAGCTTCGGCCGGTCGCTCGTGGCTCGCTGCGCTGTTGCGGGCCTAACTCCTTCCGTCAGGCGGCACGCGGACCGCTTGATGCCCCACGCATCGGTCTTCATCCTTATCCCCTAGCGCACGAGGACCGAGCTGCAGCCACATCTATTCCCTTTTTCTTCTCGCCTCATTCCTTTTTCTTCCCTAGCAGCTCCTCGCCATGGTCGCCACCCCGCATTCTCCTCATCCTCCTTCCCCGTCGCTACACGGCAGCTGCCATTCGGGGACAATGATTTGCGACCGGCTGCCTCCTCCCTCCATTCCGCGCCTTCTGCCCAGCAAAGATGCGCCCGGCCATGGCTGGAGCCTACACTAGTAGAAAAAGGGCCTATTGTCCAGGTTCGTAAGGGCCATTTGTCCCGGTTTTTAAACCGGGACTAAAGTGTCGGTACTAATGCCCTAGACCTTTAGTCCCGGTTTTTACACAAACCGGGACAGATGTGCCTCCACGTGGCCGGTGTGGTGAGCCCATGCAGGAGGCCCTTTGGTCCCGGTTGGTGGCACCAACCGGGACCAATAGGCATCCAGGTGTCAGCATTTCAGGTGCTGGGGTTTTTGTTTTTATTTTTGAAGGGGGGGGGGGGTTAGGGGGTTTTGGGGGGTTAATTTATGTGTTTCATATATTGTGTTAGCTAGCTAATTAATAGAGAGAAGTGTCCTCTCTTATCTCCGTGCTTGGTCAACGCTACGTACTATACGTATAGAGAGGACTAGACACGCTAGCTAGTAAGCAAATGAAGGAAACAGAAGATCGTCATGAACATATGCATACAGAGAGAAGTGATATCGACCACCTCTCCTTCTCTAAGAGATTGGTCGAACAACAAGTTCTCGTATATCTATCCGACGCTATACATATATACAATATAATTATCTCTTACAATATAATCTCCTAATTAAAAACCAACTGATTAGGGTCCACATGGTATTCTCCGTCTTTAGCGATCACGTGGTAAAAAAGAATGCCGCCAATTCCTCTTGAATTCCTCGCATACGATCTGGTGGTAGGAGTTCATCCCGCAACCGAAATATCTAATTTGAAGAAGGGGGTCAATGCATATATATGAATAAATGAAACTGAACACAATTGATGGTAATAAAATAAAATTGTGAATATTATTATTTACGCACTTCATATTGTTTGTCAGAGTAGCCCGGCTCACAGGTCGTGTGGCAGATAGACTCGCAAATGTTGTATCCACAGTAATCATTCCCTTGTTCCTGCCACAACCACTTTACAAGAAATAGAGGTCAATCAAACTGATAATTAGCAAGCATGCTAAATGGTATTGATGAAACTAGCGCCTGAATCACTAGGAGATGCGTCGAACATGCTACTATAGTACTTACTTTCGGGTGTCTAAATTGCAGCGTCTTCGACAGTCCCGGAGTTTTTGAGGTGAATTTTTCCAAACCCTGCCAGACAAAGAAAACAATTACTTGATATCAGGAAATGAACAAAGTTGCCGATATGGTGCGATAATGATCGATTTAACTTACTTCTCTAGAATTTTAGTCATGTCTGCATACTCCTTGGGACCTTTTCGTCTCGAGTCTAAGATGGTTACTAGTCCCTGCTCAAGCTTAATCTCTAGGAGAATATAGTGGTAGCTGCAATCGCATGCATAAGTCATCAATTACATTACTATAACCTCGACTAATAACGGAAACCGAATATGCACAAGACAGTAACAGTCACTGGAATTCATAAGGGAAGAGTATTATAGCTTTGTTTTGATTTAATACAAACGATTGTAGCAGCTTGGCCTCGGTATCTTTGGCCTGAAATTGAACCATATATGCATCTATGAGATTTGTGTTAATGAACCCAATATCACTGATTTGTCTTTTCTTCAATTCGGCGATCTTCAATCTGCATAATATAGCGAGGATAATTAAAAATACATGCAATGAAAGAGCTGACCTATATATAGAGACTTAATGACAGAAGTAGTACTACTTACATGCAGTAGCAAGTGATCATTAATTTATCAAGGGCCTTTAGATTGAAAAAGGTGAAGAACTCCTCAAATGAAACATTCAACAGTTCAATTCCAACAAGGTCATGCTCCTCTCTAACTCTCAGAGTCAAAATATTCCTCACCTCAGACTCTCTGCAGGTTTTCATGTACCAATGATGGAATATTCGTATCATCGTTGTTAGATATCTTTCATCTTTGACGAGACGCTTCCTGTACACGTATTTATGTTCGTCCACCTCCAAGAAATCATAATGTAGATCGTCGGGCAGGTAATCTTCAAGATTGTTATAACCGGGCACCATCCCGCCCGGATGATTAGCGATGATATTGTTAGACACCTGGAGCGGGGGGGGGGGGGGGGGGATTGGTTCGCTTGTTCGCCGAGCTAGGCAACTTTTTTCCCAGTTCGTCGTTCTGCTAACCTTTGACCACTGACAGTACTTCCCGACTGCTCCACTTCGATAAATGACTTTGTAATAATGCGATCATAGTTGCCTTTCGCCGGAGACTTTTGTGGTTTCTTCAGGGCAGCCAGAGTATGCTTCGCTTTTACCGGATCTATCTTCTCCTCTGGAGGTGAATGTTTCTTTGCTTTCACCCCTTCAAAGAAGTCCTTCACTTGGGCGTGACAGATCTCCGTGTTTTCCTGTTCGCTCCTCTCATATGGTAACTTCTCTGGAGTCTTCAGAGGAGGACCGTGTCTGTGTTGCCTCCCGGCTCTGGCTGTACTGCTAGACGCTGGAGCAGACGGAGCGGCTGCGGTTGTCTTTCCTTTCTTATGAGGCGGAGGAGAAAGACTATGATGCGGCAGAGCAGCCGGAGTGGCGGCGGGTCTCTTGATCGGCCCTTGTTGATGAGGCGAAGAAGGAGCAGGCTGGCTGCTCGGGCATGCCGGTGCAAGCGGAGAAGGAGGCGGAGTGCCGCAACGCGCCGGAGAAGGAGGCTGAGTGCCCTGATCACTCGCCGGAGGAGGAGGCGGAGGAGGAGGCGGAGTGCCCTGAATCGTCGTCGTCGGAGGAGGAGGAGGCGGAGGCGTCCAGTTCGGAAGGTTGATGAGCTCCTTCTGCCATAGGCATGGAGTCTTCAGAGAAGAACCCAGCCTAATCCCCTTCACCCGTAGGGTGGTCAAGCTCAAGGTCCTCAAATCCGCCCGTTATTTGATCCACCATCACCCTAGCATATCCTTCTGGAATCGACCGGCCATGGTAGGTTGTGCTAGGTTCAGTTTGTAAAACAGAGCCAACAGCCGCCTTGACTTTCAATGTCATCCATTGTGTCATAAGGTGGCAATGTTGAGACTCCGTGATAGCATCCACGGGGTAGCTAGCAGGAGCCGTGAAGACAGGCTCCGGCTGCTAAGTCTGCTCGGTGGAAGCCACGCTGCTTCTCCGCTGAGATGGCGGGGTAGCTTCAGGGGAAGCTTCGGCAGGTCATTTGCTGCGATCTGCTTCTCGTTCCTCTAGCCCTTGTACCCTTTCGTGCAGCGCCTGCAGTTGGCTATGCTCCACTTTCTTCCTCCTCTCCTGGCATTTGTAACCCCCTGCGTCCGGAAACCCAGCCTTCCATGGAACGGAGCTTGGCGTGCTCATGTCCGTCCAGGGTGCTCAGGATTCTCGAGGGCCATCGTGAGCTCGTCCTTCGCTCTGATTGGAACGAACGTCCATTGCTGTGCTTTCTCGATATACTCCTGAAGCCTCGTGACGGGTATTCACAGTTGCTCGTCCGTCCAAACGAACTTCCCTGATATAGGGTCCAAGGTTCCGCCAACCCCGAAGAACCAAGTCCGGCAACGGTCTAGCCAGTTCAATGTCTCTGGTTGGACCCCTTTACCAATCAGGTCATTCTCAGCCTTGGCCGACAACGGTCGGGCTTTGAGGTAGCCACCTGACCCCGTGCGATGGTGATGCTTCTTCTTCGCAACATTTTTCTTGTTTGTCGTTGACATATTCTTACTCTTTTCCGATGTATTGTGGGCCACAAATGCGGGCCAGTGATCTCTGATCTCCTCAAACCGGCCGGTGAATTCTGGTGTAATTTCTTTGTCGACAAACGTTTTCAGCTCATTCTTCCACCTCCTGAATAGTTCTGCCATCTTTTAAGAGCATGAGACTTAATCAATTGCTCTATAACTGGCTTCTCCGGATCCTCCTGTGGCGGTAGGGTGAAATTTGCCTTAAGCATTGTCCAAAGATCTTCTTTCTGCATATCGGATACATAAGACACCTCAGGGTCTTCATTCTTAGGCTTTAACCATTGCAGGATACTGATCGGGATCTTTGTTGGGGAACCTAGCAGAAATTCAAAATTTTCTACGCATCACCAAGATCAATCTATGGAGATTCTAGCAACAAGAGAGAGAGGGAGTGCATCTTCATACCCTTGAAGATCGCTAAGTGGAAGCGTTACAAGAACGCAGATGAGGGAGTCATACTCGCAGCGATTCAAATCGCGGAAGATCCGATCTAACGCCGAACGGACGGCGCCTCCGCGTTCAACACACGTACAGCCCGGGGACGTCTCCTCCTTGTTGATCCAGCAAGGGGAGAGGAGAAGTTGAGGGAGAGCTCCGGCAGAACGACCGCGTGGTGGTGGAGCTTGCAGTTCTCCGGCAGGGCTTCGCCAAGCACTACTGAGGAGGAGGAGGTGTTGGGGAGGGAGAGGGCTGCGCCAGGGGAAGGGCTGAAGCTCCCATGCACCTCCCCACTATATATAGGGGTGGAGGGGGCTGGTTTCTTGCCCCCCAAGTCCATTGGGGCGTTGGCAATGGTGGAAGGAAAGAAATGCCATCATTTCCTTCCCCACCGATTGTTATCCCCCCTTTTTAGGGATCTTGATCTTATCCCTTCGGGATATGATCTTATTCCTTCTAAGGGGGGATCTTGGTGCGCCTTGACCAGGGGTGTGGGGCCTTGCCCCACTACCAACGTTCATGTGGGTCCCCCCATGCTGGTGGGCCCCACTCCGGAACCTTCTAGAACCTTCCTGGTACAATACCGAAAAATCCCGAACATTTTCCGGTGGCCAAAATAGGACTTCCCATATATAAATCTTTACCTCCGGACCATTCCGGAACTCCTTGTGACGTCCGGGATCTCATCCGGGACTCCGAACAACATTCGGTAACTGCACACTAATTCCCATAACAACTCTAGCGTCACCGAACCTTAAGTGTAGACCCTACCGGTTCGGGAATCATGCGGAACATGACCGAGACAGCTCTCGGCCAATAACCAACAGCGGGATCTGGATACCCATGTTTGCTCCCACATGTTCCACGATGATCTCATCGGATGAACCACGATGTCAAGGATTCAAGCAATCCCGTATACAATTCCCTTTGTCAATCGGTACGTTACTTGCCCGAGATTCTATCGTCGGTATCCCAATACCTCGTTCAATCTCGTTACCGGCAAGTCACTTTACCCGTTCCGTAATGCATGATCCTGTGACTAACTACTTAGTCACATTGAGCTCATTATGATGATGCATTACCGAGTGGGCCCAGAGATACCTCTCCGTCACACGGCGACAAATCCCGATTTAGATTCGTGCCAACCCAACAGACACTTTCGGAGATACCGTAGTGCACCTTTATTGCCACCCGGTTATGTTGTGACGCGTTTGGCACACCCAAAGCATTCCTACGGTATCCGGGAGTTGCACAATCTCATGGTCTAAGGAAATGATACTTGACATTAGAAAAGCTCTTAACAAACGAACTACACGATCTTGTGCTATGCTTAGGATCGGGTCTTGTCCATCACATCATTCTCCTAATGATGTGATCCCTTTATCAATGACATCTAATGTCCATGGTCAGGAAACCATAACCATCTATTGATCAACGAGCTAGTCAACTAGAGGCTCACTAGGGACATGTTGTGGTCTATGTATTCACACATGTATTATGGTTTCCAGTTAATACAATTATAGCATGAACAATAGACAATTATCATGAACAAGGAAATACAATAATAACCATTTTATTATTGTCTCTAGGGAATATTTCCAACAGCCTCCCACTTGCACTAGAGTCAATAATCTAGTTCACATCACTATGTGATTGTAGTGAATCCAACACCCATGGGGTTTGATCATATCTCGCTTGCGAGAGAGGTTATTAGTCAACAGGTCTGAACCTTTCAGATCCGTGTGTGCTTTACAAATCTGTATGTCATCTCCTGGATGCAGCTTCCACGCGCTATTTGGAACTATTCCAAATAACTGCTCTACTATACGAATCCGGTTTACTACTCAGAGTCATCCGGATTAGTATCAAAGTTTGCATCGGCGTAACCCTTTACGACGAACTCTTTTACCACCTCCATTATCGAGAAAATTCCTTAGTACACTAGTTACAAAGGATAACCTTGACTGTTGTGCTATGATCCATTCCTTGATCACACTTGTACCCCTTGACTGACTCATGGCAAGGCACACTTCATTTGCGGTACACAGCATAGCATACTGTAGAGCCTACGTTCAAAGCATAGGGGACGACCTTCGTCCTTTCTCTCTTTTCTGCCGTGGTCAGGTCTTGAGTCTTACTCAATACTCATACCTTATAACACAGCCAAGAACTCCTTCTTTGCCGATCTATTTTGAACTCCTTCAAAATCTAGTCACGGTGCATACTCATTTGAAAGTACTATCAAACTATTTTGATCTATCCTTATAGATCTTGATGCTCAATGTTCAAGTAGCTTAATCCATGTTTTCCATTAAAAAACATTTTTCAAATAACCCTATATGCTTTCCTGAAATTCTACATCATTTCAGATCAACAATATGTGAACAACATATACTCATCAGAAATGCTATAGTGCTCCCACTCACTTCTTTGGAAATACAAGTTTCTCATAAACTTTGTATAAACCCAAAATCGTTGATCATCTCATCAAAGCGTATATTCCAACTCCGAGATGCTTACTCCAGTCCTTAAAGGATTGCTGGAGCTTTGCATACTTGTTAGCATCTTTTTGGATTGACAAAAACTTTCTGGTTGTATCACATACAACCTTTCCTCAAGAAAATCATTGAGGAAACAATGTTTTGACATCCTATCTGCAAGATTTCATAAATAATGCAGGAACTGCTAATATAATTTCAACAGACTCTTAGCATCGCTACGGGTGAGAAAGTCTCATCGTAGTCAACTCCTTGAACTTGTCGGAAAACATCTTAGCGACAAGTCGAGCTTCCTTAATGGTGACACTTACCATTGTTGTCCGTCTTCCCTTTTAAAATCCATCTGTACCCAACAGCCTTACGACCATCAAGTAGTCCTTCCAAAGTCTACACTTTGTTTTATATATGGATCCTCTCTCGGGTTTTATGGCCTCGAGCCATTTGTCGAAATCCTGGCCCACCATCGCTTCTCCACAGCTCGTAGGTTCATTGCTGTCTAGCGACATGACCTCCAAGACAGGATTACCGTACCACTCCGAAGCAGTACGCGTCCTTGTCGACCTACGAGGTTTGGTAGTGACTTGATCCGAAGTTTCATGATCACTATCATCAGCTTCCACTTCAACTGGTGTGGGCGCCAAAGGAACAACTTCCTGTGCCCTTCTATAGATTGGTTGAAGTGATGGTTCAATAACCTCATCAAGTCTCCACCATCCTCCTACTCAATTCTTTCAAGAGAAACTTTTCCTCGAGAAAGGACCCATTTCTAGAAACAATCACTTTTGCTTCCGGATCTGATATGGGAGGTATACCCAACTGTTTTGGGTGTCCTATGAAGATGCATTTATCCACTTTGGGTTTGAGCTTATCAGGCTAAAACTTTTCCACATAAGCTTCATGAGCCCCAAACTTTTAAGAAATGACAGCTTAGGTTTCTCTAAACCATAGTTCATACGCTGTCATCTCAATGGAATTACGTGGTTCCCTATTTGAAGTGAATGCGGTTGTCTCTAATGCCTAACCCATAAACGATAGTGGTAATTCGATAAGAGACATCATGGCATGCACCATATCCAATAGGGTGCAGCTATGATGTTCGGACACACCATCACACTATGGTGTTACAGGCGGTATTAGTTGTGAAACAATTTCCACAATGTCTTAGCTGTGTACCAAACTCGTAACTCAGGTATTCATCTCTATGATCATATCATAGACATTTTATCCTCTTGCCACGATGATCTTCAACTTCACTCTGAAATTGCTTGAACCTTTCAATAATTCAGACTCGTGTTTCATCAAGTAAATATACTCAGAATCTACTCAAATCATCTGTGAAGTAAGAGCATAATGATATTCACTGCGTGCCTCAGCACTCATTGGATTGCACACATCAAATGTATTACTTCCAACAAGTTGCTCTCTTGTTTCATCTCAGTGAAAAACGAGGCCTTTCAGTCATCTTGCCCATGTGGTATGATTTGCATGTCTCAAGTGATTCAAAATCAAGTGAGTCCAAATGATCCATCTGCATGGAGTTTCTTCATACATATATACCAATAGACATGGTTTGCATGTCTCAACTTTTCAAAAACGGGTGAGTCCAAAGATCCATCAACATGGAGCTTCTTCATGCGTTTTATACCAATATGACTCAAGTGGCAGTGCCACAAGTATGTGGTACTATCATTACTATCTTATATCTTTTGGTATGAACATGTGTATCACTACGACCGAGATTCAACGAACCATTCATTTTAGGTGCAAGACCATTGAAGGTATTATTCAAATAAACAGAGTAACCATTATTCTCCTTAAATGAATAACCGTATTGCGATAAACATAATCCAATCATGTCTATGCTCAACGTAAACACCAAAAACCAATCATTTAGGTTTAACACCAATCTCGATGGTAGAGGGAGCATGCGATGCTTGATCACATCAACCTTGGAAACACTTCCAACACACATCGCCATCTCACCTTCAGCTAGTCTCCATTTATTCCGTAGCTCCTTTATTTCGAGTTACTAACACTTAGCAACCGAACTGGTATCTTAATACCCTGGTGCTACTAGGAGTACTACTAAAGTACACATTTAATATAATGTATATCCAATATACTTCTGTGAACCCTGTGAGCCTTCTCATCTACCAAGTATCTAGGATAGTTCTGCTTCAGTGACCGTTCCCTCATTATAGAAGCACTTAGTCTCGGGTTTGGGTTCAACCTTGGGTTTCTTCACTAGAGCAGCAACTAATTTGCCGTTTCATGAAGTATCCCTTCTTGCCCTTGCCTTTCTTGAAACTAGTGGTTTTGCTAACCATCAACAATTGATGCTCCTACTCGATTTCTACTTTCGCGGTGTCAAACATCGGGAATTGCTCAAGGATCATCATGTCTATCCCTGATATGTTATAGTTCATCACGAAGCTCTAATAGCTTGGTCGCAGTGACTATGGAGAACCATCACTATCTCATCTGGAGGATTAACTCCCACTCGATTCAAGTGATTGTAGTACTCAGACAATCTGAGCACATGCTCAATGATTGAGCTTTTCTCCCTTAGTTTGCAGGTTAAGAAACTTGTCGGAGGTCTCATACCTCTTGACACGGGCATGAGCCTGAAATCCCAATTTCAGCTCTTGGAACATCTCATATGTTCTGCGACATTTCAAAATTGTCTTCGATACCTCAATTCTAAACCGTTTAACATTATGCACTGAACTATCACGTAGTCATCAAAACATGTATGTCAGATGTTTGCAGCATCCACACACGACGCTCGATGTTCAGCACACCGAGCGGTGCATTGAGGACATAAGCCTTCTGTGCAACAATGAGGATAATCCTCAGTATACGGACCCAGTCCGCATAATTGTTACTGTCACTAGTAGAAAAAGGGGCTATCGTTGAGGCCTGTTTTGCCCATTAGTCCCGGTTCAATCCAGAACCGGGACTAATGCGAGCATTTATCCCGGTTCGTGAGCCCAGGGGGCCGGCCGGGCCACGTGGGCCATTGGTCCCGGTTCGTCCGGACCTTTTGGTCCCGGTTGGTGGGACGAACCGGGACCAATGGTCTGGCTCTGGCCCACCACTATTGGTCGGTTGGTGGCATGTACCGGGACCAAAGGCTTCCCTTTATTCCCGGCTCATGCCACCAAACGGGGCTAAAGGTGCGGCCGATATATAGCCCCACGCCCAAGAGCAGAGCACACCGCTCTGCTTTTTTCCGCCGAGGGGAGGGGCTTGGTGGTGCTCTAGCTCACCTCCTATGCACACAAGGTGTTCGATGGAATGCCCGAGCCACACTACTTAAGCTTTCTCCTCTCCAAGCTCGACCTCTAACCTCCATTTTCCTCAATATTTGTCTAGGTTTAGCGGTCACGCGCCCGTCCCGTCTTCACCGCCGTCGATCACCAAGGGCGATCTCATCGCCAAGACCACCGTGGTGAGCCTCTTGTTCTTATCTTCTTTACGAAAGGAAAAATATTCTTACTTGTATTATTTTCTTACTTTTATTATTGCATCTTATATAGTGCGATGGTTTTGGTATCCGCCCCCGTCGGCCCTCGTCCTGTCTATGATTCGGATGTGGTATATATTATCTTTTCATAACTATTGGTTCATTTATTGTTTATGAAAATTAAGCCGACCAACGTGACATAGATTTTATTTATCAAGGAGGTTGTTCAACCGGAAATTCCAACCGACCCTATTGTCGAGAGGTTAAATTTAGTTGAAGAAGAAAACAATTTCTTGAAGGAAAAAATAAAAAAACTTGAGGAGGAGAAGATGATATTGGAGTTGCATGTTGTGGATGTAAATGCGATGATCACAAGATCAAGATGGATGCAATGCGCTTGAAGATGAGAAAGATTAGAAAATATTCCATTCATACCGAGGCTTGGTATCATTATGCCGTTGGATCAGTTGTTACCTTGGTTGCGATTATGATCGTATTTGTTTTCACATTGAAATGTTTTACATAGTTTCAATTTATGGTTTAATTAATTTAGATGCTCTGCAGAGCTTTATGTTGTTAGATGAGAACTATGTATGTACTTTGGTTTTTATGTGATGATGAACTTCTATTAATTTGGTCATTTAATTATCTATTCATGATGTTCTGTAATGATTTTTGACACACTTAATTATATATAATGCACGTAGATGAACCGGCAATGGATGTACGGTGACAGACACACCTCCGAGTACATTAAGGGCGTGCATGCTTTTCTCGAAGTGGCTGAGGCAAACAAGCAGAATGGTTTTATGTGTTGTCCATGCCCTATATGTGGGAATACGAAGTCTTACTATGACCGAAAATCCTTCACACCCACCTGCTTTACAAGGGTTTCATGCCACACTATAATGTTTGGACGAGGCACGGAGAAATAGGGGTTATGATGGAAGACGGCGAGGAAGAAGAGTACGATGACAACTATGTGCCCCTGAATACGGTGATGCTATCAACATCAAGTTGCACTCAGACGATGTGCACGATGGTGCTGCAACGGTAAGCTGCTGAAGATCAAGATGAACCAGACGATGTGCCCCATGATGATGATCTCCGCGGGTCATTGTCGATTCAAGGACACAATGCGAAAAGTCAAAAGGAGAAGCTGAAGTTCGATCGCATGTTAGAGGATCACAAAAAGGGTTGTACCCCAATTGCGAAGATGGCAACACAAAGCTCGGTGCCGTACTCGAATTGCTGCTGTGGAAGGCAGAGAATGTCTGTGCTGATAAAGGATTTGAGAAGCTACTGAAAATAATGAAGAAGAAGCTTCCAAAGGATAACGAATTGCCCAGACAAGACATACGCAGCAAAGAAGGTGGTATGCCCTCTAGGATTGGAGGTGGAGAAGATACATGCATGACCTAATGATCGCATCCTCTACCGTGGTGCCTACAAGGATCTGAACGCATGCCCGGTATGCGGTGCATTGCGGTATAAGATCAGACGAGATGACCCTAATGATGTTGACGGCGAGCCTCCCAGGAAGAGGGTTCCTGCGAAGGTGATGTGGTATGCTCCTATAATACCACGGTTGAAACGTCTGTTAAGAAACGGAGAGCATGCCAAGTTGATGCGATGGCACAGTGAGGACCGTAAGAAAGACCGGAAGTTGAGAGCACCCGCTGACGGGTCGCAGTGGAGAAAAATCAAGAGAAAGTACTGGGATGAGTTTGCAAAGGACCCAAGGAACGTATGGTTTGCTTTAAGCGCGGATGGCATTAATTCTTTCGGGGAGCAGAGAAGCAATCACAGCACCAGGCCCGTGACTCTATGTATGTATAACCTTCCTCCTTGGATGTGCATGGAGCGGAAGTTCATTATGATGCCAGTTCTCATCCAAGGCCCTAAGCAACCCGGCAACGACATTGATGTGTACCTAAGGCCATTAGTTGAGGAACTTTTATAGCTGTGGAATGGAAACGGTGTACGTACGTGGGATGAGCACAAAAAGGAGGAATTTGACCTGAAGGCGTTGCTGTTCGTGACAATCAACGATTGGCCCGCTCGATACCCTTTCGTGACAGACAAACAAGGGATACCACGCATGCACGCACTGTTTACTTGACACCGATAGTATATACCTGGGAAGCTGCAGAAAGAATGTGTACCTGGGCCATCGTCGATTTCTTCCGACCAACCATCAATGTCGAAAGAAAGGCAAGCATTTCAAAGGCGAGGCAGATCACCGGAAGAAGCCCGCCATGCGCATCGGTGATCACGCATTTGCTATGGTCAATGATTTACATGTAATCTTTTGGAAAGGGTCCCGGCGGACTAGCTGTTCGAATGACGCCGAGAATCACGCACCCATGTGGAAGAAGAAATCTATATTTTGGGACCTACCCTACTGGAAAGACCTAGAGGTCCGCTCTTCGATCGACGTGATGCACGTGACGAAGAACCTTTGCGTGAACCTGCTAGGCTTCTTGGGCGTGTATGGGAAGACAAAAGATACACCTGAGGCACGAGAGGACCTTGGACGTGTACTGAGAAAAAGAGGGCATGCCTCCGAAGCAGTATGAAGGTCCTGCCAGCCACGCTTCTTAAAGAAGAGAAAGAAATATTCTTTCAATGCCTGCTCAAGATGAAGGTCCCGACCGGCTTCTCGTCGAATATAAAGGGAATAATAAATATGTCGAGAAAAAGTTCCGTAACCTAAAGTCTCATGACTGCCACGTGATTATGACGCAATCGCTTCCGGTTGCATTGAGAGGGCTTCTATCGGAAAACGTCCGATTAGCCATTGTGAAGCTATGTGCATTCCTCAATGCAATATCTCTAAGGTGATCGATCCAGAAATCATAGCAACGCTTAAGGAGTGATGTGGCGCAATGTCTTGTCGGGCTTTCGAGCTGGTGTTCCCACCATCCTTCTTCAATATCATGACGCACGCCCTAGTTCATCTAGTCGACGAGATTGTCATTACGGGGCCCGTATTTCTACACAATATCTACCCCTTTGAGAGGTTCATGGCAGTCCTAAAGAAATATGTTCAGAATCGTATAGGGCCGAAGGAAGCATCTCCATGGGCCATCAAACAGAGGATGTCATCGGGTTTTGTGTTGACTTCATTCCTGGCCTTAATAAGATAGGTCTCCCTAAATCGCGGTATGAGGGGAGACTGACCGAAAAGGCACGCTTGGAAGAGACTCAATAATATGCAGGGACGGATATTCTTGGTCTCAAGCACACTACAGTTCTACGTAACTCTACCTTGGTGACCCCGTATGTCGATGAACACAAGAACAGTCTCTGCGCTCCAAACACCCGGAGCAAAGGCGACGACCGGATTACATGTGAACACATCAGACTTTCAGCAGTTGGTAGGAAACACGTCTCGGAGGTGACAACACTGTTTGTGATGAGTTGTACTTGTTGTCCAGGGACCATCTTCGATCTGTAATGATTTGGAAAGGATACGAGATAAATGGGAATACATTTTACACGATTGACCAAGATGAAAAGAGCACCAACCAAAACAGCGGTGTCCGCTTTGATGCAGCAACCGACAAGGGAAATGACACATATTATGGTTACATAGTAGACATATGGGAACTTGACTACGGAGTAGATTTTAAGGTCCCTTTGTTTAAGTGCAAGTGGGTCAATCTGTCAGAGGCGGGTACAGGTAGACCCACGGTACGGAATGACAACAGTGGATCTGAAAAATCTTGGGTACACTGACGAACCGTTCGTCCTAGCCAATGATGTGGCACAGGTTATCTATGTGAAGGACATGTCTACCAGACCGAGGAAAAGAAAAGATAAGGAAGCGAATACATCATACAATGAGCCAAAGCGCCACATAGTTCTTTCTGTGAAAAGGGACATCCTGGGAGTGGAGGGCAAGACAGACATGTCTCAAGAGTATGAAAAGTTTCATGAAATTCCCTTCAAAGTCAAGGCTGACCCAAGCATCCCGATAAATGATGAAGATTATCCATGGTTACGCGCAATAAAGCAAACGACACAAGCGAAGAAAAAGTGAAGACTTTCTCCCGCAACTATTATGATGATACCATGCCAACTTTGTAACACACGAGTATGATACCATTGTCCGCTTTGTTCATGAACATACTATGCCAACTTTGAGAACCTCGCTAACCAAGGGCGCTCACACCGGTTTATAAGCCCGTCCCTCTACGCCTTGTTGAGCTCACAAACTTGTGATTCACACAAATTTCAAAGAATTCAAATTTTATAAAACTAATGGCACAAACAGAAAGTTTATAATTGTTCTAAAACAAATGGCACTAACAGAAAGTTTATAATTTTGCTGACCTAAAAGCAAAAAGAATTAAAAAATAAAGCAAAAACCCAAAAGAAAATAAATAATGCAGGAAACAAAACAAAAAAACTTGAAAATAATAATAATAATAGCAACAATAAGCATTTTGTTGTAAGTATAAACAAAATAAAATAAATAAAGCAACAAAGAAAACAAAAAAAGTGTTTTTGAATTTTAAAACTAATGGCACAAACAGAAAGTTTATATTTTTTCTAAAACTAAAAGCACTAACAGAAAGTTTATAATTTTGCTGACCTAAAAGCAAAAAGAATTAAAAAATAAAGCAAAAACAAAAAAGAAAATATATAATGCAGAAAACAAAACAAAAACTTAAAAAATAAAAATAGCAACAATAAGTATTTTGTTGTAAGTAGAAACAAAATAAAATAAATAAAGCAACAAAGAAAACAAAAAAGTGTTTTCAAATTTTAAAACTAATGGCACTAATAGAAAGTTTATATTTTTCTAAAACTAAAAGCAAAAAGAAATAAAATATAAAGCAAAAAAACTACCACCTACTAGGCCCCCACGGCCTGAATACGACTAGAAACCCTACATGGGCCAGATTCAGCCCGCAGAGGCCCAATAGGCCCACAGGCAAGAGTGCATGATTAGGCCCAAAGCCTGCATTTGAGAGGAGCTCGAAGGGACGCACACCAGCGCTTATAAACCAGTGCCGGGCGCCTTCAACTAGCGAGGTGGGACTAAACATTTGGCCTTGAGGCAGCACAGTTTGGTCCCGGTTGGTGGCACCAACCGAGACTAAAGGTGGGTTTAGTCCCGGTTCGTGGCACGACCGGGACTAATGCCCCCTTTAGTCCCCTGTTGGTGCCACCAACCGGGACCAAAGGTCGCCGCTTCCCGCCCTTTGGGCTGCTGAAATTTGCTTGGTCCCGGTTGGTGGCACCAACCGACTAAAGGGGCATTAGTCCCGGTCGTGCCACGAACCGGGACCAATGCTCTTTCCATATAAGCAAGACTTGTGAAATTTTCACATCTCCCTCGCCTCCCTAGCCAGTTGCCCCGCCGCCAGCTGCCCAAATCGCTCCTCGTCGCCGTCGCCACGCCGCCGCCATCCCTGCCTCCCCCCTGCGTTTCCCCGCCCGCGCTCCGAGCCCACGCTGCCGCCGCCTGCCCTGCCCCGTCTCGAAAGCACGCACGGCTGCGCCTGCGCCCCACGCCGCCGCCTGCGCCCCTCGCCTGCCCCTCGAAAGCACGCACGGCCACGCCTCATGCGCGCTTCACGCCGCCGCCGCCTGCCTCGCCCTGCCCACGAAAGCACGCACGGTCGCCGCTCGCGCTTCACGCCGCCGCCGCCTGCGCCCTCGCGCGCCTGCCCGCCCCCACCTGCCGTCGCCGGGCGCCTCGCCTCCCACTGCCGCCCTGCCTCGGCGCCGCCTCCTCCCGTTCGTCCGCTCGGCGACCCCCTTTCCTCCCTGTCCCTCGTCCTCTTCATAAAAAAAGTTTCATATAATTTTTTAGGCAGATTTATGTTCATGTATATATGTTCATTATATGAACATAATATGGATGATGTATGCATGCTTTTTATATGTTCATTATATATGTTCATTATATGGATGGATGGATGGATGGATAATTTTAGGCAGATTTTTAGATTTTTAGGCAGATTTTTAGAATTTTTTGTGTATGTATGTTATGTTTATATGTATGTATGTATGTTCATATGTATGTATGTTTATATGCAAATCATATGCAAAGAAAATGTATGAATGGTCATATGCAAAGAAAAATGTATGTATGGTCATATGCAAAGAAAATGTATGTATGTATGTTCATATGAAAGAAAAATGTATGTATTTATGTTCATATGCATATGCAAAGAAAATGTATGTTCATATATATGATGATATGTTCATATAAAAAGGAAAATAAGAAGAGGAAGAAAGGAGAAGAAGAGGAGAGGAAGAAGAGGAGAAATAAATAAGAAGAGGAAAAAGAAGAAAAGAAGAGGAGAAGAAAGGAATAGAAGAGAAGAAGAAAAATAGAATTTTTCTATTTTTCTTCTTCTCTTCTATTCCTTTCTTCTTCTTCTATTCCTTTCTTCTTCTCCTCTTCTCTTCTATTCCTTTCTTCTATTTTCTTCTTTTTTCTTCTTCTTCTTCCTTCTTCCTATAGTGTCAAAGTATTGAAGAATTCCATCGCTTCATCATTAGTCGGAAGTAACCATGGCATGATGGTACAAAGTCCTCCAAAGTTAGTTCGAATGGAGTCCCGGATAGGATAATTTGCCTTTTGCTGAACTTTGTACCAAAAAGCGAATTATCCTATCTGGGACTCCGCCCAAAACAACTTTGGAGAGCTTGCACCATCATGCACATGTTACTTTCGCCTAATGATGAAGACATGGTTTTGTTGAATCCTTTGACACTAGGCAACCTCCCGACCCTCGGCGATCTTCGACCCCTTGACCCTCGACCGTCAAGATCCACGACCCTCTACCCTACTTGTGGGACATAGATGTACTGTTCAACGCCGACCCCCTCCCGATAGCTTCAACACGTGGGGTGGGGGGTCGATATTACGTACCCCTCCTAGCTTGAAGCGTTCTCGAGGCCACACCTAACCCTTGAATCGTTGTAGATGCCACCCCAAACCCTAGAGAAGCAGCGTCGAGGCCACTAATATGATTCCTTATTGTGATTAGCTAGCTAGTTCTACGTTGGCACTAATATATCCATATCTGTCATGTTTGAATAATAATTGCCATGTTGTAAATATTTGTAGAAACTATGGACACCCCCCGAGACGAAGCACAAGAAGCGTTGTTGAGGGACATAATCTCACACGGAAGTGATGCCGTCTCCTCGATGATGTTTCTCAACGTCGATAACGATGGTCTGGAAGGAGAGGGTGAAGAAGCAGCTGGCTATGATTTACATGGCTCCGATGACCCAATGCCGGTGCAAGAAGTAGACCGTGAGGACGGCTCGGTGATCACCAAACCGAGTCCGCCAGGTATATATATTAGTTAAGCCTGTGCTGACTAGCTCTCGCCTTTGTTTTGGTATATATATATGTACACATATTAATAAACTCGCCTTTGTTCTTTTTCTAGCCCTCCGGATCGAGCACAACTTCGTAAAGAGACGAGGCCCAAGAAAAGTTGAGCTCGGATGAAAAGTTTGAGATCATACAAATTTAGCGACGGCCAACCGATTGAACCCTACCGACAAAGAAGGCATTTGTTGCTCAAAGGCGGGTTCTCGTTAGGGACAAGATCCCGATCAGCATCCACCAATGGTATAAGCTTCAAGAACAAAGACCCGAGGTGTCTTATGTCAATGATATGCGTAAAATGATCTTTGGACTGAGCTGAAGTCAAATTTTACCCTACCGCCAGAGGATGATCCGGAGAAGCCAGTAATAGAGCCATTAATCAAGTCTTTTGCTCTTAAGAAGATGGCAGAACTATTCAGGAATTGGAAGAAAGACCTCAATACGTATGTCGAAAAAAATGAGACACCAGAATTCACGGCAAATATGAGAAGATCGAGATGATCGCCCGCATTTGTGGCCTACAAGACATCGGAAAAGAGTAAAAGATGTCAGCGACAAACAAGAGAAATGCTGCGAAGAAGAAGCTTCATCATCGCATCGGGGTCGTGGCTACCTCATAGCCCGCCTATGTGGTCCAAGGCTGAGAATGATCTGCTTGATAAAGGGATCGAACCCGAGACAATGAACTGGCCAGACTGCTGCGGACTTGGTTCTTCGGGCCGTCGGATCCTTGGACCCTATAACGGGGAAGTGCATTTGGACGGACGAACAATTGGACATACCAGTCAAGAGGCTTAAGCATTATATCGAAGCAGCGCAGCAAGGGAAGTTCGTTCCAGACAGGGAGAAGGACGAGCTCACAATGGCCCTCGAGAATCCTGAGCACCCTGGACGGACATGAGGCACGCCAGGCTCCCTTTCGTGGAAGGCTGGATTTCGGGACGCAGGGGGTTACAAAACCCATGAGAGGAGGAAGAAACTGGAGCAGAGCCTAATGAAGGCGCTGCACGAAAGGGTAATGGGGCTAGAGGAACGAGAAGAGGAACGAGAAGAGGAACGAGAAGCAGCCGATCACAACAAACGACCTGCCGAAGCTTCCCCCGAAGCTACCCCGCCATCTCAGCGGAGAAGCAGCGTGGCTTCCACCGAGCTGCTTCAGCCAGAGCAGCATGCCTTGACGGCTCCTGCCAGCTATCCCGTGGATGCTATCACGGATGCTGAAAGTTGCCACCTTATGGCACAATGGAGCAATTTAAAGGTCAAGGCGGCTGTTGGCTCTGTTTATCCCACTAAACCCGACTCAACTTTTCACCGCCGCCGATTCCGGAAGGATTTGCTAAGGTGATGGTCGATGAAATAACGGAGGGATTTGAGGAGCTCCGCTTGACCACCCTACCGGTGAAGGGGAGTATCGGCTGGGTTACGCTCAGAAGACTCCATGCCTATGGCGGAAGGATCTCATCAACCTTCCGAACTGGACGCCTCCGCCTCCTCCTCCTCCTCCGCGAGTCGGGGCACTCCGCCTCCACCGCCTCCTCCTCCTCCTCCGGCGAGTCAGGGCACTCCGCCTACTCCACCGCCTCCTCTTCCGCGAGTGACGATCAGGCACTCGGCCGGGCTCCTTCTCCGGCGCGTGGCGGCACTCCGTCTCCTTCTCCGCCTGCACCGGCGCGTCCGGGCAGCCAGCCTCCTCCTTCTCCGCCTCGTCGGCAAGGGAGGAAGAGACCGCCCGCCCGCTCCGGCTGCTCCGGCGTCGTAGTCCTTCTCCTCCGCCTCGTAAGCAAGGAAAGAAGACATCCGCCTGCTCGCTTCTGCCGCGTCTAGCAAGATCGCCAAAGGCGGGAGGAGATATAGATTCGGTCCTTCTCAAGACTCGGAGAAGTTACCGTACGAGAGGAGCGAGGAGGAAAACGCGAAGATCGCGCAGACCGAAGTGGATGACTGGTTTCAAGGGTTGAAACCAAAGAGACATCCACCTCCGGAGGAGAAGGTAGATCCGGTCAAAGCGAAGCGCACTCTGGCTGCCCTAACAAAACCACCCAAGTCTCCGCCGAAAGGCAACTATGAGCGCATTATTGAAAGGCATTTGCCGAGGCGGAGAGATCGAAGTACCGCTGCTGATCAAAGGATGAAAGAACGACGAGCTGGGAAACAAATTGCCCAGCTCGGCGAACAAGCGAAGGAATCGTGCCCCCTGCTCAAGGTGCCTGCTAGCGACATCGTCGATCCGAGGATGGTGCCCGGTTATGGCAATCCTGAAGATTACTTGCCCGATGATGTACAATTTGATTTCTTGGAGGTGCAGATACAAAGATACGAGTATGGGAAGCCTCTCACAAAGATGAAAGCTCTCTAACAACGATGATGCGAAGATTGCATGATTGGTACATGAAAACCTGCAAAGAGTCTCGACGGAGGAATACTTTGTATTTGAGAGTTAAAAGGAGCATGACCTCCTTGGAATTGAACTGTTGCCTATTCCATTTGAGGAGTTCTATCAGTTTTTCAATCAATTGGCCATCGATAAAGCAACGGTCACCTGCTACTGTCTGTAAGTAGTACTACTTCTGTCATTAAGTATCTCTATATAACTCAGCTCTGTCATTGCATGTATTTATAAATATCCTCACTATATTATGCAGATTGAAGATCGCAGAAATGAAGAAAAAACAAGTGAGTGATATTGGGTTCATTAACACATATCTCATCGATCCAAATGAGGTTAAATATCGTGCCAAGGAAACCGAGGCCAACTTGCTACGATCGTTGGAAATAAATGAACACAAAAATACAATACTCTTTCCTTACAACTACACGTGAGTGTTACTGTCTTGTGGCATATTCGGTTTCCCTTATTTAGTCCAGGTTATAGAAATGTAATATTGATGAGTTATGCATGCGCGCAGGTTCCACTATATTCTCCTAGAGATTAAGCTTGAGCAGGGAGTAGTAACTGTCTTAGACTCGAGACGAAAAGATCCCAAGGAGTATGCGGAAATGACTGAAATGCTCGAGAAGTAAGTTAAATCGATCATTATCCACCATATCAGCAACTTTGTTCATTTCTGATATCAAGTAATTGTTTTCTTTGTATGGCAGGGCTTGGGGAAAATTAACCAAAAAGCTCCGGGACTACCAAGAAGCTGCAATTTAGACACCAGTAAGTACTATATAGTAGCATATTCCACGCCAAGATCTCCTAGTGATTCAAGCGCTAGTTTCATCAATACCATTTAGCATGTGCTTGCTATATATAAAAATCAGTTTGATTGACCTCTGTTTCTTGTAAAGTGGTTGTGGCAGGAACAAGGGAATGATTTCTGTGGATACTACGCTTATGCAGTCCATCCGCCACACGACCTGTGAGAGGGCTACTCCGACAAACAATTTGAAGTGCGTAAATAAAAATACTCACAATTTTTTTTTATTACCATCATTTGTGTTGAGTTTCATTCATTCATATATATATATATATATATATATATATATATATATATATATATATATGTATTGACCCCTTTCTTAAAATTAGATGTTTCGGCAGCGGGATGAACTCATAGCACCAGATATCAAGCGAGCAAATCAAGAGGAATTGACGGCATTCTTTCTTGACTATGTGATCGCTGAAGACGGGGAATACCATGTGGACCACGCGTCCGTATTTTAAAAGATAATTATTGTATATATGTAGCCGGTAGCGTCGGATAGATATACGAGAACTTGTTGTTCGACCAATCTCTCGGAGAAGGAGAGGTGGTCGATATCACTTCTCTCTGTATACATATATATGTTCATGACGATCTTCTGTTTGCTTAATTACTAGCTAGCTAGCATGTCTAGTTAGTCCTCTCTATACGTATGTATAGTAATGAAGCGTCGACCAAGCACGGACAAAAGAAAGGACACTTTTCTCTATTAATTAGCTAGCTATAGCACAATATATGAAACACCTAAATTAACCCCCAAAACCCCCCAAACCCCCTCTTTTGAAAAAAAAAACAAAACCAGAGCCAAAGAAATGCTGACGTGGATGCCTATTGGTCCCGGTTGGTGCCACCAACCAGGACCAAAGGCCCTCCCGCCTGGGCTCAGCGGACAGGCCACGTGGAGGTTTGATCTGTCCCGGTTCTGGATAGAACCGGGACTAAAGGGTGAGGGTATTAGTACCGACCCTTTAGTCCCGGTTCACGAACCGGGACTAAAGGCCCTTATGAACCGGGACTATAGGCCCTTTTTCTACTAGTGTGTCAACTTTCAACTAAATTTTCTCTAGGAACATATCTTAAACAGTAGAACTGAAGCGTAAGCTACGACATAATTTGCAAAGCCCTTTTGACTATGTTCATGATAATTAAGTTCATCTGATTATTTAATGAACTCCCACTTAGATAGACATCCCTCTAGTCATCTAAGTGATGCATGATCCGAGTCAAGTAGGCCGTGCCCAATCATCACGTGAGACGAACTAGTCATCATCGGTGAACATCTTCATGTTGATCGTATCTGCTATACGACTCATGTTCGACCTTTCGGTCTCTTGTGTTCCGAGGCCATGTCTGTACATGCTAGCCTCATCAAGTCAACCTAAGTGTTTTGCCTGTGTAAATCTGGCTTACACCCGTTGTATGCGAACGTTAGAATCTATCACACCCGATCATCACGTGGTGCTTCGAAACAACGAACCTTCGCAATGGTGCACAGTTAGGGGGAACACTTTCTTGAAATTTTATGAGGGATCATCTTATTTATGCTACTGTCGTTCTAAGCAAATAAGATGTAAACATGACAAACATCACATGCAAATCATAGAGTGACATGAAATGGCCAATATCATCTCGCGCCTTTGATCTTCATCTTTGAGGCGCGGCATGATCACCTTCACACCGCATGACACCATGATCTCCATCATCATGATCTCCATCATCGTGTCTTCATGAAGTTGTCTCGCCAACTATTACTTCAACTACTATGGCTAAGGGTTAGCAATAAAGTAAAGTAATTACATGGCGTTTTCAATGACATGCAGGTCATACAATAAATTAAGACAACTCCTATGGCTCCTGCCGGTTGTCACACTCATCGACATGCAAGTCGTGATTCCTATTACAAGAACATGATCAGTCTCATACATCACATATATCATTCATCACATTCTTTTGGCCATATCACATCACATAGCATACCCTGCAAAAACAAGTTAGACGCCCTCTAATTGTTGTTGCATGTTTTACGTGGCTGCTATGGGTTTCTAGCAAGAACGTTTCTTACCTACGCAAAAGCCACAACGGTGATATGCCAATTGCTATTTACCCTTCATAAGGACCCTTTTCATCGAATCCGATTCTACTAAAGTGGGAGAGACTGGCACCCGCTAGCCACGTTATGCAACAAGTGCATGTCAGTCGGTGGAACCTGTCTCACGTAAGCGTACGTATAAGGTCGGTCCGGGCCGCTTCATCCCACGATGCCGCCAAATCAAGATAAGACTATTAACGGTAAGCATATTGAACAAACCAATGCCCACAACTACTTGTGTTCTACTCGTGCAAAGAATCTACGCAATAGACCTAGCTCATGATGCCACTGTTGGGGAACGTAGCAGAAATTCAAAATTTTCTACGTATCACCAAGATCAATCTATGGAGATTCTAGCAACAAGAGAGAGAGGGAGTGCATCTTCATACCCTTGAAGATCGCTAAGCGGAAGCATTACAAGAACGCGGATGAGGGAGTAGTACTCGTGGCGATTCAAATTGCGGAAGATCCGATCTAACGCCGAACCGACGGCGCCTCCGCGTTCAACACACGTACAACCCGGGGACGTCTCCTCCTTCTTGATCCAGCAAGGGGAGAGGAGAAGTTGAGGGAGAGCTCCGGCAGCATGACGGCATGGTGGTGGAGCTTGCAGTTCTCGGGCAGGGCTTCACGAAGCACTACTGAGGAGGAGGAGGTGTTGGGGAGGGAGAGGGCTGCGCCAGGGGAAGGGCTGAAGCTCCCATGCGCCTCCCCACTATATATAGGGGTGGAGGGGGCTGGTTTCTTGCCCTCCAAGTCCATTGGGGCGTTGGCAATGGTGGGAGGAAAGAAATCCCATCATTTCCTTCCCCACCGATTGTTATCCCCCCTTTTTAGGATCTTATCCCTTCGGGATATGATCTTATTCCTTCTAAGGGGGGATCTTGGTGCTCCTTGACCAGGGGTGTGGGGCCTTGCCCCCACTACCCACGTTCATGTGGGTCCCCCCATGCAGGTGGGCCCCACTCCGGAAGCTTCTAGAACCTTCCCGGTACATACCGAAAAATCCCGAACATTTTCCGGTGGCCAAAATAGGACTTCCCATATATAAATCTTTACCTCCGGGCCATTCTGGAACTCCTTGTGATGTCCGGGATCTCATCCGGGACTCCGAACAACATTCGGTAACTGCACACTAATTCCCATAACAACTCTAGCGTCACCGAACCTTAAGTGTGTAGACCCTACGGGTTCGGGAATCATGCAGACATGACCGAGACAGCTCTCTGGCCAATAACCAACAACGGGATCTGGATACCCATGTTGGCTCCCACATGTTCCACGATGATATCATCGGATGAACCACGATGTCAAGGGTTGAAGCAATCCCGTATACAATTCCCTTTGTCAATCAGTACGTTAGTTGCCCGAGATTCAATCGTCGATATCCCAATACCTCGTTCAATCTCGTTACCGGCAAGTCACTTTACTCATTCCGTAATGCATGATCCCGTGACTAACTACTTAGTCACATTGAGCTCATTATGATGATGCATTAACGAGTGGGCCCAGAGATACCTCTTCGTCACACGGAGTGACAAATCCCAGTCTTGATTCGTGCCAACTCAACAGACACTTTCGGAGATACCCGTAGTACACCTTTATAGCCACCCAGTTACGTTGTGACGTTTGGCACACCCAAAGCATTCCTACGGTATTCGGGAGTTGCACAATCTCATGGTCTAAGGAAATGATACTTGACATTAGAAAAGCTCTTAGGAAACGAACTACACGATCTTGTGCTATGCTTAGGGATTGGGTCTTGTCCATCACATCATTCTCCTAATGATGTGATCCCGTTATGAATGACATCTAATGTCCATGGTCAGGAAACCATAACCATCTATTGATCAACGAGCTAGTCAACTAGAGGCTCACTAGGGACATGTTGTGGTCTATGTATTCACATATGTATTACGGTTTCCAGTTAATACAATTATAGCATGAACAATAGAAAATTATCATGAACAAGGAAATACAATAATAACCATTTTATTATTGCCTCTAGGGCATATTTCCAACAATCTTGTCCTAACAAGAACCCCGCACTGATTAGCAAATGCTTCCTTTGTCCGGTACGGTTCAAATGGCCTGCCATCGCGCGCGATTGCTGTGATCTCAAACCTTTCATCCAAGCGCAACTTTTTCTTTGGGCCTTGTCTCTTTACCAAAGTTGTGCTCGAAGCAGAGGGCTAGAAAAAATAAGAAGAGAGAGTTCATTAATATGTGTACATACGTAAAAAATGAATGCATCAATTAGCTAGTCAGCAGATGCTTAACTAATATATATACCTGGCCGGACTCGGTTCGGTCACCGGAGCCGTCATCACGGTCTCCTTCTACCGGCATTGGGTCACCGGAGCCATCATAATCATAGCCTTCTTCTTCACTACCCTGTCCTTCCAGACCATCGGTGTCATTGAGAAACGACGCAACGCCATCACTTCCTTTTGCGATTATGTCCCCCAACATCGCTTCTGTTGCTTTGTCTCGGGGGTGCTCCATAGTCTCTGCAAATATTTACAACATGGCAATTATTATTCAAATATGACAGATTTATTTATTAGTGGCAAACATAGAACTAGCTAGCTAATCATAATAAGGAATCATATTAGTGGCCTCGACGCTGCTTCTCTAGGGTTTGGGGTGGTCTCGGCAACGCTTCAAGGGTTTGGGGTGGCCTCGACAACGCTTCAAGGGTTTGGGATGGCTTCTATGATAACGCTCTTTTAACTTTGTAAATTTGGGTGGCCTCGAGAGAGTTTGTCGGGTAGGGGCGCGGCGCGAGGGGGTAGGAGACCGACATCATTTTTTTCTAGGGTTTGGGTGTCCTCGAGAGTTTTGGTCGAGCGAGAGGGCTAGGGGGGGGTGCTCCCGTGGTATAAGTTATCATGGTTGAGAGGGGGTATCTATATCGATAGCCCCTCATGTCGAAGTTATCCGGGAGGGGGTTATATCAACCCCCCCCCCCCTCTCATGTTGAAGTTATCGAGAGGGGGTATATCGACAGCGACATACCCGATAAAAAATAAGAAGACAAAAGAAGAAATAAAAAGAGGAGAAGAAGAAAGGAATAGAGAAGAAAAGATCGAATAAAAAAAGAAGAAAAAAAAGAAGAAGAAAAAGAGGAGAAGAAGAAAGGAATAGAGAAGAAGAAGAACTTTTTCTTCTCTATTCCTTTCTTCTTCTCCTCGTCTTTTTCTTCTTTTTTCCTCTTCTTATTTATTTCTTCTCTTCTTCCTCTCCTCTTCTTCTCCTTTCTTCCTCTTCTTATTTTCATTTTTCCTCTCATTCTTTTTCTTCTTCTTCCTTTCCTAGATAGATATATAATTTTTTTCTAAAAATGTAACTTTTGCATATAGAAAATTTTATCTTCTTCTTCCTTCTCTTCCTTCTTCCTAAATATATAAAACTTTTCTAAAATGAAACTAACCTAAAATGTACTAAATCAGAGACCATATATAGATAAAACTTTTCTAAAAATCTAACTTTTGCATATATGTATTTTCAAAACATCATGCATATTACAATTGAAAAAATACATACATACATCAAAAAACATGTAAAAAATACATACATACATATATGAACATACATCAAAAAATACATATATCTAAAAATACATACATACATATATGAAAATCTAAAAACAAGTAAAAACATGTAAAAAAATAGCATGTATAATTAAAAATTACATTTAGCGCGGCGACGGCGGGGCAGGGGCGGCGCACGGCGACGGCGTCGGGCGAGGGCGCGGGCGATGACGACGCTGGCGAGGGTCAGGCGACGGTGTCAAGAAGCGGCGCTGCCGGGCTGTGGAGGCGCGCTGGGCGACGGGCAGGGCGGCACGCTGGCGACGGTGTCGGGCGAGGGCACGGGCGACGGCGACGGTGAGGGCGAGGGCGGCAGCGGCGCCGATGTCGTCGAGGGGGCAACTGCGAGATGAAGATGAAAATTTCACAAGTGCTACTTATATAGCCAGGGCATTGGTACGGGTTCGTGGCACCAACCGGTACCAATGTCCCCTTTCGTCCTGGTTTGTGCCACCAACCGGGACCAAAGGTCACTTTTCAGCAGCCCAAAGGGCGGGAAGCAGAGGCCTTTGGTCCCGGTTGGTAGCACCAACCGGGACTAAAGGTTGGCTTTGGTACCGGTTGGGACTAAAGGGTGGCTTTGGTACCGGTTGGTGGCACCAACCGGTACCAAAGCCACCCTTTTGTCCCTGTTGGTGCCACCAACCGGGACCAGTGGCCTTGCACAGCGGCGTGGTGGTGGGATTTTAGTCCACCTCGCTAGTTGAGAGCGCCGATGACCTGTTTATAAGTGCGGCTGCCTCCTCTCTCTCGAACTCCTCTAAATTACAGGCCTATGGGCCTAATCTCACACTGTTTGCCTGTGGGCCTGCTGGGTCTTTTGCGCGCTTGAATCCTGGCCCAACTAGCTAGGTTTCTAGTCGTATTCAGGCCGTGGTGGCCCAGTCGGCGGCAATTTTTTTATTTTTTCCTAGTTTTTTGTTTTATTTTTTGCTTTATATTTTTATTTTTTTATTTTGTTTTGTTTATAGTTACTTATTTATTTTATTTTATGATAATTCTTTTTTCTATTAAAGTTTCTAACAGAAAAAGTTCTTTATGAAAATTCTTTTTGCTTTTAATGATTTTGAACAGAAAATACTTTGACAATTTTGGTTTCATAAATTTATTTATGTTATTAAAGTTTATTGTATTTTATTTTATTTTGTTTCTGCTTATATATTTTATTAAAGTTTATATTATTTTGTTTCAAATTACTTATTTATTTTATTTTATGATAATTGTTTTTGCTATTATAGTTTTTATGTGTTCAAAATGCACCATTGAAAGCCACATCATCAATTTACAATCATTTCTGACTTCATTTGTTATTTTTCATGCATTTACTGATAATTTTGAGCTATAAGACCATGAAATGGAAAAGCATTTGAAATGAACTCTGAAAAAGTTTCAAGTTCGCATGATATCATCATTTCACCCACATAGCATGTGCAAGTAGAGAGGGTTGCGGCAAAAACTGGACGCACTTCGTATACAAAACGGACAATATCTTTCGAAGTATCAGGGTTTCATACGGAAACTCGTCTGTTACAAAGGGATTTCATTTTTTGAACTTATTTGAACTCCATAGTTTTTCTGTGTTCAAAATGCACCATTCAAAGCCACATCATCAATTTACAACCCTTTCTGACTTCATTTGTTATTTTTCATGCATTTACTGATTATTTTGAGCTATAAGACCATGTAGTTGAAAAGAATTTGAAATGAACTCTGAAAAGGTTTCAAGTTGGCATGGTATCATCATTTCACCCACATAGCACGTGCAAGAAAGTACAGAGGGTTACGGCAAAAACTAGATGCACTTCGTGTACAAAACGGACAATCTCTTTCGAAGTATCAGGGTATCATACGGAAACTCGTCTGTTACAAACGGATTTCATTTTTTAAAACTTATTTGAACTCATAGTTTTTATGTGTTCAAAATGCACCATTCAAAGCCACATCATCAATTTACAACCCTTTCTGACTTCATTTGTTATTTTTCATGCATTTACTGATTATTTTGAGCTATAAGACCATGAAATTGAAAGCATTTGAAATGAACTCTGAAAAGGTTTCAAGTTGGCATGGTATCATCATTTCACCCACATAGCATGTGCAAGAAAGTACAGAGGGTTACGGCAAAAACTGGATGCACTTCGTGTACAAAACGGACAATCTCTTTCGAAGTATCAGGGTTTCATACGGAAACTCGTCTGTTACAAAGGGATTTTCTGATCTTTCTAATCTTCAACTGCATTGCATCCATCTTGATCTTGTGATCATCGACGACATACGCAACATGCAACTCCAATATCATCTCCTCCTCCTCAATTTTCTTATTTTTTCCTTCAAGTAATTGTTTTCTTCTTCAACTAAATTTAACATGTCGACAGTAGGGTCGGTTGGAATTTCCGGTTCAACCACCTCCTAGATAAATAAAATCTATGTCACATTGGTCGGCATAATTGTCATAAACAATAAATGAACCAAATAGTTATCAAAAGATAATATATACCACATCCGAATCATAGACAGGACGAGGGCCGATGGGGGCGGATAACAAAACCATCGCACTATATAATAACAAGAAATAATAAAAGTAAGAAAATTAGACAAGTATCTATCTGAAGTAAGAACTTTTTCTTTCAGAAAGAAGATAAGAACAAGAGGCTTACCACGGTGGTCCCGATGACGAGATCGGCGCGGGCGATCGACGGCGGTGAAGATGGGGACAGGACGTGACGGACCGCTAAACCTAGACAAATCTCGGGGAAAATGAAGCTCGGAGGTCGAGTTTCGAGAGGAGAACGATTAACTAGCATGGCTCGAACATTTCATCAAACACCTCATGTGCATAGGAGGTGAGCTAGAGCACCCAAATGCCCTCCCCTCGCCGGCCAGAATAAACAAAGCACTGTGGAGTGCTCTGCTGTGGCGATGGGGTATATATATGCAACTCATTTGTCCCGGTTCATGGTAGAAACCGGGACTAAAGCCCGACAATCTGTCCAGGTTCAAGCCACAAATCGGGACCAATGGTTGTGGGCCAGGAGCGAGGACCATTGGTCCCGGTGCGTGCCAGAAACTGAGACAAATGGGTTCATACGAACCGGACCAATGCCCACGAGGCCCCGGCCGGCCCCTGGGTTGACGAACCGGGACGAATTCCCCCATGAGTCCCGGTTCTTGACTGAACCGGGACTGATGGGCTGGCCAGGCCCGAACGAAAGCCCTATTTTCTACTAGTGCTACCTTTCTATTTTTTTCTCCATGGCCATGGTTAGCCGATGCTGCAACCATGGATGTGAGAAGGTCCAACCGGTGTCCTGGGGAGCTATGACCGATGCCGTATCTTGCTACAACCCATGACGGGAAGCTGGAATCGGAGGCGTGCCGAGCTACAGCCGACACGGCGAGCCGGTGGCACCTTGCTTGAACCGGCCAACACCTTTTCCTGGAAATGGCGTCGTTTTTTGCTGCAACCTCAGCAAGGCTACGTGTTGGAACCAGCTTTCAATTTTGCTGGAACTAGACTGCGCCCTCACCAACGACTTTAGTTTTTGCTGGAACCGATGATTTTTTTTGTTGGAACTAGCTAGTTCATTCACTACTAGGAAAAACCTTATACACAGAATCTTACCAGCAACACGGTATAAAAAGAGGCGCTACTACTAATTAGTAGTAGCGCGGATTATAAACCCACGATACTACTAAGTTGATAGTAGTAGCGCGGGGTATAAACCCACGTTACTACTAAATGGTCTTCACCGTGCCCGCCGGGACAAGCAGTAGTAGTAGCGCGGGGTATAAACCCACGCTACTACTAAGTTGGTAGTATGAGAGCGGTGTATAAACCCCACGCTATCAGTTTTACTTTACTCGTCGGCCCGGTAAATTTTCTATCTTGGGGAGAGCTACCATGCCCTCCCGTCCCCTCCCCTCCTCCCAGTCCCAGATCGCCGCCGCCACCCAACGCCGACCTCGCCGCCGGCCATGTCCTCCACTCTCTCCCCCACAGCCTTTGCCACCACCCTCTCCTATCCAATCCCCTCACCAGAAGACAATAGAAGAGAGAGATCGAGCGAGCAGGTCGAGCGGCGGCCATGGCCCCCCAGATCCATCTGCCGTCGTCAAGGTCCTGGAGGAAGATGCTCGCGAGCTGGCTTCTGCTCGCCCGCGACGCACGCAGCTCTTCCTCACCCATCTCTTGCCCATCAAGGTAATCTCTTTCCCATCTTCTCCTCTTCGATCTGCTATTCTCAACTTCCCTTCCCTTCCCCCTTCCCTGATACGTCGTTCCCTTCAACACGCAGGTGCAGGAACGCGGCGGACACCACCACTGCCCAACCCTAGCCAGCGGAGCGGCGCGGCGCACACCGGCATTGATGTTGGCCGTACCTCAAGTTGTAACCAATATAGAAAAGCTATATGACTTGATCCAGGATCTCCCGGCTCTCTCTGATCCCGTCTCACCACAAACTTTTAATCTTTTTTCTTTTGAGTAGAATTTTAATCTTTTTAGTTCCAAGTTCTGAACATATGAAGATCCAACATCTAATTTATTTCTCATAGATGAGTGATGGACGATGCAGGGGAGGAGGCATATACTGATGGCAGGTTGTAGCAAATCAGGAGGCCGCCGCCGTCGGCGGACGCTGCGGAGTGGAGAAACTACGTGGACGGCGGAAGCTGCCGAGTGGAAAAACTACAGCGGACTGGTGGCCGGGCTATTCAGCTGAACACAGTTTGAGTTCACTGCAGGTCGCTCATGCACTTTAATTATTGGCTATATTGTCCAACCCATTAAATACACTACATGACCTACAGTAAGTGGTTGGGATCTAGATATGTTTTTGCTCATGTAATTTATCTCTAATCCCCTGTCCAGCGTTACATATTTGCAGGTAGTAATCTTTTGTTCTTCCATCAATTTTATTAATTGAACACAAAATTGGACCTTATTGTCATCAAGGACAGTACGTAATGGGCTGATGAGATAACTGAAATTTCATAACGCCGACTCCATGCATGGTATGTTCCCCTTTTGCCATATTTTACATACGCATCTTATATATTCTTTGAGATCTAAGCCCTTGGAGACAATAGATTCTGATCTTCTGGTCTTTGCCTGCTGATGCTTTTATTATTCAAAGTGGTTCAGTTCCAGTACGTACAGACTAGCCATATTATGACTTGCAGGATTTTTTTTACTTTTTGTACATTCTCATTTAAGTTTTCTTGCGATATCACACTAATTAACAGAAAAACCTTATGGCATATGACCTTTTCTATGTGTGACGTATATGTAAAGTTAGTTTTCTCTTAAAAAAATCATCCGTCGATAAGCTGAATTAGAGGGAAATTCATGGAAAGTGAACCAGCATACAAACCATAGTAATAATCCCAGTGAACTAGCTCAACAGACTAGCATACATGTTATTTAGAAACAAGGGGTTTGCCATGCTACAACAGATTCCTGACTAATTTTATCTATTCTACTTGGTCTTCTGATTTGAAACATCCATATATTCCTCATAAACATATTGGTTTTGCTACCAGCAGTAGGTGCTTTCTTTCTTCTGCAGCTGGGATTTCAGTAAAAAAACGTTTAACCTTCAGTGAATATGCACAGTACCAAGACTTTGTTCTGCAGCTCGCACGCCGCATCCGTGTCGAGAGGGCCTAGGCTGCTCTGTGCGCGTCGTTGTCTCAGCCAGTTGTGTTAATCGGTGGAAATGCGAGAGGGCCACGCCTCACTAGTAATCTTGTTGATTGCGCCTCTGAACCTGAATGAACAGCCTTGCTCGTTCATTTCTATGTGTCCATATAATTTATGCTTTGCTGTTTTATCCCGTTGTTCCTTTTGATCCCTGTGACTGTTGCAATCAACTCTCACCTGTACCATGATGCTAACTGGTAAATTAGGACAAGAGATGTTTCTATTTTGCACTGCTCATACTGTACATACTGCAAATGACAGCGTCATGATGTTGTCAACGGTGTGGCTAAGGCAGAAGGTGTGACCAAATATGATGCAGGTGAAGCTGCTGCAGATCAGAAAGGTGAACACATGTTCGCCTGTATTAAGATATTTTCAGTAATTTAATGCTGAAATGATATCCTGTAGCGAACTGGGATTATGGTCTGTCTCTTAAACTGTCTTTGATCTTGTCCATAATGCTTCCGTGCAGAGCAAAAAGGTTCAACAACCATGAAATCCTAGCTGAGGACGTGCAAGACTGGGATATAGCCAGTGAACGGGGGCAAGGGCAGCGTGCGCAGGTGCTTTCTTTGTTTTCAATCTAATTGTTGTGTGTTATTATCTTGAATACATTTCTCTTTTAATTTATTTTCAATCTTCCAAACCTGGACATAGTTATTGTATCTTATTATCATCTTTGGAAGTGGCCGGACCCTTCCACAAACCCTGCGCAAGCAGGAGCTAACTAACAAGTTTTCACTTTTTCGACTGGGTGCAGGGTGATCGACGAGGACTACTGCGGCCCGATGGGAGTCGTTCTCTTCAACTACTCAGAGGCAGATTTCACCGTGAAGCCCCGCGACCGCGTCATACAGATTATTGTCCAGGTGATTGCGACGCAGGAGGTCCCCAGGGTGGAGGACCTCGACGCCACCGTTCGGAGGTCACCGAGGTGGAGGACGACGCCACCGTCCGGAGTTCCTCAAGGTGGAGGACCTCGACGCTTTGTACATACATCTAGAGAAGGGGTCTGGTTAATTAGGTTGGTGGTGAAACGCTAGGGAAGGTACCAACCTTTTGATGATGGTTGTGTGTGTCCTCGTGATCTCTTCGAGTTGAGATGTTGAATGTTGCATCCATGAACACTGCAAGTGTTAAGATGGTTCTGTGAAATTTATTTTGCACTGGACGTGTCTCTGATCTCCATTCATGAATACTGCATCTATTTTTATTTTTTTAATTCCTAATTTGCTATTAGTAGCGTTGGGAAAAAAGTTCCCTACTAGTATCTAGGATACTAGTAGCGCTGGTGTTGTAGGCACGCTACTACTACTTCATTAGTAGTAGCGCGAGTCTGTAATAGCAGTAGCGTGGGTGGCACACGCTACTACTAACAAAGTTAGTAGTAGCGCGGGTTTCTCCCACGCTACTACTAACTATTAGCTGTAGCGCCTTATTAGTAGCGCCGGTCCCCGCGCTGCTGATACACCTAAAACCCGCGCTGCTGCTAGCCTTTTCCCTAGTAGTGATTTGCTACATCTGATTTGTTTTGAGTTATTCTGCTATGGATTTTTTGCTCCATCATTTTCTTGCTGGAACCACTTCCTTTTTTGCTGGAGCCTTCTTTATATTTTGCTACAATCGATAGGATGGTGGTGTTATCGCCCCCGTGATTTTTTGCTACATCAATTCTTTTTCTAGAACCACTCCTGATTTTTTTGCTACTACCAGCTTTGTGTTTTGCTGGAACCATCGACGATTTTTGTTACTACTACCATTTTTTAGGTTTTGCTGGGACAACAAAATTTTGTTATCACCTCTTATTTTTGTGCTGGAACGATGCCGTGGACCGCACTAGTTGCAACCGAAGGGATGGCAACACCGGCGAGGACCGTTGTTTTGCGGCCGGCCCCGAGAAGGACCACCCATGGATGCAACTAGGAGCGGGGGAGGCAATAGAAAAGCTGCAATGGGTCAACGACCCTTTTTTTGTGTTTTTGGCGGCAGCGAGCTTCAACGGCGAGCATCGAGGGAGCGAGGCAAACAGGCAAGGACGGACGCACGCCAGGCGCGGGTCCGGTGGAGGGGAGAGAGTTACGCTCGCCTTGGATTTCCTCGTGGTGACCACATCGAAGACGATGAGGGAAAGGAAGAAGATGTACGGCTGTGCGTAGCTGTATCTGGGGGCTGGGGGCGGACCAGCCCAAATTTGGGCCGGTGCGCCGGCGCCTAGCAGCGCCCAATTGGAATTGGTTGAGGAGCCCAGCCCATTGTCACTGCCACTCCGGCTCATATCATACCTGTTGGACCGAGCTGGCCGAGCAGGCTCCGACTTTTCTTTTCCCCACCGAAACCCTCGCCTTCGCCGGCCCCCCATACCAACGATGCCGGACGAACTCATCGAGGAGGTCTTCCTCCGCGTCCCGCCGGACGAGCCCGCATGCCTCGTGTGCGCCTACCTCTCCAGCAAGCTCTGGCTCGGCCTCCTCTTTGGCCCTGCCTTCCGCGGCCGCTACCGTGACTTCCATGGAGCTCCCCCATGCTTGGCTTCCTATATTCATGCGATGAGAGGGAAGACCCCGTCCCGCGCTTCGTCTTCACCACGAAATTCAGCGCCCGCATTCTGGACGACGGTGTGTGGGACCATGAGTACACTCCATGGGACTGCCACCATGGTCGGGCCCTCTTCGTGGCTAGTTGTTTCCCCAGGGTGTTCGTCGTTTGGGACCCCATGACCGGCTGCCTGAGGCAGCTGGCCGCTCCCAAAGGTTACGCCAGCCAATGGGCGGCGGTGCTATGTGCAGTGAGGGACTGTGACCACCACATGTGTCACGAGGGCCCCTTCCGGGTGGTCTTCATCGCCCCGCACAATACCGGTAGTGGTTGTGTCGCCTATGAATGACTGTCCTCGGCTGACTGGAGAACACCATACTCCCGTCGTCATCATGTGGAGTGGGTCGAGACATGCGATGGTCTTCATCATCTCCCGGATGATGCGTGCATTGGGCCAAGGCCCCCTATCCTCATTGAAGACGCACTTCACTTCGTGCTTGCTTTTCTTGATGATGACCGTGTACCAATTCTCAAGTACGACTTGAGCTCTAAAGACTTATCACTGATTGATGCGCCGTTGGCGGATGCTGGCATTGCCACTGCCACTATCCTCGTGGCAATGGAGGATGGCAGCTTGGGGTTTGCATACATGGACTTGTCAACCCTCTACATGTGGTTAATGCAGATGAGTTCCGACGGAGTCTCGGCATGGGGTCATCGTAGATCTGTCAAATTCAAGGAACTTCTCCCGATTCAAAATCCGAAGAAAAAATTGCAACTGATTGGATCTGTGGAGGGCAGGGACACCATTTTCATGACCACAGACCTGCGCATCTATGAGATTAATATCAAGTCAGTACAGTGGAAGAAGCTATGGAAGAATGAAAATATCTTTGCCTTGATTCCATACATGAGTTTCTACAATCGACAAGGTATATTTGTATATATGTATATGCTCTTTCTTTCCTGATTCGGGAACAATTCTTAAGTGATACTCCATATAAGTTAGTCAAACAAAACATTGAATGTCTAATTAGATTGAAAGTTATATTTGAAATGTATGAGAGCGAATCTTGAGTGCTATGTAATTAAAACTAACTATGTTTACTTAATTGGCAGCTTATGTAGTATCGTGTGATCTCCTTTCTTGGAATTACATTGAAAAATCTACGTTTGCAGAAAGGGCGATCCCCAGCGATGCGGCGTATTGACAATGTATGGTTGAATATGCAGGAGGCCACTGTCATCAGCAAGAAAGATGACAAATGTGGAGACGACGGGGGTCGCATGATGAATCATGTCACTATTCGGTAGCCCTTTCTGTTCAGCGATGCATGCCTGTTTTCTCATATTGTTGTTGGCTTTTGTAACTAAGCTTGTTAATTAGTTTCCCCATGTCGTTGGTGTGCGTAAGGCCATAAGCAGGTGAATGGATTACCTTATAATGAACCTCAACTTTCTTGATCTCCTTTGTTAAATTTACTTGAAAAATGCATCTCTAGAGAGTCACTTAGTCTGACCAGTTAAAGAACTGCAATGTGCTCTACCAACTTTGGTATATTATTCTCTAAGTTCATCTCTCCAAAAAGAGGTACCTAAGATGAGCTAGCAGATGGTGATAATGAATGACTACAGCTAGTGGTTTCTGTCCCCCAACAAATGATGATGGTTTTTGCATGTTGGCTGGCCAATATTTTGTAATTAATCTTGTGAACCTACATGCCAAGTGCTGATGTGACGTTACTGCAGTTTGGTTTTCAGCAAGCAATTTAAACTCAAACATGGAGTTATAAGTGTAGTGAACTGACAGGCAGGATATGAGCTGCATGGCTGCCTGTAGATGATACGGAGCTTTAATTTACTTCAGGTGCTCCTGAAATCTCTTATATATTTGTTTCTTATTTGTCTTTTTGTTTTTTTGCCTATAAGAGGATTCAACTGTAAATTGCACTGCCCATACTGTGAGATGAAGATGTTTGATCACAGAGTGGAAGGCTATATTTATATACTAATTACAGCGATTTTCCTTAATTATGTAACTCAAAATCATGAACAGAATTCTCTGTGCTTTTTTTAAGTTCATCCTTAATGGGTACAACCAACCACAGTTGGAGTTAATTAGCTGATCTTCTGCATGTCATGTAATATAGCTTGATTTACAGGACCTGTCCGGCTCACTTACATATTTACTTCATGTGTTTTTCTACAGCTGGATATATATTGCACTACCGGACTCGCGGCCTATGCCGACGGCCCCGGGCCGTCGGCATAGGCAATATCCCGTCGGCGTCGATCTATGCCTACGGCTGCCGTCAGCATAGCCCCGTCGGCATAGATCACGTCAGCGTATATGTGTCAGACCGTCGGCATAGTATAGCCATCGGCATAGGTGCTTATGCCGACGGCCGAGGGCCAGCCGTCGGCAGTGTTTTTCGCCTGACAGCAACGGACGGCGCCGTCAAAAGCGCTGACGATTCACGGAACGACACGTGGCAGAGATAGCCGTCGGCATATCTCCGCCACGTGTCGTTTCCTGGTTCCTCCTGGCGGCAGGGCTATGCCTATGGCAAAGCCATCGGCATAGATTTTCATCTATGCCGACGGCTTTGCCGTAGGCATTGCCCTGCCACGTGTCACACCCTGGGAAGCCCTAGGCTCATCTATGCCGAAGGCTTTGCCGTAGGCATAGTTTTTTCCCCTGTTTTCTCTTTTTCAATTCATTTGACAACATTTCAAAGCAGAATAATATGAGATTATGCAGAAATATGACAGTTCATCATCTAAACATACTGAAGTTCATCATCATCATTTAAACATACTCAAGTTCATCATCTAAAGATCATCACCGGTGAAAGTTCATGAACATAAATAGTGCAATACATGGAACATGAAAGGTATGGCACGATGGCCACATGCACGGGTATCATCATCAACATCAAGCAAGACCGCCGCCGCCAAGACCACCTCCGCCAAAACCACCACCGCCAAGACCACCTCCGCCAAAACCACCTTCGCCAAAACCGCCACCGTGACCACCAGCACTCTGCCAGATCAGAGCGACTGGGGTTGACGTAGCAGGAGTCGAGCCACCGGTCTCCTACATGTTTGAGAGAAGATTCTAATGGTAAATATGATATGATAGTGTTGAATGAACGGGAATTAGTTAAGGAAAATGTACTAACCGGACTATCACTGCCTAGTGCCACCCATTCATCGATCGTGGGCATGTGTGGGGGTTCTCCCGCAGGTGGTGGTGGGGGTCCAATTTGTGGTGGCTCCGTGCGGTTAGTTAAACAAGCAAACTAGAAGGTCAGAAGGAATGAAAGTGCACATTTTAGCTTGGGTTTAAGAGGGCAAAACTAACCGTCATCGCTTGACGGTTGTAATCATCGTTTGCCTTCCCTCGTTGCAAGTACTCCCGCACCTCAAGATTCCTATGCTCGACAAAGGCCTTATATGCCTACAAAATTTAGGTTGTTTCTAAGTGAGCGATGCTTAAAATAAACTGAGAATTCTAGAGAGAAAGAAGATAAAGGGGAAGTACTTACAGCATGCTGGCGGGCTAAGGGAATCTGTTAACGCCCCGTACTCTCTAACTGGCTCGGGTTGGTAGCCCGAAGCTGTGTGTACGAGATTGAAGGAGTGATCAATCCATCGAAACACGGATACCGGCCATGTGACTTCCCCTGGATGGCCACCACCACCGTGTCGTCGATCTGAGACTGGGCGACCTCAGGAACAGGAACATCCGGATGCATCTTCTGATAGTTCTGAGTGTAAGACTCCAGGTGCTCCTCGGTGTTGTCGTAGTACTGGCTCTCGCCGTCCTTGCATTCACTCCGCTCGCGGGCCAGCTTCCATGACTCAATGTCTGAGAGCGGCCTCTTCAACTTGTCCTCCTGCAAAGTCAAACAGAAGTTAGCCATACATAAGAACATGACAGTAAAGAAGAACAAAAATGCATCATGCATATAGATATACCTTCATGGCCTTGAAGCCCCAGTGGTTCCTGTTTCCTTGGTCGTGTGTCCCGTCTCTTCCACGGTTAACCCGGGCCTTGCTGCTCTTGGCAGCAAACTCTGCATCGTCGCCGAGCCACCTATACACCAAACTCGCCCATCCGTCATCCCTTCCATAGCACCAACGAGGAACAACCTATGCAAATTTTGGAAGCATGACACGTGAGCACGAAACATATAGTTGACTCCTTGAAACAATGAAAAGTCGGTAATAGTTACCTTCATGAACTGCTCCCTGTTCAAGGTAAGTCCTTGCCTCTGCGCTTGAGTTTTGCTCATCTTTTGGTGCAGGTAGATGTGGTAGTATTGCGAGACGGCAACCCATCACACCTCATACTGCAACTGACGAGCTTTCTTCTTTGCAGCCGCAAGCAAGACCACGTCGGCTCTGGCCTTGTGCTCGTCAAGAACTCTATAGAGTTGCTGCAATCATGCATAAACTAGAAGCAAACAAGGCATGAGTTGAGTGATTCAATCATAAACTGAAGACAAGTGATTCAGAAGAGAACAAGGCATGAGTTGTGTGATTCAGAAGAGAACTTACCCAAAATTTGGTGATCACGGCCTTAGCGGCTGTCCCGTACTCCGCGTGGCAGGAAGCCTCGTAGTGGGCCCAGCTCGTGGCCAAAACCCGCTGCTGCGGGTCCCTGTCTGGCCGCGGACAGAATAGGCCCGGCCAAAACTCCTTCAACAGGACAGTGGTAAGGCCGTTTGGTTTACGGCCCTCTCCGTGAAGGATCCAGTTGCTGCAAAAGAATCAAAGGATTGAAAATATTGAAAATGTTGTCATGTGTTGAAAATATGATTGAGAGGCACTTACACTGCCCCCGCAGGTTCAGTGAGCCACTTGTGCGCCTCGACAGAAGGTGGTGTAGGTACTCCGACAGTACCACTCAGCCACCCCTGCGGAGCACCCGGTGGCAAGTCACCCCCCAACTCGGGGTCAACCTCCCCTCCACCACCCTCCTCCTCACCGTCCTCCTCGGCCTCCTCCTCCTCGGCCTCCTCCTCCTCGACCTCCTCCTCCTCACCCTCCTCCTCCTCACCATCAGGAACATACCCCTCCTCCTCAGACTCAGAAGCTGCCTCAGCATAGGAGGGCATCGAAGAAGACCCTCCTATTTCGGACACAGCCCGGAGTTTTTTGCCCCGGCTGCCTCTCCCCCCTCCTCGTCCTCTAGGGGCTCTCCCCCCACCCCCTCCTTCTCTAGGGTCTCCTCCACCGACCCCTCCACCTCCCTGTGAGGCGCCATCCTCGCGTAGTCGGGAGGGAACCTTGTGGGCTCGTCCACTCTGAGTAAGTCCTTTGAATTTACTAAGGAAACTAGCGCCGCTGGACTTGCCCATGATTAGCAAACCTGCATTGAGAAGTGAATAAACAATTAGTAAGGATATAAAAAAACAAGAATACAGGAAATACATTAATAACAGAAGAGCACATTAAGCATACTATTGTAATGATCATTAAAAGAACATACATTTTCTAGAACCCATATGAATCATCACTATTGTAATCTATTTGTCGGCCGGTCTCATCATCACTATCCCACATATCTTCTTCGTTGTCTGACGGAGGTGGAGGCTCTTCCTGATCAGCAGCATCTTCATTTAACTTTTCAAGCATAATTATGTCTCTTTGATTCACAACTGCCTCACCATCAATCCGTGCATCGTCGTCGTTTGGGTCCAGGTCAACATAACCCAAGTCATCATCCTCCTTGTTTCGGACCACGTCATCATGTTCCTCTTGAAATAACACTCCCTCGTGTGTCATGGGGTTTATGTTGTAGTAATCATCATCATTCGGGTCCGTTAGGTTACCATGTGGCGACACCTTGAACACAACTTCCCAACCCTTTAGGTACTCTTTCTCGCATGGGTAAGGCAGATAATATACTTGTGTGGCCTGGGTAGCGGCGATAAAGAGATTAACTCCGGCATAGATGGTTGATGATTTAACTTCAACTAAACCAACAGAAGGCGTATGTCTCAGACCCTTTTTGGGGTCGAACCATCGGCATTTGAACACAGTGAGACTTAGGTGTTCGCGTCCACGTTTGAATGTAAGCCCGTATATTTATCCTACCCTTCCGTAGTAATCTACTTTATTATCTCCTTCGGTGAAGACTCCGGTATTTATGGTTTTGGGATCGGGCCGACTGTTTTGGTGCTCCTCTGTATGGAAGCGATACCTAATCACATCATACTTTTGGCATGTCATGACGGTAGGGTCAAAACACATGGAAACCCATCTCAATTCTTCATCCATTGATTCATTCAGATCATTTCCCTACAAGTTTAATTAAAATTATAGGATGCATGAGTCCAATTGGAATTGTACGGTGAAATAGGTAATAGGGAAGTGTGAAAAATTACTTTCTCCATGAACCACGCAACTAAATTTTTCCTTCCATCAGCGCCCTTTCGGAGAAGAGCAAGTGCCTCCACTTCAGTAGGAGGCAACATTCCCGTCCACTCTTCATCAACGAATCGACTACAATAAGAAAAGCGGTATAAGAACTAGGCAAAGTGAACATAACGAATTGACTAAAAGAATTGTGCAAAGGTATTACCTCATCCACTCATCCTAAACTTCCTTGATGTTGTGCAAGATATAGAACATGACATCCTCCCACTCATCTCGTGGCATGAGATAAGGTGTCGAGCATCCAGCCTGCCACCTTGCCCGATGAATAGAGGCAACTTGGGTTTATACTTGGGTTCTTCTATATTGTATCGAGACACCTTATTGTGCAACGTGGGAACATGGTCCGGATAGTAGGCTGTCGTGAGATCTGCCACCTCCTCTAGGATAACTGCCTCAACTATGGAAGCTTCATCTTAGCTTTGTTTCCACATTTCTGGCTCAGATGCTTGTTCTGTCTCTCAGGGCCGTACTGCCAACGATTCTGCACAAGGCCTCCCAATAATACCTCCTTTGCGAGGTGCAAAATGAGATGTGTCATCGGAGTAAAGAAGCCTGGCGGGAAGATCTTCTCTAGCTTGCATATCAACTCCGGTGCCTTCTTATGCATTTCTTTTATCTTCTCAGGACATACTTATTTAGCACAAAGCATGCGGAAGAAATGGCTTAACTCCGCAAGCACATGCCGGACACGCTCGGCAACATAGCCCCGAACCATCACCGGCATAATCTGCACAATCCATACATGATAGTCATGACTCTTGAGCCCGGTCACTTTGCCCGGTTAAAGATTTACCCCCTTACTTATATTCAACGCATTACCATCAGTGAACTTCACGACGTGTTTCAGCCACTTCAATGTATCCATCTTATGATCCTTTTTAAGTATGAAGTCAGCATCTAGCTTGAACCAAGATTTTCGATAGCCTGTGGGAGGCTGCATGTGTAGACGTGGTCTATCACAAATATTCTATTGATCGACTCTAGCATTAACATTATCCTTTGTCTTATCAGGAATGTTGAGGATCGTGCAAAAAAGGGACTCTGCGACATTATTTTCGGTGTGCATCACGTCGATGTCGTATGGAAGTTTGAGGTCCTTAAAATAGGGAAGCTGCGTGAAGGGGGTAATGTGAGTCCAGTTGTGCGTCTCACCATAAGCTTCAAAACATTTTTTCCCTTTACCTTTTCCTTTGCCCTCGCCCTCATCTTCGCCTATGGCTTTGGCTTTGGCTTTGCCTTTGACTTTGCCTTTCCCTTCGCCGGCAGGCTTAAGAGCTTTCAGCTGAGCAAGCACATCCGGACCAGAAAATGTTGGAATCTCGTTTACTTCATGGACAACTTTGCCTTTCGTGAAGTTCTTCTTGTCTTCCCTATCAGGATGGTCTGGAGGGAGGAACTGTCGATGCAGGTCGAAGGCAACATACTTGCCACCCTTCTTCATCCAAATAAAAATGAAGGCCTGCATGCACACTGGGCAAGGCATCTTTCCACTTGTACACCATCCACAGAACATGGCATAGCCGGGAAAGTCCTGCATGCAATACTGTAGCCAAACTTTCATCAAGAAATTTTTCTGCAGATGCCGGTCGTATGTCAACCTCGGGAAGTACCAAGAATGGTGCAAATCATCCACCAACGGCTGCATAAACACACTTAAATTCTTCCGCAGATACTTAGGCCCCCGAATTATAAGCGACAGGAACATGGTCTTGCGTTGCATTATGGCGCCGGGAGGGAGATTGAGCAGAATAACAAATACGGGCCATCAGCTGTATGGATTAGACGACATACCATATGGATTCAACCCATCACCTTTTATAGCAATTCTGACATTCCCAGCTTTGGCTGCTTCCTCCAGGCACTCTATGACGAATGACTTCCATGCTTCACCTTCTGATGGATGTACAATGTTTTTTGGATTGTACCTTTTCCCTTCCTTGTGCCACTTCATCATTTTGGCAGACTCCTCGGTGATGAAAAGGCGCTGCAGTCTTTTTATAAAATCAAGATACCGAAGAACCTTCACAGGGATTGTTTGCTACCACTTCTGACCATGCTCATCGACCACCTCAATATACCGAGAGGAACTGCACTTCCTACAGTAGTTGTCATCTGCATACTCATGCCTAAACAAAAGGCAATTCTTTGGACAAACATGTATTTTCTCATGGTCCATGGAGAGCGCCTTCATGTTTTTGTTCATAGCGTACATCGTTTTCGGCATTTCATGGCCCTTAGGCAGGCTGTTAGCCCATACTCCCAGAAATGCTTCGAAGCAACCTCGGCTACAGCCGTACTCAGCCTTGACTGCCATCAGTTGCGAGATGGCATCCAGCCTGCATAGCTTGGCACCCTCATAGAGAGGTTTCTTTGTGAGGCCAAGATATCCAGGAAGGCCTTTGCGGTTTCCTCCGGCTCCTCCGGTTCATTCGCTGAATTTGACGGAGGTGTCGGCTGTGGAGCAAAGACATCATCTAGCATGTCTCTAACCCCATCGTCCTCATAACCAGTGACGCGTTGTTGTATCACCTTCTCTCTACCACGGCCCCGCTGGGCAAAGTTTATCGGCATATCAAAGTTGGGCATAAATCCATGTGTGCGAAGGTGCTTAGTCATCAAACTCTAATCTCTACGCATACTTCTCTTACATTTGGCACACGGGCATTCTGGCACCATCCTCATTGGACTACGGAATATCTCTTTCAAAAACACATCAGGTTTCTCGACCCACTCTGTTGTTACTTGATTCCGACGGAAAAACCCACTATACATCCATTGATTATCTGCCATCTCTGCTTTATTGGAAGCCACACAAAAAAATTAAGGATTCATTTAAATTACTCACATCAATATTTTATTTTTTAGAGTGTTGACGAGAAACGACATTTAATCCACCTACATCTCTAATAGGTAATGATGGGTCCTAATCCCATTCGAGAATGTGTAGATTGAGTACGTTGTCCATGCTCTACCCCATTCCGAGACAAAATTTCGGCAGCACCTCCCCGCTGTTCTCCAAATACACGTCTCGGCAAAATGCCGAGAGAATGTGCATCCGGAGAACAACAGGGAGGCGCCGCCGAAATCCTGTCTCGGAACGGGGTAGAGCATGAACAACGTACCCAATCTACACATCCTCTGGCTGTCTGTGGAAAGCACTGGACAATCCGAAAGAGCTGCGGTGATAAATATGCAATTGAATGCATATTTATTGATGCAACCCTTTCGGACGTAAGTCCTAGGTTACGCGACTTGATGTGAAAATTTAATCTAGTGACATGAAAAAAAGTGGACGAGGTCATGGAATTGTTGCTCACCCTCCGATGTAGAGGATGTAGTCGATCAAAGGAGGGACGATCGTGGACCCACACCTCCAACATCGACGGTCACTCCACGAAGATGGAACACCACAAATCTTGTTAATTCCACCAAGTGCAAAAAAATAGGTTAAGCATTGACACTTTAAACTATGAAAAAAATTCAGATTTCGTCAAGTGTCAAATTTTGTACTTCAATTTTTTTAGCAAGATCATCATGATTAAATAACCACTCATCATATGCCAATTTTGGAGCACATCTCACACAACTATTTTAGAAACTAAATGTCACATAGAAAGGATTTAGACACATCTTCATTTCCTATCCATGCCATCTCTAGACGTCAACAACTCAAAGAAGATGACACAAACATCAACTCAAAAAATTGTTTTGCATGCATATGTGAATAGACTTAGGGGCTGAATATACCATCCATTAATCTCACATGCATATATAGTCATAATCCATTATATATCATATTGGTACATGAAACTATGAATGTGACAGTAGGACAAATGAAAGAAAAAGCCTAGCTGACCGGGCAGAGGGGCATCACCGCGATGGAGGGGACGGGAGGAACGGGGCTGGGTGTGGTCGGCCGGAGAAGCAGAGGAGGCCGCCGACCGGAGCGAGCACCAGGGCCGACCGGGCAGGGACGCGTGCTGGCCGGAGCCACGGCCAGGCGTGCTCGGGGCGGCCACAGCACGGGGTCGGGGAGGCGGAGCCGTGATCGGGGAGGCCGGGACGGGGCAGGGCCCAGGTCGCGGCGGGGAAGAGAGCTGGGGTGGAGGCAAGGCACGGAGACGAGGTGGCGACGGTGTGGCGGCGGCGGCGCAAGAAGGGGAGGGGAGGGGAGGGGGTGGAGCGGCGCGGAGGGGGGACGGTCGAGGAAGGGGAGTGGCGCGGGTGGAGCGGCGGCTGGCGGGCGGCAGGGAGCGACGCGGGCGGCGTGGAGCGGCGACAGACGGGTGGCAGCCGCGCTGGTCGGGCTCGGGGGCGCACGGGATCTGGGTCGGGGAGGAATGAGTGGAGGGGGCGACTGGGGGAAGGATAAGGGGAACTATGCCGACGGCTAAGCCGTCGGCATAGGTTTCGATGCCACGTGGCACCTATGCCGACGGTCACTCCACGAAGATGGAACACCACAAATACTGTTAATTCCACCAAGTGAAAAAAATTTAGGTCATCACCTAACATTAACCATTTGGCACAACATTATGAATCGACATGAAACAACATATCAAATTGCAAAAAAATATATTTATTAAGTATTTTAGAAACCAAGTGCCTCGATTCGCTTCTTATATATGAACCAACATGACCAAAACACTAACTTGACCAATATCCATCCATCTATCACAAACTTGCCTGGCGGTGGAGGGGGTGCTCTCTGGGGCGGGAGGGAACAGTGATGGACGAGCAGGGCCAACCGAAGCCGCAGCCACGCGTGCTCGTCGGGGCGGCCTGCGGGCTCCAGGAGGCCGAGCCAGGGGCGGGGAGCCCTGCGGGGTCGGCGCGGGGCGGGTGGACGGCGGCGGTGTGGGGTGGCCGAAACCGCTCGGCCCTCTCCTTTCCCGGAACCAAACTGAGGGGAGGGGAGGGGAGGCGCCGAACTCGAGTGGCTTCGTCCACCGAGGCCGTGGCCTGGTCGTGGGTCTGGGAGCGCATGGCCGCCGCCTCGCGTGCTCGATCTAGAGCTTAGTAGGTCAGCTGAGTGAAGGGGGAGGGGGTCGTCGACGGTTGGGGTGGGGGTGGGGGCGGCGGCGGATCCAAGTCCATCGGAGGTAGATGGTCCGCGCGGGTACACCTGGGAGCAACATCCGGGCCAAACCCACATCTACATCCCCTACGTGTAGACCCGACGCATTCGTTTCCCCCTCCAGGTGCCGGCGGCGCCGTCGTCCGTGAGGGGGGCCACGTCCCGGAGACGTGTGTCGCCTCTTCAGACATGCCACAACACCACCCCGCATGTATGAGGGGCCGGTGCGATGCTCCGGTGGCATTGCTAACCCCCAGGGCCCCCGTCCAGCCTAACCCTGGAGCAGTTGACCACGAGATCTAGCCCTTTGACATTCCACAGACGGGCTTTGAACAGTGGACCTCTCCACCCGGTTGTGTCAAGTCAGCACAAAGGGACACCTAGGAGCAACATCCGGTCCAAAACCACTGCTACATCCCCTCTGGGTAGACCCGACGCGTTTGTTTGCCCCCTCCAGGTGCCGGCGGCGCCGCCGTCCGCGAGGGGGGCCACGTCCCGGAGACGTGTGCCACCTCTTAGGACATGCCACAACACCACCCCGCACGTATGAGGGGCCGGTGCGACGCTCCGGTGGCATTGCTACCCTCTAGGGCCCCCGTCCCGCCTAACCCTGGAGCGGTTGACCACGAGATCTAGCCCTTTGACTTTACATGAACGGGCTTTGAATAGTGGACCTCTCCACCCGGATAGATCAGGTTAGCACACAGGGACACGTGGGAGCAACATCCGGGACAAAACCACAGCTACATCCCCTCCGTGTAGACCCGACGCGTCCGTTTCACCCCTCCAGGTGCCGGCGGCGCCACCGTCTGTGAGGGGGGCCACGTCCCAGAGATGTGTGTTGCCTCTTCGGACATGCCACAACACCACCCCGCATGTATGAGGGGCCGGTGCGACGCTCCGGTGGCATTGCTAGCCCCAGTGCCCCCGTCCGCCTAGCCACAGGCGATTGACCACGAGATCTAGCCCTTTGACTTTCCACGGATGGGCTTTGAACAGTGGACCTCTCCACCCGGTTGTGTCAGGTCAGCACAGAGGGACTTCTGGGAACAATATCCGGGCCAAAACCACAGCTACATCCCCTCCGTGTAGACCCGACGCATCCGTTCCCCCCACCCCCTCCAGGTGCCGGCGGCGCCGCCGTCCGTGAGGGGGGCCACGTCCCGGAGACGCGTGCCGCCTCTTCTCACATGCCACAACACCACCCCGCATGTATGAGGGGCCGGTGCGACGCTCCAGTGGAATTGCTAACCACTAGGGCCCCCGTCCCGCCTAACCCTGGAGCGGTTGACCACGAGATCTTGCCCTTTGACTTTCCACGAACAGGCTTTGAACAGTGGACCTCTCCACCCGGTTGTGTAAGGTCAGCACAGAGGGACACCTGGGAGCAACATCCGGGCCAAAACCACAGCTACATTCCCTCCGTGTAGACCCGACGCGTCCGTTTCCCCCCTCCAGGAGCCGACTCCGCCACCGTCCGTGAGGGGGGCCACGTCCTGGAGACGCGGCCGCCTCTTCGGACATGCCACAACACCATCCCGCATGTCTGTGGGGCCGGTGCGACGCTCCGATGGCATTGCTAACCCCCGAGGGCCCCCGTCCCGCCTAACCCTAGAGCGGTTGACCACGAGATCTAGCCCTTTGACTTTCCATGGACGGGCTTTGAACAGTGGACCTCTCCACCCGGTTGTGTCAGGTCAGCACAGAGGGGCATCTGGGAGCAACATCCTAGCCAAAACCACAGCTACATCCCCTCCGTGTAGACCCGACGCGTCCGTTTCCCCCCCCCCCCCCGGTGTCGGCGGCGCCGCCGTCCATGAGGGGGGCCATGTCCCGGAGACGTGTGCCGCCTGTTCGGACATGCCACAACACCACCCCGCATGTATGAGGGGCCGGTGCGACGCTCCGGTGGCATTGCTAACCCCCCCAGGGCCCCCTTCCCGCCTAACCCTGGAGCGGTTGACCACGAGATCTAGCCCTTTGACTTTTCATGAACGGGCTTTGAACAGTGGACCTCTCCACCTGGTTGTGTCAGATCAGCATAGAGGGACACCTGGGAGCAACATCCGGGCCAAAACCACAGCTACATCCCCTCCGTGTAGACCCGACGCGTCCGTTTCCCCCCTCCAGGTGCTAGCGGCGCCGCCGTTCGTGAGGGGGGCCACGTCCTGGAGACGTGTGCCGCCTGTTCGGACATGCCACAACACCACCCCGCATGTATGAGGGGCCGGTGCGACGCTCCGGTGTCATTGCTCCCCCCAGGGCCCCCGTCCCGCCTAACCCTGGAGCGGTTGACCACGAGATCTAGCCCTTTGAATTTCCACGAACGGGCTTTGAACAGTGGGCCTCTCCACCCGGTTGTGTCAGGTTAGCACAGAGGGACACCTGGGAGCAACATCCGGGCCAAAACCACAGCAACCTACCCTCCGCGTAGACCCGACGCGTCCTTTTCGCCCTCCAGGTGCCGGTGGCGCCGCCGTCCGTGAGGGGGGCCACGTCCTGGAGACGCGTGCCGCTTCTTCGGACATTCCACAACACCACCCCGCATGTATGAGGGGCCGATGCGACGCTCCGGTGGAATTGCTACCCCCCCGGGCCCCCGCCCCGCCTAACCCTGGAGCGGTTGACCACGAGATCTAGCCCTTTGACTTTCCACGAACGGGCTTTGAACAGTGGATCTCTCCACCCGGTTGTGTCAGGTCAGCCCAGAGGGACACCTGGGAGCAACATCCGAGCGGCAGCGCCCACGCCACGGAGATGCGTGCCGCCTCTTCGGACATGCCACAACACCACCCGGTTGTGGTAGGTCATCCCATAGAAACACTTGGGAGCAACCTCCCCTCCGTATAGACCCGATGCGGCAGTTTCCGCCCTCCAGATGCCGGTGGCGGCGCCGTCCGTGAGGGGGGCACACTGCGGACGTGAGGGGGTCACACTCCGGAGACGGGTGCCGGGTGTTTGCAACCGCCACAAAACTTCTGTCGGTATAGCTGTTTTTGATTTTAATAAAATATAAGGACCTATATTAAAAAGAACATGACGGCACATTATTAACATGCTCGAAAAAATACAAACTATATATATATATAGATATATAGTTATTAAAATAATAATCTATGGAAAAAATAGAAACTACATATATATTCATATAATACATAAAAAGCATAAAAGCATATGTAAAAAAAGCAAAAAAAACATATGTAAAAAAAAAGGATAAAAACATATGTAAAAAAAATATGAAAAAAGACTATGCCGACGGCATTGCCGTCGGCATAGAGACTTTAGGGTCTGGGTGGGCGCCGTGCCGCGGATCGGTGACGTGGTGCCATTGCCGACGACCGCCGTCGGCATATCTACGCCACGGATGGATGACGTGGCATGCGGAGATATGCCGATGGCCGCCCATTCCGACCATCGGCATAGGTTTGACGGCGTTAGCCCTCGGTCACGGGCGGGGTCGCCGGGCCCACTGGTATGCCGGCAGCTGATTTATGCCGACGGCTGCTGTCAGCGTGCCCGCAGCTAGGCCGACGGCCGTTCTGTGCCGACGGCTGCCATCGGCTTAGATCGGGGTAGCACGGCGGCCAGGATAAAAGCCGACGGCCGGGATGTGGCTGTCGGCATAGCTCCATGTAGGCCGACGGCAGCCGTCGGCATAGTTTTGGCCGTCGGGGTAGGACTGTTTTCCGGTAGTGTTGTGACCTTATTATTTGCACATTGCAGCAGAATTTGTAGCCCGAAAATAAATGATTAGAGTGATAGATGGTGCATGATTATGTAGTACTCCCTCTGCAAAGAAATATAAGAGCGTTTAGATCACTAATCTAGTGATCTAAACACTCATATGTGTCTTTACACGGAGGGAGTATCAGGTTCATGCGTTTCACTGTATTCCTCTATATATGGGTGAAAGCCTAAGGTCCTGTTTAGCCTTTTATGCTGATGGCAGCACCAAATTCCAGCATGTACCTTCTACCACCAAAGAAGAAATATATAGAGGATGATTATGTGGACTTGACAAGAGAAAGCAGGCTGCGAACTGTGCATCATCATTACATACAGTTCTTCGAGAAGGATAAAAAGAAACAGACGTTCTTCTTGGCAAAAAAAGAAAAGAAAAGAAAAAAAGAAACAGAGGTTCTCAACTGGAGTATATGCTGAGTACAGAGAAGTCCCGTCAGAGATTACAGAAGCGCAATTGTCGAGTAGATGTAAATTTAGACTGTAAATTGATTAAAACAGTGCGAAAATTCCAGCAATGAACACACGAGCACGGACAATTGATTGCTGCGAGCACCTAAGCGGCCCACTCTCACCGTCTCTCTGGCCCCACTTGTCAGGCGCACAAGTAACGGATCGGGAAGGAGGGAGGCTAGCTTGGGCAGGAAGATCGATCGATCCTTGTCCGCATCGATTGAAACCCTCGCCTCCGCCACCCACCATGCCGCCGCCGCTGCCATCGCTGCCGGACGACCTCCTCGAGGAGATCTTCCTCCGCCTCCCGCCAGACGAGCCTGAGAACCTCGTGCGCGCCTCCCTCGTCAGCATGCTCTGGTTCGGCCGCCTCTCCGGCCCTCGCTTCCGCGGTCGCTACCGCGACTACCATGGAGCTCCCCCCATGCTGGGATTCCTTCATGCCTGGCTAGAGGGCTGCGGCTCCGAGGAAAAAGGTCCAGTCCCTCACTTCACGCCCACCACAAAATTCCGGGCCTGCATTCCCATCGAATGGGGCTACTCTGACTACACTGCGTGGGACTGCCGCCATGGCCGCGTCCTCCTTGGGGATGCCAATCACTCATCCACGGCGCTTGTCGTTTGGGACCCCATGACGGGCTGCCGGAGGGAGCTGCCCAGGCCCTACATGTTGCGTAACAGTCGGGCCGCCGTGCTCTGCGCCGTGAGCGGCTGTGAGCACCGCACTTGTCACGCGGCTCCCTTCCAGTTGGTCTGTGTCGGCCTGTACAGGAAAGGAGAATATGATGATGATTGTGTTGCACACGCTTGTGTGTCCTTGCCAGAGACCGGTGACTGGAACATGCCGTGCCCCCCTCGGTTTGACTTCAATGTCTGGGGCGAGCCATGCCTTGCTCTTCATCTTCCAGACGATGCACTCATAGATCCAATGCCCCCTGTCCTAGTTGAAGGAGCACTTCACTTCATGCTTGAGTATTATGGTGATGACAGTGTACAAGTTCTCAAGTATGACTTGCGCTCAAATAGCTTATCACTGATTGATGCACCGATTGTGGATTCTGACGTTGCCAGTGCCTCTATCCTCATGGCAATGGAGAATGTCAGTTTGGGGTTTGCGCATGTGGATGGGCTAACCCTCTGCATATGGTCAAGATGGATGGGTTCCAACAGAGTTGCGTCATGGAGTCGGCGTACAGTTATCGATCTCAGGAACCTTCTCCCCATCCAAAATCCGGAGGAAAGACTTATACTGGTTGGATCCGTGGAGGGCAGTGATACTATTTTCGTGACCACAGACCTGGGCATCTACGAGATTAATGTCAGGTCGCAGCAATGGAAGAAGCTGTGGAAGAGAGAGAATTTCCGTGCTTTGATTCCATACAGGAGTTTCTACGATCCATAAGGTATAGTTGTATTTTTATGTCCTTTTTTATGATTTGGGAACAACTAGTAAGTAACACTCTATAGAAGTTAGTGGAGCGAACAAAAAAATGAATTTCTAATAAGATATAAAGCTAGATTTCAAATGTTCCCAATCAGACTTTGAGTGGTTGGTAACTACAGCTAATTATGCTTACTTAATTGGCAATTTATATAGTATCATGTCATACCTGTTTTGGAATAACACCGACAAATATATCTTTGCAGAAAGGGTGATGCTCAGTGATACGGCACATTGACAAGGTATGGTTAAATATGCTTAATGGCAGGAGGCCGCTCTCATCGACAAGAAAATGACAAGCTTTGAGGCGACATGGGTCCTGTCATGAATTATGTGAGTTTTCAGTACTCCCACCGTTCGAACTAAAACCACAACAAGAATTATGGAACGGAGGGAGTAGGACTTTTGGTGCAATGGTGCTTGCTTGATTTCTCATATTGTTCTTGGCTTTTATCAGTAGGCTTGATACTTTCTCCATGTTGTTGGCGTGCTTAAGTGGCTGAATGGATAATCTTGTAATGAACCACCAATTCTTGCAGCTGCAGTAGGAACCATGTGTTCCGTTTTTTTATTTTGGTTGAAAATGCATCTGCGGATAGTAACTTTGTTTTACCATTTTGAAAACTCTCTAAATTGATCTCTCAAAAGAGGTACCTTTGAACTTTAATGAGTTGATATTGATGACATGTCTAGAGCTAGTGGTTTGTCTCGCCCAAGAGAAATATAGATGGTGATGATTTCTTCATGCTGTCTCACTGATATGCCTTAATTAATTTAGTGAATTTAGTTGTGGTGTTTTTTTAGAAGGGCAATGTTACTGACGACTATAAATGTAACCTGAATCTTGAACTATATGTTCAGGGAACTAAAGATATGGTGTTGTATTGCTGGTTGAAGATCTTGTAAACTTTTATTTTGCTTCAGTAGCTCCACAAAACTGCATGAAGATTTTCAGTAGTTCATTATTTGTTGCATATTTTTGGCCTACAATGCATATACTAGAAGACTGCAATGACTATGTAGTGAGACGAAGATGTTCATATATTTGGTCAGAGTGATAATTGCAACTGCTTTGACATTCACAGATTTTCCTTAGATAATATCTTTTGCTCAAATCATGAACACGCATTTTAGCCATCAACTGTACAATTTTCCCTCCCTTTGGTCCAGTGGCTGAATACTCCTCTGAGAGATGGTGCAAATGGTAATGAGGGCATAAGCAGACTTGCTGTTTTCTTCGGCCCACGAGATGACGATGGCTTCTGAATGCTAGCTGACATAAAAATCTGAAATTAACCTCGTGATTGGAAATACTACTATATGTCAAGTGCTGTTGGTACGGTAGTAAATTATTAAAGCATTTTAGTAAGCAGTGTTTCCATTTGTGGAAGAGGTATTGCTCTGTTTGATGCCTGATAGCTAATTCACCTTGGTCATCCTTCATGGTCGAAACAAATTGCGTTTCGAGGTGGCTGATTTTTTGCATGTCACGTAACTAGCTTGGATTTACATGACTTGCCTGTCCATCTTTCATATTCTCTTAACGTGTGGGTAATTTTTTCATACATATGGGTCTTACTAGTCCATATTGCTGGAGATTTATTTTGGGGAAAGTCTTAAAAACAACCCGCTGATTTTACGCCCGCATCATCCGCGCCGTGCACCGTCCGATGGCGCTTATCGCGATTTCCTTTTGCGGACGCGCTGCACAGCATTCACACCACACGACGTGCCTTTTTTTAGTTGGAGGGTCCTTGTCCTCAGTACGTACGTCACTCTTGTTTATTTTTGAATATTCAGCGCTCCACGTGAGAGTGTAGTGCTATCATACAAAAGTTACTCGTTGTATTTTGGTAAAAAAAAATGGCACCATTGTTGCTACTCTCATTAACTCAACCAAGCAAGCATAAAACAGCAACCTATATTTAGTAGTCGCGTTGTTTGTTTTTGGCCGGCGCAAGTCGTTAGATTTGCCCATGTGGCTGTTGGATCGCAGCCCGCACCACTGCAACTTTGCCTCTGTTGCGGTCGTCTCCATCGCGACATCACCATTGTTTGCGGTACTCACTGTCGTTGTTGCGTCCTAGACCCGGCGACAACGCCACCGCCATTGCATTCGTCGCTACGCAACATCGTCCTGTTGCAATTGTCATGACACGTTGCAATGCCATAACGGTTACATTCGCCGCTACGCAACAAAATCCTTGTTGCACGGCACCGCCGCAACATCATCGGTGTTGCCATCGTCGGCATTGTATTAGTCGCCACACAACATGGTCAATGTTGTTTCTTCATTACACAATATCGTCGCTGTTGCACCGCCTCGCAGCATCACCCCACATTGCCGTCGTGGTGTGACGTCGATGCGGTGGGGCATCACTATGATGCAAGGAGTACCGCCGTGTTGCATGGCGTGCTACAAGCCGGCGTTGCGGTCGTCTCCATCGCGAACTCACCACTGTTAGCGGTAGTCATTGTCATTCTTGCATCCTAGACACAGCGGCAGCGCCACCGCCATTGCACTTACCGCTACGCAACATTTTCCTTTTGCAGTTGTCATGGCACATCGCAATGACATCACAGTTGCATCGCCACTATGCAACAAAATCCTTGTTGCACGACACCACCGCAACATCATCGGTGTTGCCATGCATCATCGACGGGCAACACCGTCGGCGTTGTAGTAGTCACCACACAACATCGTCGATGTTGTGGTCTTCATTACACGATATTATCGGTGTTGCACCGTCGTTGCAGCATCACCCCATGTTCCTTTCGTGGGGTGACACCGATGCGGTGGGGGCCTCTCGCTATGCTGCAAGGAGAGCCACCGTGTTCCATGGCTTGCTACAGGTCGGTGTTTGTGAACCATGCTACTGGAGTGCCGCCGGTGCTGTGAGCTAGTGCTACTGGAGCGTCCAAGATGTTGTGAGCCATTTTTGTGAGTAGCGACCACATGTGCTGCGTGATGGAGGTAGCCAATGAGGGGGCTATAAGATGTATTGAGCATGAGACACACTGCCATGATAGTGCGATCCGGAGGCTTGACATACTGCAAGGGGTAGTCATCCCTGCTGCAAGCGATGACGCCATTGTTGTTACGACCGACCAATGCTGCAACAAAGGGCACTATCGTTGTCTGAAGCCTTGATGCACAACACTGGAAGGGCAGACAAAATTGATGCAAAGCCGACACGCCATGCTGCAAGGATGTGGAAATCCCTACAACAAAATGGGATGTTGACGCTGCTAAGACCGGCCACGCCCGCTGCAAAGTTCACCGTCGCTGCTGCAATCCGGCGAATTGCCGCACTACAAGGGCTAGCTGTCTTTGCTACAAAGCTCACAAATACTGTTGCAGGGGTATAAGCAAGTTTGTACTTCCATTTGAAGAACCAAAGGGCGCTGTTGCAGACGGTGTATGCACATGGAGTCGAGTGTCTCGATCCTGGCTTTGCCACTGTACGTATGTGTGTGTGAAAGTGCTGTTGTGTGTGGGCTGGTTTTTCCGCTGTACGTATATGTGTGTGAGCCAACAAAAATCACGTGGTACTGCAGCGGCCGCCTAGACACCTAGGGCCAGGGATCTGACGGTTAGCTTTAGTTTAATCGAACGGCTCGGCAGACTGTTTAACTTTCGCTGGAATGATCCGAATGATTCCTAGCAACCGCCTTTATTTTGTTATGTGCTGGCTGAGCACGGTTTTTTTTTTCAGGAATAATACTCGTATTACTCAATTGCCAGGTCCTTACAATCCTCTTGGACAAACTTCAAAACATCCTTAGGGCCCGAACCGACCCACGTAATTGTTGGATCCTCTACTCTAGCAAAACTAGCTAGTCTATCACTTGCTTTATTTTGACAACGAGAAACAAGAGTAATACAAGATTGCCTAAGACTCAACAGCAACTTAATTTCGCCAACCAGAGAAGCATAAACCGACCGATTCACCTCGCCACTGGAAATCATAGCCACCGCCGTACTCGAGTCCATTTCGACTTCGATTGGACGGTCAGAACGCTGAAGTGCGAAAGACAATCCTTCCATACATGCCGCCTCTAGAGCATCTCTGCACGAGAACATGTCTCTGCAAGATGAGAAGATGACCGAATCAGCAACATCACGCAAGATCATCCCGGCACCCGCACCACCACCAGATGAGTAGGAACCATCCGTATTTAGCTTAACCCATCCTTGTTGAGGCGGCCTCCACTCAGATTCACGAACTGGAGCCTTAACAGGAGGTGTGGCAGTGAGGTCATAAGAAATACTGCACTTTCCTTTGGCTGGGTCACAGTGGGAGTTGAGCTTGATACTGAGCAGTGTATCCAAATAATTTTGCGTGTTACTTCGTTTCGAATATACGAGCTTCTCCAGAAAATTAATAATACCTTGCATCTCTGAATATCACTCAGCTCACCAAGTGCATGAAGCAGCCACTCCTTCCCACTGTATTGAAACGAACTTAGAGCAGGTAGATTCCACACATCTGCCATGGACAAGTAAAGGTCGCTTCCAAACTGGCATCACACGAACGGGTGAAAATTGTCCTCCACTTCCATGCCGCAAACAGGACACCCACTAGACGATTCCAGACCAATCTTGTGCTTATTTTTCCACGTCGGCTGAGAATCAATCGACAGTCTCCATGCAAAATTACGCACTGTAGGGGGAACATTACAACTCCAAATGAACTGCCAGCATTTCCTGTTCTCGTCCGGAGAGGAACTACATGCCACTGCCGAGTCCTTGTGGGCTTCTTGAAACGCCACATTGTAAGCTGATTTTACCGCGAAGACTCCAACTTTACCCGGACCCCATGCGATGACATCCTCCCCAAGTCTGGGAGATGCTCTTATCTTTATTATTTCTTCGACATCAGCTGCTATGAAGTATTGCTAGAGCAGTTCCAGGTTCCACGAACCATTGTCATTGAGCAGACCGGATACAAAAAGTATGCGACACCGACCTTGTAATGACACCGGTTTGTATGAGTGAGGTCTTGGAATCCAATTGTCTTTCCATACTCTGATACTCCGTCCATTTCCAACCCTCCAAATTAAGGCTTTCTTCAAGAGATCGAGCCCATGACTTATAGCTTGCCACGATGATGAAGCATTACCTGAGAAGACCGTATCCACTAAATTACCATGAGGATAATACCTGGCCTTCAAGACATGGGTGCACAGACTGTCCGGTCTAGATAACAATTGCCAAGCTTGTCGGGCCAACAACGCTTGATTAAACATACGAAAATCACAGAATCGAGCACCTCCTTTGGTCTTAGGCTGTAAAAGGTAATCCCATCCTCTCCAATGGACCTTTCTTTTTCGTTCTCTAGACCCCCAATAAAAATTTCTCATCATCCTTGTCAAATCATCACACACTGAATAAGGTAACTTGAACACACCCATGATATAGGTTGGCAATACTTGTGCAACTGATTTAATTAAAACCTCTCTTCCTGGCTGGGCAAGGAGTCCATCCCCCACTGCATCAAACGCTTTGTGAGACTAGTTTGTAGATTCTGAAAACGTCCCTTGGACATATGCCCCTTAGGAGTTGGGAGGCCCATGTATTTTTCCTCAAAAACCAAGCTTGTTACCCCCAACACATCTCTAACTTGCTGTTGTATCATCACAGGGCATGTAGCACTAAAGAAAACAGAGCATTTGCCATAGTTCAAACTTGTCCAGTGGCCTTACCATAAAGTTGCAAAGCAGCCTTCACATTCTCCGCTTGGGCACTAGAGGCCTCGAAAAACAGTAAAGTATCATCGGCGAATAACAGGTGGGATGTACCAAGGGCTGATCTGCATACCTTAACTGGGGTGATCTCAGCCAACCTCACTTTGTTCTTTAAAATTGCAGACAAGCCATCCGCAACAAACAAGAATAAGAATGGTGAGAGAGGTTCGCCTTGCCGAAGTCCACGCGACGGTGCAAATTAATCGAAGAGGGTCCCATTTAATTTGACAAAATATCTCACCGATGTGACACACGTCATAATCCAGTCAATCCACTCTATCGTATGCTTTTGAGAAATCAAGCTTATAAGCACACAAACTCTTTGTTGGATCCTTCTCCTGCTTGATGTAATGAATGCATTCAAAAGCCACAAGAGCATTATCCCAGATCATCCTACCAGGAATAAAGGCACTTTGTTCTGGCGAAACTAGTGTATCCAATAGTGGTAGAAGCTGGTTCACCAAGCACTTTGAAATGACTATAAATTACATTGCAAAGGCTAATGGACCTGTAATCAGAGATCTTAGCAGGATTAGAAATTTTAGGAATAAGAACAATGGACGTAGAATTTACCCCCTCAGGCATTATTCCAGTCACAAAGAAATCCTTAACCGCCGCAAGCACATCCTCTTTGATAGTACTCCAATTTCGCTGAAAAACCTGGCAGGAAAACCATCCGGTCCTGGGGCCTTGAGCGGTCCCATCTGAAACAACGCATCAGAAATCTCCTTGTCCGAGAACGGGGCACATAACTTGACATTATCTTCATCCGTCACCATAGACTCCAAAAGATCAAGGACTGGTGAAGCATCAAGTGTCGGGTCTGCAGCAAAGATATCATGAAAATAGTCATTTGCAAGCTTACCCATTGCAGAAAACTCCGAGTGCACCACCCCAACACTTTTTGTAAGTTGGTGGACTTTATTCTTCCTAGCTCTCCATACTGCCTTACTCTGAAAAAATTTGGTGTTTCTGTCCCCCTTCTTCAACCATCAACCAAGAAATTCTAGATCTCTGAAGCCATAACATTGCCTCTTGATATAATAACTCGTTCATTTTATTTGTCACCCTACAGATGTCCTGTTGGTCCGCATTCATATGCATGAATTCTTCCAGCTGGGACCTAGATTTGGCGAGCCCCCTAGTGACATTTCCAAAAATTTTGCTCCACGAGCCGAGTGACAACATAGTCTTTGTCAAAGCATCTCGCAACTGTCCAAGGAATTGCACCCTTCCTACAGCCATCCAAGCATTTTTTATCACCTCTGGGAGCGTGCCATCCCTATCCCAAAATTGCTCATACCTTCTAGAATTTGCTCCCGTTAGCCTCGGATCCGACGATCCCTTGAGTACAACTACCACATGATCAGAACATGGTGATGGCACATGTAAAACTGAAGAGAATGCAAACATGTTCCTTCAGGCGTTGGTAGCTACAACTCTATCAAGGCGAAAACGCACATTACTTGCACCACTACGTTTGTTATCATAGGTGAAAGGCACACCTACGAACCCAAGATCCACCAAGCCACAGATTTCCAATGCATCCCGAAAAGCTATCATTTGAGCTTCAGCCCTTGGAATTGCTGACATATGTTCAAAGTCCCAAAGCGCCTCATTAAAATCTCCAATCACTAACCACGGCAAATCACTTACATTTTTCAGATTCTGTAATTTTGTCCACATGATATGTCTATTCTGTACTCTTGGGTCCCCGTATACACAGGTGACCCTCCATTGCTCGGCGTCCTGATTAACTCGCACACAGGCGTCAATATGTCGCTCATTTTTCTCCATGATCTCAACATCATAGGATTCATGACAGAACAGGGCAGACCACCACTCATTCCATCACTATCTACACCACAGAAGCCTTTGATGCCTAAACGGCCCCAAATCCTCCTCATCTTCTGATTTTTGCCTGGTTTCACACAGAAAGACCATAGTGGGGGAATGCGACTGACATAATGTCGCAAGTTCACGAACTGTCCGGGTATTCTCCCCTCCCCGGCAGTTCCAGCTTAAGTGAATCACTGGACTTGGCGGTCCTCCGTCTCGGAGGCGGCCTCCATACTCATATCAGTATCATCTCCTTCAACACCTTCTCCCTGCCGTCTTCTTTTTACTATAGGTACCTTGCCCGGTGTACAGCTAGCTAGCCCTGTTACACCCGATGTTTCTGCAACACTCCCGTTCTCAATCAATAAAACTGTAGTAGACACTCTCCCTAATAAACTAGGCACTTCTTGTCCCCTAACATTGATGGAACCATCAGCAGTGATAAGTCTTTTCCGAGCACTCTTCCCATCATCCCCTAGAGTAGCAACCTGACCGAGAAAACTGCTTCTGTTTCCAGAGCTGGCTCTATGTGACGCCCGGACAATTAAGCTACAGTAATCCCTCTTTGATGGTGCCATGTCATCAATTTCACTATGCTAAATACCCCTTTGTTTCAATCCGGTTCAAATTCAATTTTCAAATTCTAAGTGAAATACAAAAGTTCCCAAACATGAAAACTAAAATGTTGATCATGTGACAAATATTCACTTCTTAATATTGTTGGTGAACCAATTTTTTTGTAAAGTGCTTAGTGCCCTAAATAAAAGTGTGCAAAGGCAATAAAATGAAAAAAAAGGAAAAGGAGAAGCCAAAGAAAGGGGGGAAGAGGCCCCCCATACCTCACTGGGCCTCGGCCGAGGTAACCCCCCAGGTCGGCCCACACGCCCCCCTCCGCCTGCTTAACCACCACACCAACCGAACCCTAGCCTCATCCCACTCTCCCCCGCACGATTCCGCCCACTCCCCACTCCTCTCCCCTCCCGATCCGATCTGGATCGGACCGAACCAGGCACCCCGACGCCAACTGCCGTCGCCGAGGCGTCCCCGACTCCACGCCGGGTCGCCCCGTCACCGGACCTCCTCCCCGTCGCCGCCCGTCACTCGCTAGACCGCCTCGTTCCCACCGATGCCGCCCTCGATCTCTTCGTCCCCGACACCGTTCGCATCGCCGTTGCGGACTCCGGCCACCCCAAGCCGCCTCGAGCCCACTGCCCCCTCCCTACAGCTTCGCGGTGAGCCGCCGCGCCGGTTGCGCCTCTCCTCTCCTCCCCCATTCACTGCTCCCGTACTCCGCCACGGTCGCCGCTCGCGCCATGCAACCCGGCTATGCCCGATGCGCGTGCCCGCGCACCGTCGTCCTCCCGAGAGCAGCGCTCGCCGCGCCCCCTTGTGGGCCCACCTCCGACCGCTGTCGCCGCCCGCGACCTCCACGGCTCGCCTCTGCTGCATGTGCCGGGCCACGCGCTTTATTCTTGTCGCCCGGCCGTCGTGACGCTGCCTTCCCCAGCTGCGCCGCTCTGCCTGCTGCTTCCACCGCGGGCCGTCGCTGCCGCTCGCCCCACCTGCCACGCGCGAGCCCCGCCCCGTGTTCTACTGCACCCCGTCCTACTGGTCGGGGCTACCGGCTCCGCGCGCCATGGCCCTCGCGCCCCTGCTGCGGCAAGCCCTGCCATGGTCACGGCCTCGCCCCGCCCCGGGGAGGCTACCTGTGCCGTTACGCCCGGAGCCCGCACCCGTTTCGCCCGCTACACCGCGCCCGATTTGGCCCCTATGCCACTGCACGTTGGGCCTGCCCCCTGTTTTAAATAAATAAAAAGATTAAACAAAAGTATAATTATATAAATAATTATTTAACTTAATTAATTAGGATTAATTAGCCTAATCGCATGTTTAGTTGAAAACTGATTTAACTAGTCTAAGCAGTCAATGGCATGGGGGGCCCACCCCCTGTTGACCAGTCAAACGTTGACTGGTCAATTGGGACCACCTGGCCCACTTGTCATCCTCTGTGCACACTACTGTGTACACAAAGCTGGGTACACCTAGCGTTTTAACAATTATTTTCGAATTAAGAATAAATTTAGAAAATGTTTAAATATTTGAAAATTCATAGAAAATTATTCGTAACTCGGATGAAAATGTTTTCTACAGGAAAGTTGCTCGGAACGATGAGATGAAGCCGAATACGCTCTACATTCGTCTGCCACACGCCCCTAGCATAACGAACATGCAACCTTTCCCCTCTGTTTCATCTGTCCGAAAATGCCTAACCCTGGGGAAACATTTCCGGATGTTTTCCCCCTTCGCCGGTATCATGGACCACTCCGTTAGAACACCTCTAGCACAACTTATTGTCTTGTTATGCTTATGTTTGAGTGTATTTACTATTTCTTCCCCATCTTCTCTCCGGTAGACCCCGAGACCGCTGCTGATGTCCCCGTGAACGACTACGTCGGCGACGACCCTTCTTCCCTTTCAGCGGAGCTTCCAAGCAAGTCTCCCGTTTGATCATCCCGATATCGCTCATTCCATTCTCTCATGCTTGCATTACATTTTGCTACTGTAATTGATTGCTCTTATTCTGATGCATAGCCTGCTTTTGTACCTGTTGTTGTACCTTACCTGCTTATCCTAAACTGCTTAGTATAGGTTGGTTAGTGATCCATCAGTGACCTCCACCTTGTCCTTTCTACCCCTGCTTCATCATCGACGACTCGATCAACGTGATCGATGACCAGAGCCCAACTCCTCACATCACATCATGCCCCTTTTGTTGCTAGACTCTACAGAGTTACCACCGAGTGCCGAGGGTGGTACCTCATACATCACTCCTGATGAGATCTCTGTAGTGTAGCTATTCGGTCATGGTCATCGAGGGTGATTCCTCCTTGACCACTCCCGATGCGACTCTGTCGTGCAACCCCTCAAGTGTGAACCTCGAGGGTGGTTCCTCTTACGTTCGCCTTGATGATTACATCGAGTGGAATTCACTGAGGGTGATTTCTTGGGGTTTTCCCTTGATGTTTGGACACACGATTACCTTGAATTCACTTGAGACCATTGTTGAAGTCGGGTCGGCCCTGAGGGGTACCCGCGAGTTGATGTGAAAGTCAGGCGGGCTCGTAGAGCACCCTTGAGTTTTCCACATGGCACGGCCGGGCAGTCTGGGCCCTTGCTGTAAGTCCACGAGATGGGGCGACGGGGTCACATTATCGTGAGTCTCTGCTCGTCTCCGTGAGCCCCCAATGCACTAATAGGTTTGGGTATTTGTTGTGAGTTGGCCTTTTGCCTTTATGCACTAACCACCATGCGAGAATAGATATGGGCCTCGACGTCGTAGTATCAGCCGATGCTTTGTCAGACGTCCAATTCAGCATTGTGGCACGGTCGGATCGTGCTGGCCTTCCGAGGCGGTGCTGGTATCCACCCTGCACACAACGACCCAGAGTGATGCGGGCGATGGGCCCAAGACCCTACAGTGCTTAGGATGTAGACCGGCGGGTGAGGGAGTCCTGGATAAGGGGGTATGCGGACAGCCGAACTATATACTTTGGCCGGACTGTTGGACTATGAAGATACAAGATTGAAGACTTCGTCCCGTGTCCGGATGGGACTCTCCTTGACATGGAAGGCAAGCTTGGCAATTCGGATGTAGATCTCCTTCTCTGTAACCGACTTTGTGTAACCCTAGCCCCCACCGGTGTCTATATAAACCGGAGGGTTTAGTCCGTAGGACAGAACAACGATCATACCATAGGCTAGCTTCTAAGGTTTAGCCTCTCTGATCTCGTGGTAGATCAACTCTTGTAATACTCATATCATCAAGATCAATCAAGCAGGAAGTAGGGTAATACCTCCATTGAGAGGGCCCGAACCTGGGTAAACATCGTGTCCCCAGTCTCCTGTTACCATTAGCCTTAGACGCACAGTTCGGGACCCCCTACCCGAGATCCGCCGGTTTTGACACCGACATTGGTGCTTTCATTGGGAGTTCCTCTGTGCCGTCGCTGTAAGGCTCAATAGCTCCTCCAACCTTCAATAACGCCGTCCTGGGTGAGACTTTCCTCCCCGGACCGATCTTCGTGTTCGGTGGCTTCACACTGCGGGCCAACTTGCTTGGCCATCTGGAGTAGATCGACAGCTATGCCCCTGGCCATCAGGTCAGGTTTGGAAACCTAAACTGCACTGCCGACATCCATGGAGACTTGATCTTCTACGGATTTGGTCCCGTGTCAGGAGCGCCGAACGATCACGAGTGCATGACCTAGATCTGCCGTCGGACAGTATTCGGAACATCGCAACTGCTACGGCTCCGGACTTCGTTCCAGAGCAGATCGTGCCTTCCGAGGACGGGTGGATGGACCCTGCTCCGGAGGCCGCACACTCATCGGCGTTGGAGCCGAACACACACTCCGCTCCTAAGGAGATCTGTCCCCCGGACTTGTCCTCGGTCGTGGGTTCCGGCCGCGTGCATCCATGCCCATCGAATACGATTGGGCCCTAATTTTGAGTTCACTGCCGCGGATATCTTCCAGCACTCCCTCTTCGGCGACGTGCTTAATTCATTAAAGTCTCTCTCTCTGTCAGGAGATTCCTGGCCGAACTATGTTCGGCTCGAGTGTGAAGCTGGCGATGAGGGACTTCGTCACCCACCCACCACCCACTTCATAGCCACGGTCGATAATTTGACCGACGTGCTTGACTTCGACTCCGAAGACATCGACGATATAGACGACGATGCGGGAGAAGAACAGGAACCACCACCCACAGGGCGCTGGACTGCCACTTCTTCATATGATATATATATGGTGGATACTCCCAAAGAAAACAATGGCGATGAGGCAACAGGAGATAATCCCTCAGGGAAGAAGACAAAGCATGGGCGTCATCGGCGCCGCTCCAAGACCCGCCACAGCAACACCGGCACTGGAGAAGAAAATAATCTAGATGGCACCGAAGAGGAATACAATCCTGATCAACCCAACTTCGAGCAAGCCGAACAAGAACATGGGCAGGTCAGCCCAGACAAACAGGCGACGGACAGATACTTTGAGGATGATAACTATATGCCTCCTTCTGAAGACGAGGTGAGCCTCGGTGACGACGAATTCGGTGTACCGGAGGATCCCATAGAGCAGGAGCGCTTCAAGCGCCGGCTTATAGCCACTACAAGAAGCCTGAAAAAGAAGCAGCAGCAGCCCCAAGCTGATCAAGATCTGCTCGCAGACGGATGGACCGAGGTCTTGGCGGCCGAAGAATACGGGCTCGAGCCCCCCATCAGGGGATACCCAAAACACAAATCGCTAGAAGAAGAGGCCATAGAGCCTGAACTTCCAGCACAAGATGAGGCTGACCGGCCACCTCGTGGCCGGGATAAAACGACGTACCAGCCCGCACCCCCACACCGGTTCACTACGGCCTGGGGCAACACGCAGAACCTGCGAGATACATTGGAAAACAACACAGGGCAACTGACGGTGTCCTGGACTAGGGGGTACTCACCACGTCGTCTCCCGGTCAGTTGGATTGGGCCGAGGATCCCCATGGCCGTATACTCATGGGCCAGTCCGGGCAGTTGCCGCATACAAGGAAGATTCCACAAGACTTGGCGATCAAGACAAGGACTCCTCCCCCACCGGCGTATTCGGCTAGGACTCTTGTTATCCTAGGCCTCTGGTGCATTATATAAACCGAGGCCAGGCTAGTCGATAGACGAACATCAATCATACCATAGGCTAGCTTCTAGGGTTTAGCCTCCTTGATCTCGAGGTAGATCCACTCTTGTAACACACTTCATCAATATTAATCTAGCAGAACGTAGGGTTTTACCTCCATCAAGAGGGCCCGAACCTGGGTAAAACATCGTGTCCCTTGTCTCCTGTTACCATCCGCCTAGACGCACAGTTCGGGACCCCCTACCCGAGATCCGCCGGTTTTGACACTGACATTGGTGCTTTCATTGAGAGTTCCGCTGTGTGTTCGGCAAAAGGTCGATGGCTCGCCTGCAGATCAACTGCGACTTGACATCTTCGTCACCGGTTCGCCTGGTCACCTTGGTTCGACCAAGGACTGCGCCCTACCTCCGATCGTCATGTTCGGATGAGGGCCTTCATCAACATCAACCCCGATCTCTGTCAAGATCGTGGAGGAATCATCCAAGGAGCCCGGGGGCTCAACGTCAACGTTGCCCTCCGGCGACCGTGCTGTTTTTCTGGACGGCGAACTTATATCTGCCGTCACCGCCTCCTCGAGCGTCGGTTTGACGGTTGCCTCAGTGGAATAGTGCGGAATTACGTCTACAACACCCACACTAAATTTCGTCGAGTTCCGATGGAGGAAACTTCGACAATCTACGATATACTGGAGCCCTGTCAAATCTGGACGAGAATCTGGACGAGTTTAGGGCGTGGTGTCCAGATTCTAGCTCGGACCTCATTTGGAAGATCCAACCGTTGATCGGCTGCGGAATTCCTGTATCTACCACCCCTCAAAATTTCAGCTCAATCCGACCGTCCAAACTCCGGGAACCTTCCGATTAGTGCATCACTTTTCGGATCTGTTTTCTGCGCGAAAACAAATCCGACCCGAGTTCGTCTTTTTTTATGAACGGGATTTCGGACATTCTTTTTGAAGGAAGTTTTGTATGGGGTATTATGTTTTTGTTTCCGAACACATCCCACTAGCTTTACAATCTTTTGAACATAATCTTCAACATCATGCTGGTGTAAACCAGTCCGGCAATATTTGCTCCACGGCTGCCGACCTGCGCTAGACGCGTCGTCACTTTGTTGAGCCGCGCTCAACTTCTTGGGATCATTATCCCGGCAAGCCGAACAAGAGTCCGACATCGTGAAGGATAAATCATCACCAACATCGCCACCCCACGGATTACATGGAGCGGGCACACCTGGATCGCTGCACGGTCACTTCATCAAGCCGGCATCGACCACGTCACGACCTGCATCGGCATGGCCGCACTATTGCTTTTTCAAGCTGGTGTCCATCACGCCGACCTACTTCGACTCATCGGCTGACACTGAGGCTTCATCACGTTAGGTGGACCGGGGGCTTCATCATCTCTTCATCAACCTACTCCGGAGACTTCGGCGTCACTAGCCGACCAGCTTCATCATGTTAGCTGGACCGAGGGCTTTGCCTCGGCGAGCCAACCCTTGTCAGCATCGTCATGCCGTCGCTTTATCGCCCGTCAGGCAATGGGTGTGCGGATCGAGTCCCAATTTTGGGAATCACCTTCCTTCGGATTGCTACAACAAATAAACCAGGTGCTATTAATCCTAGTATTTCTTTTTGCTTGTTTGGGTTAATTTTTCCCAAGAAATTATTACTCTGGTTTGTCCATCATATGTACACAGGTCTATCAAATGGTGGCCGCATTATCGACGGTCGCATGATGGTTCGGTCAGCTTCCGTACATAGTCCGGCGAACGCCACATTCGGAATTCGGACCGACCTGTGAATCCAGGCTTTGCCACACCTTTATTGCATTACGCCGACGACATGCATCGACATTGACTTCGGCACCAGGCCATATTCCTTTTATTACTCACTTTGCATAAATTATTTATTATGCAACATTTTTTTAATTCTTATTATTACTATTATCCCTGGTCTGCACTATTTTTTGTGCACAGGAAAATGATCCAGCCGGACTATATCCTTTGGCGTCACCTCGGCTGGACGGGGGGCTTCGTCAACACTTCATTACCCCATGCAGGGGACTTCGGCATCACTCTGCCATCCTGCATTGACCGTGCTATGTCACCACTTCGGAGTGCCGAGCTCTTTTGCTCCGCCACCTCGGGATCGGCTTGGGGGATGGAACCTTGTCCCGCATCAAGCTCGGACCGCGTCGTCAATACCGAACACAATAACCAGCTAAGTTGCCTCAATGCTCAAAGTTTTAAATTTTTAACTTGTGTTCGGCTCGACCAAGCATTATACTTTTTTTTGGAAAAAAGTTGCTTGTAAAAATTTTCCTTGTCCAAACTTTGTTTGCACACACTTGACGCCATCAGCGCTCATTATACCTGGGGTTCTTTAATGAAGCATATTAATACGGGCTTTATGCCCAACACATGTGTCACACTTCCGCATGTACCTTTTATTCACCATTATATATCGATATGACTTAAGTTTTGGCCAAGCTGGGTTGCTGGCTCCTGTGCTTACCCCTCGTTCCCGATTGTTCGGCTAGGTGGTAAAGGGAGCACCTATGCAATTATTCTTGCGGGTCAGCCGGATGTGTACCTCAGACTAGGTGAAGCCGAAAGCTAGCGTTCTTAAGGGAATACTCGGTCGGTGAACTAAAAGATGATTTCTTACCTATTTATTTACCTGCCCCCAGATGTTTTTCTGCTCTTTTTGCAGTCCGGACATGCACTTTAGGGCATGCCTCCCAGGGAAAGGAACCCCTAACGGAACTATTCTCCCTGGAAGATGTTTCTTACTAACCATGTAATATAACATAACTAGTTGGGCACTTGTATGATAAAGCACTAATGACCCCTACGCCTGGTCTCCACGCATGCCCCGGTTTTTATAATGGCGAGGGTATTCGGACACACTCCGGACTATTGGGTCCAGAGGTTGAAGCGAAAAGGTCCGCTACGACAAACGATCTACAATCCGGCTAGAAGGCATTCTACATGTCACCTTACATTTTATAGTCAACTTTTACCTAAGTCACTTGGGGGCTCTTATGTTTATTTGAGCCGTTTCATACTAAGTGTTTTTCTTCTTAGCACTTTTTTTCTAAAGTCCGATTTTCGGATTGGCACCGAACACTTGTTCTTGTTTGGACGTCATGTATTTACTGACGTTTTTTGGTTTTCCAAGCTTTTGGCACTTTTAACTATTTGTGTGTTTTCAGCACAAGTCTCGCGGTAACGCCGGACACCTTTAGAGATTCGCAAAAACAATCTCGGATATTGCTATATATGCATCAGTTTTGAATTGTGTCTTGGTCAATAGTTGGGTTGCCCGGCTCCCGCGCTTGCCTCCTACGTTCCGCTTTGTTGGCCTAGGTGTGCAAAGGGAGAACCACTGCGATTGTCCTTCCAGCTCGCATGGTCAAGCACCTCAGTGGAGAAAGCCGAAAACTGACTGTCACAATAGGTGTAAACTGGTCAGCGATCCGATGACTATATTAAATGACGAGCCATTCATAACATTGGCCGACGTGTTTCTGGCTTGACCTCGACTGTCGCCGAACACTACCGGGGGCTAGTAACTGGCCTCCCAAACTAAATCCTCAATATTTTGCTCTTACATTGGAGCTGAGGTTTCATGATCATGCTTAGCATGACAACCCAAAGAAAGGAACCGATAGCGGGACTATTTTCTTTGAAAGACATTTCTTCTGTTAAACAGTAATATAACATATCTCTCTGCGTACCTTTGTTTATAGAACCGTATGGCCAGATTGCCTTGTTTGTTGTAAATCTTTGCCCTCATAAAGGCTTTATAAAGTAGGACAAACACTCCTCGGCTATTGGTCGAGGAGGTGGAAGCCGATGGTCGGTCAACAAAGTTTTGTACAATGCGGATCCGAGCATTAATGACGTAAAGTACTTGGATACATTGAGTCATTACACATAATTTTTGATTTTACTACGGATATCGATCCTTAATTCGGCACCCGTGCCCGCATTAAGGCTCGGGGGCTACTGGGCTTCGGGCTTATTATTTACAAATATTAAAGGGGCACATCAATCCCCTGATCTGGTATTGCCACCCGACTAGTGTCTCGGGGGCTACTGCATTGCCTGTCCAATGCAGAAAATTTTCAGTGTAATACAGTCTCCGAGGAGATTTTGATCCTCGGGTTGGTCGGCCGCACCCAACCTGAGTCTTGAGGACTGAGCACGCCGCTTTTTGTGTCCCGAAGTATTCTGCTGAGCTAGGACTTGATCCTCAGACCGATTTGCAAATCAACCTGAGTCTCAGCAGCTACGGGGATCAACGGTCTTATGTCATCCTTCATGGGCATCTCGGGTTTTAGACCGATATACACCTTGAGGGCTACTGGCCATGTATCTTGGCAGAGAATAAATTGCATCAATCAAAAATATGGACAAAAATCGGCCCACATTCGGGGTGGTGCACCACCTCGGAAGCAGTCCGGCATAAAGCTCGGACGCTAGTGGCTGGCCCCATAGAGGGCACTTCCGGCATTAAGCTCGGATCAACTCCTTCAAACTTCTTTGAACCAACTTAAAGGGGCTGCCGCCCGGGAACAACTTCAAACCCGAGGTGTGTCATAAAAATAACAAGGCATTGATAAAGGCCGGAAACTTAAAGGGGCTCCTCGGATACCCGACGTGTAAACTCGTCGAATGCATTTCGCGATCCTCAAGATCAAGATGAGAAGATTTGTTGAACCAGTTTTCAAGACCGACGGTCAAGATGAAGAACAGTTCGGAAGAATCGAGGAGCGTTCCCAACTTGAAGACCGGTTCAGGGGGCTACTGACGGTGTCCTGGACTAGGGGGTACTCACCACGTCGCCTCCCGATCAGTTGGATTGGGCCGAGGATCCCCATGGCCGTATACTCATGGGCCAGTCCGGACAGTTGCCGCATACAAGGAAGATTCCACAAGACTTGGCGATCAAGACAAGGACTCCTCCCCCACCGACGTATTCGGCTAGGACTCTTGTTATCCTAGGCCTCTGGTGCATTATATAAACCGAGGCCAGGCTAGTCGATAGACGAACAACAATCATACCATAGGCTAGCTTCTAGGGTTTAGCCTCCTTGATCTCGTGGTAGATCCACTCTTGTAACACACTTCATCAATATTAATCTAGCAGGACGTAGGGTTTTACCTCCATCAAGAGGGCCCGAACCTGGGTAAAACATCGTGTCCCTTGTCTCCTGTTACCATCCGCCTAGACGCACAGTTCAGGACCCCCTACCCGAGATCCACGGGTTTTGACACCGACAGCAACCAAGATCGATCTACGGATCACGAGGGTGCACCACAATACATGACGATGCTCGTCATGTCAGATACACTAATAATAAATCCGGCCGGGACAAACATAGCCGGCCAGACCTAGCAGGACTGCGTCGTGACATAGCCCGCATGCAGGCGCCACACACCCCTCTCACACATCGATGAAGTAATGGAACATGAATTCCCAGAAGGGTTTAAACCCGTCAACATCGAGTCATGCGATGGCACAACAGACCCCGCGGTATGGATCGAAGATTTCCTTCTCCACATTCACATGGCTCGCGGTGATGACCTACATGCCATCAAGTATCTCCCACTCAAGCTTAAAGGGCCAGCCAGACATTGGCTGAATAGACTGCCAGCAAACTCCATTGGCAGTTGGGAAAATCTTGAGGACGCATTCCTCGATAACTTCCAGGGCACCTACTTGCGACCACCAGATGCTGATGACTTAAGTCACATTACCCAACAGCCCGGAGAGTCAGCCAGGAAATTCTGGACTTGGTTCCTAACTAAAAACAACCAAATTGTCGACTGTCCGGACGCCGAGGCACTGGCGGCCTTTAAGCATAATATCCGCGACGAGTGGCTTGCCCGACACCTCGGCCAAGAAAAACCAAAGACCATGGAGGCCCTCACGACACTAATGACCCGCTTTTGCACGGGCGAGGACAGCTGGCTGGCTCGCAGCAACACCACGCAAGGAAACTCTGGCACTTTAGATACCCGCGACAGTAACGGAAAGCCACGGCGCAATAGATATAAGCGTCAAAACGATGGCGACAATTTTGAAGATACGGCAGTCAATGCCGAATTCAACAACTCCAAATCCGGTCAGCGGAAGAAGATGTTTAAAAGAAACAATCCGGGATCGTCCAGTCTGGACCGCATACTCGACCGCTCGTGCCAGATTCACGGCACCCCCGATAAACCAGCCAATCATACTAACAGAGATTGCTGGGTGTTCAAACAGGCCGACAAGATAAATGCCGAGAACAAGAACAAGGGGCTGCACAGCGATGATGACGAGGAGCCCCGGCGTCCGAACACCGGGGGACAGAAAAAATTCCCCCCAGGTGAAAATAGTAAATATGATCTACGCCACTCACATCCCCAAACGGGAGCGAAAGCATGCACTTAGGAACGTCTATGCCATGGAGCCCGTCGCCCCAAAGTTCAGCCCATGGTCATCCTGCCCAATCACTTTTGATCGTAGGGACCATCCCACCAGCATCCGTCACGGCGGCTCAGCCGCATTGGTCCTTGACCCAATCATCGACGGGTTCCATCTCACGCGATTCCTCATGGACGGTGGTAGTAGCATGAACCTGCTCTATCAGGACACAGTGCGCAATATGAGCATAGATCCCTCACAGATCAAGCCAACCAAAACCACCTTTAAAGGTGTAATTCCAGGAGTAGAGGCCTGCTGTACGGGCTCAATAACACTGGAAGTGGTCTTCGGATCTCCGGATAATTTCCGAAGCGAGGAGTTAATCTTTGACATCGTCCCTTTCCGTAGTGGCTACCATGCACTATCGGGACGAACTGCGTTCACTCGATTCAATGCGGTACCACACTATGCATACCTCAAGCTCAAGACGCCAGGACCTCGCGGGGTTATAACAGTAAACGGAAACACAGACCGCTCCCTCCGCATGGAAGCGCATACTGCGGCCCTGGCGGCCAAAGTGCAAAGCAATATTCTTCGGCAGACAGCCTATTCGGCAACAACAAGCCCGAGCACCGTCAAGCGAGTCCGGAGCACCCCGCAGCAGGATGATCAGGCACACCAAGAGCTCGATTAGCAATTCGGCCTCCGCAATAGCCCCACTGAGGAGGCATTCGTGCCACGCGTACACAACTACGCAATCAAAATACCGTGGGCATATGCGGAGGCAAGTCGACGATGCAGTGTGCAGTGCGGTTCAGCCCTCACAAGGCCCGCACATCCTTCAACTTCCTTTCTTTTCAGGACCCCACTTTCGGGAAGCCCCTTCAGAGAACCGGACTATCAGACTCACCACTGAGGGGAACACCAAGGAGGCAAGAGGCTCTACACACAAGAGAATACCCAGGTGGTCTCCTTCAATGATCGTTATACTTATTTTTTCATACCCGCATGTAGCCTGCCCTGGATAGGACATGTCAAATAGTCCTATATCTTTCTGCTTAATGCATTAGTTATACACATACGCCTTGCCGTATTGTCCAAATAACAATGGGAAATAGTATACAGTGTCAACTTCTTATTACTATCTTCATATTTTCCCTTGAAAAGTTATTCAATGTTGGATCCGAACACTTTGGTACGATCCGTGCGCCAGGGGCTTTCTATTGAGCCCCATAATATGGCCACAAAAGTCCGAACACTTCCGACAGTGCGGCACCCCGAACTTATAGCATTATATGCATCAGCTCCGAATCATGTCTTGGGTCAACAGTAGGGTTAGCCCAGCTCCCTTGTTTTGGTACATTACGTTCTGTTACATCGGCTAAGGTAGCGCAGGGAGAAATATTGCGATTGTGTCCCGGTTCTTCCGGGTGAGCACCTCAGTAGAGAAAGCCGAAAACTCACCGTCATGATGCGGCGAGAGCTGGTCGCTGTTCGCGAGGTACTAAATCCTTAAAGATATTTTCCGCTTAAGGTGAGGAATCGGCCTCGCCCGATTTAGGAGTGTATAGCGCCCAGTTCGGCCTTCCGAATACTAGGGGCTTCACCGAAATTTAAAATTATGGACTTCTATGGCCAAGTGAGAGTTCTAAAGCCGAATAGTCCGATTGCCTTGTTCGCTGGGCTAAACACCTCCTTAAAGGACCAAAAATTTGGGAAAAGAGTGTTTGGGTTTTTCACGAACACCCCAGTACTAGTTACAAGGGGGCGGAAGCCGACGACTGGCCTACTTTCATATTTTGAGAAATGGCCGCAGAGACGGTAATATTTTGAATCAAACAAAGTGTTATATAGCGCAAAAAAACTCGTTCTCATATTACAAAGACGACATGAGTACATTCACTCAAAAATTATGTTCTTAGGACATTCATTTTCCACAAGCCGAGCGCCTTTCATAATGCCATCATAATATTTTTCGAGGTAGCGATGCTCCTTACCCTCCGGGGGTCCATCCTTCACGAGCTTCTCAGCATCCAGTTTGGCCCAATGCATCTTCGCACGGGCAAAGGCCCGTCGGGCGCCCTCAATACAAACGGACTGCTTGATAACTTCTAGTCGTGGACAGGCATGCACCATCCGCTTTATCAGGCCAAAGTAGCTGCCGGGCAGGGGCTCGCCAGGCCCCATCCGTACTATGAGGTCCTTCATGGCCCGTTCAGCCACATTGTGGAGTTCGACCAATTGCTTCAGTTGGTCACTTAGAGGCATCGGGTGTCCAACTCCAGTGTATTGGGACCAGAACAGCTTCTCCGTTGAGCTCCCCTCTTCAGCACGATAGAACTCCGCGGCATCCGAAATGCTGCGTGACAGATCTGCGAATGCTCCTGGAGAGCTCCGAATTCATGTAAGTAAAAGAAATGACTCCTCCACATGCTTGCTTTGCATAAAGAATGCCTTACCCTCCGCTATCTTCTTGCCACCGGGATCTCCTGGAGGGCCTTTTGGGCTTCGGCCTTGGCGTCTGTCGCGCTCTGGAGGGCCTTCGCAAGCTCAGAATCTTGCGTCTTGAAGTCATGCTCCAAGGACTCGAACTTCTTGTCGAGCTCCTGGAGCTCTTGCTGTACCTCTCCCACCCGAGCATCTTGTTTCTCACGCTCGGTGCGCTCCATAGCCGCCTTGGATTCGGCTGCGGACATCGCTTTCTTTAGGGCCGCCACTTCGGTTGCGGTTCCTATCAAAAACCATGATGCTTTTTGTTAGCATCGTCATTTTTTTCTCCTCTGTACGACACACGGACGTGGTTTCACTTACCTTTGTTCTCCTCGAGCTGCTTCTTCACGAGGCCGAGCTCTTCTTCGGCCTGCCCCAGGTCGCGCTTGAGTCCGGCAACCTCAGCCGTGTGCGCAGCGGCGGTCAGCAGCAATGCCTGCTTGTTCACATAGACAAGTACTATTAGCTTCATATGGTTTTTTAGTTGATCCTCCGTTTGGCTTTTCCTCCCGAACACCAACCAGAGTATCAGGGGCTACTATCTATAAGGTGATATTTCCTCACACCTTTTTCATTACTTACCTTGAAGCCGGTTAGTAGGCTGGGGCAGGCTTCGGTCAATCCGCTCTTGGCGAACCGAACCTTCTCAATCACCATACTCATAAGAATACAGTGCTCATCGTCGATGGAAGTGCCTCGAAGCACTTCCAACAAATTATCTGATGCCTCCGGTTGGGCGGAGGTAATCGGCACGGCCGGCTCGCCCTCCTTCGCGAGGGGCTGCCTACTGGAATCCGGAACCTTTGGAGGCTCCGACGCAGTAACCGGCTGGGAGCCAGACTTGCCGTGGCTCCCGTCAGCGCAATCCATGGGGGTCTTACCCCCCATGCACCCGGCGTCTGGGATTTTTCCAGGGGGCGTCTCCGGAACCGTCGCCTCCTGCTTTGGCATCCTTCGGGACAACACCTCGGTGTCATCCGCAGGTCGTGGGGAGGTGGCCGTCGGGACTGAATTCATCTCCGACTCGTCCAGAGACTGCTGCGAAGAGGGCACCCCGAGATTGGACCCTGCCGGACTGTATACACGAGTTCGGCGTTATTACAAACCATGAGGTCAAAGTCGCACGAGAAAGTATTACAGAATGCGGATACTTACGACCTCGCCAGGGGCTTGCCCCTGGGCAGCCAATCCTCGTCGCTGTAAGCGGCGGTAGTGGAGTGATCGGGAAGGGACGCATTTCCCTTCTCCGGCGTCCTAGCCTCCCCCGACGGGGCGGCCTTCCTTTTCTTCCCCTCCCCTGTGCGGGGAGGAGGCAGTTCCTCATGTTTCCCCCCGTCTCCATGGGGGGAGTCCTCCTCGTCGTCCTCGGACGCGAGTCAATCACGGCCCTGCGCCGGAGACCCTTTTTGGTCCCCACGGCCGCCTACTTGGACCCTTTCACCCCCTGGGTTGAGGCGGCCTTCCTCTTTCTCTGCTCCCCTTCGTGGGAGGAGTGTGCCTCGTCCTCTTTTGGGGAGGCGTCGGGTGCGGCCTCGCGCCGAAGACCCTTCCGGGTCCACGTGGCCTTCTTTTCGGCCTTTTTCTCCGGCACCTTGTAAGGCGCCGGAACCAGCATCTCCGTCAGGAGTGCATCTACTGGATCCTCAGGCAGCGGAGCCGAACAATGGATCCACTCTGCCATCTCCACCCAATCCTGTTTGGTCAGCATGGAGACTTAAAAATCCTCCCACGAATGTACGGGGAAAGGAAGGTCTTGTAATAATCAGAGGACTTACCGGATTGGCGAGGCGCTTTGCGCTGAGTCCACGGTCCTCAGAAAGGGGATGAGGAACTTCGCCAGTCTTGAACAACACCTTCCAGACTTCTTTGTGCGTCGTGTCAAAGAGCTCCAGCAGCATTTGGTGTTCGGCCGGATCGAACTCCCACATATCGAATGCATATCTTTGTCATGGGAGAATCCGGCAAACGAGAATGACCTGGACCACGTTGAAAAGCTTGATCTTCTTGTCCCTCATACTTTTGATGCAGGTCTTGAGTCCAGTTAGCTCCGTGTGTTTGCCCCAGGCCAGGCCCTTCTTTTCCCAAGAAGTGAGCCGCATGGGGATTCCGGATCTGAATTTGGGGGCCGCCACCCAGTTGGCGTCGCGCAGCTCGGTGATGTAGAACCACCCTGATTGCCACCCTTTCACGGTCTCCACGAAGGACCATCAAGCCACGTAACATTGGGCATTCTGCCCACCATGGCGCCTCCGCACTCCGCTTGCTGGCCCCTCACGATCTTCGGCTTCACGCAGAAGATTTGCAACCATAGGCCGAAGTGGGGCTTGATGCGGAGGAAGGCCTCACACACGATGATGAACGCCGAGATGTTGAGGATAAAATTCGGGGCTAGATCGTGAAAATCTAGCCCGTAGTAATACATGAGCCCGCGAATGAAAAGATGGAGTGGAAATCCTTGTCCGCGGATGAAGTGAGGGAGAAATACTACTCTCTCCCGAGACTTTGTGGTGGGGGTGATATGTCCCTCTGCTGGAAGCTTGTGCGCGATGCTCTCAGCCAGGTATCCGGCCGCCCGAAGCTTTGTAATGTCCTCCTCTGTGACAGAGGAGGCCATCCACTTGCCTCCCGCTCCGGACATGCTGCGGTCCTATGGAGAAGGTGAGAACTTGGGCGCTGAGGCTCGAGAGTGCGAGAATGGATGAGCAAAGGAGGAAGAAGGCGTGGGTGAAAACGGAAGATCCTTGTCCCTTTATAAAGGCGGTGCAGAACATGCACCTCCCCACTTGCCTCTCGAAACCGCTTGTTTTCCAAGCGCCTCAATTGATGGCGCTGGTTGGGTTACCCATACCCGTATTGATGAAGATCCCGCGATAAGGGAACACGATCTCTGCTTTGACAAGACGTGCCAAAGAAACCGCCTCGTGATGTGTGCGGGAGCTGGTTGTGAAAAGCGGTTCGAATTATGACCTGACCATGGCGTGATGTCACACTACAAAGAGTTGTCAGCAGATTAGGTTCGTGGTTTATTATTCTCTCTACGGTGGTATGTGAAATTTGTCTTGCAGAACCGGACACGGTCCTTGTGTTCGGAAATTATCTTGGAGTATTTGGAGATGGAACCCGCCTCGCAATGCCGAAGACAATCTACGCGCCGGACTCGTCGTCATTGAAGCCTGGTTCAGGGGCTACTGAGGGAGTCCTGGATAAGGGGGTATCCGGACAGCCGGACTGTATACTTTGGTTGGACTGTTGGGCTATGAAGATACAAGATTGAAGACTTCGTCCTGTGTCCGGATGGGACTCTCCTTCGCGTGGAAGGCAAGCTTGGCGATTCGGATGTAGATCTCCTTCTCTGTAACCGACTTTGTGTAACCCTAGCCCCCTCCAGTGTCTATATAAACCAGAGGGTTTAGTCCATAGGACAGAACAACAATCATACCATAGGCTAGCTTCTAGGGTTTAGCCTCTCTGATCTCGTAGTAGATCAACTCTAGTAATACTCATATCATCAAGATCAATCAAGCAGGAAGTAGGGTATTACATCCATCGAGAGGGCCCGAACCTGGGTAAACATCGTGTCCCCAGCCTCCTATTACCATTAGCCTTAGACGCACAGTTCGGGACCCCCTACCCGAGATCCCCGGTTTTGACACCGACGGCAGGGACCTCTCTGCTGAGCCTATGTAGGGCTGCGACGTGTTGATCTTCCGAGGCCGGGCATTGACTCAGAAAAGTGTGTCCGGCCAGAGTGATCGAGCGTGTTGGGTAACGTGGTGCACCCCTGTAGGGAAGATATATATTCGAATACCGTGTCCGCGGTAATGGACGTTCAGACTTGTATCCTGATCTTATATAACTAGAAATGGATACTTGAGATATGTGATGGATATGTGGCTTCGAGATTGCTTTCCTGCAGGGAGTTGGGAAAGGATCTCTGGGCGGTCATGTTACAACATGCTTGTTTAATATTAAAATGCTATTCTTTACTCTACTACATGATGCAAGATGCTTGGGGCCGCTTGAAGATGCTAGTCTTTGTTAGGCTAGGCCTTCCCCTCTATTATGGCATTCTGCAGTTCAGTCCATAGATACAACCCTTCCATTTGATACCAATGCATACTTAGTATAGATCTGATCCTTGCGAGTACTTTGGATGAGTACTCACGGTTGCTTGGCTACCCCTTTTCCCCCTTCTTTCTTCTTTTCGGGTTATGCAACCAGATGGTGGATCCCTGGAGCCAGATGCGACCACCGATGGATGCTACTACGTGAAGACCGCCGACGACTAGGAGTAGTTAGGAGGTCCTAGGCAGGAGGCCTTGCCTCTTCAATCGTGTTGCTTTTCTGCTAGCATTCTTAAGGAATCCTTGTTTAACTTATGTCTTTACTCAGATATTGTTGCTTCCGCTGACTCTTGTATATCAAGCTTTTGTATTCAAGCCCTCGAGGCCCCTGGCTTGTAATATGAAGCTTCTATGTCTTTCTTTTGTGTTTAGAGTTTTGTTGTGATATCTTCCCATGAGTCCCTGATCTTGATCGTACATGTTTGCGTGTATGATTAGTGTACGATTGAATCGGGGACGTCAGAAGTTGGTATTAGAGCCGACTATCTGTAGGATCCCCCTTTCCAACTCCTTGGCCTAAGTTGAGTCTAGTCTTTGAAAAACTGTTTTACTAACATGGCTATGTGGCTTACATCCCATGTCCACTAGTAGAAAAGGGGGCAATGGCCAAGGCCAGTTCAGCCCATTAGTCCCGGTTCAATCGAGAACCGGGACCAATGGAGCTATTTGTACCGGTTCGTGAGCCCAGGGGGCCGGCCAGGCCACGTGGGCCATTGGTCCCGGTTCGTCCGGACCTTTTGGTCCCAGTTGGTGGGACGAACCGGGACCAATGGGCTGGCTCCTTGCCCACCACTTTTGGTCCCGGTTGGTGGCTTGAACCGGGACCAAAGGCTTCCCTTTAGTCCCGGTTCATGCCACCAACCGGGGCTAATGGTGGTGCCTATATATACCCCCTCGCGCAAGAGCAGAGCACACTCCTCTGTTTTTTCTGGCCAAGGGGGAGAGGGCTTGGTGGTGCTCTAGCTCACCTCTTATGCACACAAGGTGTTCGATGGATGCCCGAGCCACACTAGTTAAGGTTTCTCCTCTCCAAGCTCGACCGCCAAGCTCCTTTTTCCTCAATATTTATCTAGGTTTAGCGGTCCGTCACGCCCCGTCCCCGTCGTCATCACCGTCGATCACCCGCGCCGATCTCATCGCCGGCACCGCCGTGGTGAGCCTCTTGTTCTTATCTTCTTTCTGAAAGGAAAAATATTCTTACTTCTATGTTTAGATAGATACTTGTATTATTTTCTTACTTTTATTATTGCATCTTATATAGTGCGATGGTTTTGGTATCCGCCCCCGTCGTCCCTCGTCCTGTCTATGATTCAGATGTGGTATATATTATCTTTTCATAACTATTGGTTCATTTATTGTTTATGAAAATTATGCCGACCAACGTGACATAGATTTTATTTATCTAGGAGGTTGTTGAACCGAAATTCCAACCGACCCTATTGTCGAGAGGTTAAATTTAGTTGAAGAAGAAAACAATTTCTTGAAGGAAAAAATAAAAAACTTGAGGAGGAGAAGATGATATTGGAGTTGCATGTTATGGATGTCGTTGATGATCACAAGATCAAGATGGATGCAATGCGCTTGAAGATTAGAAAGATTAGAAAATATGCCATTCATACCGAGGCTTGGTATCATTATGCCATTGGATCAGTTGTTACCTTGGTTGCGATTATGATCGCATTTGTTTTCGCATTGAAATGTTTTACATAGTTTCAACGTATGGTTTAATTAATTTAGATGCTCTGCAGAGCTTTATGTTGTTAAATGAGAACTATGTACGTACTTTGTTTTTATGTGATGATGAACTTCTATTAATTCGGTCACTTAATTATCTATTCATTATGTTCTGTAATGATTTTTGACACACTTAATTATATATAATGCATGCAGATGAACCGGCAATGGATGTACGGTGATGTATACACCTCCGAGTACACTAAGGGCGTGCATGATTTTCTTGAAGTGGCTGAGGCAAACAAGCAGAATGGTTTTATGTGTTGTCCATGCCCTATACGTGGGAATACGAAGTCTTACTCTGACCGGAAAATCCTTCACACCCACCTACTTTACAAGGGTTTCATGCCACACTATAATGTTTAGACGAGGCACGGAGAAATAGGGGTTATGATGGAAGACGGCAAAAAAGAAGAGTACGATGACAACAATGTGCCCCCTGAATACGGTTATGCTACTGAACATCAAGAGGAAACAGACGATGTGCACGATGATGCTGCAACGGGCGAAGCTGCTGAAGATCAAGAGGAACCAGACAATGTGCCCGATGATGATGATCTCCGCCGGGTCATTGCCGATGCAAGGACGTAATGCGAAAGTCAAAAGGAGAAGCTGAAGTTCGATCGCATGTTAGAGGATCACAAAAAAGGGTTGTACCCCAATTGCGAAGATGGCAACACAAAGCTCGGTACCATACTGGAATTGCTGCAGTGGAAGGCAGAGAATGTCATGCTCGATAAAGGATTTGAGAAGCTACTGAAAATAATGAAGAAGAAGCTTCCAAAGGATAACGAATTGCCCGACAAGACATACGCAGCAAAGAAGGTCGTATGCCCTCTAGGATTGGAGGTGGTGAAGATACATGCATGCCCTAATGACTGCATCATCTACCATGTGCATACAAGGATCTGAACGCATGCCCGGTATGCGGTGCATTGCGGTATAAGATCGCATAAGATGACCTCGGTGATGTTGACGGCGAGCCTCCCGTGAAGAGGGTACTGCGAAGGTGATGTGGTATGCTCCTATAATACCACGGTTGAAACGTCTGCTCGTAAACGGAGAGCATGCCAAGTTGATGCGATGGCACAGTGAGGACCGTAAGAAAGATCGGAAGTTCGTGAGCACCTGACGGGTCGCACTGGAGAAAGATCGAGAGAAAGTACTGGGATGAGTTTGCAAAGGACCCAAGGAACGTATGGTTTGCTTGAAGCGCGGATGGCATTAATCCTTTCGGGGAGCAGAGCAACAACCACAACACCTGGCCCGTGACTCTATGTGTGTATAACCTTCCTCCTTGGATGTGCATGAAGCGGAAGTTCATTATGATGCCAGTTCTCATCCAAGGCCCTAAGCAACCCGGCAACGACATTGATGTGTACCTAAGGCCATTAGTTGAAGAACTTTTCAGCCGTGGAATGGAAACGGTGTACGTACGTGGGATGAGCACAAAAAGGAGGAATTTCACCTAAAGGCGTTGCTGTTCGTGACCATCAACGATTGGCCCGCTCAAGAACCTTTCGTGACGGACAAACAAGGGATACCACGCATGCACGCACTGTTTACTTTACACCGATAGTATATACCGGAAGCTGCAGGAAGAATGTGTACCGGGCCATCGCCGATTTCTTCCGACCAACCATCAATGTCGAAAGAAAGGCAAGCATTACAAAAGCGAGGCAGATCACCGGAAGAAGCCCGCCATGCGCATCGTGATCACGCATTTGCTATGGTCAATGATTTACACGTAATCTTTGGAAAGGGTCCCACGGACTAGCTGTTCCGAATGACGCCGACAATCACGCACCCATGTGGAAGAAGAAATCTATATTTTGGGACCTACCCTCTTTGGAAAGACCTAGAGGTCCGCTCTTCGATCGACGTGATGCACGTGACGAAGAACCTTTGCGTGGACCTGCTAGGGCTTCTTGGGCGTGTATGGGAAGACAAAAGATACACACGAGGCACGGGAGGACCTGCAACACTTGCACGAAAAAGAAGGCATGCCTCCGAAGCAGATGAAGGTCCTGCCAGCCACGCTCTTCTGAAGAGGAGAAAGAAATCTTCTTTGAATGCCTGCTCGTAATGAAGGTCCCGACCGCTTCTCGTCAATATAAAGGGAATAATAAATATGCCGGAGAAAAAGTTCCGTAACCTAAAGTCTCATGACTGCCACGTGATTATGACGCAACTGCTTCCGGTTGCATTGAGGCGGCTTTCACCGAAAAACGTCCGATTAGCCATTGTGAAGCTATGTGCATTCCTCAATGCAATATCTCGTAAGGTGATCGATCCAGAAATCGCATCAACGCTTAAGAAGTGATGTGGGCGCAATGTCTTGTCGGGCTTCGAGCTGGTGTTCCCACCATCCTTCTTCAATATCATGACGCATGTCCTAGTTCATCTAGTCAACGAGATTGTCATTCTGGGCCCCGTATTTCTACACAATATGTACCCCTTTGAGAGGTTCATGGGAGTCCTAAAGAAATATGTTCAGAATCAGCTTAGGCCAGAAGGAAGCATCTCCATGGGCCATCAAACAGAGGATGTCATCGGGTTTTGTGTTGACTTCATTTCTGGCCTTAAGAAGATAGGTCTTCCTAAATCGCGGTATGAGGGGAGACTGATTGGAAAACGCACACTTGGAAGGGACTCAATAATATGCAGGGACGGATATTCTTGGTCTCAAGCACACTACACAGTTCTACAGAACTCTACCTTGGTGACCCCGTATGTCGATGAACACAAGAACAGTCGGGCTCCAAACACCCGTAGCAAAGGCGACGATCGGATTACATGTGAACACATCAGACTTTCAGCAGTTGGTTGGAAACACGCCTCGTGAGGTGACAACACTGTTTGTGATGAGCTATACTTGTTGTCTAGGGGACCATCTTTGACTGTAATGATATGGAAAGGATACGATATAAATGGGAATACATTTTACATGATTGACCAAGATCAAAAGAGCACCAACCAAAACAGCGATGTCCGCTTTGATGTAGCAACCGACAGGGGAAAGGACACATATTATGGTTACATAGTAGACATATGGGAACTTGACTACGGAGTAGATTTTAAGGTCCCTTTGTTTAAGTGCAAGTGGGTCAATCTGTCAGGAGGCGGGGTATAGGTAGACCCACAGTACGGAATAACAAAAATGGATCTGAAAAATCTTGGGTACACTGACGAACCGTTTGTCCTAGCCAATGATGTGGCACAGGTTATCTATGTGAAGGACATGTCTACCAGACCGAGGAAAAGAAAAGATAAGGAAGCGAATACATCATATGATGAGCCAAAGCGCCACATAGTTCTTTCAGGAAAAAGGGACATCCTGGGAGTGGAGGGCAAGACAGACATGTCTGAAGAGTATGAAAAGTTTCACGAAATTCCTCCCATCAAAGTCAAGGCTGACACAAGCATCCTAATAAACGATGAAGATTATCCATGGTTACGGAGCAATAAGCAAATGACACAAGCGAAGAAAAAATGAAGACTTTCTCCCGCAACTATTATGATGATACCATGCCAACTTTGTAATGCATTTAGTATGATACCATTGTCCGTTTTGTACATGCACATGCTATGCCAACTTTTTCAGAGCAACAGTAAGTATTTTGTTTTAAGTAGAAACAAAATAAAATAAATAAAGAAACAAATAAAAAAATTGTTTTCAAATTTGAAAACTAATGGCACTAACAGAAAGTTTATATTTTTTCTAAAACTAAAAAAAAAAGTAAAATATAAAGCAAAAAACCAAAAGAAAATAAATAATGCAAAAAAAACAAAAAATTGGAAAAAATAAAAATAGCAACAATAAGTATTTTGTTGTAAGTAGAAACAAAATAAAATAAATAAAGCAACAAAGAAAACAAAAAGTGTTTTCAAATTCGAAAACTAATGGCACTAACAGAAAGTTTATAATTTTTCTAAAACTAAAAGCAAAATGAATTAAAAAATAAAGCAAAAAACCAAAGAAAAAAAACCAAAACCAAAATAAACTAAATAAAGCAACAAATAAAACAAAAAAAGTGCCACCTACTGGTCCCCCACGGCCTGAATACGACTAGAAACCCTACCATGGGCCAGGATTCAGGCCCGCGGGAGGCCCAGTAGGCCCACAGCACATATCGCACGCTTAGGCCCGGAAGCCTGCTTTAGAGAGGAGCTCGAGAGGGAAGGCGCACCGCACCTTATAAACTGGTGCGACTCCCTCTCAACTAGCGAGGTGGGACTAAACATTTGGCGCGGGGCAGCACAAGGCCTTTGGTCCCGGTTGGTGGCACCAACCGGGACTAACGGGGTGCATTAGTCCCGGTTCTTGGCCCCAACCGGGACTAATGCACCTCTTTAGTCCCAGTTGGTGGCCTTCGGTCCCGGTTGGTGGCACCAACCGGGACTAAAGGGGTGCATTAGTCCCGGTTGGGGCCACGAACCGGGACTAATGCTCTTGCTATATATACGACACTTAGGAAAATTTGACGAACACCTCGCCAGTTGCCCCCCGGCCCGCCCGACGACGCCGAGCTGATCGACGCCGCCAGGCTGCCCAGATCGACACCGTCCGCTGCCCCGACGCCGCCCGCCGCCCAGACGCCGCCACACGCCGCCCACGGCGTCAGCGTACGCCTGACGCCCTGCCCGTCGCCGCCAGTGCTGCCCGATGCCGCCCGCCCCCGCCGACGCCGTCAGTGTCGCCGCGCCCGTCGTCACTGTCGCTTCGCCCAGCGCCTGTCGCGCCCCCATGACCCGCCCCACCGTCGCCGGCCACGCCCCTGCCCCGGCCCGCCGTGGTCGTCGCCGACCCTCGCCGCCCCCGTTGTGAGCCGCCGCCGTCGAGGCTCATGTTCAGTGCTTGCATTTTTTTTGTTCATTGCATTTTTTTGTTTATATATATTTTTTGTTCATTGCATTTTTTTCAGATATATAATGTATATATGTATGTGGTAGCTATATGATGAATGGATGTGGCTATGTATGTATGAATATAATGTTCATAGCATTTTTTTTGTTTATATATATTTTTTCATATATGTATTAATTTTTTATTTAGGTTGTTAGTAGATATCGATTTTAGGTTAGTGCATTTTAATTAGGTTAGTGTAGAGGAAAAAGTAAAATAAGGAAAAGGAAGAAAAAGGAAGAAGGAAGAAGGAAGAATAAGAAGAAAAGAAGGAGAGGAAAAGGAAAATAAGTAGAGAAAGAAGGAGAAGAAGAAGGAGAAGACGAGGAGAGGAAGAAGAGGAAGAAGAAGAAAAAAAGAGGAGAAGAAGAAGGAATAGAGGAGCTTCTTCTCCTTTTTTTCTCCTCTTTTTTTTCGAGGGTGTCGACGATCGCCGAGGGGTCGAGGGTCGGGAACTAGGGTAGAGGGTCGAGGGTCATTAAGGGGTCAAGGGTCGAGGGTTTCAGGGTCGAGGGTTCGAGGGTTTTATAGGGTCGAGGGATCGAGGGTCGAGGGTTCCAGGGTCGTCTAGGGGTCGAGGGTTCCAGGGTCGTCGAGGGTTCGAGGGGTCAAGGATCGCCGAGGGGTCGAGAGAGGTTTCCTAGTGCCAAAGTATTGAAGAAATCCATGGCTTCATCATTAGCCGGAAGTAATTTGCCTCCAAAGTTATTCTGGAATGGAGTCCCGGATAGGATAATTTGACTTTTTGTACGAATTTCAGCAAAGGCCTTCCAAATAACGATATTCGGAAGGTTCTTGGAGAACTTTGTACCAAAAAGCGAATTATCCTATCTGGGACTCCGTTCCAAAATAACTTTGGAGAGCTTCATACCATCATGCACCTATTACTTTCGCCTAATGATGAAGACATGGTTTTGTTGAATCCTTTGACACTAGGCAACCTCCCGACTCCTCGGTGATCCTCGACCCCTTGACCCTGAGAGGAAGAAGAGGTTAAAAAAGAAGAGGAAGAAGAAAAAAAATCTCCTCTATTCTTTCTTCTCCTCTTTTTTTTTCTTCTTCTTCCTCTTTTTTTTATCAGGAACGAGGGTCGTCGAGGGTCGCCGAGCGGTAGAGGAAACCCTAATTAAATAGCAAGTATCGTCGGTGTGAGCATGTGGTCGTCGGTGTCGGACACTACATCCATGTCCTACAAGTGACGCGAGCGTCGATGCCCACGTCACTTGTGGGACATAGATGTAGTGTCGTCGTTGTTGTTGTCGATATACCCCCTCCCGATAGCTTCAACACGTGGGGGGCGATATTACCCCCTCCTTGAAGCGTTCTCGAGGCCACCCCCTAACCCTTGAAGCGTTGTCGAGGCCAATTCAAACCCTAAAGAAGCAGCGTCGAGGCCACTAATTAATATGATTCCTTATTGTGATTAGCTAGCTAGTTCTACGTTTGCCACTAATATATGCATATTTGTCATGTTTGAATAATAATTGCCATGTTGTAAATATTTGTAGAAACTATGGACACCTCGCCCCGAGACGAAGTACAAGAAGCGTTGTTGAGGGACATAATCGCAGAAGGAAGTGATGCCGTCAGCTCGTTGATGTTTCTCAACGACACCGATGGTCTGGAAGGAGAGGGTGAAGAAGCAGCTGGCTATGATTATGATGGCTCCGATCACCCAATGCCGGTGGAAGAAGGAGAGGGTGAAGAAGTAGACCGTGAGGACTGCTCCGGTGATCACCGAACTGAGTCCGGCCAGGTATATATATTAGTTAAGCCTGTGCTGACTAGCTCTCGTCTTTGTTTGAGATCATACAAATCGCGCGCGACGGCCAACCGATTGAACCCATCCTGACAAAGAAGGCATTTGTTGCTCAGTGCGGGGTTCTGGTTAGGGACAAGATCCCGATCAGCATCCAGCAATGGTATAAGCCTAAGAACGAAGACCCTGAGGTGTCTTATGTTAATTATTCAGAAAAATGATCTATGGACTAAGCTGAAGTCAAATTTCACCCTACCGCCAGAGGATGATCCGGAGAAGCCAGTTATAGAGCCATTAATCAAGTCTTTTGCTCTTAAGAAGATGGCAGACCTATTTAGGAATTGGAAGAAAGACCTGAATAAGTTTGTCGATAAAAAAGAGATACCAGAATTCAAGGGCAAATATGAGAAGATAAGAGATGACTGGCCCGCATTTGTGGCCCACAAGACATCGGAAAAGAGTAAAAAGATGTCGGCGACAAACAAGCAAAATGCTGCGAAGAAGAAGCTTCACCATCGCACGAGGTCAGGTGGCTACCTCGTAGCCCGGCCTATGTGGGCCAAGGCTGAGAATGATCTGCTTGTTAAAGGGATCGAACCAGAGACAATGAACTGGCCAGACCGTTGCCGGACTTGGTTCTTCGGGGCTGGCGGAACCTTGGACCCTGTATCAGGGAAGTGCATTTGGACGGACGATCAATTGGACATACCATTCAAGAGGCTAAAGCAATATATCGAAGCAGCGCAACAAGGGAAGTTCGTTCCAGACAGGGAGAAGGACGAGCTCACAATGGCCCTCGAATCCACGAGCACCACGGACGGACACGAGGCACGCCAGCTCCATTTCGTCAAGGCTGGATTTCCGGACGCAGGGGTACAAAACCAATGAGAGGAGGAAGAAACTGGAGCAGAGCCAAATGCAAAGCGCTGCACGAAAGGGTAATGGGGCTAGAGGAACGAGAAGAAGAACGGAGCAAACGACCACGAAGCTTCCCCGGTTACCCCGCCATCTCAGCGGAGAAGCGGTGGCTTCGCCGAGCTGCTTCATGAGCATGCCTTGACGGCTCCTGCCAGCTATCCCGTGGATGCTATCATGGATTCTCAAAATTGCCACCTTAGGGCGCAATGGAGCAATTTGAAGGTCAAGGCGGCTGTTGGCTCTGTTTATCCTACTAAACCCGACTCAACTTCTCACTGCTGGTCGATTCCAGAAGGATATGCTAAGGTTATGGTGGATGAAATAATGGAGGGATTTGAGGACCTCCGGCTTGACCACCCTACCGGTGAAGGGGAGTATCGGCTGGGTTCTGCTCTGAAGACTCCATGCCTATGGCGGAAGGATCTCATCAACCTTCCGAACTGGATGCCTCCGCCTCCTCCTCCTCCTCCGGCGAGTCAGGGCACTCTGCCTCCTCCACCGCCTCCTCCTCCGGCGAGTGACGATCAAGGCACTCGGCCGGCTCCTTCTCCGGCGCGTGGCGGCACTCAGCCCCCTTCTCCGCCTGCACCGGCGTGCCCGAGCAGCCAGCCTCCTCCTTCTCCGCCTCGTCAGCAAGGGCGGAAGAGACCCGCCGCCGCTCCGGCTGCTCCGGCGCGTCGTAGTCCTTCTCCTCCGCCTTGTAAGCAAGGAAAGAAGACATCTGCTCCGTCTTCTCTACCGGCGTCTAGCAGTACAGCCAAAGGCGAGAGGAGATACAGATTCGGTCCTTCTCTGAAGAATCCAGAGAAGTTACCGTACGAGAGGACTGAGGAGGAAAAAGCGAAGATCGCACAAACCGAAGTGCATGACTGGTTTGAAGGGTTGAAAGCAAAGAGACATCCACCTCCGGAGGAGAAGGTAGATCCGGTGAAAGCGAAGCGGACTCTGGCTGCCCTGACAAAACCACCCAAGTCTCCGCCGAAAGGCAACTATGAGCGCATTATTGGAAAGGCATTTGCCAAAGCGGAGAGGTCGGGAAGTACTAAAAGTGATCAAAGAATGAAAGAACGACGAGCTGGGAAACAAATTGCCCAGCTCGGCGAACAAGCAAAGAAATCATGACCCCCGCTCAAGGTGCCTGCTAGCGACATCGTCGATCCGAGGATGGTGCCCGGTTATGGCAATCCTGAAGATTGCCTGCCCGACGATGTACATTATGATTTCTTGGAGGTGCAGATACACAGATACGAGTACGGGAAGCCTCTCATCAAAGATGAAAGATCTCTATCAACGATGATGCGAAGATTGCATGATTGGTACATGAAAACCTGCAGAGAGTCTGAGGGGAGGAGTACTTTGTATGTGAGAGTTAAAAAGGAGCATGACCTCGTTGGAATTGAACTGTTGCTTATTCCATTTGAGGAGTTCTATCAGTTTTTCAATCAATTGGCCCTCGATAAAGCAACGGTCACCCGCTCATCGTCTGTAAGTAGTACTACTTACATCATTAAGTCTCTCTATATAACTCAGCTCTTTCATTGCATGTATTTATAATTATCCTCACTATATTATGCAGATTGAAGAGCGCTGAATTGAAGAAAAGACAAGTGGGTGAAATTGGGTTCATTAACACATATCTCATAGATCCTACTGAGGTTGAATTTCATGCCGAAAATACCGAGACCAACTTGCTACAATCGTTGGTAATAAATGAACACAAGGATATAATACTCTTTCCTTACAACATCAAGTGAGTGTTACTGTCTTGTGGCATATTCGGTTTCCCTTATTAGTCCAGGTTATACTAATGTAATATTGATGAGTTATGCATGCGTGCGCAGGTACCACTATATTCTCCTAGAGATTAAGCTTGAGCAGGAGTAGTAATCGCCTTAGACTCCAAACGAAAAGATCCCAAGGAGTATGCGGACATGACTGAAATGCTCGAGAAGTAAGTTAAACCGATCATTATCCACCATATCAGCAACTTTGTTCATTTCTGATATCAAGTAATTGTTTTCTTTGTATGGCAGGGTTTGGAGAAAATTCACCAAAAAAGCTCCGGGACTGCCGAAGAAGCTACAATTTAGACACCCAAAAGTAAGTACTATAGTAGCATATTCCACGCATCTCCTAGTGATTCAAGCGCTAGTTTCATCAATACCATTTAACATGCTTGCTAATTATCAGTTTGATTGACCTCTATTTCTTGTAAAGTGGTTGTGGCAGGAACAAGGGATTGATTTCTGTGGATACTACATTTGCGAGTCCATCCGCCACACGACCTATGAGCGGGGCTACTCTGACAAACAATATGAAGTGCGTAAATAACAATATTCACAATTTTATTTTATTACCATCATTTGTGTTGAGTTTCATTCATTTATATATATATATATGTATTGACCCCCTTCTTAAAGTTAGATGTTTCGGATGCGGGGTGAACTACTAGCACCAGATCGCTTGCGAGCAATTCAAGAGGAATTGGCGGCATTCTTTCTTGACCACGTGATCGCTGAAGACGGAGAATACTATGTGGACCACGCGTCCGTATGTTAGGAGATTATTTTTGTAAAAGATAATTATTGTATATATGTAGCCGGTACTGTCGGATAGATATATACAAGAACTTGTTGTTCGACCAATCTCTCGGAGAAGGAGAGGTGGTCGATATCACTTCCCTCTGTATGCATATATGTTCATGACGATCTTCTGTTTCCTTCGTTTGCTTACTAGCTAGCTAGCGTGTCTAGCTAGTCCTCTCTATACGTATGTATAGTACGTAGCGTCGACCAAGCAAAGACAAAAGAGAGTTCAGTTCTCTCTATTAATTAGCTAGCTAACACAATATATGAAACACCTAAATTAACCCCCCAAAACCCCCAAACCCCCCTTTCAAAAAAAACCCCCAGCCACTCAAATGCTGACGCGTGGATGCCTATTGGTCCCGGTTGGTGCCACCAACCGGGACCAAAGGCCCTCCTACCTGGGCTCAGCGCACAGGCCACGTGCAGGCCCATCTGTCCCGGTTCTGGATGAACCGGGACTAAAGGGCCAGGGCATTAGTACCGACCCTTTAGTCCCGGTTCATGAACCGGGACTAAAGGCCCTCACCAACCGGGTCAATAGGCCCCTTTTCTACTAGTGGTCACCGATCTTTTACTCCTCGACCTTTATTCTGGGACTCTAATATCTCTTCTATTCAGGTTAAATGATTTTGTTAACTCTGACTCTAGGTTCTCGTAAATACTTTCTCCCGGAGAGCCCCTCACTCCAGATGATTGCTTGGTGCACTAGAAGATTCTGAAGATACTCTTCGATGTTTTACGAGTCCGTTGTACCCTTCGCTGCTACGATCCCTACCACCGATAAATCCTTATGCGTAACTACCTATGTTGTCATTCATACCTTCATCCCCAGTTGCTCTTGTTATTACAAGATGTCTTGAAATACTCTTCGATGTTTCGAGAATTCTTTATGCTTACTGCCCTACAGTTCCTTGCCGCATGAATACCCCTATCAATAATTCCTCACACTTTTTGAGGATTGGTTCATTCCTAGTTGATCAAGTGATTCATATTTTGAAGTACTATTCGATCTTCCGGTAATCCTCTCCAACAATTGCTCGGCAAATACTTATCTGCTTGCATTATGGTTACTTCGTATGTCTATCAATACTCGTTAGCATCCTTTGTCATCGTGATTTCGAGCATTTGATTCGATTTGTTTGTGAATGCTCGCGATCACCAGTCCTATTTCAAATCCTTCCCTTGGTTCAGACATCACTCCGGACATGAGCTGGAGTTCGGCGAATCAAGCCTTGCTTGATTGTCGATCTATGTCTATTCAACTTACTTGTCTTTGATCAGATTCCCTATTTCTGATCCCCCCTATTTGGAAACCATAATTCCTTTGCATTTGAGATTTGAATCAGTCAGTTGTTTCTATAACTTGACCTCCTTGAATTATTTCTTCTTCTAGTTGAGTACCGATACTCACATCAGATCCATTGTGGACCTCTAAGTCCTTTGTTGGGTTTTATTCGACAGCATCCTTCGTATTCAGTAACCTTGTGAGCCTTTCCTCGGATACACAATGCCTTTGGTAAATTGTATCCCCCACTCTCGTCAACCATACTCTGGTTCCGGGCATGAGTTATTTACTCGTGAAGTTTGTGGTATATGTTCCTAATATGTCCCTATGGTTGAATCTATGTCTTCCCTAAATTTGTGTGAACCCTACGACTCATACTCTACTGGTGTTATGCCAGATAAAATCTCAACACTACGACTTCTTCGTAAATGAGAAGTGAATGAAATGTTATGCATTGGAGAAGTGGGAGTCGACCCTGAACTTTGTGTTCATGCACATGAACACGATGTAGATCCTATCATGGAAGCTTCTTGTTATAATAAATCCCTTGTAATAAGTTCATGTCGTATCTATATTTGGTCCTTTGCAACCATGGTTCCAACCATAGTGCTCTTCTTTGATCCCCTTTCTCGGACAAGTTGAAGTACTTGTCTTCTGCAGATCATTTCACCTGTCCAACCTCTATTCTGCTCTACCTCGAGTATTACCCTCTGGTATCTCGAGAATATCTCAGAACTACGTAACTTCTTATGAGTTCTTCATCAACTATTATTTCTCACTGATTCCAAATTTTCCACGGGTTCTGAGTTGTTAGACGCTCGAGAACACCGATAACTGATTCAAGACTACACTTTCCTTTCCATTGTTTTGTTAACCTTTCTTGTAACTTAACATATCCGAGCAGTGACGATTCCCTGCTTATGTAAACACCTCGGTGTACAAACTCTGTCAGTAAGACCTTGTTACTATTGTTGATGACATTCTGGTAGCAACAGATGGATGAGAACTTTGCCTATTGGTCCGCCTTGTCTTAACGAGCAGAAAAATGGTTCTCTTCGTCCCCCGGCCTTGGTACCAACGTTGCTGCCAACATAACTGATAGGCTATCCTCTGACCTTCCTTGCTATCATGACTATACAAAATGTTAGCAACCTTCTTGCTTTTAACCCACATGGTGGGCCCATAACCCACAGTTCCACAGGATCGAAACCTGATTCTACTATGCATCCTTGTTTTCAAAGTTATCCCTCGCGTTTGGCTTCGTATGTAATTCACGAGCCACCTTCCTTGTGATCTGTTATGGTATCAGATGCAATATTTATTCCCATTCCTCTGAATCCCTTTCACCTTCTTACCCTGCTCTCCATGACTATCTTGAATTTCAACTCGAGAGATGCCTCTATGCCATGTTGAGGTACCTATCTTGTGTTGAGCTCCGTCCCTCCCGAGTCTTTCCCCCTTACTCACCCCTTAAATCTCGGGATGAGATTTCTTGTGGTGGAGGAGAATTGTGACGCCCGGATAATTAAGCTACAGTAATCCCTCGTTAATGGTGCCATGTCATCATTTTCACTGTTGCTAAATCCCCTTTTGTTTCAATCCGGTTCAAATTCAATTTTCAAAGTCTAAGTGAAATCCAAAAGTTCCCAAACATGAAAAATAAAATGTTGATCATGTGACAAATATTCACTTCTTAATATTGTTGGTGAACCAAATTTTTTTTGCAAATCGCTTAGTGCCCTAAATAAAAGAATGCAAAGGCAATAAAATGCAAAAAAGGAAAATGAGAAGCCAAAAAAGGGGGGAGAGGCCCCCCGTCCGTCACTGGGCCTCGGCCCAGGTAATCCCCCAGGCCGGCCCACACGGCCCCTCCCCCTGCTTAACCACAACCCTAACCGAACCATAGCCTCACCCACCCTCCCCCGCACGATTCCCCCCACTCCCCACTCCTCTCCCCTCCCGAACCGATCTGGATTGGGCCGAACCCGGCGCCCCGACGCCAACTGCTGTCGCCGGAGGCGTCCCCGACTCCACGTCGGCCGCCTCATCATCGGACCTCCTCCACGCCGCTGCCCGTCACTCGCTACACCGCCTCGTCCCCATTGACGCCGCCCTCGACCTCTTCGTCCCCGACATAGTTCGCCTCGCCGTTGCACACACCAACCACCCCAAGTCACCTCGAGCCCACTGCCCCCTCTCTACAGCTTTGCGGTGAGCCGCCGCGCCGGTTGCGCCTCTCCTCTCCTCCCCCCTTCTCTGCTCCCGTACTCCGCCGCGGTCGCCGCGGTCGCCGCTTGCGCCGTGCGATCCGGCCATGCCCGATGCGCGTGCCCACGCACCGCCGTCCTCCCGATAGCAGTGCTCGCCATGCCCCCTTGCGCGCTCACTTCCGGCCGCTGTTGCCGTCCACGACCTCCCTACCTCGCCTCTGCTGCCTGCGCCGGGCCATGATACGTCTCCAATGTATCTATAATTTTTTATTGTTCCATGATATCATATTACCTGTTTTGGATGTTTATGGGCTTTACTAAACACTTTTATATCATTTTTGGGACTAACCTATTAACCTAGAGCCAAGGGCCAGTTTCTGTTTTTCCCTTTGTTTTTGAGTTTTACAAAAAAGGAATACCAAACAGAGTCCAATTGACGTGCCAACTTTTGACAAATTTTTATGGACCAAAAGAAGCCCCAGGAGTGCAAGAGTTGGGCCAGAAGAGTCCCGGCCTGGCCAAGTGGGTGGAGGGCGCGCCCTAGGGGGGGCGGCCCCTGCCTCGTGGACAGCCCGGAGACCCTCCTGACGTGAAACCTACTCCAAAAATTCCTATAAATACTGAAACCTCTAGAAAAGAACCTAGATCTGGAGTTCCGCCGCCGCAAGCCTCTGTAGCCATCAAAAACCAATCGGGACCCTATTCCGGCACCTTGCCGGAGGGGGGATCCCTCATCGGTGGCCATCTTCATCATCCCGGCGCTCTCCATGACGAGGAGGGAGTAGTTCACCCTCGAGGCTAAGGGTATCTACCAGTAGCTATGTGTTTGATCTTTCTCTCTCTCTCTCTCTCTCTCTCTCTCTCTCTCTCTCTCTCTCTCTCTCTCTCGTGTTCTTTATTTGGCACGATCTTGATGTATCGCGAGCTTTGCTGTTATAGTTGGATCTTATGATGTTTCTCCCCCTCGACTCTCTTGTAATGGATTGAGTTTTCCCTTTGAAGTTATCTTATAGGATTGAGTCTTTAAGGATTTGAGAACCCTTAATGTATGTCTTGCATGTGCTTATCTGTGGTGACAATGGGATATTCACGTGATCTACTAGATGTAAGTTTTGGTGATCAACTTGCGGGTTCAGTGACCTTGTGAACTTATGCATAGGGGTTGGTACACGTTTTCGTCTTGACTCTCCGGTACAAACTTTGGGGCACTCTTTGAAGTACTTTGTGTTGCTTGAATAGATGAATCTGAGATTGTGTGATGCATATCATATAATCATGCCCACAGATACTTGAGGTGACAATGGAGTATCTAGGTGACATTAGGGTTTTGGTTGATTTGTGTCTTAAGGTGTTATTGTAGTACAAACTCTATGATAGATTGAACGGAAACAATAGCTTCGTGTTATTTTACTACGGACTCTTGAATAGATCGATCAGAAAGGATAACATTGAGGTGGTTTCGTACCCTACAATAATATCTTTGTTTGTTCTCCGCTATTAGTGACTTTGGAGTGACTCTTTGTTGCATGTTGAGGGATAGTTATATGATCCAGTTATGTTACTATTGTTGAGAGAACTTGCACTAGTGAAAGTATGAAACTTGGGCCTTGTTTCCTAGCATTGCAATACCGTTTATGCTCACTTTATCATTAGTTACGTTGCTGTTTTTATATTTCAGATTACAAAAGGTTATATCTACCATCCATATTGCACTTGTATCAACATCTCTTCGCAGAACTAGTGCACCTATACAATTTACCATTGTATTGGGTGTGTTGGGGACACAAGATACTCTTTGTTATTTGGTTGCAGGGTTGTTTGAGAGAGACCATCTTCATCCTACGCCTACCACAGATTGATAAACCTTAGGTCATCCACTTGAGGGAAATTTGCTACTGTCTTACAAACCTCCGCAGTTGGAGGCCCAACAACGTCTACAAGAAGAAGGTTGTGTAGTAGACATCAGGCCACCGCGCCTATTGTTGTCGCCCGGAGGCCGCGACCGCTGCCGTCCCCTACTGCGCCGCTCTGCCTGCTTCTTCCGCCGTGAGCCACCGCTGCCGCTCACCCCACCTGCCGCGCGCGAGCCTCGCCCCGTGCTCTACTGCACCCCATCCTGGTGGTCGGGGCTACGTGCTCCGCCTGCCATGGCCCTCGCGCCCCCACTGCGGCAAGCCCTGCCGTGTTCACGGCCTTGCCCCGCCCCGGGCAGGCTACGGGCGCCCGTGGTACGTCTCCAATGTATCTATAATTTATGAAGTATTCATGCTATTATATTATCCATCTAGGATGTTTTATATGCATTTATATGCTATTTTATATGATTTTTGGGACTAATCTATTAACCTAGAGCCCAGTGTCAGTTTTGTTTTTCCTTGTTTTTGTGTTTTACAGAAAAGGAATACCAAACAGAGTCCAATTGCTGTGCCAATTTTGACGAATTTTTACGGACCAAAAGAAGCCCATGGAGTGCAAGAGTTGGGCCAGAAGAGTCTTGGCTGCCCACGAGGGTGGAGGGCGCGCCTTAGGGGGTGCGCGCCCCCCTGCCTTGTGGACATCCCGAAGACCCCTCTGACGTGAGACCTATGCCAAATTCCTACAAATTCTCAAACCTCCAGAAAATAACCTAGATTGGTAGTTCCACCGCCGCAAGCCTCTGTAGCCACCAAAAACCAATCGGGACCCTGTTCTGGCACCCAGCCGGAGGGGGGATGCATCACCGGTGGCCATCTTAATCATCTTGGTGCTCTCCATGACGAGGAGGGAGTAGTTCACCCTCGGGGCTAAGGGTATGTAGCAATAGCTATGTGTTTGATCTCTCTCTCTCTCTCTCTCTCTCTCTCTCTCTCTCTCTCGTGTTCTTGATTTGGCACGATCTTGATGTATCGCGAGCTTTGCTATTATAGTTGGATCTTATGATGTTTCTCCCCCTCTACTCTCTTGTAATGGATTGAGTTTTCCCTTTGAAGTTATCTTATCGGATTGAGTCTTTAAGGATTTGAGAACACTTGATGTATGTCTTGCCATGCTTAGCTGTGTTGACAATGGGATATTCACGTGATCTACTTGATCTATGCTTTGGTGATCAACTTGCGAGTTCAGTGAACTTATGCATAGGGGTTGGCACGCGTTTTTGTCTTGACTCTCTGGTAGAAACTTTGGGGCACTCTTTGAAGTACTTTGTGTTGGTTGAACAGATGAATCTGAGATAGTGTGATGCATATCGTATAATCATGCCCACTGATACTTGAGGTGACATTAGAGTATCTAGGTGACATTAGGGTTTTGGTTGATTTGTATCTTAAGGTGTTATTCTAGTACGAACTCTATGATAGATTGATCGAAAAGAATAGCTTCGTGTTATTTTACTACGGACTCTTGAATAGATCGATCAGAAAAGATAACTTTGAGGTGGTCTCGTACCCTACAATAATCTCTTTGTTTGTTCTCCACTATTAGTGACTTTGGAGTGACTCTTTGTTGCATGTTGAGGGATAGTTATATGATCCAGTTATGTTACTATTGTTGAGAGAACTTGCACCAGTGAAAGTATGAACCTTAGGCCTTGTTTCCTACCATTGCAATACCGTTTATGCTCACTTTTATAATTATTTACCTTGCTGTTTTTATAATTTCAGATTACAAAAGCTTATATCTACGATCCATATTGCACTGGTATCACCCTTTCTTCGCCGAACTAATGCACATATACAATTTACCATTGTACTGGGTGTGTTGGGGACACAAGAGACTCTTTGTTATTTGGTTGCAGGGTTGTTTGAGAGAGACCATCTTCATCCTACGCCTCCACGGATTGATAAACCTTAGGTCATCCACTTGAGGGAAATTTGCTACTGTCCTACAAACCTCTGCACTTGGAGGCCCAACAACGTCTACAAGAAGAAGGTTGTGTAGTACACATCAAGATCTTTTCTGGCGCCGTTACCGGGGAGGTGAGTGCTTGAAGGTATATCTTTAGATCTAGCAATCGAATCTTTTTGTTTCTTGTTTTATCATTAGTTTAGCTTATAAAAGAAAACTACAAAAAAATGGAGTTGAGTTTGTCTCATACGCTTCATCTTTTCAATATCTTTCGTGAGAATGATGGTAAGGAAAATTGTGCTCAAGTGCTAGAAGAAGAAATCTATAAAATGTTTGGCACTAAATCTTTGAATGAGGAGCATGATTGCAATGTTATTAGTATGAATTCTTTGAATACCCATGATGCTAATGATATGCAAAGCCACAAGCTTGGGAATGCTATGTTTGACGAAGATGATATGTTTAGTCCACCAAGTTTTGATGACAATATTTATTGTGATGAAAGCATCCCTCCTATTTATGATAATTATATTGATGAAAGTGGATTTGGAGAGGTCGTGACTTTATTTAGTGATGAATCCACTATTTGGGAAGAGGTTCCAATTGATACTGAGATAAAGTTGCTATCTATGATGATTATTGTGATGACACGTATGCTATAAGGAATAAAAATAACCATGAAACTTGTCATCATGATTTTAGTTTTCAATTGGATTATGCCTCACATGATATTTATTTTGTTGAGTTTGCAACCACTATTATTCATGAGAAGAAATTTGCTTATGTGGAGAGTAGTAAAAATTCTATGCTTGTAGATCATGAAAATAATTCTTTATGTGCTGGTTATATTGTTGAATTCATTCATGATGCTACTAAAAATTATTATGAGGGAGGAACATATGCTTGTAGGAATTGCAATAATATCAAGTTTCCTCTCTATGTGCTTAAAGTTTTGAAGTTATGCTTGTTTGCCTTCCTATGCTAGCTGATTATTGTTCCCATAAGTTGTTTGATAAAAAAATCCCTATGCATAGGAAGTGGGTTATACTTAAATGTGCTAGTCATATTCTTCATGATTTTCTCTTTATGTTTCAATTCTTATCATTTATGTGAGCATCATTGAAATCATCATGCCTAGCTAGGGGCGTTAAACGATAGTGCTTGTTGGGAGGCAACCCAATTTTATATTTATTCCTTGCTTTTTGTTCCTGTTTTGTAATAAATAATTCATCTAGCCTCTGGTTATATGTGGTTTATTGTTTAATTAGTATTTGTGCCAAGTAGAACCTCTGGGAAGACTTGGGTGAAGTCTTTGTGATCTTGCTGTAAAAAACAGAAACTTTAGTGCTCACGATATTAGCTGCCATTTTTTACGAAAGAGTTCTTTTAGGCTGATTATTTTTGCATATGATTAATAGACAAATTCGTCAGGTCCAACAATTTATTTCATAGTTTTTGGAGTTTTATAAGTATACGTTTCATACAGATTACTACAGACTGTTCTGTTTTTGACAGATTCTGTTTTTCTATGTGTTGTTTGCTTATTTTGATGAATCTATGAGTAGTATCGGAGGGTATGAACCATTGAGAAGTTTTAATAAAATATATATACACCAATATGAATTAAGAATGTGTTCATTACAGTACCTTAAAGTGGTGGTTTGTTTTCTTGTACTAACGGAGCTTATGAGATTTTCTGTTGAGTTTTGTGTTGTGAAGTTTTCAAGTTTTGGGTAAAGATTAGAAGGACTATGGAATAAGGAGTGGAAAGAGCCTAATATTGGGGCTGCCCAAGGCACCCCCAAGGTAATATTCAAGGACAACCAAGATCCTAAGCTTGGGGATGCCCCGGAAGGCATCCCCTCTTTCGTCTTCGTTCATCGGTAACTTTACTTGGAGCTATATTTTTATTCGCCACATGATATGTGTTTTGCTTGGAGCATCATTTTATTTTGTTAGTATTTGCTTGTTGTTATTTATAATAATGTTTTTCATCTATATTTTCAATAAAAATGTCGAGGATAGCCTTTACCATGCTTATTTTGCAAGTATACATGTTGCTGTTTCAAAACAGAAAGTTTACCGCTGTTGCAAAAATTCCCTAGAAAAGTCAGAGAATGATATAATATTGAAACTTTTTGCATATTAAGCTCTGATAAATTTTATAAAGTGTAGTATTTTTCTTACAATTTTTGGAGTGTGTGATGAATCTTGCATTCTTTACAGACTATACTGTTTTGGCAGATTGCTGTTATGTTTGCATCGTTTGCATATGTTTGCTTGTTTAATGATTCTGTTTGAGGATAGGAGTATTAAATATGCAGGGACATTTAGTATGCAGTGTTGAATAATAATTTTAGTAATTTTCTACAGTAGATAATGATATGGTTATTGCATTGTTTTATACTAACTTATCTCACGAGTTCTTGTTGAGTTTTGTGTGGATGAAGTTTTTGAGATTTAGGAAAACCGTGATATGAGAGGAATTATGGAGACACAAAAGTTCAAGCTTGGGGATGCCCAAGGTACCCCAAGATAGTTTTCTAAAGAGTCTAAATCACCTAATCTTGGGGATGCCCCGGTAGGCATCCCACCTTTCTTCTTCAACAATTATCGGTTAGTATCGGTTGAACCTAAGTTTTTGCTTCTACACATGATGTGTGCAATCCTTGAAATGTCATTTTTTTTGTTTTTCTTGCTGCTTGAATAAAATACATTAGATCAGAAATTCTTAAATGAGAGAGAGTCTTCACATAGCTACATAATTATTTAACTACACATTGATCTTCACTTATATCTTTTTAGAGTAGTTTGTCATTTACTCATGTGCTTCACTTATATCCTATGAGTAAACGGTTGAATGAGTTGAATATCATAAATCTGGAATTATATATGTTTCATATGCTTATCCCATGGGGAATAATGACTTCACATATAATAAGTAGAGGTGGTAAATTTATTGAAGGTTAGCAAACATTGTATTGGTCACTTGAACAATTCATTAAAGAATATTGAAGGAAGAGAGATTTCACATATAAATATACAATCTTGGACATCTTTTGTAATTGTGAGCTCTCATTAAAATATGACATGCTAAAACGTTGATGTTGGACAAGGAAGACAACTTAATGGGTTTTGTTTCCTATATCTGAAAAGTTATATTGTCTTGGATCATCCAACATATTGAGCTTGCCTTTCCCTCTTATGCTAGCCAAATTATTTGCACCAAGTAGAAATACTACTTGTGCTTCCAAACATCCTTTAAACCAGTTTTCCATGAGATTCCACCATACCTACCTATGGATTGAGTAAGATCCTCCAAGTAAGTTGTCATCGGTGCATGCAATAAAAATTGCTCTTTAAATATGTATGATCTACTAGTGCGAAGAAAATAAGCTTTATACGAACTTGTGATAGGGAAGAAATAAAAGAGACAGACTGCATAATAAAGGTCTTTATCACAAGCGGCAATATAAAGTGACGTTCTTTTGCATTAAAATTGTGTGCATCCAACCATATAAGCGTATGACAACCTCTGCTTCATTCTTCGAAGGGCCTATCTTCTACTATTATCTTGTATCCCTGTACAAGAGTCATGGTGATCATCACCTTTCCTTTGGCAAGCACTTTGTGTTGGGGTGATCCGGAAATATATATCCACTTGGATGTGGGCATTCATAAATTATTATTGTTGACATTACCCTTGAGGTAAAAGGTTGGGAGGCGAAACTATAAGCCCCTATCTTTCTTTGTGTTCGAGTAAAACTTTGAACCCATAAATATGACGTGAGTGTTAGCAATTGTGAAAGATTAAATGATAGTTGAGTATGTGGAGTTTGCTAAATTAAAGCTCTGACATAGACCCTTCCTGAAAATAAGATGAGTTGCCATTGTTTGATGACTGAGAATGAAGTTTGCTAGTTTTCAAGAAAGTTTACGACCTATGCTTTAACATGTGAATAGCTTTTTACTTGATCATGAAAAGTTTTATGAGATGAGCTACTGTTATGACATATGATGATGCTAGAAAAGGTGATTGAAATTATCATTGATCAAACTTATGCACCTGCTAGCGTTCACACTTCATAAATTCTTTCTTTTATCATTTACCTACTCGAGGATGAGCAGGAATTAAGCTTGGGGATGTTGATACATCTCCAATGAATCTATACTTTATGAAGTATTCATGCTATTATATTATCCTTCTCGGATGTTTTCTATGCATTTATATGCTATTTTATATGAGTTTTGGGACTAACCTATTAACCTAGAGCCCAGTGCCAGTTTATGTTTTTTCCTTGTTTTTGAGTTTTACAGAAAAGGAATACCAAACGGAGTCCAATTGCCATGCCAATTTTTGACGAATTTTTATGGACCAAAAGAAGCCCCAGGAGTGCAAGAGTTGGGCCAAAAGAGTCCCGGGCTGCCCACGAGGGTGGAGGGCGCGCCCTAGGGGGGGGCCTGCCTCGTGGACAGCCCGGAGACCCCCCTGACTCGAGACCCATGCCAAAAATTCCTATAAATACTGAAACCTCCAGAAAATAACATAGATCAGGAGTTCCGCCACCGCAAGCCTCTGTAGCCACCAAAAACCAATCGGGACCCTATTCCGGCACCCTGCCGGAGGGGGGATCCATCATCGGTGGTCATCTTCATCGTCCCGACGCTCTCGATGACGAGGAGGGAGTAGTTCACCCTCGGGGCTGAGGGTATGTACCAGTTGAGGGAGTCCTGGATTAAGGGGTCCTCGGCAGCCGGACAATATACTTTAGCCGGTCTGTTGGGCTATGAAGATACAAGATAGAAGACTTCATCCTGTGTCCGGGTGGAACTCTCCTTTGCTTGGAAGGCAAGCTTGGCGATTCGGAAATGTAGATTCCCTTGTCTGTAACCGACTCTGTATAACCCTAGCCCCCTCCGGTGTCTATATAAACCGGAGGGTTTAGTCCGTAGGACAACAATAATCATAATCATAGGCCAGCTTGTAGGGTTAGCCTCTACGATCTCGTGGTATATCAACTCTTGTAATACTCATATCATCAAGATCAATCAAGCAGGAAGTAGGTTATTACCTCCATAGAGAGGGCCCAAACCTGGGTAAACATCGTGTCCCCCGCCTCCTGTTACCGTTAGCATTAGACGCCCAGTTCGGGACTCCCTACCCGAGATCCGTCGGTTTTGAGACCGACATTGGTGCTTTCATTGATAGTTGCACTGTGTCGTCATCATAAGGCTTGATGGCTCCTTCGATCATCAACAACTCGGTCCAGGGTGAGATTTTTCTCCCCGGACAGACCTTCGTATTCGGCGGCTTCGCACTGCGGGACAACTCGCTTGGCCGTCTGGAGAAGATCGACAGCTACGCCCCTGGCCATCAGGTCAGGTTTGGAAGCTTGAATTACACCGCCGACATCCGCAGAGACTTGATCTTCGACGAATCCGAACCCATGACAGCCGCACCCTGCAGCCATGATGAACATGACTTAAATATGTCATCGGACTATGCTCAGAAGACAGCGCATGTAACTGTCCTGGCGCTAGATCCAGGACAAATGGCACCATCCGAGGACGGGGGGCTGGACCCCGCCACGGAAGCCGTATACTCAACGGCGCTTGAGCCGAACACATATCTAACCTCTAACGAGGCATGTGTCATCGAACCCTCGGACACACCACCGGCCATAGGTTCCGAACCGCGTATATCCGCGCCCACCGAATCCAACTGCGCGCCGATCTTGGAATTCACCTCCGCGGACATCTTCCAACACTCACCCTTGGGTGACGTGTTAAACTCTTTGAAATCTCTCTCCTTGGAAGGGAGTTCTTGGCCGAACTGTGTCCGGCTTGAGTGGGAAGCGGACGATGAAGAATTTTGTTACCCACCAACCACCCGCTAGATAGCCACTGTCGATGACTTGACCGACATGCTTGACTTCGACTCCGAAGACATGGACGGTATGGACGACGATGCAGGAGAAGAACAGGAACCGCCGCCCCCAGGGCGCTGGACATCCACCTCATCACATGACATTTACATGGTGGATACACCCAAAGAAGCCAATGGCGATGACAAAAAGGACCCAGTTGAGGATAAGCCTCCTCAGAAGCAGCCGAAGCACCGACGTCAGCAGCGCCGCTCCAAGCCATGCCATGGTAAAAACAACAATACCGGCACAGGAGACAATAGCACTCCGGACGATGCCGAAGATGAAGATGACCCCGCCTAGCCAAGCTTCGAACTGGAAGGACGGGAGGACGGGCGAGCCAGCCCTGATGAACAGGCCATGAATGAAGATTCGGACGACGATAATTACATGCCTCCCTCTGAGGACGAGGTGAGCCTCGGTGACGAAGAATTTACCGTGCCTAGGGACCCCTCCGAGCAGGAGCGCTTCAAGAGCCGGCTTAAAGCCACTGCGAAGAGCCTGAAGAAGAAGAAGCAGTAGCTTCAAGCTGATCAAGATCTGCTGACTGATAGATGGACTGAGGTCCTGACAGCCGAGGAATACAGACTCGAACGCCCAAACAAAAGTTACCCGAAGCATAAGTTGTTACCCCAATTCGATGACGAGGCCTTGGAACCAGCACGACCAGTTGACCGACCGCCGCTTGGCCGGGACAAAACGGAAACCCAGCCCACATTACCTCGCCGAACAAATAGAAACACAACAACTCGGGGATACACGCACGACCTGCGGTATGATTTGGAGAACAACGCAGGCTAGACCAGACGGATCTATGGATCACGGGGGTGCGCCCCGATACACGGCGACGACTACCATGTCAGGTATAATAAAAACAAACTTGTGCGGCCTAATACCGCAGACCAGCTCCATCCAAACTGTGTCGCGACGTAGCCCGACATAGAGGCGCTGCACACCCCCTATGCTTCACTGATGAAGTAATGGAACATGAATTCTCAAAAGGGTTTAAACTCGTGAAAATAAAATTGTATGATGGGACAACAGATCCCGCGGTATGGATCGAAGACTTCCTTCTCCACATACATATGGCCCGCGGTGACGATCTTCACGCCGTCAAATATCTCCCGCTAAAACTCAAGGGGCCAGCTCAGCACTGGTTAAACAGTCTGCCGAAAACTCCATCGGCAGTTGGGAGAACCTGGAAGATGCATTCCTTGACAACTTCCAGGGAACCTGGAAGTCATATAAACCAACAGCCCGGAGAGTCGGCCAGAAAATACTGGACTCGGTTCTTAACTAAAAAGCACCAAATCGTCTACTGTCCGGACGCTGAAGCCCTAGCGGCCTTTAAGCATAACATCCGTGACGAATGGCTTGCCCGACACCTCGGACAAAAGAAGCCGAAGCCATGGAAGCCCTTATGAAGCTTATGACCCGCTTTTGTGCGGGCGAGGACAACTGGCTAGCTCGTAGCCATAACACCTCAAGTAAACCTAGCACTTGTGAAGCCAGAGATAGCAACGGCAAGCCCCGACGCAACAGACACAAGCGTCAAAGTAATGGAAACAATGCCGAATACATGGCGGTCAACGCCAGATTCAGTGGCTCCAAGTCCGGTCAGCGGAAGAAGCCATTTAAGAGAAATAATCCGGGTCCGTCCAGCTTGGACCGCATACTCGACTGTCCACGCCAAATCCACGACACTCCTGATAAACCAGCCAATCATGCCAATAGAGAATGCTGGGTCTTTAAACAGGTCGGCAAGTTAAATGTCGAAAACAAGGAAAAGGGGTCACACAGCGATGACGACGAAGAGGCCCGTCCACCGAACACAGGGGGACAGAAGAAATTTCCTCCCCAAGTCAAAACGGTGAACATGATATATGCTACCCATATCCCCAAAAGGGAGCGGTAACACGCTCTACGTGACGTCTACACGATGGAGCTAGTCGCCCCAAAATACAACCCATGGTCCACTTGTTCAATCACGTTTGATCGAAGGGACCATCCGACCAGCATCCGTCATGGCGGTTCAGCCGCACTGGTGCTCGACCCTATCATCGATGGATTCCACCTTCCACGAGTCCTTATGGACGGTGGCAGTAGCCTGAACCTGCTCTATCAGGATAGAGTGTGCAAAATGGGTATCGATCCCTCAAGGATCAAGCCCACCAAAACCACCATTAAAGGTGTCATACCAGGTATAGAGGCCTGTTGTACATGCTCAATCACACTGGAAGTGGTCTTCGGATCCCCGGATAATTTCCGAAGCGAAGAGTTAATCTTCGACATCGTCCCCTTCCGCAGTGGTTATCATGCACTGCTTGGATGAACCGCATTCGCTCGATTCAATGCGGTGCCGCATTATGCTTACCTCAAGCTCTAGATGCCCGGACCCCGCGGTGTTATAGCAGTCAACGGGAATACGAAACGGTCCCTCCATATACAGGAGCACACCACGGCCCTTGCAGCAGAAGTACAGAGAAGCCTTCTTAGGCAGACCCTCAATTCGGCTATAAAGCCCCCGGACACTGTCAAGCGAGTCCGAACTACTCTGCAGCAGGACCGTCTGGCTCGTCTAGAGCTCACCTAGCAATTCGGCCTCCGTTTTAGTCCCGATCAAGCGGTGAAATTCGTGCCGCATGTACATAATTACGCACTTAGAGTACCTTGGGCACAGACGGAGTCACAGTCAGACGGTGGTCCACACTGCGGCTCAACCGCCCCTGGATCCGCATACCTTCACTTTTTCTGCTCCTTTCAGGTTCTCTCTTCTTGTGGCTTTTCTGATAATCCGATCATCGGACCCATCACGGAAGGATACACCAAGAAGTACAAGGGGCTTCGACGTATAAGGGACACTACTACAAAATGGGCTGCTAGTGGCGCACCTGTTTTCGCTACTAATGGCGCACTACAGGTGCGCCACTAGCACCACGCCATTAGATTTTTTTCTAATGGCGCCATTAGTATGCCAGATACTAATGGCGCATCACATAGAAGTGCGCCATTAGTAACAATATTTTTTCAAATTTTTTCAATTTTTTCAAATTTTCTTTTTCAATTTTTTTTCAATTTTTTTTCGTTTTTTTCTTAATCTCAGTTCACTATGGCTTAATATCGGGTCAATATGCTTAATCTTAGGTCAAATCGCACTCCGTGGTCAAACTTCCCGAAAGGTCACCCATCCTCACACTACTCCAGCCCAAGCACGCTTAACTTCAGAGTTCTATCCAACCCCAGCAACAACTCACTTCACAGGCACTTGTTGATATATCTAACATATCAATCCTATTATACCTTGTTGATGTCTAGGACTTTGTTCATGTTCATGACTATGATGAAATTTTGAAAAATATTTCAAACTTCCCGGTCATATTACGTATCATTTTTTGAAAAAAAATTCAAAAAAAATTTTCAAAACCAATTTTTTCTCTGTTACTAGTGGCGCACCACATCCACGGTGCGCCCCTAGTAAGTTTGAAATTTTTTGAATTTTTTTGCCTCTAGATCTTGAAAGCCCCGTAACTTTTTTTCTGTTAGGTTTTTGGGGATGTAACTTTTCGAGTAGATGTTTTTTCATATAAAAAACTTTTTCATCCGAGTTCGTATGCAAAAGTTATGCCCATTTTACAAATTTCCAGAGAGATTTTGCAAATAAAGTCGAAATTCATATTTGTAAATTTTCCCAACAACTAGACCACATATCACATGGGAAACTTATTTTCTTTTATTTTTTTGACATTTCCATCATTTTCTTTTATTTATTTTAGAACTGAAAAGGCGATCCACGCGGGGGGGGGGGGGTGCATTCGGGAACTTTTGGGCCATGTTAGTAATGGCGCACCGTGGGGTGGTGCGCCATTGATAGTTAAACTAGTAATGGCGCACCACACCCACTGTCCACAGGTGCGCCATTACTAACAAATTTTTTTATTTTTTTATTTTTTTTCAAAACTACTAATGGCGCACGGTGGGTGTGGTGCGCCATTACTATGTCAACATAGTAATGGCGCACCACACCTGCTGTGTGCCATTAGTAGTTTTGAAAAAATTAATTTTTTTTACTAAAGGCGCACCGTGGGATGTGGTGCGCCATTAGTATTTGCAAACTAATGGCGCACCAACACATGATGCGCCATTAGTATTTAGTAATGGCGCACCACATGTACAGTGCGCCATTAGTGTCCATCCCATCTATAGCCCTTTTCCTAGTAGTGGGAATACCCAGGTGGTCTTTGCTAGCGATCGTTATTCCTGTTTTACATACCTGCATGCAGCCCGCTCTTGGTAATGGCATGTCAAATAGCCTTATTTTCTTATTGCGCTACTTGTACACATACGCCTTGACGTATTAATCAAATTACAATGGAAAACAATTTGTAGCGTCCGCTCTTTACTTAATGTTTTCCTTGTCTTTGTATTTATCGCATTCGTACATTCTGGTACGCTTTAATTCGCGAGGGGCTTCAGTGTACCCGATAACACGGCAAGAAAGTCTGAACACTTTATAGTATAGTTCGGCACCCCTAACTTATAGCATTATATGCATCAGCTCTGAATCATGTCTTTGGTCAAATATTGGGTTTGCCCGGATCCCATGTTTTGTTACCTTACGTTCCGCTATATCGGCTAAGGTGGCACAGGGAGAACTACTGCGATTGTGTCCCGGTTCTCCCGGACGGGCACCTCAGTAGAGAAAGCCGAAAACTAACTGTCATGATGCGGCGAGAGTTGGTCGCTGTTCGAGAGGTTGCAAATCTTGAAAGATTTTTTCCGCTTTATGCGAGGAATCGGTTCTTGTCCGATTTAGGCGTGTATAGTGCCCCAAGTTCGGCCTTCCGAATACGAGGGGCTACGCCAAAATTTAAAATTATAAAACTCCTATGGATAATTGAGGGTGATAAATTTGTATAGTCCGATTGCCTTGTTAGTTGAGCTAAACACCTCCTTAAAGGACCAAAGACTTGGATAAAGAGAGTTTAGATTTATCTCGAACACCCCTATACTAGCTACATGGGGGGCAGAAGCCGACGACTGGCCAACTCTCTGATTTCATAAACGGTCGCACACGAGGTAAAATTTTAAATAAACAAGCAATATATTGCATAACGAACTTGTTTTATATTACAGGATAGGATAAAACGAATGTATTCATTCAAAGATTACATCCTTTGCACATTTCTTTGCCACAAGGCGGGATCCCTCTAAGAAACTGTCATAGTATAGTTCAGGTCGATGGAGCTCCTTGCCCTTTGGCGGACCCTTGGTCATCAGCGTCATGGCGTCCATCTTCACCCAATGCATCTTTGCATGGGCAAAGGCCATCCACGCACCTTCAATGCAAAACGGCCGCTTTATGACTTCAAGTCGTGGGCAGGCACTCAAAAGCTGCTTCACGAGTCCAAAGTAGCTACTAGGCATGGGCTCGGCAGGCCATAACCGGACTATGAGGTCCTTCATGGCCAGTTCGGCCGCCTTATGCAGCTCGACCAGCTGCTTCAGCTGGTCGCTCAAAGGCATCGGATGTTCTGGTCCAAGGTATTGAGACAAGAACAACTTCTCCGTCGGGCTCCCTTCTTCGGCTCGGTAGAACTCTGCAGCAACTGATATGCTGCGTGGCAGATCCGCAAATGCTCCTGGAGAACTCCAAATTTGGGTAAGTAAAAAGAATGTCTCCTTCACATGCTTGCTTTGCATAACAAAAGCCTTACCCGACGCAATCTTCTTGGCCGCTTGGACCTCCTTGAGAGCCCTCTGGGCTTCAGCTCTGGCGTCTTGCGCGCTCTGGAGGGCCTTGGCAAGCTCGGACTCGTGAGTCTTAGAGTCACGCCCCATGGATTCGTACTTCTTGACGACATCCTGGAGCTCTTGCTGAAACTCGTGAACACGGGCCTCCTACTTCTCGCACGCGGCGCGTTCCTTGGCCGCTTTGTCTTCGGCCTCGGTTAAAGCCTTCTTAAGGGCCGACACCTCGGTCGTGGCCCTAACAAAGTTCATGATTCTTTAATAAGCATGAACCATTTATCCTTCATAAATATACATGCTGGGTATTTACATACCTTGGCTTTCTTCCATCTGCCTCTTCACAAGACTGAGCTCTCCCTCGGTCCGCTCCAGGTTCTGCTTTAGTCCAAAGAGCTCTGTTGTACGAGCGGCAGCTGCCAGTAGCGACGCCTGCTTATTCACATGGACATCTGATGTTAGACTCCTGCGAATATTATTTGATCCTCTGTTCGGCTTTTTCTTTTCGAACACCAAACAGAGCATCAGGGGCTACTGTCTACACAGTGATATTTTCTCACAATTTTATTACTTACCTCAAAGCCTGTTAGAAGGCTAGCGGAGGCTTCGGTCAGACCGCTCTTAGCGGACTGGATCTTCTCGAGCACCATACTCATAAGAGTACGGTGTTTTTCATTAATGAAAGTGTCACGAAGCGCTTCCAGCAAGCTATCCGGTGCCTCTAGTTGGACAGAGGTCACCGGTACAGGCGGCTCACCTCCCTTGTTCGGGAGAGGTTGCCTGCTTGAATCCGGAGCCACTTGGGTCTCCGGAGCCGTATTCGGTTGGGGGCCAAACTGGCTGCCGCCCCCGTCATCGGTGTCCGTGGGGGTCTTTCCCCCCATGGTCTCCCCTTGGACTGGTATCCTTCGAGATAACACCTCGGTGTTGTACGGGGCCTTGGCGGAGGAGGCCGTCGGAAGGGATAGGCTAGTCATCGGCGACGGGTCCAGTGATCCCTCCGATGAGGAGGATATCTCAATGTTGGACTTGGCTGGAATACAGGTGCAGGTCTGGCACGTTAAAAATTGATAAAGTGAAAAGGCCGGAAATACTACCATGTCCGGATACTTACGATTTGGCCAGGGGCTTGACCCTGGGCTCCCACTCCTCACTGTTGTTGGTGGCTGCGACGGAGTAGACTGGGAGGGAGGGTTTTCCTTTCTTGGACGCCTTGGCCTCCCCATGCGTGGAGGCCTGCCTCTTCTTCCTCCCCCCTTTAGGGGGGGGGGGGGTTTCCTCCTCCTCGTCGTCCTCGACGGAGGAGTGCGTGTTGGTGTCTTCGGACGTCACGTCAGAAGCACCCTTTGCACCGGAAACCCTCTCTGGTCCCCGTAACCGCCTTCTTGGCTTTCTTCTCCGGCACCTCATAGGGCTCCGGAAACAGCATCCTCGTCAGGAGAGGCGTTTCTGGATCTTCTAGTAGCGGAGCCGGACAGTTAATCTGCTCCACTATCGTTACCCAAGCCTGAAAGATTGGCATGGAGGCTTAGGGTCCTCCTGCAGATGAGCTAGTAAAAGATACATCTTGCAATCATGAAAACTTACCGGATTATCCCGACGTTTTGCACTGAGCCCGCGATTTTCGGTCGTGGGCGGTGGAACCTCCCCGGCCTTAAAGAGCACCTTCCAGACGTCTTCGTGCGTCGTGTCGCAGAGCTCCAGTAGCGTCTGGTGCTCGGCCGGATCGAACTCCCACAAATTACAGGCCCGATCCTGGCATGGAAGAATCCGGCGGAAGAGCATAACCTGGATCACGTCGACAAGCTTGATTTCCTTGCTTATTATGTTCTGGATACATGACTGGAGCCCAGTCAGTTCTGCCGCTGAGCACCAGGACAAGCCCTTCTCTTGCCAGGAGGTGAGCTGCATGGGGACGCCGGAACCGAGTTCGGGGGTCACGGCCCAGTTGGTGCCGCGCGGCTCGCTGATATAGAACCACCCCGATTGCCACTCCTTCACGGTCTCCACAAAGGAGCCTTCGGGCTAGGTGACATTGGGCATCTTGCCCACCATGGCGCCTCCGCACTCCGCTTGTTGGCCGCTCACTACCTTTGGCTTCACGTTAAAGGTCTTCAGCCATAGGCCAAAGTGAGGTGGGATACGGAGAAAATCCTCGCACACGACAATAAATGCCGAGATGTTGAAGATGGAGTTGGGGGCTAAATCATGGAAGTCTAGCCCGTAGTGAACATTAGTCCGCGGATGAACGGGTGGAGGGGGAATCCCAGCCCGCGGACAAAGTGGGAGAGAAACACTACCCTTTCCTGGGGCTCTGGGCTGGGGATGATCTGCCCCTTGGCTGGAAGCCGATGAGCTATGTCTTTGACCAAGTATCCGGCCTCCCGGAGCTTCTTGATGTCCTCCTTCTGGACGCAGGAGGCCATCCACTTGCCTCCCGCTCCGGACATGTTCGGAATGTTTTTGCGGAAAAGGCGAAAGCTTGGTTGTTGGAGCTCGAGAATGGATGAGCGATGGAAGGAGAACGCGTGGGTGAAAGAGGGAAATCCTCATCACTTTATAAAGGCTGTAAAATCATGCGCCTCCCCACAAGCCTTAAAACTCGCTTATTCCCCATGCGCCGTGCTAATAGCGCGGTTGGGTTACCCATGCCCGTATTGATGAGAATCCCGTAATAAGGGGACACGATCTTTGCTTTGACAAGACGTGCCAATAAAACCGCCTCGCGAAATGTGTAGAAAAACGGTTCGAATAATAACCGGCCCGTGGCGTGATGCCACGCTATGGAAAAGATGTCAGCAGATTAGACTCGTGGAATATTGTTCTCTCTACGGTGGTATGAATTTGTTTTGCAGAGCCGGACGCGATTCTCGTGTTCAAAGATCTACTTTGGAGTATTCGGAGAAGGAACTCGCCTTGCAATGCCGAGACAATCTGTGCGCCGGACTCAATCGTCATTTAAGCCTGGTTCAGGGGCTACTGAGGGAGTCCTGGATTAAGGGGTCCTCGGACAAACGTACTATATACTTTAGCCGGACTATTTGGCTATGAAGATACACGATAGAAGACATCGTCCTGTGTCCGGGTGGAACTCTCCTTTGCGTGGAAGGCAAGCTTGGCGATTCGGATATGTAGATTCCCTTCTCTGTAACCGACTCTGTGTAACACCCCCTCCGTGTCTATATAAACCGAAGGGTTTAGTCCATAGGACAACAAAAATCATAATCATAGGCTAGCTTCTAGGATTAGCCTCTAAGATCTCGTGGTAGATCAACTCTTGAAATACTCATATCATCAAGATCAATCAAGTAGGAAGTTGGGTATTACCTCCATAGAGAGGGCCCGAACCTTGGTAAACATCGTGTCCCCCGCCTCATGTTACCATTAGCCTTAGACGCATAGTTTGGGACTCCTACCCAAGATCCTCCGGTTTGGACACCGACACCAGTAGCTATGTGTTTGATCTCTCTCTCTCTCTCTCTCTCTTGTTCTTGATTTGGCACGATCTTGATGTATCACGAGCTTTGCTATTATAGTTAGATCTTATGATGTTTCTCCCCCTCTACTCTCTGGTAATGGATTAAGTTTTCCCTTCGAAGTTATCTTATCGGATTGAGTCTTTAAGGATTTGAGAACACTTGATGTATGTCTTGCCGTGCTTATCTGTGGTGACAATGGGATATTCACATGATCTACTTGATGTATGTTTTGGTGATCAATTTGCGGGTTCAGTGAACTTATGCATAGGGGTTGGGACACGTTTTCGTCTTGACTCTCCGGTAGAAACTTTGGGGCACTCTTTGAAGTACGTTGTGTTGGTTGAATTGATGAATCTGAGATTGTGTGATGCATATCGTGTAGTCATGCCCACGGATACTTGAGGTGAGATTGGAGTATCTAGGTGACATTAGGGTTTTGGTTGATTTGTGTCTTAAGGTGTTATTCTAGTATGAACTCCATGATAGATTGAACGGAAACAATAGCTTCGTGTTATTTTACTACGGACTCTTACATAGATCGATAAGAAAGGATAACTTTGAGGTGGTTTCATACCCTACAATAATCTATTTGTTTGTTCTTCCCTATTAGTGACTTTGGAGTGACTCTTTGTTGCATGTTGAGGGATAGTTATATGATCCAGTTATGTTACTATTGTTGAGAGAACTTGCACTAGTGAAAGTATGAACCTTGGGCCTTGTTTCCTAGCATTGCAATACCGTTTATGCTCACTTTTATCATTAGTTACCTTGCTGTTTTTATAATTTCAGATTAAAAAAGGTTATATCTACCATCCATATTGCACTTGTATCACCATTTCTTCGCCGAACTAGTGCGCCTATACAATTTACCATTGTATTGGGTGTGTTGGGAACACAACAGACTCTTTGTTATTTGGTTGCAGGGTTGTTTGAGAGAGACCATCTTCATTCTACGCCTCCCACGGATTGATAAACCTTAGGTCATCCACTTGAGGGAAATTTGGTACTGCCTTACAATCCTCTGCACTTGGAGGCCCAACAACGTCTACAAGAAGAAGGTTGTGTAGTAGACATCAGCCCATTACGCCCGGAGCCCGCGCCCGTTTCGCCCGCTACACCGCGCCCGATTTGGCACATGTGCCACTGCATGTGGGGCTCGCCCCTGTTTTAAATAAATACAAAGATTAAAAAAGTATAATTATATAAATATTTAATTAACTTAATTAATTAGCATTAATTAGCCTAATCGCATATTTAGTTGAAAACTGATTTAACTAGTCTAAGCAGTCAATGATAGGGGGCCCACCCCCTGTTGATCAGTCAAACGTTGACAACTAGGACCCCCTAGCCCACTTGTCATCCTCTGTGTACACTTCTGTGTACACAGATCTGGGTACCCCTAGCGTTCTGACAATTATTTTCGAATTAAGAATGAATCCAGAAAATGTTTAAATCTTTGGAAATTCATAGAAAATTATTCGTAACTCGGATGCAAATTTTTTCTACATGAAAGTTGCTCGGAACGACGAGACGACTCTGGATACACTCTCCGTTCGTCTGCCACACGTCCCTAGCATAGCAAACATGCAACCTTTCCCCTACGTTTCATCTGTCCGAAAATGCCTAACCCTGGGGAAACATTTCCGGATGATTTCCCCCTTCGCCGGTATTGGGGAGCACTGTGTTAGAACACCTCTAGCACCGCTTATTGTCTTGTTATGCTTATGTTTGCGTGTATTTACTATTTCTTCCCCCTCTTCTCTCCGGTAGACCCCAAGACCGCTGTTGATGTCCATGTGAGCAACTACGGCGACATGACCCTTCTTCCCTTTCAGCGGAGCTTCCAGGCAAGCCCCCCCTTCGATCATCCCGATATTGCCCGTTCCGTTCTCTCATGCTTGCATTAAATTTTGCTACTGTAATTGATTGCTCCTACACTGATGCATAGCCTACTTTTGTACCTGCTTTCGTACCTTACCTGCTTATCCTAAACTGCTTAGTATAGGTTGGTTAGTGATCCATCGGTGACCCCCACCTTGTCCTTGTTGCCCCTGCTTCATCATCGACGACATGATCAATGTGATCGACGACCAGAGCCCGACACCTCACATCACATCACGCCCCTTTTGTTGCTTGACTCTGCAGAGTTACCATCGAGTCCCGAGGGTGGTACCTCATACATCACTCCTGATGAGATCTCTGTAGTGTAGCTATTCGGTCATGGTCATCGAGGGTGATTCCTCCTTGACCACTCCCGATGGGACTCTGTCATGCAACCCCTCAAGTGTGAACCTCGATGGTGGTTCCTCTTACGTTCACCTTGATGATTACATCGAGTGGAATTCACCGAGGTTGATTCCTCAGGTTTTTCCCTTGATGTTTGGACACACGGTTACCTTGGCTTTACTTGAGACCATTGTTGAAGTCGGATCGGCCCTGAGGGGTACCCGCGAATTGATGTGAAAGTCGGGCGGGCCCGTAGAGCACCCGCGAGTTTTCCACGTGGCATGGCCGGGCAGTCTGGGCCCTTGCCGTAAGTCCACGGGACGGGGCGACGGGATCACATTATCATGAGTCTCTGCTCATCTCCGCGAGCCCCCAGTGCACTAACAGGTTTGGGTATTTGTTATGAGTTGGCCTTTGGCCTTTACGCACTAACCACTACGCGAGAATAGATATGTGCCTTGACGTCGTAGTATCAGCCGAAGCTTTGTCGGACGTCCAGTTCAGCATTGTGGCACGGTCGGATCGTGCTGGCCATCCGACGCGGTGCAGGTACACACCCTACGCACAATGAGCCGGAGTGATGTGGGCGATGGGCCCAATACCCCGGAGTGCTTAGGATGTAGACCGGCGGGGACCTCCCTGCTGAGCCTATGTAGGGCTGCGACGTGTTGATCTTCCGAGGCCGGGCATTGACTCAGAAAAGTGTGTCCGGCCAGAGTGATCGAGCGTGTTGGGTAACGTGGTGCACCCCTGCAGGGAAGATATATATTTGAATACCGTGTCCGGGGTAATGGACTTTCAGACTTGTATCCCGATCTTATATAACTAGAAACGGATAGTTGACATATGTGATGAATATGTGGCTCCGAGATTGCTTTCCTGCAGGGAATTGGGAAAGAATCTCTGGGCGCCGATGTTACAACATGCTTGTTTAATATTAAAATGCTATTATTTACTCTTCTACATGCTGCAAGATGCTTGGGGCTGCTTGAAGATGCTAGTCTACGTTAGGCTAGGACTTCCCCTCTATTCTGTATTCTGCAGTTCAGTCCACAGATACAACCCTTCCATTTGATACCAATGCATACTTAGTATAGATCTAATGCGTGCGAGTACTTTGGATGAGTACTCACGGTTGCTTTGCTACCCCTTTTCCCCCTTTTTTCTTCTGTTCGGTTGATGCAACCAGATGATGGATCCCTGGAGCCAGATGCCACCGCCGATGGATGCTACTACGTGAAGACCGCTGACGACCTGGAGTAGTTAGGAGGTCCCAGGAAGGAGGCCTTGCCTCTTCGATTGTGTTGCTTTTGTGCTAGCCTTCTTAAGGCATCCTTGTTTAACTTATGTTTGTACTCAGATATTGTTGCTTCCGAAGACTCTTGTGTATTGAGCTTTTGTATTCGAGCCTTCGAGGCCCCTGGCTTGTAATATGAAGCTTGTATGTCTTTCTTTTGTGTTTAGACTTGTGTTGTGATATCTTCCCGTGAGTCCCTGATCTTGATCGTACACGTTTGCGTGTATGATTAGTGTATGATTGAATCGGGGGCGTCACACTCCACCCCCTCGCCCCCCTTCTGGTGCTGATCGTCCACCTCTCCCTCTGCCACCACCACCTTCCCCACGACCACCACGACCACGAGCTTCGGATGTACCTCTCCCCCTTCCAGAACCTGTCCATTCACCACCTCACCCACCACCATCACCTCCATTGGGTTCATTATTCCAGTGTAACCAGTCCCCCCATTCACAAGTACTTGGGTCATGTATGCCATCTCCACATTCCTCGACAACGTGCCCCAAACAGCCACAGAAAAAACAAAAATCTGGCAGCTTCTCATAACTAACAGGGTGCTTCTTCCTCTCTTTCAACGTGATTGGCACAAATCTCACAAGTGGTTCATTGACATTAAAATACACTCTCACACGCAAATAGCTAGAAGGATTTACCTTCCCTTCATTAACAATGACAGTGAAAGTTGGGTTCCCCACTTTCTTCGCAACCTTCTCTGCAAGCTCCTTTTTCCGTGTCAAACCATCTGGCAGACCTTTGATTCTTGCCCATAAAGGATACATATCTGGTGCATATTCAACATTGTTCGTAAACCCATCATATTCAACAAGGACAACTGTATCTCTTCCAAACGGCCATTGTCCTCCTTCCATCACTCGCTTCCAGTCACCGAACAATGGCACTGAGCCAAAAACAGATTCGGGCCCTTAATATTGAAGGTCACACCTTGTGCGCAGACCCAAGCGTTCCTCATGGAATTCAACAAACCAACATGACTAAAATGCCTCATTGTATGAATCCTAAATAGGGCCAACCATCAAACCTCCTTGATCAGATCTTCAACCTCTCAAGATAGGTCCAAATCTTCTCCTTCCCCACCATGCAGATTCATACCTTCGAAAGAATCCTCTATAGTTGGTTCCGGGCCATGGTGATCCCAATGCCCCTCGTCTTCTTCCTCAAGATCTGTTTCTGCCATGTTCGTCTGCACCCCCACATCATCCCCTTCAATCGTACATTTGACCTGACCTCTCCCTGCTCCAGGTCTACCCAGCATCTCGTCATCAGATTGCTTCTCCATCACCAATTCCTTCGAATCCCCCCCAGCCAGCACTCCACCAGAATCACCCATGCCACCCCCGGTCCTGATCAGCATGGACGTGGGTCACGAAACGCTCGCGAGAACTAGTCAAATCAGTGGTGAAAACGTGGACTCCGACGGCACCGTCGGAGGACAGGGTAGGTGAAGGAAATATGCCCTAGAGGCAATAATAAAGTTATTATTTATTTCCTTATTTCATGATAAATGTTTATTATTCATGCTAGAATTGTATTAACCTGAAACTTAGTACATGTGTGAATACATAGACAAACAGAGTGTCACTAGTATGCCTCTACTTGACTACCTCGTTGAATCAAAGATGATTAAGTTTCCTAGCCATAGACATGAGTTGTCATTTGATTAACGGGATCACATCATTAGGAGAATGATGTGATTGACTTGACCCATTATGTTAGCTTAACACTTGATCGTTTAGTATGTTGCTATTGCTTTCTTCATGACTTATACATGTTCCTATGACTATGAGATTATGCAACTCCCGTTTACCGGAGGAACACTTTGTGTGCTACCAAATGTCACTAGTTAACTGGGTGATTATAAAGGTGCTCTACAGGTGTCTCCGAAGGTACTTGTTGAGTTGGCGTATTTAGAGATTAGGATTTGTCACTCCGATTGTCGGAGAGGTATCTATGGGCCCTCTCGGTAATGCACATCACTATAAGCCTTGCAAGCAATGTGACTAATGAGTTATTTGCGGGATGATGCATTAGGAATGAGTAAAGAGACTTGCCGGTAACGAGATTGAAATAGGTATAGAGATACCGACTATCGAATCTCGGGCAAGTAACATACCGATGACAAAGGGAACAACGTATGTTGTTATGCGGTTTGACCGATAAAGATCTTCATAGAATATATGGGAGCCAATATGAGCATCCAAGTTCCGCTATTGGTTATTGACCGGAGACGTGTCTCAGTCATGTCTACATAGTTCTCGAACCCGTAGGGTCCGTATGCTTAAAGTTCGATGACGATTATATTATGAGTTTATGAGTTTTGATGTACCGAAGGTAGTTCTAAGTCCCGGATGAGATCAGGGATATGACGAGGAGTCTCGAAATGGTCGAGACGTGAAGATCGATATATTGGACGACTATATTTGGACACCGTGATGGTTCGGGTGAGATCGGGATAATACCGGAGCATCGGGAGGTTATCGGAACCCCCTGGGAGGTATATGGGCCTTAATGGGCTTTATTGCAAACGAGGGGAAAGGAGCAAGGAGGCGCCCCCAAGCCCAATCCTAATTGGGAGGCGCCCCCCAAGCCCAATCCGACTGGGAGGCGCCCGTTCCTTCCTCCCTCCTTCCTCTTCCTTCCCTCTCCCTCTCCAAGTAGGAAAAGGAGGAGTCCTACTCCCGGTGGGAGTAGGACTCCCCCCTCTTGGGCACGCCTCCTCCTCCTGGCAGGCCCTCTCCTCCCCTCCTTTATATACGGAGGGGGGGGGACCCCATACACATAACAATTGATCCCTTGGATCTCTTAGCCGTGTGCAGTGATCCCCTCCACCATAGTCCACCTCGATAATATTGTAGCGGTGCTTCGGCGAAGCCCTGCGTCGGTAGAACATCATCATCGTCACCACGCCATCGTGCTGACGGACCTCTTCCTCAAAGCTCGGCTAGATCGGAGTTCGAGGGATGTCATCGAGCTGAACGTGTGTTGAACTCGGAGGTGCCGTATGTTTGGTACATGGATCGGTCGGATCGTGAAGACGTACGACTACATCAACCGCGTTGTGCTAACGCTTCCGCTTTCGGTCTACGAGGGTACATGGATAACACTCCCCCCTCTCGTTGCTATGCATCACCATGATCTTGCGTGTGCGTAGGAAATTTTTGAAATTACTACATTACCCAACAGTGGCATTAGAGCCAGGTTTTATGTGTAGATGTTATATGCACGAGTAGAACACAAGTGAGTTGTGGGCGATACAAGTCGTACTGCTTACCAGCATGTCATACTTGGTTCAGCGGTATTGTTGGATGAAGCGGCCCGGACCGACATTACGCGTACGCTTACGCGAGACTGGTTCCACCGACGTGCTTTGCACATAGGTGTCTGGCAGGTGTCAGTTTCTATAACTTTAGTTGAATTAAGTGTGGCTATGCCCGGTCCTTCATAAGGTTAAAACAGCACTAACTTGACAAACTATGATTGTGGTTTTGATGCGTAGGTAAGAACGGTTCTTGCTCAGCCCGGAGCAACCACGTAAAACTTGCAACAACAAAGTAGAGGACGTCTAACTTGTTTTTGCAGGGCATGTTGTGATGTGATATGGTCAAGACGTGATGCTATATTTTATTTTTATGAGATGATCATGTGTTTTAACCAAGTTATCGGCAACTGACAGGAACCATATGGTTGTCGCTTTATTGTATGCAATGCAATCGCCCTGTAATTGCTTTACTTTATCACTAAGCAGTAGCGATAGTCGTAGAAGCAATAGTTGGTGAGACAGCAACGATGCTACGATGGAGATCAAGGTGTCGCGCTGGTGATGATGGTGATCCTGACGGTGCTTCGAAGATGGAGATCACAAGCACAATATGATGATGGCCATATCATATCACTTATATTGATTGCATGTTATGTTTATCCTTTATGCATCTTATCTTGCTTTGATTGACGGTAGCATTGTAAGATGATCTCTCACTAAATTTCAAGATAAAAGTGTTCTCCCTGAGTATGCACCATTGCCAAAGTTCGTCATGCCCAGACACCACGTGATAAGCTCTACGTCCATCTATAACGGGTGCAAGCCAGTTTTGCACACGCAGAATACTCAGGTTAAACTTGACGAGCCTAGCATATGCAGATATGGCCTCGGAACACTGAGACCGAAAGGTCGAGCGTGAATCATATAGTAGATATGATCAACATAGTGATGTTCACCATTGAAAACTACTCCATTTCATGTGATGATCTGTTATGGTTTAGTTGATTTGGATCACGTGATCACTTAGATGATTAGAGGGATGTCTATCTAACTGGGAGTTCTTAAGTAATATGATTAATTGAACTTTAATTTATCATGAACTTAGTCCTGGTAGTATTTTGCAAATTATGTTGTAGATCAATAGCTCACGTTATAGCTTCCCTATGTTTTTATATGTTCCTAGAGAAAAATTTGTTGAAAGATGTTAGTAGCAATGATACGGACTTGGTCCGTGATCTGAGGTTTATCCTCATTGCTGCACAGAAGAATTATGTCCTTGATGCACCGCTAGGTGACAGACCTATTGCAGGAACAGATGCAGACATTATGAACGTTTGGCTAGCTCAATATGATGACTACTTGGTAGTTTAGTGCACCATGCTTTACGGCTTAGAATCGGGATTTCAAAGACGTTTTGAACGTCATGGACCATATGAGATGTTCCAGGAATTGAAGTTAATATTTCAAGTAAATACCCGAGTTGAGAGATATGAAGTCTCCAACAAGTTCTATAGCTAAAAGATGGAGGAGAATTGCTCAACTAATGAGCAAGTGCTTAGATTGTCTGAGTACTACAACGCTTGAAACAAGTGGGAGTTAACCTTCCAGATAAGATAGTGATTGACAGAGTTCTCTAGTCACCGTCACCAAGTTACTGGAACTTGGTGATGAACTATAGTATGCAAGGGATGACGAAAATGATTCCCGAGCTCTTCGTGATGCTGAAATCGACGAAGGTAGAAATCAAGAAAGAGCATCAAGTGTTGATGATTGACAATACCACTAGTTTCAAGAAAAAGTCAAAGGAAAAGAAAGGGAACTTCAAGTAGAATGGCAAGAAAGTTGTCACTCCCGTCAAGAAGCCCAAAGCTGGACCAAAACCTGAAACTGAGTGCTTCTACTGCAAAGGAAATAGTCACTGGAAGCGGAAATGCCCTGAATATTTGGTGGATAAGAAGGATGGCAAAGTGAACAAGGGTATATTTGATATACAGGATATTAATGTGTACCTTACTAGTGTTTATAGTAGCCCCTGAGTATTTGATACTTGTTCGGTTGCTAAGATTAGTAACTCGAAACAGGAGTTACAGAATAAATAGAAACTAGTTGAGAGTGAAGTGTCGATGTGTGTTGGAAGTGGTTCCAAGATTGATATGATCATCATCGCACACTCCCTATACTTTCGGGATTAGTGTTGAACCTAAATAAATGTTATTTGGCATTTTGCGTGGAGCATGAATATGATTTGATCATGTTTATTGGAATATGGTTATTCATTTAAAGTCAGAGAATAATTGTTGTTCCGTTTATATGAATAAAAACTTTGAAAGGTAATACACCCAATGAAAATATTTTGTTGGATCTCGATCGTGGTAATACACATATTCATAATATTGATGCCAAAAGATGCAAAGTTGATAATGATAGTGCAACTTATTTGTGGCACTACCGTTTGGGTCATATCGGTGTAAAGCGCATGAAGAAACTCCATAAAGATGGATTTTTGAACCACTTGATTATGAATCATTTGATGCTTGCGAACTGTGCCTTATGGGCAAGATGACTAAAACTCCGTTCTCCGGAACAATGGAACGAGCTAGTGACTTATTGGAAATAATACGTACCGATGTATGCGGTCCGATGAGTGTTGATGCTCGTGGCGGGTATCATTATTTTCCGACCTTCACAAGATGATTTGAGCAGATATGAGTATATCTACTTAATGAAACACAAGTCTGAAACATTTGAAAAGTTCAAATAAATTCATAATGAAGTGAAGAATCATCGTAACATGAAAATAAAGTTTCTACGATCTGATCGTGGAGGAGAATATTTGAGTTATGAGTTTGGCCTTCATGTAAAACAATGTGGAATAGTTTGACAGTTCACACCACCTGGAACACCACAGCGTTATGGTGTGTCCGAACGTCGTACCCGCGCTTTATTGGATATTGTGCGATCTATAATGTCTCTTATCGGTTTACCACTATCGTTTTGGGGTTATGCATTAGAGACATCTGCATTCACTTTAAATAGGGCACCATCAAAATCCGTTGAGACGAAGCCTTATGAACTGTGGTTTGGCAAGAAACCAAAGTTGTCGTTTCTTAAAGTTTGGGGCTGCGATGCTTATGTGAAAAAGCTTCAAACTGATAAGCTCGAACCCAAATCGGAGAAGTGCGTCTTCATAGAATACCCAAAGGAAACTGTTGGGTACACCTTCTATCATAGATCCGAAGGCAAGATATTCGTTGCTAAGATGGATCCTTTCTAGAGAAGGATTTTCTCTCGAAAGAAGTGAGTGGGAGGAAAGTAGAGCTTAATAAGGTAATTGCACGTTCTCCCGAATTGGAAAGTAGTCCATCACAGAAATCAGTTCCACTGATTCCTACACCAATTAGTGAGGAAGCTAATGATGATGATCATGAAACTTCAGATTAAGTTACTACACAACCGCGTAGGTCTTCCAAAGTACAGTCCGCACGAGAGTGGTACGGTAATCCTGTTCTAGAAGTCTTGTTACTAGACCATGATGAACCTACGAACTATGAGGAAACGATGATGAGCCCAGATTCCGCGAAATGGCTTGAGGCCATGAAATCTGAGATAGGATCCATGTATAATAACAAAGTATGGACTCTGGTTGACTTGCTCGATGAACAGCAAGCCAAGTTATATAAATGGATCTTCAAGAGGAAGACGTACACTGATAGTAGTGTTACTATCTACAAAGCTCGACTTGTTGCGAAAGGTTTTCGACAAGTTCAAGGTGTTGAATATGATGAGATTTTCTCACTCGTAACGATGCTTAAGTCTGTCTGAATCATGTTAGCAATTGCCACATTTTATGAAATCTGGCAAATGGATGTCAAAACTGCATTCCTTAATTGGATATTTCTTAAAGAAGTGTTGTATATGATACAACCAGAAGGTTTTGTCAATCCTAAAGGTGCTAACAAAATGTGCAAGCTCCAGGGATCCATCAATGGACTTGTGCAAGCATCTCAGAGTTTGAATATACGCTTTGATGAATTGATCAAAGCATATGGTTTTATACAGACTTTTAGACAGACCTGTATTTACAAGAAAGTGAGTGGGAGCACTACAGCCTTTCTGATAAGTATATGTGAATGACATTGCTTCGTGCCCTCCCACTCAGTCCTCCCCTTGATGGTGCTCGTTGCATCTACAACGAACCTGAGCTTTCAAATCACTACATGCAAGTGCTGATGAAGCCTTTGAAGCCAGGATAGGCACCTCGAACCAAATTCTTCGTCAAGGAATTACTGTATGTGCCTCGGACTGTCTATTGCATTCCGACGAAGAAAATTAGTCCTATCAAAGGCCACGACTCAAATGATGAAGAAGTCATTGGCATCATGAAGAATATGATTTTCAATATCATTCATGGCGTTCCCGTAAACTTCCATGATTTCTTCATGAGGACTCTGGCAAACATTGCTATGTCACCTTTTGAGTTGAAGCCTTATGCACCATGGATTATGAGGTTCATCAGGACAAGGTCTTCACTCAATTACAAGGTTGATACTCTGAACCACTGCAGCTACTTGCCTCCAATTGAAGTCCTGAAACGGACATTCTCCTCAGCTGATGACACGGGCAAGGCAACTGTTGTGATAGATGAAGGCATTCGTCCATTGGATGGTCAATTTTGCAAAGCTGCATCCTACTCCACCAATGATGACTCTGCCACACATGACTCTGCCGCCAATACCTCAGCCAAGCAAAATCCTCAAGCCACAGCACCCAGGGTGATGACTGATCATGAGTTACTCCTCAGTCTTCATCAGAAGGTTGATCGCAATCATAAATGGGTCAAGCGTCAGTTTGGTTCAATTCTTCACAACATGACCTCAACACACAATGTAGTGAAGAAAAGCCAATACTACCTCCATGAAACCTTCAACCGCACCTGGGTTGTTCTTTCTAATGTCTACAGCGCAGAAGAACTGAAGACAATGGGTCTCAAGGAAGAATTTGACTGGTCTGTACCTCCACCGAAGAAATTCAACAAGGTCAAGGTTCCTTCCTTGGTAGCAGCTCCTCTTCTTCATCGCGCGACACTGATGAAAATGAAGACTTGGACGACACTGCGGTAGGCCCTACTACGACAACCGACCCCGACAACGCTGGCGCTCCTTCATCAACTTGAAATTCTTCAGGGGCGTTAGTCCTCAGTTTCAAACCTCTTGGTTATTTGATGACAAAGGGGGAGAAATGTGAGTTGGTCTTCAAGCGGGTCTATTTTAACGCCCATATACAACTCGTTTTTTTGCTAAGTTACAACTCTCGTTCTTCTGAAACTTTATTGGATCGAGTTGTAATCTTAAACCCGATGGTGCTCTGATACTTTTGATGTGTTCCTCTGCATGCTTTTTCCTCATTATATGTTAATACACGCATGTTGAACTACATCAGTCACCATATTTCATCATGCATTTCAAATTCTTCATATTATATGTCAAATGCGTGTATTAATTACAAGATATAGGGGGAGATCTCCATGATTCAACTCTTCAAACATGCAATGCCTCAAAAGCAAAATTCCTCACTATGCACATCTTTAGGGGGAGTTCTTCTATATCTTGCAATCAAATTCCTCAATATCAGTATTTACACTTCATATGTTTATCCCCGTTGAAAACTTAACCTATATTGTCATCAATCACCAAAAAGGGGGAAATTGTAAGTGCATCTAGTGCCCTTAGTGATTTTGGTGTATTGAAGACTTATAGGTTAAGGGACTAATGTGTTTATGAGTGTACACAGGTCTATAAGTCTATGAGGAGTTTGACATTTCTGAGAGAAAGTCGACCCCTAAAAATGAAGTTCTTCGATCAAGACTTTGATATTCTGAAGGCTTTCTGAAGACTTTGAAAGTGAAGAAATTGGTGTGACCTTGAAGACTTGGTATTCATTTGAGGAACATGAAGCGTGAAGGCTTTTGTTTTCGTAGTTTCGTTTTCTCTTTCTTGAGTCATAGGAAACACCGTCTTTGTTAAAGGGGTCGAGGAAATACTAAGGAAAAATTTCCATGTGATGCTCAACTCAAAATCCTACACCTACCAATCCCTTTGAGTGAAGCCTTTGGAAATCTCATACAGCTCAGTCAATTTCTTCAATGTGAGACGAAGTTCTTCCGTCACGAGGAATTTGTTCTGACCGAGGAGTTAGGAATTCGCCGGTCTTGAGTTGCCTACAAGTGAGGAACATGATAGCCCCGAGGAATTTGAGAGTCAAATTTCCGACCGTTCTTTGTCTTTGCACGCATGACTGTCCCAAAATATCTTATCCACCTAATGGTCATATCATTGAAGGGCATTTATGTCTTATCATGTCGGGCTGCTCCCTAGGCTATAAATAGCCGCCCCTACAACCACTAGCTGGTTGGCTGCTCCGAAGAACTTGACACTTGTCATTTGAGAGCAACCCATCCTCCGAGGACTTTGAGCAAAAATCATCGCGTGAGGAAAAACCAAAAACCAAACCCCTACAAACCAAAAGTGATTGAGCATCACTGAAGAGATTGATCGTGCATGGATCCGACGCTTGTTACCTTTGAAGACTGTGCTTCTTCCAGACGGTTAGGCGTCATGGTCTAGAGCATCCAAGAGGAATTTTGGATCGCCGAGTGACCAAGTCTGTGAAGGTTTGGAAGTCGCCTGAACACTTACCACGAGTGATTGGACGAGGTATGTGTGACCTTAGTTCAAGGAGAATACGGTGAGGACTTGGTGTCCTGAGCTGCGTGCTCGGTATTTGGTTGTCTTGAGGACTGTGTCCTCGAGTTTAAATACTCAGCCGCTCCAACGGGCATACAACCGAGACAGCAGTTGGGAACTGGCCTACCAAATCATTGTCTTCACCAACCTAACTGGTTATATTTCCTCAACTCTTTCATTTCCTCATTCTTTGTGTTGAGTGTTCGTTCATATCTGTGTTTGAAGACTTTCATGAAGACTTTCTCAATTTCCTCAGTTCAATTCTTGATCTATTTGTCTTCATCTTGTGCTATCCTGTGTTTACGCTTTCTGTACTCTTTGATTGTCTTCATTTCATCATGATGACCATGGCCGCATTCTCTTATGCTTACTTCTGAGTACTTATTCCGCTGCAAGTAGTTCTTCACTTAGGAATTTCCTCACCGGCAAATTCCTCATTGAAGAATTCATAAAAATCGCCTATTCACCCCCCCCTCTAGTCGATACAACAAACTTTCAGTTCATGATGGCTCCGGTAACCCATTAATGCCGGTACAAGAAGAGGGCTATGTTCATGATGGCTCCGGTGACCCAATGGAGGTACAAGAAGGAGACCGTGCTGACTGGTCCGATGACCGAACCGAGTCCGGCCAGGTATATATATATTAGTTAAGCCCGTGCTGACTAGTTAATTGATGCATTCATTGTTTTCATATGTACACATATTAATTAATCGTATTTCTTATTTTTCTCTAGCCCTCCAGATCGAGCTCAACTTCGGTAACGAAAAGAGGCCCGAAGAAAAAGTTGCGCTCGGATGAAAGGTTTGAGATCACAGCAATCGCGCGCGATGGCAAGCCGATTGAACCCATCCGGACAAGGGGTGCATTTCGTGCTCAGTGCGAGGTTCTTGTTAGGGACAAGATCCCTGTCGGTGTCAAAACCGGCGGATCTCGGGTAGGGGGTCCCGAACTGTGCGTCTAGGCGGATGGTAACAGGAGACAAGGGACACGATGTTTTTACCCAGGTTCGGGCCCTCTCGATGGAGGTAATACCCTACTCCTGCTTGATTAATATTGATGATATAGGAAGTACAAGAGTAGATCTACCACGAGATCAAGGAGGCTAAACCCTAGAAGCTAGCCTATGGTATGATTGTTGTTCGTCCTACGGATTAAAACCCTCATGTTTATATAGACACCGGATAGGTTAGGGTTACACAGAGTCGGTTACAATGGTAGGAGATCTACATATCCGTATCGTCAAGCTTGCCTTCCACGCCAAGGAAAGTCCCATCCGGACACGGGACGAAGTCTACAATCTTGTATCTTCATAGTCTTGGAGTCCGGCCGTGATAATAGTTCGGCTATCCGGACACCCCTAGTCCAGACTCCTCGGTAGCCCCCTGAACCAGGCTTCAATGACGAGTCCGGGCGCGCATATTGTCTTTGGCATTGCAAGGCGGGTTCCTCCTCCGAATACTTCATAGAAGGTTTTGAACACCGAGGATAGTGTCCGCTCTGCAAAACAAGTTCCACATACCACCGTAGAGAGAATAACTTTTGCACAGATCTGCTGGCGTATTCCGCGGGCGTGACATCACACCACGGCCAGGCCTTTATATGAATCGTTTTTACCGTTCCACCTTAGCGGCGTTTAGCGAGGCGGTTTCCTGGAACGTCTTATCAAAGCATAGATCGTGCCCCTTATTCCGGGATTCTCATCAATACGGACGTGGGTAACCCATCCGCGCCATTGATTACGGCGCTTGGGAGATAAGCGAAGTTTTACCAGGCTGGTGGGGACGATAGCTCCGTCCGTCCATATAAGGGGATAAGGATCCACCTTTTTCACCTACGCCTTCTTCCCCCTTTGCTCCTCCATTTCCGCGCACTCGAGCTCTAGCGCCCAGGTCCGCGCATTCCTCCTCAACCTTCTCCAACCATGTCAGGAGCGGGAGGCAGATGGATGGCGTCCTCCGTCACGGAGGAGCACATCACAAGACTGCGGGAGGCCGGATACTTGTCCGGCGATATCGCGCACAGGCTTCCCAACGCGGGTCAGCTCATTCCAACCCCCAGGCCCCATGAGAGGGTGGTGTTTCTCCCCCACTTCCTCCGCGGACTAGGTTTTCCACTTCACCCATTTGTCCGGGGGCTCATGTTCTACTACGGCCTGGACTTCCTTGACCTGGCCCCGAATTTCGTCCTCAACATCTCGGCGTTTATCGTCAGTGCGAAACCTTCCTCTGCATCCAGCCCCACTTTGGCCTATGGTGAAGACCTTTAATGTCAGGCCGAAGGTTGTGGGCGGCCCGTCAAGCGGAGTCTTGAGGCGCCATGGTTGGCAAGATGGGCAAAGTCCTATGGCTCGAGGGCTCCTTTGTGGAGACAATAAAGGGGTGGCAATCGGGGTGGTTCTACATCACCGAGCCACGCGACCCTGAATGGGTGGCGGCCCCCGAATTCAGATCTGGCTTCCCCACACGGCTCTCGTCATGGAAAGAGACGGGCCTATCGTGGGGGGATTCGGACGAGCTATCCGGACTCCAAACATGCGTCCGATACCTGGTGGACAAGAATCTCAGGCTTGTCGACGTAATCCAGGTGATGCTCATCCGCCGGATTCTCCCATGCCAACAACGGGCCTTCAATTTGTGGGAGTTCGATCCGGCCTGACACGAACCTTGAGCCGGCTCTTGACACTATGTACGAAGATGCACGGAAGGTGCTGTTCAAGGCGCCGGCCCCGCATCCGCTAACAAAGATCGCGGATACAGCTCGCGGCGTCAAGCCGGCGAGGTAAGTTATTTTACCCTTTATGGGACTCTTTTTCATAGATTGACTCTATGTGGGATCTAAAAACTCCCTAATCTTTGACAGGACTGGCTGAAGACGTCCGGACAGATTAACTGTCCGGCTCCTTTGCCAGAAGACCCAGCGGACGCCCGATTGACGGGGCTGCTGGCTCCGGTACCCCATGTGGTGCCGGAGAAGAAGGCCAAGAAGGAGGCCACGGGAACTCGAAGGAGCTCCCGACGCCAGGTGCTGTCGGTTCAAGCAGAATCTTCTCCACGAAGACGAAGAGGAGGAAGAAGAAGCTTCTCCCCAGCCGGGGAGGAGAGGAAAGGAAGGCCGCCCCTAACCGGGAGGCCGGAGGGTCCAAGAAGGGAAGAACCCTTCCTCCGGACTTCTCCACCAACATCGACGACGACAAGGAGGATTGGCCAACAAGGGCCAAGCCCCTGGCGAGATCGTAAGTGTCCGGATACCCATGGCTTTTTTATCGTTGCATAGTGTTCTCCAATGCCGAACCATCATGCAGCCCACCCAAGGGCGAGTTCGCCGCTTCGACAAGCGGGTCCCTGAGTTCGTCGGAAATGGAGAGTACTTCACTTCCGACCGCCTCCTCACCTCACGCCCGCAGACGATGCAGTGGGGCCCCAAGAGGGGCTTGGTCAAGAGGAAGTGGCGCAGGAGGCGCCACAAGGCAACCTCCGGACTCGAGCGCGTGGGGCAAGACCCCCAGGGGCTCTAAGCCCGACCCTTGTCCGGATTCCATGCCGGAACCTTCAGCAGTTCCGGAGTCCGGCAAGCGGTCCCTTCGTAAGAATGGTAAGACGCCGGTGTCGTCCGTCCAACCGGAGGCACCGGATAGCTTACTGGAGGCGCTTAACAGCGCCTCCATCAAGGAGGAGCACCGCACTGTGATGAGTGCGGTGATCCGGACAGTTCAGTACGCCAAGAGCGGGCTTGGTTCGGTAAAAATATTACCGCATAGGCAGTAGCCCCTGATGCTTGGTTCGGTGTTCGGAAAGAAAAGCCGGACTAAGGATCTAAGAAGATATACGCAGGAGTCTAACATAAGTATGTCAATATGGGAATGCAGGCTGCTTCTTGACCTCTGCCGCCTTATTGCAGAGGTCAATGCATTGAAGCGAGCCTCGGCGGTCCGAGAACGAGCTCGGCCAAGCCAAGAAGCAGCTCGAGGACAAGGAAGGTAAGTAGTACCTTATTAAAGAAATACCTTATAGAAAGGTTTCGGTTGCAAAAATAACAGGAATAACATGGGTACTGCGGGGCCACGAGCGAGGTGGCGACCACGAAGGAAGCGGTGTCCGTGGCCGAAAACAAAGCGGCTGAACGCACCGAGCGAGAGAAGGGGGCGCAGCTGGCCAAAATGCGGCAAGAGCTCCAAGCTCTCGTGGAAAAACACGAGAGTTTGGAGCGTGACTCGAGACTTCGAGAGTCCGAGCTCGCCTCGGCTCTTGAGAGTGCCAAAGCTGCTAAGGCCGAGGCCCAAAAAGCCCTCCAAGAAATTGAGTCATTAAAGAAGATAGCGGCGGGTAAGGCATTCTTTATGCAAAGCAAGCATGTGAAAGTGAATTACCTATTACTTAACCGGATTCGGAGCTCTCCAGGAGCATTAACAGATTTGCCCGTGGTGTCCGATGTCGACGCATTCTACCGCCGCCAAGGAGGGGAGCTCGACGGAAAAGGTGTTACGGTCTCGGTATCTTTGAGGCGGACATCCGGTGCCCCTGAGCGACCAGCTGAAGCAGCTGGTCGAGCTCCACAAGGTCGCCGAACAGGCCATGAAGTGCCTTATAGCGTGGCTGTGGCCATTGGAAGCCATGCCTGGGAGCTACTTCGGCTTAGTGCAGCGGCTGGTGGATGCCTGTCCACGGATTGAAGTCATCAAGCGCTCCGTCTGCATTGAAGGTGTCCGTCGGGCCCTTGCCCGTGCTAAAGTGCACTGGGGAAAGCTGGATGCGGAGTGAATGATGGTTACTGAAGAGTAAAAAGTTAACACATACAGTAGTAGTCTCTACTGCCCAATCCTAACCAGGCAACACCACCGTCCATTTCTCCCGCAGAGCGGGTGTGCAAATGCAGTGATGAAGTGACAAAGTGTTGAGATGTAGATATTGCATCTGTATTTCTTGTACAACAAGCCCTCCTCCTTTCATGTATAGTTGAGGACGTGGCTATCCTTTGTACTTATATATACATGCGTATTGTACTCGATCAATATATCATGAGTTGCATAATCCTCTACATGGTATCAGCCTCCCTTTGATCCTCCCTGCACTAGCCGCGTCGCCGCCGCTTCCTAAGCCGCCGCCGCTAGCTCCCCCGCTACGCCCGCGCCGCCGAACCTCTCGCCGCCGCTGTAGCCCTCCCCGCGCGTCGCCGGCTCTCCTGCCGCCGCCGTAACCACCACCCCCTGCATCATGATCTCCACCCTCCACCCCACCCCACTACCACATATGGTTCTCCTGCTTCGGATGCTCCGTTCTACAGGTCGATTGTTGGTGCTCTTCAGTACCTCACTCTTACTCGTCCGGAGCTCCAGTACGTTGTGCAGCAGGTGTGCCTCCATATGCATGCTCCTCGTGATGCTCACTGGACCACGGTCAGCGCATTCTGCGCTATATCCGTGGCACCTTGGATCTTGGGTACGGTTGTCCCTTCAGGCTCCGCCTTCTCTGTACTTGACGGCATATTCTGATGCCGATTGGGCCAGCTGCCCCGACACGCGCCGCTCGACCTCCGGTTATTGCGTCTACCTTGGACCATCACTCATCTCCTGGTCGTCCAAGCGGCAACCCGTTGTCTCCCACTCCAGTGCTGAAGCGGAGTACCGCACCGTTGCCAACGTCGTCGTGGAGTGTTCCTGGCTTTGTCAGCTTCTGCATGAGCTCTTGTCTCCAGTTGACAAGGCCACGATTGTTTACTGTGACAATGTTTCTGCGGTCTACCTCTCCGCCAACCTGGTTCATCATCGATGCACCAAGCACATTGAGATTGATATCCACTTTGTTCGGGAACAGGTAGCTCTTGGCCATGTACGCGTGCTACATGTCCCTACGTCCCAACAATTTGCTGACATCATGACCAAGGGCTTGTCTACCGCGTCCTTCGAGGAGTTCCGATCCAGTCTTTGCGTCGACCATGGTGCCGCTTCGACTGCGGGGGGGGGTGTTGAGATGTAGATATTGCATGTGTATTTCTTGTACAACAAGCCCTTCTCCTTCCATATATAGTTGAGGACACGTGGCTATCCTTTGTACTTATATATACGTGCGTATTGCACCCGTTCAATATATCGTGAGTTGCATAATCCTCTACATGGTATCAGCCTCCCTTCGATCCTCCCTGCCCTAGCCGTGCCGCCGCCGCTTCCTAAGCCGCCGCCGCTAGCTCCCCCGCTACGCCCGCGCCGCCGAACCTCTCGCCGCCGCCGTAGCCCTCCTCGCGCGTCGCAGGCTCTCCTGCCACCGCCGTAACCACCACCCGCTGCCTCATGATCTCCACCCTCCACCCCACCCTGCTGCCACCTAAACCCTAACCCACGCTACCCGGCCGCCCGCTGCCACCACAAACCCTAACCCTACCCCGACCGCACCGGCGTCATGTCTGGTTCCGATCTCGCCGACCGGTCCGCCGCATCCACTCCTCCCGTAGTGAAGCCGCCGAACCCCTTCGACTCCTCCTCCGGCTCCTCCGCCGCCACCCTTCCCAATCCTGCCTACATCCGTGATGTTCCCATCGAACGTCGCGTCCCGGTCATACTCTCCCACAAAGAGGCGAATTTTTATGCTTGGAAGACGTACTTCACTCTCCTCTTTCGTGAGTATAACCTGCAGGACCACATCGACGGCACCGCCAACCTCTTCGTCCTCAACCGTGGCGCCGACTGGCTGGCGATCGATGCCACCATCATCTCGTGGCTCTTCCTCACCGTTTCCAAGGACATATTCCACACCGTCGTTCGCGACAAGGATGTTGCCTGCACGGTGTGGACCAAGATCGTTGGCCTCTTCACATACAACAAGCTCCAACAGATCGTCTTTCTGCAGCAGGAGTTCTTCGGGTGTACAAAGATTACACGCCCAATGTAGCAAAAAATCCTCTTCATTAGAGAAGCATCTTATATAAACAAGGACGGGGGTACAAAGATTACACGCCCAATGTCAAGCAGAAGGTGTTAGATTGATCTCTCCACCAATGGGCCCAACGGCTCATTGGGCCCTTGACCCACGCCCTGATCGAGGGCGTCCAGCCCAAGCAAGGTTGATGGGCCCCTATCGCGCAGTGTTATAAAGAGGAGGTGGGGACCAGGGGCACAGGGTACGAGGTTCATCACTCCCACTGTTTCCCACTCCTAACCCTATCTTGTCCAGAGGGAGGCACTGAAGCGATGAGAAGCTCCACCGCCGCCACTCACAGACTCTCTGCCATCACCACCATAGCCATCCACCATGGCCATTTCGGTGTGTTCATCCACCTATGGTAAAGGTAAACCATTGCAAATCACGGATCTAATCTAGCCTACATTAACCCAAAGGATCCATCAATGGTATCAGAGCCAAGTTGGGTCTAGGATTTTTTGGTTGAATTAGCACACAGAGAAAATTTCCCCTCCCCTGGAATCCTAAAAGAACAAGAGGGAAAAAGGGCAAAGAAAGAGCGCCACCGTCAGGCCGCGCCTGTTCCTCTCGATTCGGACACGCATCGGCAAGCCGAGGCGTCGGGCGAAGAACTACCGGAGCCAGCTCAACGGCATGACAGCAAAGAAAAGGAAAAGACAAAAAAGGGGGGGTAGGCACAACAGCCAAACCGCTCGGCAATGGCGCTCACCGCCAAGGCGGGCCTTGCGGCGAAGGATAACCTGACAACGCTGCATCGAAACCGCAGCATCTCTTTTTCTCTCTCTCTCTCTCTCTCTCTTCCTCTCTCTCTCTCTCTCTGTTGCTGCATGCAGTAGTAGATCAGGGGAGTAGAAGGGAGGAAAGGGGGGAAGGGAGAAGAACTCGCCAGGGAACGGTGGAGCTCAACCCCTCTCCGGCTGCCGGTGACCGACGTCAAACGTAACAACGCAGTCGGGAGCGAGAGAAGGGGAGCATAGATGGCAGCGAGCGTCCCTCTCTCTCTCTCTATCAAAGGAGAGGCCGGGGGGAAGAGATTCGGCCCGGGCTTCATGTGATGGTGGACGCCATCGCCGCGTGACTCGACCGGGCCGGTGATCGGTCGTCCGGCGACCGGGACAAGACGGGTCGAGAGAGGCTGAGCGGCGCGCGAGGAGAAAGGGGGCGAACAGACTAGGTTTTGTTTCGATCGCTGCGGTGGGTCCGTTTTGTTCGAGTGAGAAGGACGTTGCGTCGTTCGATCGAACTGAACGGCCCTGATTGAAAACCTAACCCCCCCTGGGCCTTCTGGGCCGAAAGTGGAGGCTGGGTGGCCGGGCCACGTTGGACCAAGGCCGGCTGGGCGGCTGAGCCGCGTCCCTATACTGAGGCGCTCGGGCGGCCGAGAGGGCAATATCCTATTTGCCGCTCGTTATTAAATCGCCGGCGTCGCCTGACAAAGCGAATCGGAGTAGCGACGCACGGGCCGCCTGCTTAACTGCTCCAAGACTCCGGTTTTGGGAACCTTCTAGAGGTTCCCAGCTGGTTTTTTTCCGGTTTTGGGAACCTTCTAGAAGGTTTCTGAACCGGTTTTTATTTTCCTTTCTTTTTCTATTTCTGTTTCTTTTCCTTTTCTTTTTTTCTTTTTTGTTTTTCAAGTTTATGTTTTCTCTCTCAAAAAAATGTTTGCGCTTTTACAAAAATGTTCAAAATTTGAAAAATGTTCGCGTTTTCACATTTTGTTCATAAATTCAAAAACTGTATGCATTTATCAAAAAATGTTCGGAATTTTCAAAAAATATTTTGTGTTCACAAAATTGTTCAGAATGTTTTTGTTCAAAACTTTGAAAACTTTTTAAAAAATGTTCGCGATTTCAATAAATGTTTCCGTTTCAAAAATTGTTTGCAATTTTCCAAAAAAGTTAATGAATTTCTGAACATATTTGTTTTATATTTTCTTCACGTATTCAACTTTTGTTCACGTATTAAAAAAATGTTCAACTTTCAAATTTGTTTGTAATTTTTAAAATTGTTTTCTGTTTCTAACTTTGGTCTAAAAATGTTCTTGTTTACTTTTCGGTTTCTTTTTTCGTTTATTTTTTATTTTTCAATTTTTTTTGAAAAAAGTTCATGTTTCAAAAATTGTTCGTAACCTTAAAAAATTGTTCCCACTTTCAAAAAACCTTCATTTTTCTAAAAAACTGGCCGCATTTTCCAAAATTGTTCATAAATTCAAAGAATGTTCGCACTTTAAAGAAAATGTTGTGGGATTTAAAAAATGTTCCCTTTTTTAAAATGTTCGTATTTTCCTTTTTTGGTTTTCTTTTTCTATTTGGAATTTTCAATAAATGTGTTCAATAATTTGAAAAGAAATCATGTTTTTGACAATTTGTTCGCAAACTCAAAATATGTTCGAGGAATTTGAAAAAATGTTCTCATTTCTAAATTTTGTTTCATAAATTTGAAAATGTTCTGTAATTTCAAAAAAAGTTCCAGCCTTTTCAATTTTGTTCACATACTCAAAAAATGTTCATGTTTTCTGAATTTTCTGAAAAAATGTGTTTTGAACAAATTACTGATAAGTTCCAAAAAAATTCATGCTTTAGAAAATTTTGTTAATGATTTCAGAAAAATGTCCTTGATTTTTCGAAAATGTCATAGTTTTTCGGAAAATTGTTCCAAATTTGGAAAGTGTTTGTGTTTTCCAGAACATTCCATTTTTTGAAAAAAAAGAAACTACTTTTGAAATTTCTAAAGTAATTCGGATCTGCAAAGTGTGTCTAGTTCTTTATGTTTGATGCTAAGTTATAAGGGCATACGAGTGCGAGGTTGGCTGGTAGGAATACATCATCTGGATCTCTCGATCCTGTGTTCGAATCCCCGGTATCGCAGTATTTTTTTGAGCAATGCTCGTTCATGTTGATCGCCAACTTCATGGGCCGGCCCAGTCGGGGACGCTCCTGTGCGAAGCCGCAGCAACTTGACGCAGAGAGCGTCACATAGGAGTTCCCGCCGAGCGGTGCTCGCCCAGCAGGCTGGTGGGCCGTGGGCCACGCTGTTAAGGCTGCGAGCGGCGCGTGCGTTGCAGGCCGTGGGACGGACTGTGCTAGCAAAGAGGCCCGTCAGCGTCCCTTTTTATTCATTTTCCAACGAAATTTTTTGTTTAGTAAATAGCAAAGTAGACAGAAAAAGTTTCTGAGAATGAAAATTTTCAGAAAAGGAAATGTTTATGAATTTAATAAAAAAAGTTCATGAATTTTTTATTTTGTCAAAGAAAAGTTTCTATAAAGAATTAAAAGTTCATGAATTTTTATTCATGTTTTTCTGCTGCGTAAATAATTAATACTGCTCTTTTACAAAAAAAAAGTAAAAGTTTTATCCTCCAATTAAATTGGAACCCACAGGAAAATTTAATTGGAAGAACGGTTCTTGAGAGAAGTTTTTTCACTTGTGGGTGAAATCAGATTCAGATAGCTTCTGCTATGACAGTAGAAAGATATTTGATTAATGTTTAATTATGGTATTTTTATTTTCTGACCAACGTTGAAGATGACAATATTATAATTCAATGAGTCTTATAGTTAAAAGTTCAAATCTCGGATAAATTTTGTATCAATGACCAATTTTCAGAGAATTTGATAAAGATTGAGAAATGTATATTGCTAGTTTTCTGCTGCAATAAAGTTGATAATGATGATTATTTTCTTAGCAAAGTTACTTAATAGAAATTTTATCATCACATTATTTATGAGTTATATGCGTTTTTTCCATTTCTGCCCAACGGTGATGTGGAATTAATGTAAAAAGGTGATGTTTTATTCTAATTCTAGCACAACGGTGATTTAGAATATAAAAAGAAAGTTTCAAAACTTTAATGTGCATATTGTTTTTTAACCAGACCAACGTAGGGTTATTTTTATGCTCATTATTGTTGATTATTGGCTAAGTTTTCTCAGACTAAAAGTTTTACATGCCTTCATTCGTGAAAGCGAATGGCTGGGTACTTGTGACCCGAAAGATGACCAAGAAAGGTCATAACGTGAGGGAGTATGTTGTCTCTAAAGAATGGCTTCAAAAGAAAAGAGATAGATCATTGAGAGCCTTGGTTGACGAATGTCTTTCATGTACTCTCTATGAAGAAGATTTTTCAGTCAACATAACAACATGCGTGTTTAATTTGACCAACGTCGGATCAAGCATGTGTGTCAAAGAGCATTCAGATTTATTTCTGAATTTGATGATTGAATATGCAGTCAAAAGAGCCAATTCTGGTATTTATGTCCCTTATTGGGAATTACCCGCATAGGCGGAAAAGATGATTATGATAAAATCTGCATGGCGGCAAAAGTCTGAGAAAATACCTGCGTAACTGGGTAAAGTTGACATAGTATTATGTCAAAAATCCTGTATGGCGGGAGAAATTTTGGCAAAGTACTTATCCTGTATGACAGGAGAAAGATATGATGACTCATGTGCTTTTAATATGTCCCACTCTGGGAGAAAAGTATGAAGTAGCTATTATGCTTTCCTAGTATCGACCGTACATCTTATGTGTAACGGTCATTAAGCATTCAATAAATCCAAAGAGAATAAAAGTTACAGATGAACCTAAAGATAAGAATGATATGCAAGTGTGACTTGCAAAAGTACTAATGATAAAGAAAGTCTATTGAGTTTCTGAAATGGAATGAGGAAAAAGTACTCTCATACCAGTTACGTATGAAGTAATCAGTTAAATGAAGTAGATAATCAAAGTTTCCTCAATTCACAAGAGTTATGAATGGTTTTTCGAAATTGTGACAGAAAAGTTCTTGCCACATTTCAAGGGGGAGAAAGAAATATGACATAATCTAAGAATGATAAAACTCCCCTATACTTTAGATAATGTGATGCACATTATGCATCTAAAGTGATCCATGAATGAAGAATGTGATCGTCTGGGGGAGTACGACAGTCATAATAATACCCCTAAAGAAAAGAAATACATGTATTCTGTTTCGAAAGCATACTAAGGAATACTAAGACGGTTCTTAAAGTGCCATAGAGAAGAAAGTTTCAACAGAATAAACCCAAATAATAAAGTTTAAAGATACGCCATTCTTAGTGAAGATGGAGTAATCTGGGGAGCATGGTATGAAGATACCTAAGACTCAAATAGATTGTATCTGGGGGAGCATGTCGTATGACCTATACAACACCTGTTGTTAGCTCTATAAAGGTAGAATGAGTAAACATGGATCTTGTGATAAAGGTCCCTGTAAAACCTATTGCCTCTTGGAAATGAGAGACTATACAATTAGTTTGCCTATTGGCAATGATAGAGTAACAACAGCCCCATATGAAAGAAGTGCCAGTACCTGAGACACAGATGGTCTCAAAGAATGAGAAAATCATATACTTCTGATTACTATAAATTCTATGTTAATGGAGGTTGATTCCACCTCATTTAAAGTGCTCAATCGAGCTTTGAGAAGTGTCTCTTTGTCTAAATGATAAGAGACTATGTGAGATGAAATAAAATTGATGAATCCCGACGATGTTTGGGACTCATAAGTAATTTCCAATGGATCCAAAACAGTAGGCTGTAAAGGATCTACAAGGTCAGTGTGACTCCAAAGGAAAAATGTAAAGGTGTAAAGCACGACTTAAATCGAAAGATTTTGTTCAAAGAGAATGAATAGATTACAATGAGTGTTAGTGGCACATCATGATCGACATCATGATCTGAGTTAGATCAGATGAAAGTAAAGAACACAAGGGATACTGCTTCAAGAAGTATTTTATGGACTAGAGCAAGTCTCTAGACAGTGGCATTTAAAGTTAGTAGAATCAGATGTTATTTTGGGTTAAAGAAAATGAGAGGACAATTGTATTCATGCAAAGTTATAGAATGGGAAATTCATTTCCTAATCATGCGCATGTGGATGACATCCTACTTACTAGTGGTCATGTCAATCTACTGCAGGACAAGAAAAGAAGTTCTTGTTCTCAAAGTTCAAGAAAATGTTCTCCGTAGAGTGTCTCTCGTTATAATTATCGAGATTCACTAGGAAAATAATAAAAGGGGTATTGGGAATGTCGCATGGACATGCTAAGAAAGGTCTGTAAAGTATGCATGCGAGAAAACCTACGCCTGTTCTTATAGTCAAGGGTAATGAAACTGGAAACTATGGTGTTCCAAAAGTTGATGAGAAAAGATTGAAAACAGATATGGTACCATATGCTTCAGCTGTTGGTGTTGGGGAACGTAGTAATTTCAAAAAAAAAAATTCCTACGCACACGCAAGACCATGGTGATGGCATAGCAACGAGAGGGGAGAGTGTCTGTCCACGTACCCTCGTAGACCGAAAGCGGAAGCGTTAAAACAACGCGGTTGATGTAGTCGTACGTCTTCACGATTCGACCGATCCAAGTACCGAACGTATGGCACCTCCGTGTTCAGCACACGTTCAGCTCGATGACGATCCCCGGGCTCCGATCCAGCAAAGCGTCGGGGATGAGTTCCGTCGACCTGACGGCGTGGTAGCGATGATGATGCTCCACCGGACGCAGGGCTTCGCCTAAGCTCCGCGACGATATGACTTCTCCGGCGCAGGCTTCGCCTAAACTCCATGACGATATGACCGAGGTGGAATATGGTGGAGGGGCACCGCACACGGCTAAGGAACGATCCGTAGATCAACTTGTGTGTTTATGGGGTGCCCCACGCCACCGTATATAAGGAGGGAGGGAGGAGGAGGCCGGCCCTAGTAGGCGCGCCATGGGGAGTCCTACTCCCACCGGAGTAGGATTCCCCTTTCTAGTCCAACTAGGAGTCCTTCCATGTATTAGGAGTAGGAGATAAGTAAGGGAAGAGAGAAGGGAGGGAAGGAAGGGTGCGGCCCCTCCCTAGTCCAATTCGGACTAGGCCATGGGGAAGCGCGGCCGGCCCTAGGCAGCCCCTCTCTCTTTCCCGCAGGGCCCAATAAGGCCCAATACTTCTCCCCGGCGAATTCCCGTAACTCTCCGGTACTCCATCATTCGAAACCTTTCCGAACTCCGAATATAGTCGTCCAATATATCGATCTTTACGTCTCGACCATTTCGAGACTCCTCGTCATGTCCCCGATCTCATCCGGGACTCCGAACTCCTTCAGTACATCAAAACTCATAAACTCATAATATAACCGTCATCGAAACCTTGCGTGCGGACCCTACGGGTTCGAGAACTATGTAGACATGACCTAGAACTATTCTCGGTCAATAACCAATAGCGGAACCTGGATGCCCATATTGGCTCCTACATATTCTACGAAGATCTTTATCGGTCAAACCGCATAACAACATACTTTGTTCCCTTTGTCATCGGTATGTTACTTGCCCGAGATTTGATCGTCGGTATCCAATACCTAGTTCAATCTCGTTACCGGCAAGTCTCTTTACTCGTTGCGTAATGCATCATTCCGTAACTATCTCATTAGCTACATCGCTTGCAAGGCTTATAGTGATGTGCATTACCGAGAGGGCCCAGAGATACCTCTCCGACAATCGGAGTGACAAAACCTAATTTCGAAATACGCCAACCCAACATGTACCTTTGGAGACACCTGTAGTACTCCTTTATAATCACCGAGTTACGTTGTGATGTTCGGTAGCACCCAAAGTGTTCCTCCGGTAAACGGGAGTTGCATAATCTCATAGTTACAGGAACATGTATAAGTCATGAAGAAAGCAATAGCAACATACTAAACGATCAAGTGCTAGGCTAACGGAATGGGTCATGTCAATCAGATCATTCTCCTAATGATGTGATCCCGTTAATCAAATGACAACTCATGTCTATGGTTAGGAAACATAACCATCTTCGATTAACGAGCTAGTCAAGTAGAGGCATACTAGTGACACTCTGCTTGTCTATGTATTCACACATGTATTATGTTTCCGGTTAATACAATTTCTAGCATGAATAATAAACATTTATCATGAAATAAGGAAATAAATAATAACTTTATTATTGCCTCTAGGGCATATTTCCTTCAGTCTCCCACTTGCACTAGAGTCAATAATCTAGTTCACATTATCATGTGATTCAACACTAATATTCACATCTCGTATGTGATTAACACCCATAGTTCACATCGTCATGTGACCAACACCCAAAGGGTTTACTAGAGTCAATAATCTAGTTCACATCGCTATGTGATTAACACCCAAAGAGTACTAAGGGATGATCATGTTTTGCTCGTGAGAGAAGCTTAGTCAACGGGTCTGTCACATTCAGAGCCGTATGTATTTTGCAAATATTCTATGTCTACAATGCTCTGCACGGGGCTACTCTAGCTAATTGCTCCCACTTACAATATGTATCCAGATTGGATCAGTGTAAAAAGCTTGCATCGATGTAAATCTTTACGACGGGCTCTTTTATCACCTCCATAATCGAGAAATATTTCCTTAGTCCTCACTAAGGGTGTTCTTGACCAATGTCCAGTGATCTACTCCTAGATCACTATTGTACTCCATTGCAAAATTCAGAGCAAGGTATACAATAGGTCTGGTACATAGCATAGCATACTTTATAGAACCTATGACTGAGGCATAGGGAATGACTTTCATTCTCTTTTCTATTTTCTGCTGTGGTCGGGATTTGAGTCTTACTCAATTTCACACCTTTGCAACACAGGCAAGAACTTTTCTTTGACTGTTCCATTTTGAACTACTTCAAAATCTTGACAAGGTATGTTCTTATTGAAAAAACTCATCAAGCGTTTTTGATCTATCTCAATAGATCTTGATGTTCAATTTGTACGCAGCTTCACCGAGGTCCTTCTTTGAAAAACTCCTTTCAAATACTCCTTTATGCTTTGCAGAATAATTCTACATTATTTCCGATCAACAATATGTCATTCACATATACTTATCAGAAATGCTGTAGTGCTCACACTCACTTTCTTGTAAATACAGGCTTTTCAAAAAGTCTGCATAAAACCATATGCTTTGATCACACTATCAAAGCGTTTATTCCAACTCCGAGATGCTTGCACCAGTCCATAGATGGATCGCTGGAGCTTGCACATTTTGTTAGCTCCTTTAGGATTGACAAAACCTTCTGGTTGCATCATATACAACTCTTCTTTAATAAAACCATTAAAGAATGTAGTTTTGACATCCATTTGCCAGATTTCATAAAATGTGGCAATTGCTAACATGATTCGGACAGACTTTAAGCATCGCTACAGTTGAGAAAATCTCATTGTAGTCAACACCTTGAACTTGTCGAAAACCTTTCTGCGACAAGTCGAGCTTTGTAGATAGTAATACTACTATCAGCATTTGTCTTCCTCTTGAAGATCCATTTATATAATATGGCTTGCCGATCATCGGGCAACTCCATCAAAGTCCACACTTTGTTCTCATACATGGATCCCATCTCAGATTTCATGGTCTCAAACCATTTCGCGGAATCTGGGCTCATCATCGCTTCCTCATAGTTCGTAGGTTCATCATGGTCTAGTAACATGACTTCCGTAATAGGATTACCGTACCACTGCAGTGCGGACTGTACTTTGGAAGACCTACAAGGTTTTGTAGTAACTTGATCTGAAGTTTCATGATCATCATCATTAGCTTCCTCACTAATTGGTGTAGGAATCATCGAACTGATTTCTGTGATGAACTACTTTCCAATTCGGGAGAAGGTACAAATTACCTTATCAAGCTCTTACTTTCCTCCCACTCACTTCTTTCGAGAGAAACTTCTTCTCTAGAAAGGATCCACCTTAGCAACGAATAACTTGCCTTCGGATCTGTGATAGAAGGTGTACCCAGTAGTTACCTTTGGGTATTCTATGAAGACGCACTTCTCCGATTTGGGTTTGAGCTTATCAGGTGAAAACTTTTTCACATAAGCATCACAACTCCAAACTTTTAAGAAACGACCGCTTAGGTTTACTGTTAAACCATAGTTCATATGGTGTCGTCTCAACGGATTTAGATGGTGCCCTATTAAACGTGAATGCAGCTGTCTCTAATGCATAACCCCAAAACGATATTGGTAAATCGGTAAGAGACATCATTGATCGCACCATATCAAAATAAAGTACGGTTATGACGTTCGGACACACCATAACGTTGTGGTGTTCCAGGTGGCGTGAGCTGTGAAACTATTCCACTTTGTTTTAATTGAAGACCAAACTCGTAACTCAAATATTTATCTCCACGATCAGATCGCAAAAACTTTATTTTCTTGTTACGATGATTTTCTACTTCACTCTGAAATTCTTTGAACTTTTCAACTATTTCAGACTTATGTTTCATCAAGAAGATATACGCATATCTGCTCAAATCATCTGTGAAGGTCAGAAAATAATGATACTTGCCACGAGCATCAACACTCATTGAATCGCATACATCGGTATGTATTATTTCCAATAAGTCAGTAGCTTGTTCCATTGTTCCGGAGAACGGAGTTTTAGTCATCTTGCCCAAAAGGCACGGTTCGCAAGCATCAAATGATTCATAATCAAGTGATTCCAAAAGTCCATCAGCATGGAGTTTTCTTCATGCGCTTTACACCAATATGACCTAAACGGCAGTGCCAAAATAAGTTGCACTATCATTATTAACTTTGCATCTTTTGGTTTCAATATTATGAATATGTGTATCACTATGATCGAGATCCAATGAACCATTTTCATTGGGTGTGTAACCATATAAGGTTTTATTCATGTAAATGTAACAACAATTTATTCTCTTACTTAAATGAATAACCGTATTGCAATAAACATGATCAAATCATATTTATGCTCAACACCAAATAACACTTATTTAGGTTCCATACTAATCCCGAAAGTATAGGGAGTGTGCGATGATGATCATATCAATCTTGGAACTACTTCCAACACTCATCTTCACTTCCCCTTCAACTAGTTTCTGTTCATTCTGCAACTCCCATTTCAAGTTACTACTCTTAGCAACTGAACCAGTATCAAATACCGAGGGTTGCTACGAACACTAGTAAAATACACATCAATAATCTGTATCTCAAATATACCTTTGTTCACTTTGCCATCCTTCTTATCCGCCAAATACTTGGGGTAGTTCCGCTTCTAGTGACCAGTTCCATTGCAGCAAAAGCACTTAGTCTCAGGCTTAGGTCCAGACGTGGGCTTCTTCACTCGAGCAGCAACTTGCTTGCCGTTCTTCTTGAAGTTCCCCTTCTTCCATTTGCCCTTATCCTTGAGACTAGTGGTCTTGTCAATCATCAACACTTGATGCTCTTTCTTGATTTCTACCTTCGTCGATTTCAACATCACGAAGAGCTCGGGAATCGTTTTCGTCATCCCTTGCATACTATAGTTCATCACGAAGTTCTAGTAACTTAGTGATGGTGACTAGAGAATTCTTGTCAATCACTATCTTATCTGGAAGATTAACTCCCACTTGATTCAAGCGATTGAAGTACCTGCATAATCTGAGAACATGCTCACTAGTTGAGCGATTCTCTTCCATCTTTTAGCTATAGAACTTGTTGGAGACTTCATATCTCTCAACTCGGGTATTTGCTTGAAATATTAACTTCAATTCCTGGAACATCTCATATGGTCCATGACGTTCAAAACGTCTTTGAAGTCCCGATTCTAAGACGTTAAGTATGGTGCACTAAACTATCAAGTAGTCATCATATTGAGCTAGCGTAATCGCTCATAACGCCCGCATTTGCTCCTGCAATAGGTCTGTCACCTAGTGGTGCATTAAGGACATAATTCTTCTGTGCAGCAATGAGGATAAACCTCAGATCACGGATCCAATCCGCATCATTGCTACCAACATTTTTCAATACAATTTTCTCTAGGAACATATCATAACAACCAAATAAAAGCATAGGGAAGCAACAACGCGAGCTATTGATCTACAACATAATTTGCAAAATACTACCAGGACTAAGTTCATGATAAGTTAAAGTTCAATTAATCATATTACTTAAGAACTCCCACTTAGATAGACATCTCTCTAGTCATCTAAGTGATCACGTGATCCAAATCAACTAAACCATAACCGATCATCACGTGAGATGGAGTAGTTTTCAATGGTGAACATCTTATGTTGATCATATCTACTATATGATTCACGCCGACCTTTCGGTCTCCGTGTTCCGAGGCCATATCTGTTATATGCTAGGCTCGTCAAGTTTAACCTGAGTATTCCGCGTGTGCAACTGTTTTGCACCCATTGTAGATGGACGTAGAACTTATCACACCCGATCATCACGTGGTGTCTGGGTACTACGAACATTGGCAACGGTGCATACTCAGGGAGAACACTTCTTGATAATTTTAGTGAGAGATCATCTTATAATGCTACCGTCAATCAAAGCAAGATAAGATGCATAAAGGATAAACATCACATGCAATCAATATAAGTGATATGATATGGCCATCATCATCTTGTGCTTGTGATCTCCATCTCCAAGCACCGTCGTGATCACCATCGCCACCGCGCCGACACCTTGATCTCCATCGTAGCATCGTTGTCGCCTCGCCAACTGTTGCTTCTACGACTATCGCTACCGCTTAGTGATAAAGTAAAGCAATTACATGGCGCTTGCATTTCATACAATAAAGCGACAACCATATGGCTCCTGCCAGTTGCCGATAACTCGGTTACAAAACATGATCATCTCATACAATAAAATATAGCATCACGTCTTGACCATATCACATCACAACATGCCCTGCAAAACAAGTTAGACGTCCTCTACTTTGTTGTTGCAAGTTTTACGTGGCTGCTACGGGCTGAGCAAGAACCGTTCTTACCTACGCATCAAAACCACAACGATACTTCGTCAAATAGACTCCGTTTAACCTTCTCAAGGACCGGGCGTAGCCACACTCAGTTCAACTAAAGTGAGAGAGACAGACACCCGCCAGCCACCTTTAAGCACGAGTGCTCGTAGCGGTGAAACCAGTCTCGCGTAAGCGTCTGGCGTAATGTCGGTCCGGGCCGCTTCATCTCACAATACCGCTGAACCAAAGTATGATATGCTGGTAGGCAGTATGACTTGTATCGCCCACAACTCACTTGTGTTCTACTCGTGCATATGACATCAACGCATAAAACCAGGCTCGGATGCCACTGTTGGGGAACGTAGTAATTTCAAAAAAATTCCTACGCACACGCAAGACCATGGTGATGGCATAGCAACGAGAGGGGAGTGTCTGTCCACGCACTCGTGAGACCGAAAAGCGGAAGAGTTAAAACAACGCGGTTGATGTAGTCGTACGTCTTCACTATTCGACCGATCCAAGCACCGAACGAACGGCACCTCCGAGTTCTGCACACGTTCAGCTCGATGACGATCCCAGGGCTCCGATCCAGCAAAGCGTCGGGTATGAGTTCCGTCAACACGACGGCGTGATGACGATGATGATGCTCCACCGGACGCAGGGCTTCGCCTAAGCTCCGCGACGATATGACTTCTCCGGCGCGAGGGCTTCGCCTAAACTCATGACGATATGACCGAGGTGGAATATGGTGGAGGGGGGCACCGCACACGGCTAAGGAACGATCCGTAGATCAACTTGTGTGTTTATGGGGTGCCCCCTGCCCCCGTATATAAAGGAGGGAGGGAGGAGGAGGCCGGCCCTAGTAGGGACGCGCCATGGGGAGTCCTACTCCCACCGGGAGTAGGATTCCCCTTTTTCCTAGTTCAACTAGGAGTCCTTCCATGTATTAGGAGTAGGAGACAAGTAAGGGGAAGAGAGAAGGGAGGGAAGGAAGGGGTGCGGCCCCTCCCCCTAGTCCAATTCGGACTAGGCCATGGGGGGGGGGGGGCGCGGCCTGCCCTAGGCAGCCCCGCTCTCTTTCCCGCAGGGCCCAATAAGGCCCAATACTTCACCCCGGCGAATTCCCGTAACTCTCCGGTACACCGAAAAATACCCGAATCATTCGAACATTTCCGAACTCCGAATATAGTCGTCCAATATATCGATCTTTACGTCTCGACCATTTCAAGACTCCTCGTCATGTCCCCGATCTCATCCGGGACTCCGAACTCCTTCGGTACATCAAAACTCATAAACTCATAATATAACTGTCATCGAAACCTTAAGTGTGCGGACCCTACGGGTTCGAGAACTATGTAGACATGACCTAGAACTATTCTCGGTCAATAACCAATAGCGGAACCTGGATGCCCATATTGGCTCCTACATATTCTACGAAGATCTTTATCGGTCAAACCGCATAACAACATACTTTGTTCCCTTTGTCATCGGTATGTTACTTGCCCGAGATTTGATCGTCGGTATCCAATACCTAGTTCAATCTCGTTACCGGCAAGTCTCTTTACTCGTTACGTAATGCATCATTCCGTAACTATCTCATTAGCTACATCGCTTGCAAGGCTTATAGTGATGTGCATTACCGAGAGGGCCCAGAGATACCTCTCCGACAATCGGAGTGACAAAACCTAATCTCGAAATACGCCAACCCAACATGTACCTTTGGAGAAACCTGTAGTACTCCTTTATAATCACCCAGTTACGTTGTGACGTTTGGTAGCACCCAAAGTGTTCCTCCGTAAACGGGAGTTGCATAATCTCATAGTTACAGGAACATGTATAAGTCATGAAGAAAGCAATAGCAACATACTAAACGATCAAGTGCTAGGCTAACGGAATGGGTCATGTCAATCAGATCATTCTCCTAATGATGTGATCCCGTTAATCAAATGACAACTCATGTCTATGGTTAGGAAACATAACCATCTTCGATTAACGAGCTAGTCAAGTAGAGGCATACTAGTGACACTCTGTTTGTCTATGTATTCACACATGTATTATGTTTCCGGTTAATACAATTTCTAGCATGAATAATAAACATTTATCATGAAATAAGGAAATAAATAATAACTTTATTATTGCCTCTAGGGCATATTTCCTTCAGTTGGAAGCTCAATATATTACCCTGACACAGTTCACGTATCCGAATTGTTTTGGCAATGTCCAGTCCATATATAGATCACATGGAATGGATTCAAAGATATCGGCCTCATGCTGAAAGAAATAAGTGCTCTCAAAAGATTGTGAGTACAAAGACAAGACTTGTGAAATGTATAGCAGAATCCACAATTGTCGCTAACTTTCACACTTGGAGTTTTTCGTGTGGAAAAGCTCCAAAAGAATGAAACAATTATCATCAATGTGATGCAAAGATAGGTTATAGCTTGATATGAGGCCGAGGGACAGGCAAAATGGTTAAGGAGACCTGTAGCCGGAATTGATAATGGTTGACAACAACGATAACCATTACAACGAGTCAAGTGTTGATGCCAAACACACTGACACAGAGTTATGCGTTGTAAAGGAGAAAGTCCGGATTATGTAGAAATGCTTGAAGCATAAAAGCAACAGACAAGTGTTTGCAGATCTGCTTAGTAAAGGCTTACCGCCCAGTGTGTTCGAAGAACAGACAGTCGACATGGGTTTTATGGTATAGTCTAAAGTTTCCGGACAATAAAAGGGCCAAAGGTTAAAGAATCTGTTTTAAAACAGAGGAGTGTGTTGTAGGTGTTGATTCTATCGGGAATATAAACCGTGATGATGAAACATGCTCTACATGCAAATCTGTGATGGAACGAGTACTTTAAAAAGAGTTATTTTAAAGTATAAACGCTAAAAGTATATGATGAGATCAAGGGGGAGAATGTTAGATTGATCTCTCCACCAATGAACCCAACGGCTCATTGGGCCCTTGACCCACGCCCTGATCAGGGGCGTCCAACCCAAGCAAGGCTGGTGGGCCCTATCACGCAGTGCTATAAAGAGGACGTGGGTACCAGGGGCACAGGGTACGAGGTTTGTCACCGCCACTCTTCCCCACTCCTAACCCTATCCGACCCAGAGGGAGGCACTGAAGCGATGGGAAGCTTCACTGCCGCCACTCATGCACTCTCTGCCATCACTGCCGTAGCCATCCACCATGGCCATTTCGGCGTGTTCATCCACCTATGGTAAAGGTAAACCATTGCAAATCACCGATATAATCTGGCCTACATCGATCGAGAGGATCCATCAGAAGGAGCTTGCATGAATCACAGCAAGGGGCAGACCATGGCTAGCTATATCTGGAAGCTGCAATAGCAGAAGAAACAGGAGAGCGCCAGGCCAAGCACGATGGCTTCCACCACGTACATGACGCGAAATGCGACGGTGTCCAGCAGCGCCGACGCCCAGCTGCCCCTCAGGTTCACGGACAGCCGCTTCCACCGCAACGATCGCGACAGTCCGGCCAGCCTTGACGCGCCGGCGCCACCCAGATTCTTCCAGCGCCGCCACTGCCGCGGTCCTTCCTGCGTTACCAGCCGCCGCGGCTTCTCCGCGGCCTCCGAGTCATGGGCAGCGATCGGTGCCACCTCGGGCGCCCTTCCAGGGTCTGTCTTCTGCTCGGCGCCGACGGGCTGTTAGACTATGTATAGCTTCTGTATTTGTGTACGTATATTGTATCTATTGTAACACATCCATTATATATATAAGATAAGCCATTCCTAGAGGGTTGAGCTGGTTCTCTTAAATCATTGTCTTACATGGTAACAGACCTGGTTACGTCCGCTTCCACAAAACCCTAATTTTCGCCGCCGCCCCTCGATCGCGTCGTCGCCATGACGGGAGCCACCGCCTCCAGCTCCTCCTCCGCCGGGTTTCTTCCGGCCTCGCTCGCCGCCCTCATCTCTCTCCCGCTTGACTCGGCCACCATGCGGCCGCCTCAGATCGGGACCAGGAGCGTCGGCTCGTTCTTCTCCAACCATCCTCCGGCTTCCTCGTCGCCGGGACATGCGCTGACGATCCATACGTCGAGTGCTCCCTCACCCGCCTCATCGACCGACGCCATCGCGCCTCTGGCCTTCGCGCCCGAGGCCACTTCGTCGGCTGCCATGACAGGCCACATGGCATCCGCGCCCCTGGCGGGATCGACTTCGATCACGGCGCCGGCTGCTTCCCTCTACGGGGCGAATCCGCCGCCGCTGCCCACGGGTCCCGATCCCGTGGGGTCGCTTGCGCCGCCCGTCCCTGCCCCCATGGCGTACGCGCCTCCGGCAGGCGGTTCCACGGGCTCGCTGCCTCCACCGTTCCACTTCCGCAACCTCATCACCGTCAAGCTCTCGTCCGACAATTATATTTTCTGGCGTGCGCCGGTTCTTACGTTCCTTGGGAGCCACTATCTGCTTGGCAATGTCGACGGCACTTTCCCTTGCCCTCCCGCGCTGGTGGACAGCGTGAATGGTCCGGTTTACAACCCGGTGCACCGTGTCTGGACGGGGCAGGACCAGGCGAACCTCTCCTCCATCCAGGGTTCGCTCACTCCGGCCGTTGCCGGGCTCATCGTCTTTGCAAAGACTTCCCATGAGGCTTGGACCATCCTTGAGCGCTCTTTTGCGTCACAATCTCAAGCTCGTGTTAGTGCCCTCCGTCGCGAGCTTGGCGCCTGTGAGAAACTTGATTCCACGGCAACGGAGTTCTACAACAAGGTCAAGGCTCTTGCTGACACACTGGCATCCATTGGATAGCCGCTTACCGACTCTGAGTTCAACTCCTTCATTGTCAACGGCCTCGACGAAGAGTATGATGGTTTGGTTGAGATCATTAATGAGCGCGGCAACACGACCCCCATGATGGCGCATGAGGTCTACTCTCGACTTCTCCTCACTGAGCAGCTCGTTGAGGCGTGTCGTGCTAACCGCAGCCGCGGCTCCTCCTCCGCCAACGCGGCCTACGGAGGTGGTCGCCCCTCCGGCGGCGCTCAGTCCTCCGCCTCAGGCAAGGGGCCCGCGCCGCTGCCTCCGGCCTCGTCCACCCCCACTCTGACTCTACCTGGTGATGGGGGTCGGCGGGTTTGCCAGCTCTGTGGTCTTGATGGGCATTGGGCCTCCAAATGCCATTGCCGTTTTCAAAAGAGTTTCCTCGGTCTCGGCAACGACGGCAAGGACACGCGCAACACTGCGCGACAGGTGGCCATGGCAGACCGCCCGGCGCCGTAGAAGCCTTAGGGCCATACTCAGTCCTACTCCATTGATTCGCACTGGTACATGGACTCTGGGGCGACGGAGCATCTGACGAATGAGATGGGGAAGCTTCATCCTCGCAAGCCCTACCACGGCTCCGACAAGATCCACACTGCCAATGGAGCAGTTATGCACATCTCACATATTGGTCAAGCATCCCTTGTTACTAGTCATGCCACTAGGAGGCTTCAGCTTCGTGATGTTCTTAGAGTACCTTCTGTGACACGTAATCTCCTTGCAGTTCCTAAACTCGCTTATGACAATAATGTGTTTTGTGAATTTCACCCGTTTGATCTTTTTATTAAGGATCGGGACACAAGGGACGTTCTTCTTAGTGGGCGTCTCTACCAGGGACTTTATCGTCTGGAGCATCCTAGAGTCTCTCGGGTTTTCAGTGGAGTTCACGTCTCGTCGTCACAGTGGCATGCTCGTCTTGGTCATCCTGCCACACCTATCGTTCGTCATGTTTTGAGTCATCATGAGCTTCCTAGTGTCTCTAGCAATAATGATGTAGCAGTGTGTGATGCTTGTCAGCAGGGGAAGAGTCATCAACTTCCTTTTTCGGAGTCTAGTCGTGAGGTGAAACATCCTTTAGAACTTGTTTTTTCGGATGTATGGGGCCCTGCCCAAACTTCTGTCAGTGGTCATAACTATTATATTAGTTTTGTGGATGCTTACAGTCGCTTTACTTGGCTCTATATTATTAAGCGTAAATCTGATGCGTTTGATATTGTTGTTCAGTTTGAAAAACATGTTGAACGTCTTCTCAAGCATAAAATTGGTCATATTCAGTCGGACTGGGGTGGTGAGTATCGCAACCTCAATTCCTTCTTCCAGTCACTTGGGATTGCTCATCGTTTAGCATGTCCACATACTCATTAGCAGAATGGTTCTGTCGAACGTAAGCATCGTCATATTGTCGAGACTAGTCTCACTCTTTTGGCTCATGCATCGGATCCTTTCCGGTTTTGGAGTGATGCTTTTACCACTGCATGCTTTCTTATCAATCGTACTCCCACACGTGTTCTGAACATGTAGACTCCTATTGAACTTCTCCTTAATGAAAAACCTGATTATACTTTCTTTAAAGTATTTCGGTGTGCTTGCTGGCCGCATCTTCGACCCTATAACAAACGCAAGCTGGAATTTAGGTCCAAAAAGTGTGTCTTCCTTGGCTATAGTTCCCTTCATAAAGGTTACAAATGTCTTCATGTTCCCACTAATCGTGTCTATATTTCTCGGGATGTCGTGTTTGATGAGCTTGTTTTTCCGTTTGCCAACCTACCTGTCTCCACAGATGCCTCTCCATCCATGCATTCATCCTATCTTGCCTCTGACCAATTTGATGATGTTGCATACTCTCCTGTGTTATTGCCTAACCATGGTGCAGGAACCGGACGTGGGGCTCGTTTGGAGCTTTTGGAGAATTCACCATCATCATCGACGTCGCCCTCTGATATGCACGTCGATTGCACTGCATGTTGCATGGCCTCGATCCGTGCGCCCATGCATGATCGGCGGATGCGCCTGTGGCACCGGTCTCATCCTCTGATCGGCCCGGTACGCCAGCGTCGCCAGGCGTCTCCAGCGGCTCGGTCTGCTACGCCCGCCTCGACCGCGGCTTGGCCCGCTACGCCGGCATCGCCCGTGGCTCAGCCCGCTACGTCGGCATCGCCCGCGGCTCGGCCTGCTACACCAGCCTCGCCCGCGGTTCGGCCCGCTACGCCGGCATCGCCTGCGGTTCAGCCTGCTACGCCGGCATCGCCCGTGGCTTCACCGGTTAGCCCGCTGGCGGACTTGGCTCCATCGCCTGGCTCATTGTCGCCCGGGCTCTCCACGTCCAGCCTCTCGCCGGCTGATTCTTCTTCTTCATCGTCACCCAGCCCCTCGCCGGCTGCTCCCTCGACCTCGATGGCTCCTGTTTTGCGACCACATACACGCAGTCGCAGTGGCATTTTTCGACCAAAGGAACGTAAGGATGGTACTGTTGCTTGGTTGGCGGCTTGTTTGGCTGCTGATGTTGCATATCCGTCTTCTGAGCCTCGCTCATATCAGGCTGCCATGCACGTTCCTCATTGGCGAGAGGCTATGGAACAGGAATATCATGCTCTTCTTCGCAAGAAGACATGGACTCTTGTTCCTCCCCCACCACGGGCTAATATTATTGACTCCAAGTGGGTGTTCAAAGTGAAGAAGCATTCGGATGGATCTATTGAGCGTTATAAAGCGCGCCTTGTTGCTAGAGGATTTCGGCAGCGCTATCGTCTTGATTATGAGGACACCTTCAGTCCCGTCGTCAAGCCTACCACCATTCGGCTTCTTCTTTCTCTTGCCATTACTCGCGGCTGGTCGCTTCATCAACTTGATGTGCAGAATGCCTTTCTTCATGGTTTCTTGGAGGAAGAGGTTTATATGCGACAGCCGCCTGGTTTTTCTGATCCTGACCATCCTGATCACATCTGTCGTCTCACCAAAGCACTCTATGGTTTGAAGCAAGCTCCTCGTGCCTGGCATGCCCGTCTTGCCTCAGCCCTTCGTGCTCATGGGTTTGTGTCGTCCACTGCTGACTCCTCATTATTTCTTCTACAGAAGCCAGAAGTCACTATGTATATTTTGGTCTATGTGGATGATATTATTCTTGTCAGTTCCTCTCGGTATGCTGCCGATGCTCTTGTTCGCTCTCTTGGTGCTGATTTTGCTGTCAAAGATCATGGGAAGCTTCACTACTTTCTTGGGGTTGAGGTTACTTCTCATGCTGATGGTCTGTTCTGACACAGAAGAAGTACTTCTTGGATTTGTTGTAGCGAGCTGGCATGCTTAAGTGCAAACTGACTACCACACCCATGTCGTCTACTGACAAGATCACTGCTATTGATGGTGAGCTTCTGTCTTCTGCGGATGCCACAGAGTACAAGAGTATTGTTGGTGGGCTTCGGTACTTGACGATCACGAGACCGAATATTTCTTATGTTGTCAACAGGGTTTGTCGGTATCTTCAGACTCCCCGAGACACTCATTGGGCTGTTGTTAAGCGCATCTTGCATTATGCCAAATCATAGTGTCTTTTGGGATGCATATTCGGCCGACTTCCTCTCAGGTTCTTTCGGCCTACTCTGATACGGATTGGGCTGGCAGTCCGGATGACAGGCAATCCACGGGGGGTTATGTTGTGTTCTTTGGCTCTAATTTGATCGCCTGGAGTGCTCGGAAACAGGCTACTGTATCACGTAGTAGTACTGAAGCTGAGTATAAGGCTGTGGCTAATGCTACTGCAGAGATTATCTGGGTGCAGTCTTTGCTTCAGGAGTTGGGTATGTCTCAACCGCAGCCTCCTATCCTTTGGTGTGATAACATCAGTGCGACATACCTTTCTACAAATCCGGTATTTCATGCCCGAACGAAACACATTGAAGTTGACTATCACTTTGTACGGGAACATGTGTCACAGAAGCAACTCCAGATCAAGTTCATCTCTTCTAAGGACCAACTTGCAGACATCTTCACTAAGCCTTTGCCTCTACCGCAGTTCGAGGCCTGTAGGCGCAATCTTACCTTTCTCAGTTCTTTAGAAAGCGGCCAAGATTGAGGGAGGGTGTTAGACTATGTATAGCTTCTGTATTTGTGTATGTATATTGTACCTATTGTAACACATCCATTATATATATGAGATAAGCCACCCCTAGAGGGTTGAGCTGGTTCCCCCAAATCATTGTCTTACACGGGCGAGTAATGCCCCCGCGGCATCAGCCTCCGGAGCAAACCCCTGCGCTGCCCCTCGCCCGCGGCGGCGCTGGCTGTTGCCGGAGACACGACCTCCGTCTCGTACGCCGTCTCCGGCGCTATGATGCCCATCATGGTCATCGCTGAGCGGGAGAGGAGCTAGTATATAGCTAGCCTAGGCGAAGAAGATTGAAGATGGTACGTCGTTGGATGGGATGGGATGGGATGGGACGGGACGAAGGCATGGCGAGCGACGTGCGGGATGCGGTCAGGCGGAGATGGAGAACATAAGAGCATCTCCAACAGGCGCCCAAAAAGAACTCCGCACACTAAAAAGTCGTTTTTTGGGGCGCCACATAGCTCCAGCAGAAGCTGTAGCGCTAAAAGCTTTTGGGCGCGCGCTGAAAAACGCTATCGCACACAGCATATTTTGGGCACCGGATTGGGCGTGCTTCACAATTTGCACTGTGTTCTTTCTGGGCGCGCGCTTTTGGGTTTGTGCTAAAACAATGTTGGTCCCGGCGCACTGAAAGTGCTACAATGGCGCGCTAAAACTATTTTAGGGCGCGGAATTTTTGTGCACCTGTTGTTGGAGATGCTCTAAAGAAGACTGTTTCGATCTCGGGACGGGGCGCCGTATAGCTCCAGCAAAAGCTATAGTGCTAAAAGTTTTTAGGCGCGCGCTGAAAAAGCTTGCTTCTCGACTCTCGAGTGCTGCTGGAGTCGAACTGGCCGTGACAGTCGCGCGTGCAGTGCGGGCCTACATCACACTAGACGCTTCCCTGCTACTGCTAGCCTATCGTTGTTGTTTTGTTTCGCTCGCCAACGGCTTGCAAATTTGCATCTTGTCGGGCAGCAGCCGTTTGGTCAAAAAAAGTGCAGTGTTTCGGTAGCCTCGAGCAACCATAAACCGTTAGTCAATGCTGGCTGATCAAGGTTTGGGACCGGCTGCCCCAGATGTCTCGCTATGCTTCACCCAACGTTTGGTTGGTCGCATTAGCCTCAGTCAGGCCCGCGTGAAAAGAAAAAGGCATGTTTGATTGTCCGCATTTATTATTGAACCTGCATAGCACGAAAATTAAAGCATCTCTCGGCCTGAATCCCTGAGAACGCTCAAATCTAGGCCCGAGCGACGCAACCCTAGGCACGTGGGCGTGGGCGGTTGCACGCGTGGGTGCGGTCCCGAGACATCGCATTGTTTCCAGACGCGTCGTCATAAATTACCCTCACCTCCTCCTCCTCACCGCTCTCTCCCCTCTTCCCCACTCACACAGCCCTCTCGTTGCTATGCATCTCCTAGATAAATCTTGCGTGATCGTATTTTTTTTTGATATTACTACATTCCCCAATAGGAGTTGGAGTTCATGGCGAGGCAGACATGGTGAAACAGAGAGGTGGAAGAGGAGAGGTGGTGAAACTGAGAGGTGGAAGAGGAGAGGTGGTGAAATAGAGGGGGTTTGAGTGCGTTGCTGGTTAGTGGGGTGGGTTAATATAGGAGAGCTAGGCCGATATGAATGAATGTTGACCATTGAACTGCGTGTTGTTCATAATGCAGATGGACAAGGAAAAGGATGTCGTGCCATCATTGGAGAAGGGCAAGGAGGTTGTGCCTCCATTGGACGAAGTGCAAGTGCTGGATCACGCAAGCCCCAAGCGGAGGAACTATGGCCACTTTCATCAGAAGTCAGGACTAAACCACTCCTGCAAGGTTATCCTTGCTCCTAAGCCGGAGAGTCTGCCATTGCCTCTGGACTTCACAAAGCACTTCCCCGCCATCCCTACAAAGTTCAAGCTGAACACACTTTGTATGCAAGGATATGTGCCAGGGCAACATCTGTAACGTTTATCCATCAAAAGCTGACATTGGAGTATGTCAAAGATGACCCTGCATGAAAATATGAAGAATTTCTCATTAGACAGAACAACCACTGTAATTTTAACTCTTTCTTTGAGACATATATTTTTCGAAAAGGGACGCTTTATTACTTAAAAGGTTTAAGCATTACACCCAGCCTCTGCATAACTAAGATGCACACAGCCGCACAAAGTCCTCTGCAAGAACGAAAAATAGATAGGCGGAATACAAAGATAGTCTGTATAACGCCTAAAGTGGAGGTGGGCCAATCCTATGATCATGTTGCCACCCATGTTGGATAAAAGTATCGCTCGCTGTATCCTCCAATCGTGTACACACCTCCGTAAATAGGTCTCGATTCTTCACGCGTTGTAGAAAGGACCATAAACGAAGAGTCCCGGTACATCTGTAGAGAACCTGCATTAGAGAAGTACTTTTATTGTTAAAAACCTTATCATTTCTACATAGCCAAAGCGACCAAATAACGGCTAGTGCTCCCACCCCAAGAAGAGTTCTAAACATGTGATCAATCCCATGTAACCAGTTGCCAAATACATTGGCAACACTACAAGGAGGATACAAGCCAGAAGCTATCTGGATGACTGACCATATAGACCGAGCCAATTTGCATTGGAAGAATAAATGTTTTATTGTCTCATCATGATGACAAAAAACACATCGCGGACTTCCATGTCAATTCCTCTTGATAAGGTTATCTTTAGTAAGAATCACTCCGCGACTAAGATACCATGCAAATATTTTATTCTTAAGAGGTATCTTCATCTTTCAGATCTTCTTATTATTATCAACTGGCACATCAGGACTGGATTAATGCTCTATACATAGACTCCATTGAGAATTTTCCATTCTCATGTAGGTTCCATCGAAATACATCAGACCCATGTGACAATTGCACCGTGGGCAACCGTTGAAGCAGGATGTACCACGATTGGAGTCTAGGTCCAATTAAATCTCTTCTGAATGTCACATTTGGCGGAAATCATTCCATTACAGTGGCAATAGTATCACCCTTGTGACGCACAATGTTATATAGAGCCGGATATTGTTCCCGGAGTGTGGCATTTCCTAGCCACTTGTCCTCCCAGAATCTAATTTTCGAGCCGTCCTTAATCGAGAAGGATCCATAGGAGAAGAAATATTTCTTCGTAGCCATTAGACCCGCCCAAAAGTGAGAATCGCCAGGCTTCCAGTATACTTGGGATACAGCCTTGGAACCCAAATATTTCCTCCTCGGAAGGGTTTGCCATACACCATTTTCGGTCAGTAATTTAAACAACAGTTTGCCGAGGAGGGCCCTATTCTTAACCTCAAGGTCATGAATGCCCAACCCGCCTTGGTCTTTGGGACGACAAACCACACTCCATTTAGCCAGTCGATACTTCTTTCGCTTGCTATCTCCTTGCCAAAAGAATCTTGATCGGATATAATCCAATCTATGTAAAAATCCTTTTGGCAACTGGAAGAAGGAAATCATATATAGTACCATATTACTTAGTACTGAGTTTATGAGGACCAATCTTCCACCTAGGGACAACAATTTACCTTTCCAACTGCTAAGTCTTTTTTGCAGCCTCTCCTCAACATGTTTCCATTCAGCATTTGTGAGTCTCCGATAATGTATCGGTATCCCCAAATATGTGATCGGAAACTGGCCCAACCCACATCCGAACAGTTCAGCGTACAGGTGGGCCTCGTCTTGAGCCTCGCCAAAACAAAACAATTCACTTTTATGAAAGTTGATCTTCAGACCTGAGAGTTGCTCGAATGCTGATAAAATTAATTTCAGATTTCTCGCTTTCTCGAGGTCATGATCCATGAAGAGAATCGTATCATCAGCATATTGAAGTATAGAGAGACCACCATCAACTAGATGACTTACTACTCCATCAATTTGGCCATCAACCTTGGCACGCTCAATCATGACCGCTAGCATATCCGCCACTATATTGAATAGTATGGGCGATACCGAGTCACCTTGTCGCAATCCCTTCTTTGTTTGGAAATAGTGTCCAACATCATCATGGACCTTAATGGCAACACTACCTCCAGAAACAAAGCTATGGACCATAGCGCACCACTCTGCAGAAAATCCTTTCATTCTGAGAGTCTGTTGAAGAAATGGCCATTTGACTTTGTCATACGCTTTTTCAAAGTCTATTTTGAGTACCACCCCATTCAACTTTTTCCGATGTAATTCATTGACTGTTTCATGAAGGATAACAACTCCATCTAGGATGTTTCTTCCTTGCATAAAAGCAGTCTGTTAAGGACGAATCACATGTTCAGTTTGAGACATATATAACATCTATTTTGTTCATGTTCTCCGTTGGACGCTAAATATCCTCTCTAGTAGATGAGAACATATTCAGGGCTCTGAAGCTCCAAGTGTACAAATAAATGGAAGCAAGGCACCATTGGCCAGATCCACACAGTAAACAATTAAATTCCTGCGAGAGTAGTTCGTTGTTGCTTTCTTTTCAGACGGGCTATGTTGTGGAGCTTCTATGTTGTACTCTAAAACTCTTCTCCTTGATTAATGAATGAGGCAAGCCTTTTGCCTCTGTTTCAAAAGAAAAAAAATAGCATTAGACAACTAGCTGCAACAACACCATCCTAATTGTGCCGGATGCTATTACATTGTCACTGCAATGAAAATCCAGCATTACTTAGCAAACATGTTGCCAATTTGAATCCTGAGGGGTGTTGGTGTACTGATGTTGGTAGCAAATGTCATGAGAACGTTGAAAGACAGCCTTATGTATTTTATGGAGAAATGTTGACAAAATGAAGCCATTATTCTCGTTGTTTACAAACTGCAGACATTCATAGGACTAGACTGCAGGACCTTGTGCGCAAATTTGCAGAGTAACTCTTGATTGAGTTGTGTAAGTCCCTGATTCCCAGACCACCACACTGCCAAGGCAAGGTAACATCTCCCATGCAACCAAACACTTCCCTCCATCGATGGACTTCTTCCCTTGCCAGAAGTAACAAATAAATTTTCCAGCTAAACGGGGGATTGATTCGGACGGCCACATGAAACAAGACATGTAATAACTTGCGATGGCAGCAAGCACAGCGTTGAATTGATCAGAATGAGGCGCCCTCGCCAGGATAAGAAAGTGGATAGTCCAGCAGATAATCTTTTATCCACCTTTTGGATAACAGGCATGAGAAGCCATATGGTATTTTGTTCAGAAACAAAGGCAACCCTCGGTAAGTGAGTGCATGGAAAGTCTGAGACAGGGCATTCCAAAATGGCGGGAGGCTCAGCGATATCTTCCTGGCTCATATTCGTAGGCACAAAGGTGCTTTTGCTGAAATTGATGCATAAGCCGGTCGAGTCCTAGAAAATGTTGAGTATGCGCTTGATCACACTAGCCTGTCCAGCTTCCCCTTTGAACAGTAGTAACGTACCGTCAGCATAATGCAGTGCGGGGGGAATAACTGTCCGCATTTAACATGTCTTTAAGAGATCCCCGATCGCACTCCTTGCAACATAGCCGCTGAAGCAGGTCCGCCACTAAGGATGAAGAGGTAGCCGCTGACGGACTCCACATCTTGACTGGAATTGCTCTCCCGACTCCTTGTTCATTCGGATGCGAGCACTGATCGTCCGCAAGAGCATGTCTATCCATGATATCCACTTATGATCAAAACCTCATGCAGCCAGAATGCCCAGTAGAATATGCCATCCCAACATACACTGTCAAAAGCTTTACCAATATCCAGCTTTAACATCATCATCAGCAATATCTCTTTTTTGAATACTGAACTAACTCCGATAACAGGGAAAAAATTTCAACGATGATCAAAACCTGACGGGCTCCACATCTCGACTTGAATTGCTCTCCCAAGTCCCAACTCCCCATTCATTAGGATGCGAACAATGCTCGTTCGCAAGCGCGTGTCTATCCGGTATCCACTTGTGTATGATCAAAACCTTGAGCGGCCAGAATGCCCAACAGGCCATCTCAACTTACTCTGTGAAAAGCATTACGCAAGTCCAGCTTTAGCAGCATCATTGGCAATTACCTTTTTTTTGCACACCGAACTAACTCCGATGATAGGGAAAAAATTTCAACGATGAGCCGTCCTTTGTGGAAGCCAGATTGCAGCGCATGTACAAGACTGGAATTTTTCTCTGTAGCCAAACCAACAACACCTTAATAGTCGGCTTAGGAACACCATGCACCAGCGATATAGGCCTTTCTTTATTGGGCAGGAGCGTGATGAAGGCTGTATTAATGCCGGTCAGATCAACAAAATTCGCGGGGAAAAAAAGAGTATTAATAGAACTCATTTGTGTACCTCAGCCATCCATCTCCAGTGAGTGATTATTAAAACTGAATAATTTGCAACAGATGTTATGAAACAGTTTCACTTCAGGTTATCCTCTTCCCTCCCAGTGCAAAGCACCCTAGACCGATCCCCCTGACTCCGAGGTTATTTGTTACTCCCTCCGTCCCATAATGTAAGACGTTTTTTGACACTAGTGTAGTGTGAAAAACCGTCTTACATTATGGGACGGAGGGAGTATTTGTTAGAAACTGGGATGCCTTGAAAACTGAAACAGTGTCCAATTTGGACTCCTGTAGGCCTCTTGGAAAAGAAACAAAAAAGAACACAAGGAAAGAAGCAGATGCACATGAGTGTAGATGCAAGCTGGAGCTTGTCGCTGGGATAAAGGTAATAGACATACTGAAGCTTTTTTCACTGAAATAGCGACTTACAACAGAGATAGAAATGACAGAACAGAACAACATACTGAACTGCTAAACATGACGAAATGCAGTGGTAATTGAGCTCAGCCATGAGCAGACATGGTGCACTCTGAAGCTGTGTTACCTTGACACACTTCTCTGGCATTTTTTTCTATTTGAAATAACGACCTAGCTACACTGCAAGGTCCACACTTATCAATTATTCTCAGGCTATCAGTACCTAGAAATTAAATTACTACTGGGTGCGCCACATACAGCAGCTGCAAGCGTGATGAGAGATAGCGGTCCTTCCTCCTTCACTCATATCCGTCAGCACATTATTATCTCCACGGATGAGGAGGATCCACATGCGAGCCCCTCCTTGATCCGACGCCTGCGAGCTTCATCCACCTGGGATCTCCTCGGGGCAATGGCATCACATTTCTTGCATGGGTCTTCACCATGAAGCTCGACTCTCTTCAACCCCACAGCTCGTTCCACAACTAGCCTTATGTAGTTTGTCACATTGTCTTCCTCCTTGAACCCGTCTATCATCAGCGACTTCAAGTTCATGTGCTTCAAATCCTTCGATGGCTCCCACAACACGTTAATCTTCTCGGAATAACACTCGAGTTCTATGGCACATGCATGCCGAGTTCGAGATAACTTCATTCAAGGGTATACGAGACAAATAACACACGTTAATAATTAAACTTGACATCAACCCATCCAGCACAATGTAATAACAATCGAAACTAATATATCTGCCATTTAAATTTTTGCAACATGCCCACTACTACTATCTAATCTAAGTTTAGGCACCTGTAGAGTTTGGACGACCTTGCATGAGCTAAATCCTAGGGAAAGTAAGACATATGAATATGCTTCGGGTAACTCTAACACGAAGTACGATCCAACATGATTATTTTTCGTCTTGCATGGGCACTGTGTCCCTCTGCAAAATTCAAATTGAATGTCAGAACTTCCATTTGCATTGCATTATCATTCATATACAATACAATCCATGTGTTCCATATATCCCAATTAGTATGCGGCCTGTATGCACCACTTATAAAATTTGTGATAGATTAGAGTCGGTGAGTGATTAAAAATCAGATTAACTTGCTGGTACGTTGCTAATGTTGAATATTCGGAAACCTGTCACACTAGATGGAGTCATATCAAGGCTAAGATGTGGATTAAATTAAAAAGAAGGTAGAGTAGCAGGCTTACTGTTAACTTCTGAAGGGCAGGTGCAGCTTCAAGGATAAATAGGGTCCAGGTCAGATCACACTCAGGGAAGATACCAGAAAGGGACACATCAGACAGATTTCTGATTATAGCAGTGAGCTGCTTCGGATGTTCGGGTTGAATCCATATCTGCAGAAGGAAGAAGAACACAAATACACAGCTAAAATTGGTAGAGAAGAAAAAGCATATGATGATATTTGTTCAGAAGAAACTTATATTGTGAAAATAAAAAAAATTATATGGTGCATAGAAATTAGCTTTACCAGTTGGTGGTGAAAATTGAGATGCAATTTCGACAGGTTCGTTGCACTCTTTGACAAGCACTTGCTCAGCAGGAATGGCACCTGCCACGCATTGGCAAGACAAACAAGGGTGACTCCACGAAGCTCTGGAACATAGCCGAAGCGCACCGGAGGGCTCTCAAAATACCATTGGTAGTAAACTTCACTGAGCTTGAGTGTAAGCCTCGTGAGCCAGTGGAAGGCGACTGGGTAGTCGTGGGAGAAGGAAATAAAGTGCTTCCCAAACTCGGCGAGCCGCCAGGCAGTGTTTCTCTTGTATGGCAAGCCTGTGCCAAAATGGAGCCGTTTGGTCTCGCCACCGGCTGACGTTGCAGAGAGATGTTCTATAGAGGCATTCAGATTTGCGTCCACCTCCATGTACGCAACTTTGAAGGCCAAGCATGAAAACAGAACACTCCAGGAATATGAATGACGCCTCCCATGCCTCCTCCAGACACAGTATGCAATTACTCGGTAGATGGGGCGAAAAAGGTGCACAAATATTTCTCTACACTGTCGTCAAGTTCAGCCTCGCTTCCACTGCCGTAGCTGCTTCAATCAGATGCTACTATTGACTAGTAATATTCAGAAGGCAAAGCTTCCCAAAGTCACATTCTGAGACTAAGGTCTCCAAAGACTCATTCTGAAAAGACAGCCTCAACAAGGCGAGAACCCAAATGATGCCTCCCAGCAGGTGAACAGGTCTGCTTACACTAGACAATTTCTCACTACATTAAAAAAGAAAATCATGCATCCAGATAGCAGTACACACACGATTTACCTAAACTGCAAGGTAAACACAAACGAACCAAGTATTTTCTCGCTGCCGATACACGACTGACTGCTCCTCATACACAGTCAACACTCTAGCAGTTGGAGGAGTTAGGGGATTTAACATTTATTATTATCTCCACGAGCGAGGAGGATCCATGTGCGAGCCTCTCCCTAATCCGATGACTGCTAGCTTCATCCACCTGGGATCTCGTCGCGGACTCAAGGTCTGTGTCCTTGCAATACTCACATGGGCGTTCAACATCCAGCTCAATTCTCTTCAACCCCACGGCTCGTTCCATGACAAGCCTTATATAGTTTATCACCTTGTCTTCTTCCTCAAACCCGTACATCAACAAGAACTTCAATTTCAAGTTCTTAGAATCCTTGGATGGCTCCCAAACCACGGTGGTCTTCTCAGCACTATCCTTGGGTGTTTCAACACATGAATGTCGAGTTCGAGATAACTTCATGCAAGGACATAGGAAATAAATAACACATGTTATCAAAATATTTTTTGCCATATTTTAAAGAAAATTTAACACCCTCGATACTATTACTTAAGTTTAGGTCCCTGAAAGAGATTTTGAACAAACTTCCTTGTATTTGGGAATACTAGAATGAGTCAAATCCACACTGAGATATGGAACTGAAAGAAGTTAAAGTAACAGCCATACTCCCAAATTCAAAGCAACAGACTTACTGTCAAACTAAAGAGTGCAGGTGCAGCATCAAGGATAAATAGGGTCCAGCTCAGATCACACTCAGGGAAGATACCAAAAAGAGACACATGACCCAGATTTCTGAATATAGCAGCAAGCTGGTTCGGACGTTCCGGTTGAATCCAAATCTGCAGAAGGAAGAACACAAATACACAGCTGAAATAGGTAGAGAAGTAGGCGAACATATGCTATGCGTGCAGAAGAAATTTAGATGGTAGATATAAATTAGCTTTACCATTTGGTGGCAAAAATTGAGAGATATTCTGGACAGGTTCATGGCACTCCTTGACAAGCACTTGCTCAGCAAGAATGGCGCCTGCCACGCCATGGCGCCGGTACTGAGGCTCACATCGCGAAGCTCTGGAACATAGCCAAAGCGCACAGGAGGGTTCGCCAAGCGCCAAGATGCGCACTGCACTTTACTGAGCTTGGGGACAGAGATGAGCTCGATCTGCGTGCACCCAAATTGGATGAATTCGAGATCCTTGATCCCAGAACAGGGTGTGTTGATCTTGAGCGGTGTGTGCTCGTCAACCAGTTGGCAAAAACTCAGAGTGAGGTGCGTGAGCCTGTCGCAGGCACTAATGAGGTCGGTGACGTCGGAGTGCCCAAACGCAAGGTTCTTGAGTGTAAGCCTGGTGAGCCACCGGAAAGCGAGTGGGTAGTCGCGGGAGAAGGACATGAACTGCTGCCCAAACTCGGCGAGCTGCAGGGCAGTGTTTCTCTTGTATGGCGAGCATGTGCCAAAATGGAGCCGTTTGGTCTCGCCGCGGCTGACGACGTGCTCAACGGCGCGGCCGATGGAGCTCAGGTGGGGGGCCGACAGGAAGAAGCGGAGGCTGATGGACTTGATAGCATGACTGCCGTTGCAGTGGCTGTCGCGGTCGGTCAGCAAACTCCGTGCCGCGCCTGTGAAGGCGTCCATGTACTCGAGCAGCGTGGTGCAGCGGAAATGGCGACCGTTGAGGTGCAGGCGCGAGAGCCGGTGCGGGAGGTGCCGCCACCGCGTGGAGAGTGCGCCGGGCGGACCGCCTCGCGCAGTTCAAGGCGCTCAAGGATTCCGAGGAGGAGGTCGTCGGGGAGCGCGCTGACCCTGTCGTCATCTCGGCCGACGTTGCGCTTGTGCGGCGGCGGCGACTCCATGGCCGGCCGGGATACGAGGGTCGATTTGGATTTGTTGGTTGAAACCCTAGCTAGAACTGACCGGTGAGATGGGCCCCTGGCGGCGACGACCGGCTCCGAGGACGCGGCTCCCCATCCTCCCTCCGGCGCTCCGCTCCGTCGATCTGGATCGGATCCGCCGCGCGGGCAGCTGGATGGATCCGGCGGCTCTTGGCTCCTCCTCGTTCCCCTCCCGGTAAAATTTCGTGTTTTGACCCTTTTTGCAAACAAAATCGGGATCTGACCCCAGTTCGAAAAAATTTCGGGATCTGACCCTTTTGCCTACCGCCAGCGGGCCTGGCGGTAGGATTGCGTGCCCTACCGCCATAGCCTACGGCGGTAGGCCCTTTGACAGCGACTGATGGCAGCCGCTGACGTGGAAAAGGGCCTACCGCCATCCCCTATGGCGGTAGGTTACTAGAGCCTACCGCCATACCCTCTGGCGGTAGGGTCTTGTGTTCTAGATAAGGTGGGGAGGGGCTGGTTTGTGGGCCCCACCACCACTCTTCTTCCCCACTCATCTTCTTCCCTGTGCTCAGCTCCTCTCCCCCCTCTCTCCCCCTCACAAACCCCCCCTATATCCACTCCATTTGCATGGGATTTCATCGGTGGATCCGGAGCATTTTCATCACCCAAGGTACCTTCCCCATTCCCCATTCTTTTGATTGGTTGAGATCTTTGTTTTGTGTTGATTTGGTCAATTTATTGCAAACCCCAGGTGTTGATGTTGTTGTGTGCATTTATGATGCATTTATGGCTAGGGTTGTGGTTATGTTAGGGGTTGGTGTTAGGGTTAGAGTTAGGGATGTTGGGTGGTTATGTTGGTGGTTATGTTGGGGGTTAGGGTTATAGTGGTTACCTTAGGGGTTATGGTTAGGGTTAGTGGTTAATTGTTAGGTTAACTTTAGTATGAATAGTAGTTATGCAAAATTTCGTTCATTTGTCCATTTGTGTTGGTTGGATGACATATATGGATTGATTATATTCTTTCCATTTTCTTAGATGCATAAGCTCGTAAACGTTCATTATTTGGACAAGTCGACATTTATGCTTGGAAATGACGATGAAGGGGAAGAGGCTATGGTTTTTAACACAAGTCCAAGCTTTGATGATCTTGTAGTTCAAGTGAGAAGCGTCTTACATTGGGAATGACCCAAATGCCGAGGTTAAGCTTATTGGGAGGTATGACGTTGGATTGGGAGTAAAGTCCCGATTAAAGAGTATGCCCATCACCTCCCAATTGCATTGGAATGTGTACAAGGAAAAAGTAGACGCATCACAAGACAAGTCTCTTGAGATCTTTGCCACAAAGGTTGATCCTCCTCCTCCTTTGCAAATTGATCTCAACCGCAATGCATCCTCCCCCATGCATGATGACAGTGCCGAGGTGTATGTCCCCAATTCTTCTAGCCAACCACCAAGTAGCCAACCCAATGAAGATCATATCAACGCTAGCGCCATAGTACTCCGTCATGATGCTATTCCTCATGTTGAAGAAGATGCTATTCCTCATGTTGATGATGATGCTATTGTTGCTCTAGAGGAGGAGATCCATTACAATCCAATTGGTAACTTGGATGTCATTGTGCGGCAACAAGACATGGACCGTACCCTTCCTTATAACCGTATGTGTGGGTATAACTCGGATGACGAGGGTCCGGAGGAAGAGTTGGATGAGGATGGGTTGACTGCGCAAGAAAACGAAATCTACAAGAAGGTGACCGGCACGGAGAAAGGGCCGCCTTTGTTTAGAGATGTGAGTCTTGCGGACAATGCAGTCGTTGATGGTGGGATGAGATTATGGTTGTCCGAGCCAACGCCGTGCCCCAAATTCAGTGATCCTCGACCAGAAAATGAGGATGAGAATGCTCATTTGAAGAAAGGCATCAAGTTTGGTTCTTTGGTAGAGTTCAAGATATGGTTGTGTGACTATGCCATTAGGAACCATAGGCCCTTTGTTGTTGGTCATTCAAATCAAAAACTTCGCACACGGTCAAATGTGACAAAGAAGGTTGCAAATGGATGGTCCGCGGTAGAAAAATCAAAGAAACCGGCAATGGGTCTTGAAGAGTCATGTTGGCACTCACACGCATGCGTACTTCGGACAAGGCCGACCAAAGCAAAGGACACCGCCAACTCACGCCGGAGTATCTAGGATATAAATTGTTGCATCAAATAGCACATGATCCAACCGTGAAGGTCAAGTTTCTCATGTCTTCGATTGAGGAACAATTCGGACACCCGTCCAAGTACGGGAAGGCATGGATGGCGAAGGCAAACGCTATTAGGATGTTGAATGGTGATTATGAGGCCGCATATAACATTCTCCCCAAGATGTTGGCAGCAATTGCTCATCGAAACCCGGGAATGCGCCATCGGGTGGAGTCAATTGCCGGAGTGTTTCGTCGTGCCTTCTGGAGCTTTGGACATTGTCGCCCGGTGTTGTCTATAGATGGTACATTCTTGACCGGCAAATACAAGGGCACATTGATGGTGGCGATGGCCCACTCTTCAAATGATAACGTGTTGCCGGTGGCATTTGCCTTGGTGCCTTTGGAGCACGATGATAATTGGGAGTGGTTCATGGGGCATGTGAGAACCAAGGTGATAGGCAAGCGAGAGGTATGCATTATATCGGATCGCCATCATGGGATTGTCAAAGCAATAGACGTTGATATTCCCGGTCTTCCAAAGCTTCAACACCGTTGGTGCATGAGACACTTTGTTGCAAACTTTTACCGGGCATGCAAGAGCAAGGAGTTTTGCAAAGACCTTACCCTTGTCTGCGTTGCTTTCAACACCGCCACATTCAAGACCCGATATGATAAACTCCTCGAGGCTTTGGAGAAGAACAAAGGGGGGAAAGAATTCTTGGTTAGGCACTTTCCGGAGAAGGAAAAGTGGTCACGCCGCTTACGATGAAGGAGGTATGCGATATGGGGACATGACAAGCAACATGGTGGAATGCTTCAACAATGTGTTGAAGGGTGTCCGTTCCTTGCCGGTGACCGCAATACTCAAGTACACTTTCATCAAGCTCAATGAGTACTTCCTAAAGCATTCTGCAAGCACGACCAAGTGGATTGGGGAAAAGATGGACTATCCATTAAAGGTTCATGATTGGTTGTTGCATCAAGCGCGCAAGTCTGCCAAACAACAAGTGATCACATATAATGAAAAAGAAATGATCTATCAAATTGATGAGCTGGGTGGGACAACAAGGGACGGTACGGTGGAGTTGCTTACGAGGTGCGCCTTAAAAACCGTTGGTGCCAGTGTGAGAGGCCACACAAGTATCATTGGCCTTGCTCGCATTTGATGACCGCAGCACGGGTGAGAAACATGAACGTATCCGATGGCACAACGGTGCGGTTGCACGAAGTTTACATTGGAAAGAACAAGGTTGACGTGGGCGCCTCGGTTCAATCCTTTCCTTGATGCCTCACAAGGCTCGAGTATGTTGGGCCAGACATTGTGCCAGATCCCGCACTCATGGTGCCTATGAGGGGAAGAAGAAGAAAGAAGAGATTCCGGAGTGACATGGATGATCTAGTTGGATACACCGGAATGAAGAAATTTGGTAGTGGTCATTTCATGGAGCCACCGGAAAACAATAATTGTGGAGAATGCAATGACACGGGACACAACGTTAGGACATGCAAGAAACGAAGAACCAACACGGGCACTAGTCAAACACGTGGACGGAGCAGTAGCCTTGGAGGGGGCCGTGGCCGTGGCCGTGGAGGAAGGACTAGCCTTGTAGGGGCCCGTGGCCGTGTATCCGGTGGTTCTAGGACACGTCGGGTTGATAGGGGAAGGCCTATCGACGTGTTGCTCAATCCGGATGGTTAAATAATGTGAATGGTACTACTTTTAATATGTTCATGCATGTGTTGATATATTTGCCCCTTTACATGTCAATGTGTTCATATTTAGACTTAACATCTTTATTTGTTGTAGGGCATGGCTTCATCCGTTCCATGACAAGGCCACCGTGTGCTCACCATGAAGACATGCCACACAAGTGGAAGGACGCATCTTTGGACAAGGTGAAGGAGAAGGATGTGAAGATTCCGCCATGTTGGTGTGGAGATGTTTGCAAGGTGAAGGAGTCCACCGACCGAAAGAAATCATGGACCGAAGGAAGGAGATATTTTGTTTGCCCCAATTATGCTTACGATCGTGCGCTTCCAACTAACGCCTATGACCTTCCACCGGTATGCTAGAGAAGTAACATGTTACTCTCAACTGTGTGCCATCACTAACATCCGTTTTATATGCAGTCACCGCCTCCTCTATGCAAGTACTTCAGCTGGATAGATCATGAAGTGCCAAAAGATATCCAAAAGGACCAATTAGAAGATTGTTTTAGGCGCAAACGGCTGTTCGAAGAAAGGTTTCAAAGAGGCTTGGAGGAAGAGCGTCACAAAAGAGAGGATGGAGCGGAAGCAACGCGAGGAGGAGAGGGCACGCCAAGCGAAGCTTGCTCGTGAGGAGGAGAGGGCAAGAAAGCTTGCAAGAGCTCGCAAGGCACAAGAGGAGGATGAGGCACGAGACAGGAAGGGGAAATGGCCCCGTATGACTCAGTAAAGCTGTCGCCTTCGGTGGACTCGTCATGTAACCGGATGAAGCCATGCCAAATTTATCATGAACTATGTAGTACTAAGGCAAAAAGCCATGTGTCGTCAACTTGTCGTGAATGAATTTGCCATTTATATTGAATTTGGTGTGAAGATGTTTGCAATGTGTTGTGAATGAATTTAGTTTGTTAGTGTATTCTGGGATTTGTCATGATTCTTATTGAAAAACTGTTGTGCTGTGAAGAGAAGTGGGATATAATGTAATGCAGTGCTCTGTTTTCGAGTTAGAACCCTACCGCCACGTGCCATGGCGGTAGGTGCTGGACCCTACCGCCAGGTTGCATGGCGGTAGGGGGGCAAGGTTTCTTTGATGAAGAAACCAAAACAGTTGGCGGTAGATCGACCCTACCGCCACAGTGCCATGGCGGTAGGGTCTTTGGACCCTACCGCCAAAGTTGCATGGCGGTAGGGGGCAAGGTTTCTTTGACGAACAAACCAAAACCGTTGGCGGTAGGACCGGACCCTACCGCCACAGGCCATGGCGGTAGGGTGCTGGACCCTACCGCCATGGCCTGTGGCGGTAGGGTCTGGTCCCTCCTCTCCCCTGTTTTGCCCCATATGTGTCGAATGTTAGCATAATATACCCAATTCTATCTCGCAAGCACATACATAACTCAACTCTACATAGTTCATTACATTCACGAATAACAAATGTTCAAACTTATTAAAACATGACCCGGTTCGGATGACATCGTTTGAAACTAATAACTCATGCTCAACGGCACATTTTCTAAACAGGTAACATATCTCTCATACTTATCAGACGTTCAATTTGATCGTCACGCCATTGATTACGCTTCAGTCGAAAGTCTGTGGATCCTGCCCAATGACCCAACACACCATTCGTTTCACGGAACCAAGCCCATGCAGCACGGCGAGCGGGATTCTCTGACACGCCCTATTTGATTGCCCATCCTATGACCTGCCCGGGTTTCCTCAAGTCCATCTCACGGAATTCTTCTTTGCTTGCAGTGAACGCAATCTCAACTGCCAAAGCGTGTCTGCAAGCATATTCCCGGTCTTGCAGCTGATCAAGCATCCTCTCTTTCTCCTTCACAAGCTTTCGGAATGCTTTTTTCTCCTTAGCATCAGAAGGTTCCTCGATAAAGTGATACTTGCTGAAATCCTTCATGGCCGCATTTGCCTCATCACAACTCTTCAACCATGCTTCACATTCCTTCTTCAAGCAACGGTGTCGCTCCGCCATGATCTTCTCACACGCTATGTTCATAGTCATGGACCGACTGTCCATCCTACATGAATATACGGGTTTAAGATGACATAAATAAAAAATAAAATAAATTAAGTAGAGTACAACACTCGGTTACTTCATATGACATACAACACCAAGTTCTTAATGAGTTCAAATGTTAAGGGTACAAGTCATAGTAGTTCAAACGACGACCAAGCATAGGGTACATGTCATTACAGTCCAAATGACAAAGATTACATAACCTCATGCAATACTATGCGGCGTACGGTCCCGGGTTGCAACAAATAACATCATTTCTTTCTTTGACCCATGTCCAACGAGATGCACGGTTCTCATCCGACGAGAATGATTGGCGAACTAACCAATCAATGACCTGACCATGATTGCCCATGTCTATCTCAGCATATTCTGCCGTTGTCGCACACAATGTAATTTGCATTGCAAGATCACGCCTAAAAATTTTTTTCCATTGCCTTGAGCTTCTTCATCAGCCTCTCCTTTTTGTTATAAAATTTTCGAACGGTCTTTATTAAAATAATTATATGAAAAGGCCCTACACTCCGCATTCAACGCATCAATGGCTTCGATCCACAAGTTCATCTTTTCCTCAATCAATTCGCGTTCACGGTTCGCCGCCGCCTCAGCAGAAGTTTCAAAGAAAACGAACGGTGCCATCCTACAATTCGAAAAGTTTCTATTAAAGTAACTTAGCTCTAATTGCTTTCTTAAGCATAACCTAATCCCCATTATGTACATTATGATTAGCACTAGATCTAGGCACACAATCTTTTCTACAAGCAATTCTAAGAACATCATACATAAGGAAATCACAAACATAAACCTAAATGGATCATAGTAATTGATTTGACCACACCAAAATGATGAGCTAGGGTTCGCAATCAAATGAGCAAATGCAAAGTAAACAAAGATATCAACCAATCAAAATGAGGGGAAATGAGAGAGCCACCTTGAGTGATGAAAATGGTAAGAATCCACCGGAGAAATCTCAAACAAATGAGAGAGATTTGGGAGGCTCTTGTGCTTCAAGAAAGAGGGGGCAGAGTTGAGCTCGGTGGAGAGGTGATGTGGGCTGAATGAGTGGTTGAGGAGGGGGGAATATCCAGCCCCTCCCCACCTTATCCAAAACACAGGACCCTACCGCTAGAGGGTATGGCGGTAGGCTCCAGTAACCTACCGCCGTAGGGGATGGCGATAGGCCCTTTTCCACGTCAGCGGCTGCAAACGGCTGTCAGTCGCCGTCAAAGGGCCTACCGCCGTAGGCTATGGCGGTAGGGCACTCAATCCTACCGCCAGGCCCTCTGGCGGTAGGCAAAAGGGTCAGATCCCAAAAATTTTCCGAACTGGGGTCAGATCCCGAAATTCTTTCCAAAAAGGTTCAGAACACGAAATTCGGCCTCCCCTCCCCTCCGGGTTGCTGTTGTTAGTTAGCTCCGATTTGGTGGCTGATTGGATGGTGGATGCATTCGATTGGAGTGTATTCGTGAGTGAATTGGAGCTCTCGACGGTGGGAATTGGATGATGCGCGAGCACGGGAGGCAGGAGACGGCGGTGCTGTCTTGTGCTGTGCGAGAGAAGGCGGCTTTGTGTAAATTTCACTTCGGCTCCTAAGAGCATCTCCAGCCGCGCCCCCGACACTTCCCTCATGGCCATTTTTTAGCACCGGCGCCCAAAAAAGGTCCAGTCGTGCCCTTAGAAGACCATTTTTCGTCGGTTTGAGCCAAAATTGGCGTCGGCGGACCCAGGCCGATCCCGGCGCGCTGCGGCGCCGGGGAAACCGATTTTGGCGCGAATGAGAATGGGCCCGCCAAGTCAGCGACACACCGCTTCGCCGTCCTCATCGTCTTGGTTCCTGCGGGAATCAATGCCAAGGCTGTCGCGTTGTCGTGCCGGTCAGCCTCAATTGATGCCTCACGGACGGTGCAGTGAAGGCGGCGCGACGCGCGTCCCGCCCTGCCCGCTCCCGCCACGCGTCACCCAGCATGCAGATTCTCACCGTCCCGCTTCAGCTATAAAAGCCAACCTCCCCGCCGGTGAACGCCACAGTCGCCACAACTCGCCTTCTCTCTCGCCTCGTCTCATCACAGAAGCAACTCTCCCCCTCTTTGCCCACCGACGAGCAATGTTGAGCAGTATCCCGGTGACGCCGAGGTGGCGAACGGCTTCGGCCGCCGCCCATCTCCACGAGGACGAGGCGCGCATCCTCTACGAAGCCGACTATCCAGCGCCACCAGACATGCGGGTGCCGGACTCATGGAAGTTCAGCGCCAGCGGCATCCCGGTACCCCCGGCGCCCACCGAGGCTGAACGGCGGGCCGAGATCGCCCGCATCCGTTCATCGCTGTCGGAGGAGTAGCCGAACAAGCCGAGGTACGCCGCCGACAGACACACGCTATGGACGATGTACTTCGACCGCCGCCGCGACGACAAGATCACCTCCGCCAACGGCACCATCCCCGCGGTCGGCTCAACGCTGATGGGCAGCGCGAATGGTGGGGCGTGCCCGGCCGCACCCTCGAGGCCGTCCTCGACATCGAGACCGGCAACACTGTTGGGGAACGCAGTAATTTCAAAAAAAATCCTACGATCACGCAAGATCTATCTAGGTGATGCATAGCAACGAGAGGGGAGAGTGTGTCCACGTACCCTCGTAGATTGAAAGTGGAAGCGTTTCAATAACGCGGTTGATGTAGTCAAACTTCTTCGCGATCCAACCGATCAAGTACCGAACGTATGGCACCTCCGCGTTTAGCACACGTTCAGCTCGATGATGTCCCTCGTGCTCTTGATCCAGTTGAGGACGAGGATGAGTTCCCTCATCACGACGGCGTGGTGACGATGATGATGATGTTACCGGCGCAGGGCTTCTCCTAAGCACTATGATGGTATGATCGAGGTGTGTAACTGTGAAGGGGGGCACCGCACATGGTTAAGAGAAACTTGTGTGTCTTTGGGATGCCTCCTGCCCATGTATATAAAGGAGGGAGGGAGAGATGTCGCCCCCCCTAGCGGCGCCAAGAGTATGGAGTCCTGCTAGGACTTCCAAGTCCTAGTAGGAATCCCTTCCCTTTTAGGAGTAGGAGAGAAGGAAAGAGGGAAAGAGAGAGGGAGTAGGAAAGGGCAAGGGGGGCGCTGCCCCCTTCCCCTAGTCCAATTCGGACCCATGGAGGGGCGCGCCACCTCCTCTTGGCCTGCTTCCTCTATTTCCCATATGGCCCAATAAGGCCCATTACTTCTCCCAGTGAATTCCCGTAACTCCTTGGTACTTCGAAAAATACCCGAATCACTCGGAATCTTTCCGATGTCCGAATATAGCCTTCCAATATATGAATCTCAACCATTTCGAGACTCCTCGTCATGTCTGTGATCTCATCTGGGACTCCAAACAAATTTCGGTCATCAAATCACATAACTCTTAATACAAATCATCATCGAACGTTAAGCGTGCGGACCCTACGGGTTCGAGAACTATGTAGACATGACCGAGACACATCTCTGGTCAATAACCAATAGCAGAACCTGGATGCTTATATTGGCTCCTACATATTCTACAAAGATCTTTATCGGTCAAACCGCATAACAACATACGTTGTTCACTTTGTCATCGGTATGTTACTTGTCCGAGATTCGATCGTCGGTATCATCATACCTAGTTCAATCTCGTTACTGGCAAGTATCTTTAGTCATTCCGTAATACTTCATCCCACAACTAACTCATTAGTCACATTGCTTGCAAGGCTTATAGTGATGAGCATTACCGAGAGAGCCTAGAGATACCTCTCCGAAACACGGAGTGACAAATCTTAATCTTGATCTATGCCAACCCAACAAACACCTTCGGAGACACCTGTAGAGCATCTTTATAATCACTCAGTTACGTTGTGACGTTTGATAGCACATAAGGTGTTCCTCCGGTATCAGGGATTTTCATAATCTCATAGTCCGAGGAACATGTATAAGTCATGAAGAAAGTAGTAGCAATGAAACTGTAACGATCATAATGCTAAGCTATCGGATGGGTCTTGTCCATCACATCATTCTCCTAATGATGTGATCCCATTCATCAAATGACAACACATGTCTATGGCTAGGAAACATAGATGGATCGCTGGAGCTTGCACACCTTGTTAGTATCTTTAGGATCGACAAAACTTCTGGTTGCATCATATACAACTCTTTTTCAAGAAATATACATTTAAGGGATGCAGTTTTGACATCCATTTGCCAGATTTCATAAAATATGGCAACTGCTAACATGATTCAGACGGATTTAAGCATCGCTACAGTTGAGAAAATCTCACTGTAGTCAACACCTTGAACTTGTCGAAAAGCCTTTTGTGACAAGTCGAGCTTTGTAAATAGTAACACTATTATCAGTGTCTGTCTTCCTCTTGAAGATCCATTTATTTTCTATAGCTTGCCGATCATCGGGCAAGTCCACCAAACTCCACACTTTGTTCTCATACATGGGTCCCATCTCAGATTTCATGGCCTCAAGCCATTTCACGGAATCTGGGCTCATCATCGCTTCCTCATAGTTCGTAGGTTCATCATGGGCTAGTAACATGACTTCCAAGACAGGATTACCGTACCACTCTGGTGTGAATCGTACTCTGGAAGACCTACGAGATTCGATAGTAACTTGATCTAAAGTTTCATGATCATCATCATTAGCTTCCTCGCTAATTGGTGTAGGAGTCATTTGAACTGATTTCTGTGATGTACTACTTTCCTATTCGGGAGAAGGTACTATTACCTCATCATGTTCTACTTTCCTCCCACTCACATCTTTCGAGAGAAACTCCTTCTCTTGAAAGGATCCATTCTTAGCAATGAATATCTTGCTTTCGGATCTGTGATAGAAGGTGTACCCAATAGTTTCCTTTGGGTATCCTATGAAGACGCACTTCTCCGATTTGGGTTCGAGCTTATCAGGTTGAAGCTTTTTCACATAAGCATCATAGCCCCAAACTTTAAGAAACAACAACTTAGGTTTATTGCCAAACCACAGTTCATAGGGTGTCATCTCAATGGATTTTGATGGTGCCTTGTTTAACCTGAATGTAGTTGTCTCTAACAAGGTTATCGGAATCACGATTCTAAATCGGATCAGAGCTCCAATGGCAGGATCGAAAATCGTAGAATCTTCATTATCAGGATCGTGAAAACGTAGATTCTATGAACCAAAATCGTAGTTTCAGAGGGCTTAGTTTGGATCGTAAAGTCGTAGAATCGTACAACAGAATTGCGATTCGGACAACCTTTGTCTCTAATGCATAATCTCAAAACGATAGTGGTAAATCGGTAAGAGACATCATAAATCACACCATATCTAATAAAGTGCGGTTACGATGTTCGGACACACCATTACGCTGTGGTGTTCTAGGTGGCATGAGCTGTGAAACTATTCCACATTATTTTAAATGAAGGCCAAACTCATAACTCAAATATTCTCCTCCACGATCAGATTGTAGAAACTTTATTTTCTTGTTACGATGATTCTACACTTCATTCTGAAATTCTTTGAACTTTTCAAATGTTTCAGACTTGTGTTTCATTAAGTTGATATACCCATATCTTCTCAAATCATCTGTGAAGGTTAGAAAATAATGATACCTGCCACAAGCCTCAACACTCATCGGACCGCATACATCGGTATGTATTATTTCCAATAAGTCATTAGCTCGTTCCATTGTTCCGGAGAACGGAGTTTTAGTCATCTTGCCGATAAGGCACGATTCGCAAGTATCAAACGATTTATAATCAAGTGATTCCAAAAGCACATCAGCATGGAGTTTCTTCATGTGCTTTACACCAATATGACCTAAACGGCAGTGCCACAAGTATGTTGCACTATCATTATCAACTTTGCATCTTTTGGCATCAATAATCATGAATATATGTATTACCATGATCGAGATTCAATAAACCATCAATATTGAGTGTATGACCATAGAAGGTTTTATTCATGTAAACAGAATAATAATTATTTTCTGTCTTAGATGAATAACCATATTGCAATAAACGTGATCTAATCATATTCATGCTCAACGCAAACACCAAATAACTTTTATTTAGGTTCAACGCCAATCCAAAAAGTATAGGGAGTGTACGATGATGATCATATCAATCTTGGAACCACTTCCAACACACAACGTCACTTCATCCTCAACTAGTCTCTATTTATTCTGCAACTCCTGTTTCGAGTTACTAATCTTAGCAACCGAACAAGTATCAAATATCCAGGAGTTACTACGAGCACTAGTAAGGTACACATTAATAACATGTAAATCAAAAGTAAGGATCCGTCGCGCGGGCAGCTGGATGGATCCGGCGGCTCTTGGCTCCTCCTCGATCCCCTCCCCTCCGGGTTGCTATTGCTAGTTAGCTCTGATTTCGTGGCTGATTGGATGGTGGATGCATTCGATTGGAGTGGATTCGTGAGTGAATGGGAGCTTTCGACGGTGGGAATTGGATGATGCCTGAGCACGGGAGGAAGGAGATGGCGGTGCTGTCTTGTGTTGTGCTAGAGAAGGCGGCTTTGTGTAAATTTCACTTTGGCTCTTAAGAGCATCTCTAGCCGCGCCCCAAACACACCCCTCGTGCTCATTTCTTAACACCGAGGCCTAAAAAACGGCTCAGTCGTGCCCTCAGGAGCTCATTTTTCGTCGGTTTGGGCCAAAACTGGAGTCGGCGGACCCAGGCCGAACCCGGCGCGCTACGGCGCCGGGGAAACCAATTTTGGTGCGAATGAGAATGGGCCCGCCGAGTCAGTGACACGCCGCTTCGTCGTCCTCATCGTCTCGGTTCCGGTGGGAATCAATGCCAAGGCTGCCGCGCTGGTCAGCCTCCATTGATGCATCACGGGCAGCGCAGTGAATGCGCCGCGACGCGCGTCCCGGCCGCTCCCGCCACACGTCACCCGACATTGCAGGTTCTTATCGCCCCGCTTCGGCTATAAAAGCCAACCTCCCTGCCGGTGAACGCCACAGTCACCACAACTCGCCTTCTCTCTCGCCTCGTCTCACCACAGAAGCAACTCCCCCCCCCCCCTCTTTCCCCACCGACGAGCAATGCTGAGCGGTACCCCGACGAAGCCGTGGCGGCGAACGGCTTCGGTCACCGCCCTCTCCACGAGGACGAGGCGCGCATCCTTTACAAGGCCGACTATCCAGCACCCCCAGACAGGCGGGTGACGGGCTCATGGAAGTTGAGCGCCAGCGGCGTCCCGGTACCCCCGGCGCCCACCGGGGCTAAACAGCGGGATGAGATCGCACGCATCCGTTCGTCGCTGTTGGAGGAGCAGCGGAACGAGGCGATGTACGCCGCCGATAGCCACACGCCGTGGACGATGTACTTCGACCGCCGCCGCGAAGACCAGATCGCCTCCGCCAATGGCACCATCCCCTGCGGCCGACTCAATGCCGACGGGCGGTGCGAATGGTGGGGCGTGCCCGGCCGCACCCTCGAGGCCGTCCTCAACCACATCGAGACCGGCAACATGCCGCCCCTCGAGTACTTGGTGCGCCCGTCCTTCTCTCACCGCCATGGCAGCTCCTAGACGCCGCGACGAATGGAGGCGGTGACCTCTTCATCGTCGGGCTTCGATTCACTCTCCTCTGGGTCGCCGGCGCTCCGCCCCGTCAAGCTGGAGCCACAGGAGACGCTGCTTGGGTGCCGCACCCGCAGCGGCGCCCTTGTCATCAACGAGGGCGGCCGCCCCTCCCCGCGTTCCCTCCGCCTAGTCCGGCCGAAGACCGAGCCGAGGCTGCTCCCCGTGAAGCCGGAGCATGCGGAGATGGCCGACAATGACGAGACCGCCCTCAAGTGGGCGAAGGCGAACAACGTCCGCGAGCAGGTGGCGCGCCAACGCGGGGCCTATGTGGTGATCAAGGCCAGGCATCGCAGACGCGAGGAGGGCGGCGGTGTCATCCTCGACAGCAACGAGGAGGACGAGCTCGGGCCGTCCAAACCCCCGCGCGTCGGCGACCCTGGTCAGGGGTGTAGTAGGGATGGTGGCAGCTTCGACAGGATGCAGGGCGGCGACGACGACGATGACGACGACGGCGACTACACCCAGTTCTACAGGCTCCTCGGCATGTAGAAGGCGGGTGGAGGCCGCGGCATAGTAAAGCTAGGCATACACTATTAGGGAAAATCTTGTACACAGAATCTTACCAGTAGCGCTTGTTAAAATGAAGCGCTACTGCTACTTAGCAGTAGCGTGTGGGCTAAAACGGCGCTACTATTACCTGCTTAGCAGTAGCGCGGCAGGAACAGAACACGCTACTACTATAATTGCCACACTGTTCCCGACGTGCTAGGTATTGTAGTAGCGCCCTTCTAGAAACGGCGCTACTACTACGGACTTTAGCAGCAGCGCGTTTTGCCTCCCCACGCTACTGTTAAAGCTTTTTTCACCTAACCCCCGTGCGGCCTGATTTCCCCTCCTCTGCTTCCTCACCCAATTCCCCACTCTCTCTTCTCCCCCTCGTCGCCTCCGCCTCGCCGCCGTCTCGCCACCGTCTCCCCCGACCCCGCCTCGCCGCCGTCTCCCCCGACCCCGCCTCACCGCCGTCTCCCCGACCCGACTACGCCGTCTCCCCGACCCGACTGCCGCCGTCTCCCCGACCCGCCTCACCCGGCGCCTCGGTGCCACTGCCTCTCCCCGACCCCATCTCTCTCCCGCCCTCTGTAGGCACTCTCCTTCCGATCCCTCTTGTTTGCTTAGTATGAACCAGAGCTATTGAGTGCTAGTTAGTATGAACCCTAGGCTATTTTTAGTGCTAGTTAGTTAATTACAATTAGTATTAACCCTATTTAATTAGGTAGTACGAACCCTAGTTAAAAAATGGATACTTATATGGTAATTAGGGCAGTAGTTCCTAGTGGTCGGTCATGTTTGCAGGTTACACCTGCGAGTGGGCTATGTTTTGCCGAGTGTTGATTCATTTCCATTCCCGCAAATTTCAGGCGCTCGATATGTCCTATTTTAGCAAAGGTCATGCCGGATTTTTCCGTGAATTTTGGCATGACTTGTGCCAGAATATGTATGAAATATCGAGTGCCCCGGATTTGTGTGTTGAGTATCCTGGTAGTTGTCTTCGATCAATTTTCAATTAATGTTTCAACTATGAACATAGGAAATTTCTGACGACGAAAAGGATTTCGGTACTTGCAAATACTGCGAAGACGAGCGCGGCCTGTGCGACGGAATCTTCCTAGATGATGATAGGCGCTTCAGCATCAAGCTGGACGAGAACTTCGAAGTGGATACAGTAAGTCACAACGACAAGTTTTTTTTGCAATTAAGCATGACATCTGCTTCATTTGCTTCAACTTATAATTTATTTATTTTTACTATTCTACTAGCGTACCCCCTGACATGCAAGAGTTTTTGTATTGGATAAGATAGGTTTCAGTCGTACTAGGGAGGTAAAGAAAGTTTACTTGAAGACCGAGCATGGTTTTCAACGCAAAATTATACAATTCAGACGACTACACCTATTTTGGATGCAAAACATGACGAGCACTATGCAACACTACTAGGAAAAGGGCTATAGATGGAATGGCCACTAATGGCGCACCTGTCATGTGGTGCGCCACTACTATATAGAAGTGGCGCACCATGTGCAGGTGCGCCATTAGTGTGTAAGACACTAATGGCACAGTAGGCACACGGTGCGCCACTAGTAAAAACTGTTTTTTCTTATTTTTCCAAACATACTAATGGCGCATCGTGGCAAGGTGCGCCATTACTAGTGCTAACTAGTAATGGTGCACCGGCCACATAGTGTGTCACTACTGTTGTTTTTTTATTTTATTTTTGCAAAACTACTAATGGCGCACCCTAGCGTAGTACGCCATTACTAATTTAAACTAGTAATGGCGCATTGTGCCACGGTGCGCCATTAGAATATATACTTTTTTATTTTTCTGCAAAACTTCTAATGGCGCACCAGCAGCAGGTGCGCCATTAGTAACCAGGGTTACTAATGGCGCATTTGCAGGTGGTGCGCCATTAGTAACCTGGGACCAACAAGATATTTTGGATAGCCCACCTACCCACTCACTTTCCCCACTTCATTCTCTCCACCTCTTCCTCTAAGCTTGTCTCAGCTGCCTCCTCCTCCTCACATCATTTGCACCATAGATTCATCCAAGTTAAGTGGTTAAATTGCCTTTTTTGATAGGTAAGTAAGGGGGAAGCTATCTTTATGTTGTTCTCCCTCTCCGACAACGTGCACATGCACTTTTTATGGCCTAGCTAGATCTATGTATGTTCGTGGTGTGGCATATGTTTGTGGTGTTGCATATATGTTTGTGTTTGCAGGTACCGGTATTTGAAATGCGATAGTTGCCAATATTTTGCGGAATGTTGATTCATTTCCGCTTCGCAAGAATTTTGGCACTATGCATTCTTTTTGGTCCTATTTTTAGGGAAAGTCATGCCAAATTTTTTCTTGGTTCTAAAATATCGTTTTGCTCTACCCCGCAGGCGACCATGGTCCGCACGATGACCGAAGGCATCGTGAATAGGTTTTTGAGCTCCGTGAAGGCCGAGATGCTTGAAAAGAACGAGACGGAGATAAGATGTCCGTGTCGAAGATGCAAGCTGAAGAGCCTTATTGCGGACCCGGATTCTGGGCAGGTGCGGGACCACCTGCTCTTGTGTGGTTTCATGGATGGTTATCAGTGGCAAGGTGATGAAGATGACTATGAAGTCGTCCATGGGGGCCGGGCAAGAAATGAGGAAGGGCAGCAAGACAACCACCGCGGCTCGGGCGGGCGAGAAGATGAAGAATCTCCAGGACATGATCACGACGGTGATGTTGTACCACGATCATCATGTAGAAGATGCAGGACATGATGATGAGGAAGATGTCGAGCGCAGACGAAGGGCATGATCATGAAGATGAAGATGCCGGCGGAGCGCATTTACGGCGATGGACCATCGATGGGCTGGGTGCTGGACCCTCATGTTCAAGAGCTGCTTCTCAAGTAGACGGATAACACAAGAGCTGCCGCCCGAGAGAAAGCCAAGCTGGATCAACTGGAGATAGACGCGGTTACTCCATTGTATGAAGGATGCATGCCCGAGGATACCCGCCTGAAAGTAACGCTCATGGCTCTGGAGATGCAGGTAAAACATAAAATGACCGACGCATGCTTCGACGAGAACATGTCATTCTGGCGTGAACGTCTTCCCAAGGGGAACAAGTGCCCGACCAGTTTCGAGGAGGCGAAGAAAATCGTGTGTCCTCTGGATTTACTGATGAAGTCATGTACCTGGGGTAGGGTCATAGACCTGCCCAAAGGTACCCTCCACAAGGAGACTCACAAGAGAAGCAACCTTCCAGTCGACCGTGTAGGTATCCACTCGACAGATTCAAAGACACTCGACTTTAAGACCCAACGACCACCGTGAGTCCAAGAGCCACTCGGTATCCAAACGGTCTATAGTTAAATAGTCTTTATGACCTTAATGACACTTTATGTAAGGCGTTACCAAGAACGCCTAGCTTTAACGCACCTTAAACCCTCTACTACGTGGGCTGGCTAGGGTCCTGGCGCACTCTATATAAGCCACCCCCCTCCACAGGTAGAAGGGTTCGCACCCCTGTAACATATACGCAGATAATCCAGTCGACCGCCTCCGGGTTCCGAGACGTAGGGCTGTTACTTCCTCCGAGAAGGGCCTGAACTCGTAAATCCCTTGTGTATACAACCACTCCATAGCTAGGATCTTGCCTCTCCACACCTACCCCCATTCTACTGTCAGACTTAGAACCACGACAGTTGGCGCCCACCGTAAGGTGTGTTCTAGCGAATTGTTGGAGAAGTTGGGATTCTTTCGATCTCCGGCATCATGGTTTCAGGTGGAGTTCTGGTCGACGACCACGAGATCCGTCTCGGTGCGCTCACGTTCGTCGCCGACGACTCCGCTTGGCTTTAGGAGGCTCCACTCGACGTGGACGCGCTCCCCATCCGCGGGGCGACGCACTTTAGCGCATGTGTCCGCGGCGTCCTCCTGCGGCAACCGTCGACCCAGCATGGGTCGGCTCCTGCGCTGTGTTCACTCGATCTCCCACCGCGCAAGCTGCCCGGTCGGTCGAGGCTTCAGCGGTGGGTGAGGCATGCGGTGGCCCGCCATCGGCCATCCCCAAGTCGCGGCGATTGAGCCCGACGAATCTCTCTACGGCCTGTTCGACCGGGCTCAGAGAGACTGCGTCTGAATGCGATAGCAGTGACCCGGCGGCAGAGGTTCTGATGGTCGATGGACCACGCAGTCCCCCTAGATTCACCCGCACCAACGAAGGTGGCGGTGGAGGCGATCCGGTGCAAGCCCACGAAGAGTACTTGCCCGAGCCCCTCACTTCACTCCAGAGGGAGGAGCTTCGTCGTCGGAACATGGATGCACTTCACACTCCTATCGTTGGAGAAACCCCGAGGCTCGCGCCTTGGAGGATGCGCGCAACAGCCAACTGGCTGAGCGCACTCGACCGGAGAATCTTCAGCGAGTACTGACGAAAGCGTGTCGACCAAGGGTTCCAGAATCCAGTCGGCGCCAGCTCTTTCAACCGCCAACCCAGGTATATCGAACCCCGATTCAGAATTTAGCAGCTGCCGCCGTATAGCGTAGTCAATTCAGCCTTCCCACGGAGGCAGGTAGAGGTTTGCAGCAAATCTGGGATTTGCTCTGCTGGCGGCGAGAGATCAAAACTCAGTTGTATCCCGTCATGAACAGGGTTCACAGTCGATCCGTCGCTGCGAATTCATTCCAGTCGGCCCATAGTCCAAGATCACCCCCGAGGCGTGAGGAACGTGGGGGCCGGCGTGATGATCAATACAAGGGCCGCGAGCAGTATGAGCACCGATTCGATCGCAACGATCGACGTCGAGTGCCCACTCCTCCCCCAAGGGGTGGATCATACGCTCCTCGGCAGCAGGACGACAGACGCCAAAACAGTGCTGGGCGAAGAGTTCCAGTCGACCCTAGGGAACCAGGCTTTGATGCGAGATCTATTATCGTTCAAGGTTTGGTCGACAGGAACAGAGCTCACCGAGATGGCCGTGATTGAGATGTTCCTTCCAGTAGTAGAGTTCATGTCTCGGGACCAGAGTGTTTCAGCAGAGCCATCAGGGCCGCAGTGATTCCTCCCAACTTCAGGTTGGCGACTAGAGTCAGCAAGTTCACTGGAGAATCCAAGCCCTGACACTTGGCTTGAAAATTACCGAGTGGCGGTTCAGATCGGCGGTGGCAACAATGAGGTAGCCATGAAGCATTTACCTCTCATGTTGGAGGGTTCAGCCGTATGCGTGGTTGAATCAGTTAGCACCCAGCAAGATTTACACTTGGGAAGATCTTGCCCGAGTGTTTGTCGAGACATTTGAAGGAACTTGCAAACGACCGGCAGGTTTGACAGAGTTGCGATCGTATGCAAAAAGTCGAGTGAAACTTTGAGAGATTATATCCAGAGGTGGATCACTTTGCACCACACAGTCAAGAATGTATCTCGATCACCAGGCGATCATGCCTTCAAGGAAGGTGTCAAGAACAGAGAATTGAGTTGAAATTTGGTCGAACCGGAGATATGACCCTGAGTCGGATGATGGAGATTGCCACCAAGTATGCAAATGGTGAAGAAGAGGATCGGCTCGGAGTGGTAAATATAAATCGCCGCCAATGAGACCGGGCGGAGGAAATTCCAATCGAAGTAGAAGCGAAAAAGTCGAGCCAATGGCTCCGGAGAGGCCTTTGGCAAAGGACCCCAAGAAAGTTCAAGGGAAACCCAAGGGTCCTTGGAACCCTAAGAAGGTGAAATACCAGGATGGGAACGACGTATTGGATTTACCATGTCATATTCATACAAAGAAAGATGAAGAGGGTAAACTCATTTACCGAAACATACCACTCGACAAAGGTCGGCTCTTGATTCAGCAGTTCCAAGGGAAACAGCCCAAGGATAAGGATAAGGAGACAGACAAAGTTGAGGACAGAGATGACAGTGACGGTGGATATCCCCAGGTCAATTCCACCCTGATGATTTTTGCTGACGTGAAAAGCAAAAGTCGATTGAAGGTTATCAACCGGGAAGTAAACTTGGTTGCTCTGGCGACTCCCAATTATCTAAAATGGTCCCAGACCGCCATCACATTCGACCCGGTCGATCACCCGATGCACATTGCCACCCCGGGAGGCAAGCATTGGTGGTCGACCCGATTGTCGAAGGCACTCGGTGACCAAAGTCCCGATGGATGGTGGTAGTGGCTTGAACATATTATACGCGAGACGCGTTGAAAGGGATGGGCATTCCGATGTCCGGACTCGATTACCGATAACATGAGCTTCCACGGAGTCATTCCTGGAAAGAAGGCTGAGTCACTCGGCCAAATTGCTCTTGATGTAGTTTTTTGTGATTCAAAGCATTTCCGGAAAGAAAAGTTGACCTTTGAGGTCATGGATTTCCAGGGCGCTTATCACGCTATTCTGGGGAGACCAGCTTATGCACGTTTCATGGCCCGACCATGTTACGTGTATCTTAAACTGAAGATGCCTGGTCCCAAGGGCGTGATCACTGTCACAGGCAATCGGAAGAAGGCAGAAGAGTGCTTCCAGAAAGGCTCTAAGATCGCCGATGCTCAGTTGGCAGTGGTAGAGCTACAAGAATATCAGAAAACTGCAGATCCGAGTGATTTGTTGCGAGCTAAGAAGCCCGCTACGGAGTCAGCATTCCAGTTGACTGGCGAGACGAAACAGGTTCACATTCACCCGACTGATCCTGATGCTGCTCCGACCAACATCTCAACAACACTCGACTCAAAATAGGAAGAAGCGCTCATCCAGTTCCTCCGTGAGAACTGGGACATCTTTGCATGGAAGCTTCACGACATGCCGGTGTTCCTGTGGCTGGCTGAGCATCACCTATGAGTCGCACCCAAAATTCAAACCGATTAAAGAGTATCTTGGCGGTCCTCCGTCCGTAAGAGAAAGGCCATTGGCGAGGAGGTGGCTCGGCTCTTAGCAGCAGAGTTCATTCGAGAGATCTACCACTCGAGTGGCTCGCCAACGTTGTCATGGTCCCCAAGAATGACAAGTGCGTTGCATGTGCATCAATTTCAAGCATATCAATCGGGCCTGCCCGAAGATCATTTCCTCTTCCTCGCATCGACCAAATAGTCGACTCAAGCTGCGGGATGCAAGAGGTTGTCTTTTTAGACGCCTATTCCGGTACCATCGAGATCCGTCCGTATGGACCCGATGAGATTAAAACAGCGTTCATCACTCCATTCGGTGCTTCATTATGTCACCATGCCATTTGGTCTCAAGAATGCCGGAGCCACATTTATGAGGATGATTCAGAAGTGTTTGCTCACTCAAATCAGTCGGAATGTGGAAGCATACATGGATGATATAGTGGTCAAGTTAGGAAAGGGTTCGGACCTGTTGACTGACCTTGCTGAAACATTTGCCAATCTCAGGAGGTATGATATCAAGCTTAATCCATCAAAGTGTACATTTGGAGTTCCTGGTGGAAAGTTACTCGGTTTTCTCGTTTCGAGCGCCTTGGAATCGATGCTAACCCGTAAAAGGTTGGCACCATACTCCGAATGAAGCGCATGCAATGCGTGTGCACGATGTCCAGAAGCTTCTGGATGCTTGGCCGCTTTAAGTCGATTCATCTCTCGCCTCGGTGAAAAGGCATTGCCTCTTTACCGACTGATGAAGAAGTCAGACAAGTTCGAGTGGACTCCAAAAGCTGATGCAGCGTTTGCAGAGCTCAAAGCTCTGCTCTCCACCCAGCTGGTGCTTGCTGCTCCAATCAGCAAGGAGCCTTTGCTGCTTTATATTGCAGCCACTGGACAAGTCGTCAGTACCGTACTTACGGTCGAGCGGGAAGAAGAAGGAAAAACCTTCAAAGTTCAACGCCCAGTTTATTATCTTTCTGAAGTACTGACCCCATCAAAGCAAAGATAACCTCACTATCAGAAGCTTGTTTATGGGATCTATATGACCACGAAGAAGGTTGCTCATTATTTCTCTGATCAGTCCATTACGCCGTCGTGACGCCCCTTTGTCGGAAATTCTTCATAACAGAGATGCAACTGGTCGAGTGGCAAAATGGGCGATTGAACTCCTTCCCATTGATATCAAATTCGAGGCAAAGAAAGCCATCAAGTCCCAAGCAATAGCAGATTTCCTTGCCGAGTGGACTAAACAGCAGCTTCCGACCCAAGTTCACTCGAAACACTGGACTATGTTTTTCGATGGTTCCAAGATGCTTTGAGCGGTTACGTGCAGGGGTTGTATTGGTTCCCCGAGGAGATAGGCTCAAGTATGTTCTCCAGATTCACTTTGATTCTTCCAACAACGAAGCAGAATATGAAGCACTCCTATATGGGTTGCGCATGGCCATTTCACTCGGCGTCCGTCGCCTTATGGTCTACGGCGACTCGGATCTGGTTGTTAATCAAGTGATGAAGGAGTGGGATGTCAGAAGCCCAGCTATGACAGGTTATTGTAATGCAGTGAGAAATCTGGAGAAGAAATTCGAGGGGTTAGAGCTTCATCATATACCCCGACTGAAAAAATCAAGCTGCGGATGATTTGGCGAAGATAGGGTCCAAGAGGGAAGCCATTCCCAGTGATGTATTTTTGGAACACATTCATGCTCCATCAGTGCAGGAGGATCCTTTCACAGAAGAAGCCCCGCAGCAAAAGAGTGCCAATGATCCGACTGAAGTTGAGGTCCCAGCGGTGGTCGACCTGATTATGGAAGTTGTGGTCATCACTCCCGACCGACAAAGGCCGTACATCGCATATATCCTAAGGAAAGAGCTCCCAGAGAATGAAGAAGAGGCTCGACAGATCGTCCGTCGATCCAAGGCCTTTACAGTGATCAAGGGACAATTGTACAGAGAAAGCGCGACTGGAGTCGGCCAGAAGTGTATCACGCCAGAAGAAGGTCAGATAATTCTTGAGGATATCCACTCGGGGACCTGTGGCCATCATGCATCCTCTCGGACCATTGTGGCTAAAGCATACCGAGCGGGATTTTACTGGCCGAAAGCAAATGAAATGGCAAAAGAAATAGTCGACAAGTGTGAAGGATGTCAGTTCTATTCCAACATGTCGCACAAGCCAGCCTCGGCCTTGAAGACCATTCCACTCGTTTGGCCCTTCGCTGTTTGGGGATTGGACATGATTGGACCGTTGAGAATCGGCGTAATCGGTTTCACCCATTTGCTAGTAGCGATCGACAAGTTCACCAAGTGGATCGAAGCCAAGCCCATCAAGAACCTCGATGCATGCACTGCTATCAGTTTCATCAGAGAGTTGATATTCAGATATGGAGTTCCGCATAGCATCATCACCGACAATGGGTCAAACTTCGATAATGACAAGTTCAAAGCCTTCTGCGCCTCTCAAGGCACGCGGGTCGACTATGCTTCAGTGGCTCATCCTCAGTCGAATGGACAAGCAGAACATGCAAATAGCCTCATTCTCAAAGGGCTAAAACCTCGGCTGATGCGTGATCTCAAACACGCAGCAGGAGCTTGGGTCGACGAACTTCCATCAGTTCTCTGGGGATTGAGGACCACTCCTAATCGGTCGACCGGGAGAACTCCATTCTTCCTGGTCTATGGAGCTGAAGCAGTTCTGCCGAGTGACTTGCTTCACAATGCGCCGAGTCGAGCTATACTCAAGAAGAAGCGGAACAAGCCCGGCAAGATGCAAATCGACCTCTTGGAAGAGGAGAGAGAGATGGCCTTGATCCGCTCGACTATCTATCAGCAAGACTTGCGTCGGTTCCATGCCAGAAATGTGAAGAGTCGAGCCTTCCAAGAGGGAGATTTGGTCCTCCGAGTGGATGAACAGAAAGCACACAAGCTTGCTCCCACTTGGGAAGGTCCCTTCATCATCACGAGAGTCCTCCACAACGGAGCATATCATCTCTACAACGTTGATCGTCAGATCGACGAGCCTCGAGCTTGGAACGCGGAGCTGCTCCGCCCCTTTTACACTTAAAAACTCACTCGGTTGAGATGTAATAAAAGTGCTTTTGTAGTTTGTTTATCCAAGACAAGAATGTTATAATTTTCCCAGTGATTGTTATTGCTTTTTGTTGAAATTTCCCCCAGTGGGTGGCTTAGTCGCGAATCTGATTTGCCTAAGCTTGTAAAAAAAATCCTTTCCGAGTGTGAGCCAGTCTCTCACTCGGGGGCTTAGCTGCGAATCCGCTTCGCCTAAGTATTCAAAATCCTACCGAGTGGCGAACCATCCCCCAACTCGGAGGCTTAGCTGCAGTCCAAGTACTCGCCTAAGTATACAAAATCCTACCGAGTGGCGAGCCAGCCTCCCACTCGGAGGCTTAGCTGCAGTCCAAGTACTCGCCTAAGTATTCAAATTCCTACCGAGTGGCCAGCCAGCCTCCCACTCGGGAGGCTTAGCTGCAGTCCAAGTACTCGCCTAAGTATTCAAATCCCACCGAGCGGTGAGCCAGCCTCCCACTCGGGGGCTTATAACAGCCCAAGGATTCACCTTAAAACATCCAAAGTGATAAAAATCCTACCGAGTGGAGAGCAAACCTCCCACTCGGGGGCTTAGCTGCAGCCCAGTGCTCGCCTAAGTAATAAAAATACTAACGAGTGGAGAGCAAACCTCCCACTCGGAGGCTTAGCTGCAGCCCAAGACTAGCCTAAGTAATAAAAATCCTACCGAGTGGAGAGCACACCTCCCACTCGGGGGCTTAGCTGCAGCCCAGTGCTCGCCTAAGTAATAAAAATCCTACCGAGTGGAGAGCAAACCTCCCACTCGGGGGCTTAGCTGCAGCCCAGTGCTCGCCTAAGTAAGGAATTCATCCCAATCCGCAAGGACGATGAGGTGCAGGTCGACTGCTGCCTCCTCCTTTGGAGCTTCGCCACAAGTACAACGTGCGGTCCATCCCAATCCGCAAGGACGACGAGGTGCAGATCGACTGCTACCTCCTCCTTCGGAGCTTCGCCACAAGTACAACGTGCGGTCCATCCCAATCCACAAGGACGACGAGGTGCAGGTCGACTGCTACCTCCTCCTTCGGAGCTTCGCCACAAGCACAACGTGCGGTTCGTCCCGATCCGTAAGGATGACAAGGTCAGTCGTAGTCTGTGTTCCACCTCTACCTGCAGGATAGATGAAGCACAAGTCGATTGGAATTTCAACGGAATATCTTCCGAATGAGGAATAAAGTTCTCTCGAAGGCAAGCAAAGCATGTTAAAGGAAAAATCAAGTTCAGATAAATGTCCTACGGATCCAAAGGTGCTCAGGCGTTAAGCCTGTTAAAGTTTATCGGTTACAGAAACCACTCGGCATTCCGAGGCAAATTTCAAGTGGGACTTAGAAGTTTTTTACTCCTCCGGCGGAGGACTGGAAGGTGCAACAAAGTAGTCGAGGTCGATTCCGTCAGCAATACGGGTAGCAGCAGCGATGAAAGTCTCCATGAAAGATTTGAAGTCGTGCTTCCTGGTATTGGCAACCTTGAGAGACACCAGCTTGTCCTCTTGCGCTTCTTTGCAGTGGACACGAACCAGAGATAGAGCAACATCAACACCACACCTGGCAGATGACTTTTTCCATTCTTGCACTCGACTTGGAATCTCATTCAGTCGAGTCATCAGGGATTCAAGATCATTCTGGAGAGTCTGTTCTGGCCAGAGAGTCGAGTCGATCCGCGATACTGCAACTTTTAGTCGAGCAAGATAATCCACCACGCTAGCAACACGGGACTCCAGTCGGAGCACATTCATAGCAGCTTCGTCCTTCACAGGACAGTTGATGGGGTTCAAGCTGGTTTCCACTCGACTGGTTTCTTCTTCAAAGTTTTGGCAGAATTCTGAAAACACAACTCAAACTCAAAATAAAGATCATGTGATGAGCCGGTGAGAGCAAGACAGTCGGATAAAAGAGATTACCTTCAAGCATGAGAAACAGCTTCTTGGCGAACCCTCCAAGATAAATCTCCAGGTCGTTTCGCTTCCCCGCTTGGCCAACCTTGTCAGACAGAACATTCTTGTCGTTCTTCAGTCGACTGACTTCCTTGTTAGCCGCGTCAAGAGAGGCTTTCAGCTTGGCATTTTCATCTTCAAGTTTGTCAACTGAGGCAAGCTTCTCTTCAGCGAGCTTTGTTTTCTCCAAAGCCGCCTTCAGTGCCTCTGCAAGGTCAAGGTCCTTCTTCTTCAAAGTCTCTTCCAGTTTATCTGCAAAGCAACAATGAGAACAGAGTTGAGAATGAGCAGAAAAACAGAGGCGGTCGTCAAAAATTCTCACCAGCCATACCTTTTGCTTCATCCTTTGCCTTCGCAAATTCTCCCGAGCAAGCTTCAAATCGAGGTTGAGCTGAATCTGCTTTTTTCTCTAACTTTCAAGATAGCGAGCCACAAGCTCGCAAGATTTCTACAAAGAGTCAACCAACGAAAGACATCAAAGACAGATCACTTCCGAGTGACTAAGGAAAAATAGTAGCATTTCTAAGACTACGGTCGAATCAAAACATTCGACAGTAGTCTCGGGGACTACACCCAGCGGGTGCACTCAGCGTGCCCCCACTGGTTTACCAATTTGGTTCGATCAACGACCAAAAGAGGCAAAAGGTTATGATTCTAAAAACATGGCTAATTGTCAGCGGTCACCAAGTAAAAAACAGTTCTTTAGACTATAGTCGATTTGCCGCGATCGACCATAGTCTCGAGGACTACACCGATTGGGTGCACTTAGCGTGCCCCCACTGGTTTTACAATTCCATTCGACTTGGTCCGTCTGTGTCGTGTGCAGAAGATCTCAGCATTTCGACTATAGCCGATTGCACGCAGTCGACCATAGTCTCGGGGACTACACCCAGTGGGTGCACTCAGCGTGCCCCAACAAAAGTTCAATCGACACACACACCCAGTGGGTGTACAGATATGGAAATCTCCAGAAGAAAGCAGTTTCAGATAGTATATCCTAACAAAGCAAGCGATTTAATCGACTTACTTGGACATTGCTCGAGAGCTGAACTGCATCATAGGCCGCTGACTAGCCTCTCGAGCCGCTTTCACCTGCTCCATCATGATCCCTGCCGGGCGTATGGCCTCCTTAGCAGCACTTACTTGGTCTTCCGGGACGTGGTGGGTAGCAAAGAGAGATGGTGGATCGTTGGTCGACGAAGTGGGTTGAGCACTTGTCGTGATGCAGCAAAAGACACGAAGTCCGAGTGGGGTTGCCTCCTCGAAATCAGCGTCTCGAGAATCGCCATGACTTGAGCAGCCTTGCCAAAGAAGCGCTTTCTTGTCCTTCCTCTTCCTTAATGGCGCTTCCTCGTCATCATCGGGGAGATCAATGACGTGAGGCGGAACTACAAGAAAGATTCAGAAGTAAACATGGAAGTCCAATCGACTAAAAGTGAAACCTCAAAGATCTTACCAAGGTTGGAGGTGACTGCATCCTCCATTTCCTGATCTTCCTGCTTAGCTGAAGTCTCGGAGGTAGCGGCGCAGTAGATTTCAAGAATCGGCTGATCAGTCATCAAGTCGACCAAAAGTTCACTCATGTTGAATAAGGAAATACAAGGTTTTGTTAGTTACCCGGAGATGGTGGGGATGACCATTCGCATCTTGGGCAGGGCCTTCGCCGGCTTTGACGACGTCGCTCGAGGTTGCTTTTGCGGTTTCTCAGTCGGCGCGGGAGAAGTTGTCCTAGGTCGCTTCGTCGACTGACCGGTGGGCACAACAGCTTTACCACGCCCGGCCGCCGGTCAAGGCGTCAACTTGGACCTTCCCTCCGAGCAAGGAGGATCGACGTCTTCCTCCTCTTCCTCCTCCTCCTCTTCATCATCAGAACCATCATCCTCCTCATCCTCCTCGCCGTTGGACTCCCATTCCTCCGGACTCTCACCTCCACTTCCTTCTTCTTCTTCGACTGTTTCCTGCGCCCGTTGGGCATCGAGTACATCTCGGTGGTGACCTAGAAGACAACAAAACAAGGTGAAAGTCAGTCGACAATTGGCATCAAAACATAATGAATGCAGCAGAATCACGATCGGAGATAAGCGGTTATACCTTGTCTGGTTGGTAACTCTGGTCGAGTGGTGGAATCCTCCTAGCTCCGTGAGGATTGTCCTTGTTTCCTGTGATAACAGTCATCCACTTCTCCAGCGTGGCACCATCGACCTCCTCTAGATGGACCCGAGTGGTATCATCCGCACTGCAGTACATCCACATCGGATGTCCTTGGTATTGGAGTGGCTGAATCGCCGTCGGAGAAAAACCTCCAGGAGATCCATGCCGTCACCCCATCGCGAATAAGCTGGACTACACGCTCCATCGGAAGCTTTACTTGGGCCTTCTCCTCTGGTAACACCTTCGGGAAGATGGCTTGTTCACTCGACTCATGGAGAAAGGAGGGAGCCCAATCGACCGCCCGGCTGGCTGGTCTTAGCGATAAAACCAGGTCGACTGCCACCCTCTAACCGAGTCGGGGAGAGTCATAGCTGGAAAGGCGCTCTTCCCCTCATCTGGACCCCGAGTCCCCCACACATCTGGATTACTTGGGTCCTCTCGTCATTCGGGCTCGTTTTCTTCACCGTCTGAGAGCGACAGGTGAATATGTGCTTGAAGAGACCCCAATGCGATCGACAACCCAAGAAATTCTCGCAGAGCTTAAACGAAAAGCAGCAAGATACACAATGGAGTTTGGAGGAAATGGTGGAGTTGCGCTCCAAAAAGTTCAGAAACCCCGGAAAAAAGGATTTGGCGGCAGAGAAAACCCCTATCTACGTGGGTGGCGGGAGGACGCACTCACCCTCTTCAGCTGCGGTTGCCACTCCGTGCCGGAAGCCTCGCCGACCCATGGGGATCAGTCCTTCGTTGGCGGATCGGTGAGATCTTTCTCGGTGATGGTCGGCGGATCCAGTCTCCTTGGACCCAGCCCTGCGGTAGCTTGGACCGTGAAGAGGAACCGCCCCGACTGGGCGCTCTCCCCTTGGCCTTCGCCGCCGCCTTCTTCACCCGTTCCAGGGCGGCAGTCTTGTCCTTCACCATGGTCACCGGCGAGAAAAGTATCGAGCTTGGCTAGACGATGACGAAGAGCGGCGAGAAGGTTTGGAGGCGGAGAGAAGGGAAGTCTGAGGTCGCACTGCTCAAAATACCTCGACCAGCGCTTTATATGGGGCCGCTTCCGGTGGCTGACCGGTAGGCCCAAGCAATCCCGTCGCAATCCCATAGAACAGCGCGCCGCGATACGTGGCGAAAAATGTGGCGCGAAGATCAAGGCGTCATCGTCTTATCCCATCCGAGTGCCGCGGTTTTCTCCGCTTCGCGCGCTTCCTAAAATTTGGATCCCGCGAAATCCGCTAACCGCAGAACAACTCGTCAGACAACAGATTTCCTCCGATCCATCGCTCGGAAATCCTCAGGTTCACAAAGTTCACTCGACAAACGTGAAGAATGGATCAAGGCGACTGAAAGAGAAGTTGATGCCATCACTAAAAGGTCGTTGATCCAGAGTAAGACGCACTCACAACACGAAGAACAGGTCGGAAAGATTATCAACTCCTTCCTCACTCAAACCTCGATCCATTTGGGGGCTAATGATGAAATCATGTACCTGCGGTAGGGTCATAGACCTGCCCAAAGGTACCCTCCACAAGGAGACTCACAAGAGAAGCAACCTTCCAGTCGACCGTGTAGGTATCCACTCGACAGATTCAAAGACACTCGACTACGAAGACCCACTCGACCACTAGGAGTCCAATAGCCACTCGGTATCCAAACGGTCTGTAGTTAAATAGTCTTTATGACCTTAATGACACTTTATGTAAGGCGTTACCAGTAATGCCTAGCTTTAAGGCACCTTAAACCCTCTACTACGTGGGCTGGGTGGGGTCCTGGCGCACTCTATATAAGCCACCCCCTCCACAGGTAGAAGGGTTCGCACCCCTGTAACATATACGCAGATAATCCAGTTGACCGCCTCCGGGCTCCGAGACGTAGGGCTGTTACTTCCTCCGAGAAGGGCCTGAACTCGTAAATCCCTTGCGTATACAACTACTCCATAGCTAGGATCTTGCCTCTCCACACCTACCCCCCATTCTACTGTCAGACTTAGAACCACGACATTTACCGCACATGAAATACCGTGTGTGCATGAACAATTGCATCATTTATCGGGACGAGCACGCGGAGTCTACCATATGTCCGGTGTGCGGCGTCACTCGATACAAGAAGAGGAAGAAAGCTCCTCGAAAAGTGGTGTGGTACTTTCCGATCACTCCTCGTCTGCAGCAGTATTTCGCGGACCCTAAGGTAGCAAAGCTCCTGCGTTGGCACGCGGATAGGGAGGAGAAGAAGCGAGAAGATGACGGATCCGGAGATAAATAAAAAAGTCAAGATGCTGAGTCACCCTAGGGATGGGAGCCAGTGGCAAGCGTTGAACTTCGAACACCCAGAATTTGGGAAGGATCCAAGGAACATCATGCTGGGCGCGAGCACCGATAGAGTAAATCCGTTTGGCACCCAGAGAAGCACACATAGCACCTGTCATGTGTTTGAGTGGATGAACAACCTTCCCCCTGGTTGTGCATGAAGAGGAAGTACATTCACATGAGTATGCTAATTGAAGGGCGAAACAACCAGGGAACGACATCAATCATGTCTGGGGCTGCTTGAAAGAGGAGCTAGACACGCTGTGAAAACGCCAGCCAATACGTGGGACGCCACAGAGAAAGAATATTTCCCTATGAGAGCCGCCTTTGCTCACGACGGTGCACGACTATCTCGGTTACGGATATGTCGCGGGGCAGGTGGTCCAGGGATTTTCTGGATGCGTTAGGTGCATGGATGACACAACGTATCGCCGGCTAGATAGAGATCCCGGGTCTTTGAAAGCCGTGTTCATGGGACATCGAAGGTGGCTTCGCGACGATGACCCTTGGAGGAAACGCAAGGATCTGTTCGATGGTGAAACCGAACCCGAAGACGCCAGCGTCAGGCGCTGGCGAGGAAATGTAGCTGTTGAAAAATTGGAAAGATTGCCCACTGCCGAGAAAGAAGCAAAAGGCGCCAAAGCCGGGAAAGAAGCGAAAGGCGCCAGAGCTGCTGCTGAAGGTATGGAAAACGAGGTCTGTTTTCTGGGACTTGCCGTACTGGAAGATCCACCGTGTGCCTCACAGCCTTGATGTCATGCATATCACGAAGAATGTGTGCGAGATTCTGCTTGGTACCCTGCTCAACATGGCGTAGAGGACCAAAGATGGGCCAAAAGCAAGGGCAGACTTGAAATCAATGGGCATCGGGGAGGAGCTTCACGCTAATGATGATGATGATGAGGCGAAGCAGGACACGGAAAGTCGTCAAAGGCAAAAGGCCAAGAAGACCGGAAATGACTACCCTCCCAGTGTTTCACTCTAAGTCGAGGAGATTGATCAGTTTTTCACCTACCTCGTGGGAGTAAAACTTCCTTACGGATTACGCTGGGAAGATAAGCAAATACCTAGACCCAGCGAAGCGAAGTTCGATGGGATGAAGTCTCACGATCATCACGTGCTGATGATGCGAGATACTTCCAGTTGCAATCCGTGGGATCATGGACGCGCACGTCCGTGAAACACTATTTGGCCTATGCAACTTTTTCGACGTCATCTCTCGGAAGTCGGTTGGCGTGAGGCAGCTCAGAAGGCTATAGGAAGAGATCGTAGTGATACTATGCGAACTTGAGATGTACTTCCCGCCCGCATTCTTCGATGTTATGTTGCATCTGCTGGTCCATATCGTGGAGGATATCATCCAACTCGGGCCGATGTTCCTGCACAGCATGATGTCGTTTGAAAGGATGAATGGTGTCATCAAAGGATACGTTCGCAACATGTCACGTCCAGAGGGAAGCATAGCCAGGGGCTTTCTGACCGAAGAGTGCATCTCCTACGACACGAATTATCTAGGAATCGAGGACCCCGTTGGTCTGCCCGTCAACGGGCACCTCGGCAGGCTCGCTGGATGGGGTCACCATGAGGGTCGCCGCGAAATGCATGTCGACTTCGACGGTCGACTCGCCGACTTTGAAAGAGCAAACCTAGTCGCGCTACAACACATAGACGTGGTCGATCCTTGGGTGGTAGAGCACAAAACCTTTATTGAGAAGACGTACAATGACCGAGGCCAACAGAGGATGGACGGAGATATAATCAAAGAGCACAACTCATGTTTCACGCATTGGTTCAAGCAGAAGCTTCTATCGTACCCTTTACATGAGGATTCTTCCGCGGAAGAACAACTCATATTCGCCTTGTCACAGGGCGCCGAGCACAACCTGATGACCTATGAGGCGTATGATATCAACGGCTACACATTCTACACCGAGGACAAGGACATGAAGAGCGATGGTTATCAGAACTCCGGGGTAACTGTTGGGGAACGTTGCGTAAAATAAATTTTTTCCTACATTCACCAAGATCCATCTATGAGTTCATCTAGCAACGAGTGAGAGAGATGTATCTACATACCCTTTGTAGATCGTGTGCGGAAGCGTTCAAGAGAACGGGGTTGAGGGAGTCGTTCTCGTCGTGATCCAAATCACCGGAGATCCTAGCGCCGAACGGATGGCACCTCCGCGTTCAACACACGTCACGGTCAGCGTGGCGTCTCCTCCGTCTTGATCCAGCAAGGGGAAGGAGAGGTTGATGAAGATCCAAAGACACGACGGCGTGGTGGTGGATGCAGCGATTTCGGGCAGGCTTCGCCAAGCAACCGGGAGGAGGAAGAGGTGTAGCAGGGGAGGAGGCGCCAAGTGCAAGGTGCGGCTGCCCTCCCTTCCCCTCTATATATAGGGTCCCCGAGGCGCCCGGCCCTAGAAGATGGGATCTCTGGGGCGGCGGCCAAGGGGTGGAGTGCCCCCAAGGCAAGTGGGCGCCCCTCCCTAGGGTTTCCAACCCTAGGCGCAGAGGGGGCCCAGGGGGGGCGCACCAGCCCACCAGGGGCTGGTTCCCCTCCCACTTCAGCCCATGGGGCCCTCCGGGATAGGTGGCCCCACCTGGTGGACCCCCGGGACCCTTCCGGTGGTCCCGGTACAATACCGGGTGACCCCGAAACTTTCTTGATGGCCGAAACAACACTTCCTATATATAATTCTTTACCTCCGGACCATTCCGGAACTCCTAGTGACGTCCGGGATCTCATCCGGGACTCCGAACAACTTTTGGTTTGCTGCATACTCATATTCATACAACCCTAGCGTCACCGAACCTTAGTGTGTAGACCCTACGGGTTCGGAGACATGCGAACATGACCGAGACGGCTCTCCGTCAATAACCACCACCGGGATCTGGATACCCATGTTGGCTCCCACATACTCCTCGATGATCTCATCGGATGAACCACGATGTCGAGGATTCAAGCAACCCCGTATACTATTCCCTTTGTCAGACGGTATGTTACTTGCCCGAGATTCGATCGTCGGTATCCCAATACCTCGTTCAATCTCATTACCGGCAAGTCACTTTACTCGTACCGTAATGCATGATCCCGTGACCAAACACTTGGTCACTTTGAGCTCATTATGATGATGCACTACCGAGTGGGCCCGGTGATACCTCTCCGTGTCACGGAGTGACAAATCCAGTCTCGATCCGTGTCAACCCAATGTACACTTTCGGAGATACCTGTAGTGCACCTTTATAGTCACCCAGTTACGTTGTGACGTTTGGTACACCCAAATCACTCCTACGGTATCCGGGAGTTACACGATCTCATGGTCTAAGGAAAAGATACTTGACATTGGAAAAGCTCTAGCAAAACGAACTACATGATCTTGTGCTATGCTTAGGATTGGGTCTTTGTCCATCACATCATTCTCCTAATGATGTGATCCCGTTATCAATGACATCCAATGTCCATAGTCAAGAAACCATGACTATCTATTGATCAACGAACTAGTCAACTAGAGGCTCACTAGGGACATGTTGTGGTCTATCTATTCACACGTGTATTACGATTTCTGGATAATACAATTATAGCATGAATAAAAGACAATTATCACGAACAAGGAAATATAATAATAATCCTTTTATTATTGCCTCTAGGGCATATTTCCAACAGTCTCCCACTTGCACTAGAGTCAATAATCTAGTTACATTGTGATGAATCGAACACCCATAGAGTTCTGGTGTAGATCATGTTTTGCTCGCGGAAGAGGTTTAGTCAACGGCTCTGCGACATTCAGATCCGTATGCACTTTGGAAATTTCTATGTCTCCATCTTGAACATTTTCACGAATGGAGTTGAAGCGACGCTTGATGTGCCTGGTCTTCTTGTGAAACCTGGGCTCCTTGGCAAGTGCAATAGCTCCAGTGTTGTCACAGAAGAGTTTGATCGGCCCCGGCGCATTGGGTATGACTCCTAGGTCGGTGATGAACTCCTTCACCCAAATTGCTTCATGCGCTGCCTTCGAGGCTGCCATGTACTCCGCTTCACACGTAGATCCCGCCACGACGCTCTGCTTGCAGCTGCACCAGCCATCGCTCCACCATTCAACATATACATGTATCCGGTTTGTGACTTAGAGTCATCCAGATCTGTGTCGAAGCTAAGCGTCGGCGTAACCCTTCTGACGAGCTCTTCGTCACCTCCATAAACGAGAAACATGTCCTTAGTCCTTTTCGTGTACTTCAGATATTCTTGACCGCTGTCCGGTGTTCCTTGCCGGGATTACTTTGGTACCTTCCTACCAAACTTACGGCAAGGTTTACATCTGGCCCGTACACTGACATGGCATACATAATAGACCCTATGGCTGATGCATAGGGATGACACTCATCTCTTCTATATCTTCTGCATTGGTGGGACATTGAGCCAAGCTCAATTTCACACCTTATGTCTGAGACAAGAACCCTTTCTTGGACTGATCCATTTTGAACTTCTTCAATATCTTTTCAAGGTATGTGCTTTGTGAAAGACCTATGAGGCGTCTCGATCTATCTCTATAGATCTTGATGCCTAATATATAAGCAGCTTCTCCAAGGTCCTTCATTGAAAAACTCTTATTCAAGTAGGCCTTAATGCTATCCAAAAGTTCTATATCATTTCCCATGAAAAGTATGTCATCTACATATAATATGAGAAACGCTACAGAGCTCCCACTCACTTTCTTGTAAACGCAGGCTTCTCCATAAGTCTACATAAACCCAAACGCTTTGATCATCTCATCAAAGCGAATGTTCCAACTCCGAGATGCTTGCACCAGCCCATAAATGGATCGCTGGAGCTTGCACACCTTGTTAGCATTCTTAGGGTCGACAAAACCTTCCGCTGTATCATATACAGTTCTTCCTTAAGATAGCCGTTAAGGAATGCCGTTTTGACGTCCATCTGCCATATCTCATAATCATAGTATGCGGCAATTGCTAACATGATTCAGACGGACTTCAGCTTCGCTACGGGAGAGAAAGTCTCATCGTAGTCAACCCATTGAACTTGCCGATAACCTTTAGCGACAAGTCGAGCTTTATAGATGGTAACATTACCATCCGTGTCCGTCTTCTTCTTAAAGATCCATTTGTTTTCTATTGCTCGCCGATCATAGGGCAAGTCTGTCAAAGTCCATACTTTGTTTTCATACATGGATCCTATCTCGGATTGCATGGCTTCGAGCCATTTGTTGGAATTTGGGCCCGCCATCGCTTCTTCATAGTTCGAAGGTTCACCGTTGTCTAACAACATGATTTCCAGGACAGGGTTGCCATACCACTGGTGTGGAGCGTGTCCTTGTGGACCTCTGAAGTTCAAGAGCAACTTGATTCAAGTACCTTGATCATCATCATTAATTTCCTCTCCGATCGGTGTAGGCACCAGGAACATTTTCCTGAGCTGCACTACTTTCCGATTCAAGAGGTAGTACTTCATCGAGTTCTACTTTCCTCCCACTTACTCCTTTCGAGAAACTCTTTTCAAGAAAGGATCTGTTCTTGGCAACAAAGATCTTGCCTTCGGATCTAAGGTAGAAGGTATACCCAATGGTTTCCTTAGGGTATCCTATGAAGGCGCATTTTTCCGACTTGGGTTCGAGCTTTTCAGGTTGAAGTTTCTTGACATAAGCATCGCATCCCCAAACTTTTAGAAACAACAGCTTAGGTTTCTTCCCAAACCATAATTCATACGGTGCCGTCTCAACGGATTTAGACGGTGCCCTATTTAAAGTGAATGTAGCTGTCTCTAGAGCGTATCCCCAAAAAGGTAGCGGCAAATCAGTAAGAGACATCATAGATCGCACCATATCCAATAGAGTGCGATTACGACGTTCCGACACACCGTTCTGTTTGAGGTGTTCCAGCGGCGTGAGTTGTGAAACGATTACACATTTCCTTAAGTGTGTACCAAATTCGTGACTTAAATATTCTCCTCCACGATCCGATCGTAAGAATTTTATCTTTCGGTCACGTTGATTCTCTACCTCATTCTGAAATTCCTTGAACTTTTCAAAGGTCTCAGACTTGTGTTTCATCAAGTAGACATACCCATATCTACTCAAGTCATCAGTGAGAGTGAGAACATAACGATATCATCCGCGAGCCTCAACGATCATTGGACCGCACACATCGGTATGTATGATTTCCAATAAGTTGGTTGCTCGCTCCATTGTTCTGGATAACGGAGTCTTGGTCATTTTGCCCATGAGGCATGGTTCGCATGTGTCAAATGATTCATAATCGAGAGACTCTAAAAGTCCATCAGAATGGAGCTTCTTCATGCGCTTGACACCAATGTGACCAAAGGCGGCAATGCCACAAGTATGTGGGACTATCGTTATCAACTTTACATCTTTTGGTATTCACACTATGAATATGTGTAATATTACGTTCGAGATTCATTAAGAATAAACCATTGACCATCGGAGCATGACCATAAAACATGTCTCTCATATAAATAGAACAACCATTATTCTCGGATTTAAATGAGTAGCCATCTCGCATTAAACGAGATCCTGATACAATGTTCATGCTCAAACTTGGCACAACAACTATTGAGGTTTAAAACTAATCATGTAGGTAAATGTAGAGGTAGCGTGCCGAAGGCGATCACATCGACCTTGGAACCATTCCCGACGCGCATCGTCACCTCGTCCTTCGCCAGTCTCCGCTTATTCCGCAGCTCCTGCTGTGAGTTACAAATGTGAGCAACGGCACCGATATCAAATACCCAGGAGTTACTACGAGTACTGTTAAGGTACACATCAATTACATGTATATCAAATATACATTTAGTGTTGTCGGCCTTCTTTTCCGCTAAGTATTTGGGGCAGTTCCGCTTCCAGTGGCCCTTCCCTTTGCAACAAAAGCACTCAGTCTCAGGCTTGGGGCCATTCTTTGACTTCTTCCCGGCAACTTGCTTACCCGGCACGGCAACATCCTTGCCGTCCTTCTTGAAGTTCTTCTTACCCTTGCCCTTCTTGAACTTAGTGGTTTTATTGACCATCAACACTTGATGTTCCTTCTTGATTTCTACCTCTGCTGATTTCAGCATTGAAAATACTTCAGAATAGTTTTCACCATCCCCTGCATATTGTAGTTCATCACAAAGCTCTTGTAGCTCGGTGGGAGCGATCAAGGATTCTGTCAATGACCGCCTCGTCCAGGAGGTTAATGTCCAGCTGAGACAAAGGCGGTTGTGCAACCCGGACATTTTGAGTATGTGCTCACCGACGTAACTATTTTCCTCCATCTTACAACTATAGAACTTGTCGGAGACTTCATATCTCTCGACCCGGGCATGAGCTTGGAAAACCATTTTCAGCTCCTCGAACATCTCGTATGCTCCGTGTTGCTCAAAACGCTTTTGGAGCCCCGGTTCTAAGCTGTAAAGCATGCCGCACTGAACAAGGGAGTAATCATCAGCACGAGACTGCCAAGCATTCATAATGTCTTGGTTCTCTGGGACGGGTGCTTCACCTAGCGGTGCTTCTAGGACATATTGTTTCTTGGCTGCTATGAGGATGATCCTCAGGTTCCGGACCCAGTCCGAATAGTTACTGCCATCGTCTTTTAGCTTGGTTTTCTCTAGGAATGCGTTGAAGTTCATGGTGACATGAGCGTACAAGACATTTTGCAAAGATTTTAGACTAATGTTCATGATAATTAAGTTCATCTAATCAAATTATGTAATGAACTCCCACTCAGATTTGACATCCCTCTAGTCATCTAAGTGTTACATGATCCGAGTCGACTAGGCCGTGTCCGATCATCACGTGAGACGGACTAGTCATCGTCGGTGAACATCTCCATGTTGATCGTATCTTCCATATGACTCATGTTCGACCTTTTGGTCTCTTGTGTTCCGAGGCCATGTCTGTACATGCTAGGCTCGTCAAGTTAACCTAAGTGTTTTGCATGTGTAAAACTATCTTACACCCGTTGTATGTGAACGTAAGAATCTATCACACCCGATCATCACGTGGTGCTTCGAAACGACGAACTTTAGCAACGGCGCACAGTTAGGGAGAACACTTTCTTGAAATTATTATAAGGGATCATCTTATTTACTACCGTCGTTCTAAGTAAACAAGATGCATAAAAACATCACATGCAATTATATAGTAGTGACATGATATGGCCAATATCATATAGCTCCTTTGATCTTCATCTTCGGGGCTCCATGATCATCTTGTCACCGGCATGACACCATGATCTCCATCATCATGATCTCCATCATCGTGTCTCCATGAAGTTGCTCGCCAACTATTACTTCTACTACTATGGCTAACACGTTTAGCAATAAAGTAAATTAATTTACATGGTGTTTCTCAATGACACGCAGGTCATACAAAAATAAAGACAACTCCTATGGCTCCTGCCGTTGTCATACTCATCGACATGCAAGTCGTGATTCCTATTACAAGAACATGATCTCATACATCACATATATATCATTCATCATTCATCAAAACTTTGGCCATATCACATCACAAAACACTTGCTGCAAAAACAAGTTAGGCGTCCTCTAATTGTTGTTGCAAGTTTTACGTGGCTGCAATAGGGTTCTAGCAAGAACGTTTTCTTACCTACGTGAAAGTCACAACGTGATTTGTCAACTTCTATTTACCCTTCATAAGGACCCTTTTCGTCGAATCCACTCCAACTAAAGTGGGAGAGATAGACACCCGCTGGCCACCTTATGCAACTAGTGCATGTCAGTCGGTGGAACCTGTCTCACGTAAGCGTACGTGTAAGGTTGGTCTGGGCCGCTTCATCCCACAATACTGCTGAAGCAAAATAAGAGTAGTAGCGGCAAGAAAGTTGACAACATCTACGCCCACAACAAATTGTGTTCTACTCGTGCAATAGAGAACTACGCATAAACCTGGCTCATGATGCCACTTTGTTGGGAACGTTGCATAAAATAAAAATTTTCCTACGTTCACCAAGATCCATCTATGAGTTCATCTAGCAACGAGTGAGAGAGATGTATCTACATACCCTTTGTAGATCGCGTGCGGAAGCGTTCAAGAGAACGGGGTTGAGGGAGTCATTCTCGTCGTGATCCAAATCACTGGAGATCCTAACGCCGAACGGACGGCACCTCCGCGTTCAACACACGTACGGTCAGCGTGACGTCTCCTCCGTCTTGATCCAGCAAGGGGGAAGGAGAGGTTGATGAAGATCCAGCAGCACGACGGCGTGGTGGTGGATGCAGCAGTACTCCGGCAGGGCTTCGCCAAGCAACTTGGGAGGAGGAAGAGGTGTAGCAGGGGGAGGGAGGCGCCAAGTGCAAGGGTGTGGCTGCCCTCCCTCCCCCCCTCTATATATAGGGTCCCCAGGGGGGCGCCGGCCCTAGGAGATGGGATCTCCTAGGGGGGCGGCGGCCAAGGGGGGTGGAGTGCCCCCCAAGGCAAGTGGGGCGCCCCCTCCCCTAGGGTTCCCAACCCTAGGCGCAGAGGGGGCCCAGGGGGGGCGCACCAGCCCACCAGGGGCTGGTTCCCCTCCCACTTCAGCCCATGGGGCCCTCCGGGATAGGTGGACCCCCGGGACCCTTCCGGTGGTCCCGGTACAATACCGGGTGACCCGAAACTTTCCCGATGGCGAAACAACACTTCCTATATATAATTATTTACCTCCGGACCATTCCGAACTCCTCGTGACGTCCGGGATCTCATCCGGACTCGAACAACTTTCGGTTTGCTGCATACTCATATTCATACAACCCTAGTGTCACCGAACCTTAAGTGTGTAGACCCTACGGGTTCGAGACACCGCAGACATGACCGAGACGGCTCTCCGGTCAATAACCAACAGCGGGATCTGGATACCCATGTTGGCTCCCACATACTCCTCGATGATCTCATCGGATGAACCACGATGTCGAGGATTCAAGCAACCCGTATATTATTCCCTTTGTCGACGGTATGTTACTTGCCCAAGATTCGATCGTCGGTATCCCAATACCTCGTTCAATCTCGTTATCGCAAGTCACATTACTCGCATCAGTAATGCATGATCCCGTGACCAGACACTTGGTCACTTTGAGCTCATTATGATGATGCACTACCGAGTGGGCCCAGTGATACCTCTCCGTAATACGGAGTGACAAATCCCAGTCTCGATCCGTGTCAACTCAACAGACACTTTCGGAGATACCTGTATTGCACCTTTATAGTCACCCAGTTACGTTGTGATGTTTGGTACACCCAAAGCACTCCTACGGTATCCGGGAGTTACACGATCTCATGGTCTAAGGAAAAGATACTTGACATTGGAAAAGCTCTAGCAAAACGAACTACACGATCTTGTGCTATGCTTAGGATTGGGTCTTTGTCCATCACATCATTCTCCTAATGACGTGATCCCGTTATCAATGACATCCAATGTCCATAGTCGAAACCATGACTATCTATTGATCAACGAGCTAGTCAACTAGAGGCTCACTAGGGACATGTTGTGGTCTATCTATTCACACGTGTATTACGATTTCCGGATAATACAATTATAGCATGAATAAAAGACAATTATCACGAACAAGGAAATATAATAGTAATTCTTTTATTATTGCCTCTAGGGCATATTTCCAACAGTAACGATGGAATCCTACACCGGTAACGACAAGGACAGATACTACGGAAGGATCGAGGAGATCTGGGAGCTGAGCTACGCTGGAGAGAAGGTCCCGATGTTCCGTGTCAGATGGGCCAAGAGCGTCATAAAAGAAGACCGGTATTTCACCACCATGGTTATACCCGAAGCCAAATCCGAGACCGCGGGTGCAAACGTCACCGCGAAAAATGAGCCATGGGTACTGGCTTCCCAAGTGGACCAATGCTTCTTCATTACCGACCTGCAAAGCCCAGTCGTTTTGTCGTGAGGAGAGGAAAAAGGAAGATCATCGGAATGGATGGAGTCGCCAATGAGCAAGACTTCGACAAGTACGGCGACCCGAAGATGGAACATGGCAGCGGCGATGAAGTATCAACATACACCACAAGAAGAAGAAGGACCACCCTACCTAAAGGACGTTCGTTCAAGAGAAGGACTCCATTTACGAAAAATAAGGGCAAGAAGATTGTGAACAGATAGCTAGCTAAGATCGATTGTATTTCAATTGTAGCCTTCATTTCTCGATTGTATTTCATGGGCACTTTTCGAACTCATGAATGTTTTTAAATTTCATGGACACTTGATCTCGATCCCCCTCCATCTCGATCGCTATCCCACCTTGCCAGATCCGTCCCCCTCACCGCCGAGCACCCCCACGCTCCACCGCCGCCCGCCGACCCCCGCACCTCCCCACTCCACCTCCGCCGACCCACCGCACCCCTCCACGGCCGCCGCCGACCCAGCCCGCACCCTCCCCACTCCACCATCACCGGCGACCCACCGCACCTCCCCGCTCCACTGCCGCGCCCGCCACCCCGGCCCGCACCTCCCCCACTCCACCGTCGCCCGACGACCCACCGCACCTCCCCGCTCCATCGGCTGCCGCCCGACCCCACCCCGCCGCCTTCTCCCCACTCCACCGCCGCCCGACGACCACGCCGCCGCTCCCCGCTCCACCGGCCGTCACCGTCGACTCCCGGCCCGCACCCTCCCCACTCCACCGCCGACGACCCCCACACCTCTCCCCCCACCTCCCCCGGACCGCTCCACCGTCACAAATGAATGCAACTAAAATTGCAAAAATATTGATTATATTTTCAAATAACAAATTTGATGATATTTTCAAATAATAAATTTGATGATATTTTTTCATATTCATAAATATTTTCAAATAACAAATTTGATGATATTTTTTAAAAAATTATTACTGTTTTCATAAAAAATATTACTGTTATGATTTAAACAAGTTTGAACATATTTAAACACAAATAAATATCAAACATCATGGACACTCGATCTCGATCCCCCTCCATCTCGATCGCTATCCCACCTCGCCAGATCCAGTCCCCCTCACCGCCGAGCACCCCCCGCACCATCTCCCCGCTCCACCGCCTGCCACCCCCACCCTCCCCACTCCACCGCCACGACCCACCGCACCCCTCCACGGCCGCTGCCGACCCCCGGCCCGCACCCTTCCCCCCTCCACCATCACCGACGACCCACCGCACCTCCCCGCTCCACGGTCGCCACGCCGACCCAGCCCGCACCCTCCCCACTCCATCGTCAGCGACGACCCACCGCACCTCCCCGCTCCATCGGCTGCCGCCACCCCGACCCGCACCCTCCCCACTCCACCGGCCGTCACCGCCGACCCCAGCCCGCACCCTCCCCACTCCACCGCCGACGACCCCCGCACTCTCCCCCCACCCTCCCGGGCCGCTCCACCGTCACAAATGAATGCAACTAAAATTGCAAAAAATTGATTATATTTTCCAATAATAAATTTGATGATATTTTTCATATTCATAAATATTTTCAAATAACAAATTTGATGATATTTTTTTAAAAAATTATTACTCTTTTTATAAAAAATATTACTGTTATGATTTAAACAAGTTTGAACATATTTAAACACAAATAAATATCAAACATCATTTTAAATGCATAAAAACAAAAATTGGGGATCCTGGGAATCGAACCCAGGACCTCCTATTGTGTGTGCTGCGTGTTGACCAGTCGGGCTAGTGGGCGTGTTCTGATGTAGATAGGGTTAGGTGGAATATAACCTGACTAGTCGGGCTAGTAATTAAAACAAAATTCTAATGGCGCGCCAAGGGGAGGTGCGCCATTAGAATCTCGTACTTATGGCGCACTAGGGGAAGGTGCGCCATTAGAACCCTCCCCCCACTCCACATATTCCCCTCGCACTATGGCTTCCCTCCCTCGCCAGATTCCCCACTCGATTGACCCCAACCGTACGCCGCCGCCCCCTTGCTCCGCCCCCTCCGTCCGCCGCAGCCGCCCACGCGCCCCCGCCGCCTCCCTCTCCCCGTCCTCCCCCTCGAGTGCTGCCTCCCCCCGAGCCCCGCCTCCCTCGCCTCCCTCCCTAACCCTCGGAGCCGCCAGAGACTTGGAGCCTCGGCGCCGCCCCACGTCCACCAGGAGAGGAGGCCCCACCTCCACGACGAGAGGAGGCCCGCGACCTCCCCACCGTCTATCCCGCTTCCCCAAGATCGCTGCCTCCGCCCTCCGCTGCCTCCGCTTCGGCCACCACCTCATTGTGGTCAGGTAACCCTCCTCCCTCTGCCTCTCTTCTCCTCTCTTCCTCCTCTCCTCCCTCCCGGCCATGCCCTCTTCTTCTCTCTATTGCTAGGTTTAGGTCAAATCCCTCTCTAATTTAGGTCAAATTAGGTTCAAAAAATTGCTAATTTTGGTCAGCAACCCATCAGTTCTATGCTGAGAATGCCCTGTAGATGCAATAATATTTTAATCATGATCAAATATAACTGCACCCATAAACAGAACCATTTGCATAATAGGTATGTGTTTCCCTCTTCAGTGAAGGGAATTAAATGGTCTAAACCACTTGGCTAGTGTGGTCAAGAACCCAAGGTCAAGGGTCTTTCATTTTAGGTGCAAGAGCTTCAATCCAAAAGTATTTGTGTGGACTCCACTCAAAAGCCATTACTCAAAGTTCAGCTAGCACTAAAAAGGCTACTCCTAGTAGAAGTGTTGAATTGAACAAAGTATTTCCACTGGAACAGCTATGTATGTTTTCGATTTACCTCCATTGTATGAGGCCAAGCAATAGCAAGACGTGTTGTACTCATAGCTAGCTATATAAATATAAGTAACCAGATTACTGATACGATGTATGGATAAACAGTATGAAACTTGCTATAGATTACAGAGTAAACCTGTTCTGTTTTCCTTTCATTGATAGTATTTGTTGACATTCTAGGCAAAAAAAAACCACACTTTGATTACCACTGAAGAATGACACTGCAGGAAGATTAAAACAAGCATCTCAACAAGTTAAATCTTGGACTGTAGCTACCATCATTGAATAAAAATTTCAGTGAGACTGTGCATGCTCTTTGTTTCGTGCAATCTAGTGGCGTACTGCCATCACAAAGTACATGCCAAAACTAACAACACAAATGGCTTGTTGAAGTATCATAAGGTTATAGGATGATATTAAACAAAAGAAAACTATAACTAGGAATGAGTAGTCCTCTTTGAATCTCTTCAAACCAGCTTCTCTAGATGGTGCTATCCCTCTGAAATGCTTGTTGTATGGTTACGTCATGTTTATCTAGACTATATGTTATAAGAGCAAGTATAAGAGCAAAAGTTCAGTAGTGTGAATAAATTAGTACTAATTCATTTGCTGATCAAGATGTTTGATTGTTTTCCTCTTGTTGATTGTTTGGTCAAAGATGTCATGTTCTATTTAGGTAGACAGAGCTGTATAGGATTGTTCAAAATATAAGGGCTGAGCTCAAGGAGCACAGCAGCAGCTGTCAGTAGTTACACACTTGCACTGCATCTATGATAGTTGGATGCAATATATTTCCTACTGTATTTGACTAGTGTTTAGGTCAACAGCAATCCATGATTTTTTTAGTTAACAACAATCCATGATTTTTAGTTAACAGCAACCCATGATTTTTAGTTATAAGCAATCCATGATTTTTAGTTAACAGCAATCCATGATTTTTTTCACAATGATTAGCAGCAGTTTTTGTATTAAAATGAATGTACTCCATGCATTTTAAGTTAACAACTGAATTTACTCCTTTATTGGCATTGTCATGATTCAGTTAACACTAAATCAACTTCATTAATTTTCAGGTACAATACTCTGACGGAGTACCTTCTTCAGAGTGCAGAGGAGCAAAATTGTTCTAATCAGCAGCAGCACAGCACAGTCACTTGGATCAGCGGAAGAGGAGCATCAGCAGCACGGGCAGAGGAGCAGCAGCAGCTAGTTCTTCAGGTACAATGGAAAACTAGCAAGCTTATATCTACAAAATGAGTTAGCTAGGCTCAGAATTTTGAGTTGGTCCCTTTACATAAGTATTAGATAAAGTTTCAAGGTTTCTTTAGAGTATTTATTTGTGTCGTTTGGATGTACGGTTTGAGAGCAGCTATCAGTTTAGTTTGTTGTACTATGTTGGACAGAATTTTTTGTTGCTACTGCTACTTGTTGGTGGGGCACTGGTGCTACTGCTAGTCTGCTACTTGTGCTGGGTGACCTATTAGATCTGCTGGCTGCTGCTGTATGTTGCTACTGCTACTTGTTGGTGGGGCACTGGTGCTACTGCTAGTCTGCTACTTGTGCTGGATGTGCTACTGCTAGTCTGCTGCTCGTGTGTTGTTGTTAGTTACTTCGGTTGCTCGTTGGCTTCTGCTAGTGCTAGGCTGCTAGTAGTTCTGTAGTGTAGTTGCGGCTGCTCTATTGTGTCATATACAGATATGCTCATGTAGTCATGTGTGCTGTAGATTTATTGGATCTGTGGACTGTGGCCAACCATTTTGATTCTAACTGAACATTTTCAAGCTACTGGTTGTTGGTGCTGTTTTTCTTGCAGCTGGTCATGCTCTGCTGCTTCTTCTTTGGTTCTTTAGTATCTTTGGTGCGGTGGTGCTCTGTACTGTGTTTCCTTGTGCTATGCTGCACGGTTGCTTGCTGCTATACATAGTGTGTTGTTTTGTGCTCTGCTCCTGCTAGTTAGTTGTGTTGTGCTGCTGACCTGCTGTTTACTTAGTATTTACTTGTGATGTGCTGCTATAACTATTTAGCAAGTATTTAAAGCTTTAATTCATTAATTGTGCTGGTGATGTGCTGCTGCTAGTTGTGTTGTCAGTAGTCACTGGACTACTTGTGATATTATCTACCTATTGCATTGCTTGTTTGCTACTCTGCTTTGCTTGCTTATTTAGTTTGGAGAAGCAAGGAATGGGGAGAAAGCTGCTATTGATGATTTTTTGTTGGGTGACCTATTAGATCTGGAATGGAAGCTCACATAAGTTGAGATGATTTTGTCCATATAGTCTGTGGCCTTTTCATCCATATGAAAGTAGAGGCACATTGTGGTGCTAGTTTGCTGGGTTTTTTCTTCGACCATTGTGTCGTGATGAATTTGCAGGTACCCCGAGAGGCCCTTGAGTTTGCCGGAATGTTGATTAACTTCCGTTCCGGCAAATTCGGGTACTCCATATGTCCTATTTTCAGCAAAGGTCATGCTAAAATTTTCCGTGAATTTTAGCATGACTTTGCTAAAAATAGGACATATGGGGTACTTGAGACTAATGCATGGGCCGGGGTATCTTAGTACTTAGTTCAGTAGGATCAACTGCCCCTTTATTCTTGCTACATTAAACCATAGGTGGCAATAGAGCCAAGTGATTAGGCCCAACTTAGAATTCTCCTTAGCATCGATAAACCCTAGATGATAAACCCAACATAGGTGGCAATAGAGCCAAGTGATTAGTGCCAAGTGATTAGGCCCAACCTAGGATGCCTCGGCGTCGACAAACCCTAAATGATGAAACCTTGGCTTCTATAGGGTGCCTCGGTGTCGATGAGAACCTAAATGATGTACGCTTAGGCTTTTAGGGTGCCTCGGCGTCGACAAACCCTAAATGATAAAGCTTAGCTTTTAGGATGCCTCGGTGTCGACAAACCCTAAATGATGAGACCATGATCTTGTTCCTTGACAATAACCAACTTTTGACCAAACTTTTTCCTATTTAGAGCGAAACATGGCCAACAACGATGAGGCCGGTGGTTGGCGGCAAGCAATTCAGGAGCTATCCCAGAGATGGAGGAACAATCTCACCGCTATGAGGACGCCATGAAGACACCGATCCTGACTACACAACCCCTCGTGGCGTCGGGGATGACACCACTGATGGTGCCGCCGAGGATGCCACCACTGATGGTGCCGCCGAGGATGCCACCACTGATGATGGGGCGCACGCATAGATGGCAGCCAACCGAAGAATCAACGGAAGGACCAGCGCCCGAACGCGCTCCGCACCGTCAAGGAGGAATTTACTCAAGTGGACTCCGACGGGCATCCAACGGAGCCCAAACATATAGTCAAGGGGTAATCGGTTCAGCTCGGGTGCATTCTCCGGAGCACCGTCTCGATCAACACCGAGAACCTTAGGCATAAGGACCGAGGGAATTTGCGCAACCTCCTCTTCACGAAGCTGCACGAACGATACAAGTTCCCCGCTGAATTTGAAAACACACGCCTCTCAGGGAATAAAGTGAACAGTGCCGCCCTCACGAGGATGAGCATGGCCCTTTCTACTTGGAGAAGCGCGGTGAAGAGAATGATTGAGAAAGGTGTTAGTTATGAGAAGATCAAGGCGAAAAATCCTTCGATCAGCGAAGATGACTACAAGGAGTTCAAGATCAAGTGCGAGAGCAGTGCAACCTCCGAATCAAGTCATTGGGGGAAAGAAATGCGGGAGTTGAACTTAGGGGAACACAAACTCGGTCCCGGCGGTTACAGAGTGGCGGAGCCTATATGGGACAAGGAGGACGCGGAGCGTGCCGAGCAAGGCCTACCCGCCCCGCTTCGAGAAATACAGCTTGACAAGCAGACCAGGAACTTTGTCACGGCCCGGTACAAGGAGGACCCGATAACAAAGGAGCTTACCACGGATCCGAAGACCAGGGCTCTTGAGCTTGTTCTGGCGAAGGAGACTGAAAGCAGTAGTGCGGGGTCGTCTCAGAGCACCCCCTGCTTAGGACATCACTCTAAATAGGGCGTTGAACGTAATGAAAAACAAGGATAAGCTTAGTAAGCCGTCGTCAGCTGGTCGTGTGGCCGGCAAAGGCTTGTCCACAAAATGGTCGTCATACTATACCGCAGGTGGGCGAAAGGAGAAAAAGACCAGCTCGGAAAGCCAGTCGTGCGAGGTTGAAGAACTCAAGGCACAAGTGGTGCAGATTCCAGAGATTATCCAAGAGCAAGTGCAACAACAACTGGGAACGACGCTCACCGGCATTATGCCTACCTTGATTCATGGGCTGACGACCTGGATTGCGGGTGGAACAGGGGCCGCCCCCGATTCCCAGCTTCACGACCAGCAACTCGCACAACGCGCAGGCAGCGCCATTGGTGTCTCCGGCGGCGCCATTGGTGTCATCGGCGGCGGCAGTATTGGTGTCTCCGGCGTCGGCACGGGCATTGGAGCTTAATGCACCCAGATGTACGCCAGCCGGCACCTCGCCAGCAAGCGGCCCCTCTGTCAGTTGCACGCCCGCCGTTGGCGGTGCCTCGACATTAGCCAATCTCGACGCCATCATCACGGTAACTAATTAAGCCTCTCGGCCGAGGACTTCATCTCCTTTTGCCTTTGACTAGGCATCCCTGACGCCCTACATGTTTTCGCAGGGCGCCGCCGACGTTCCATGCACTCTCCTGCACTTCGTGAACGACGAGTTGGTCGATGTCGCCAAGGGCAAAATCGTTCAACCGGGCAACCCCGTGTTCCACGGTAAACCGATGCCACCCACCGTGTATAGGGTTCAACTGGTTCAGGTGCTGCCAGGCTGCGACGAGTTGTTACCTCCGATTCGACCCGCCGGGGCCGACGAAGAAGATCTGATGACCCTCAGCGCCTGCCTAAGCTGGCCCCTGCTTTGGCCGAAGAGCCAGATTCGTTTGGGGGCGGGGGACACCACCCCATAGACAAGACCGCCAGTCGTGCCGGTGTCGTGCCATGGCAAGAATGCCGCAACGCTACCGGACATGCCGGACATCCCTATGGCACAGGATCCGGACATGCATATGGCACAGGATCCGGACGACGACGACAACGACGACGGTACATTTAACAACGTCGATAAGTACTTTGCCGAACATGGGTACGGTGACGAGTTCGGCGGGCCTCCTTCTCAAGAACCCAACCAAGACGACCGCGATCTAGCTGGTACGGCGGAGAAATCCAATTGCAACAGCGCCGTGGCGTTCAGTTTTCGGAGGACGCCTCCAGCTCCCGCCTTCACCGAGCCTCGAGATAGCTGAGGTGCAAAATATTATCAGCCCCAACACGCTCAAGAAGGCGGTGCAGTGAGCAGAACTTCGGTCCCATTACAGCAGATCAAGAAGAAGGGATGGAAGCGAAGATCGCCAAGGGCACCGGTGCGAAGCCAGCCGGCACCGAGTGCGATCCGTGCTCAGGACGGGCCACCTTCACCTCAGGATATCTCGAGGAGGGTGCATGTGGCGGGTAGGGCGATGCTACCGACAAATATGCTCAATGCTGCAACCGGTGCTATGCGGAGTCTGCATGACAGCATTCTTTCTTTGGAGAAGATGCGTCTCTCCCAGAATGATGTGGCATACCCGGTTTTCGTGGCCAAGGTGCCAGAGGGCAAGGGCTTTGTGGATGGCGACATCGGGGGTATGATCGTCCTGCGGTTTGATGACATCTTTGCTATGTTTAATCTTCATCCGCTGCACTACACCTTCGTTCGGCTGTTTTCGCTGAGTATGGAGATGCAGATCATTCGAGACAAGACCCCGGACATCGTGATAGTCGACCCCTTCTACATGCGTGCCAAGATCTTGGGCAGCGCTGGGAACCGGCAAGTCGCGAGTTCACACCTCGAAGGCGTCATTCTGGCAAACCCAGATAAGGATAACTTCCTCGTCCCTTACTTTCCCGAGTAAGTCATCCCCTCACCGCCCCGTAACATATGATTTCTTAGATTTTGATCGTTCTTTTTTTCTAACATTCCGTATTCTGTGCAGTGACACACATTGCACACTCATCCTCTTAAGCCCGAAATATTCCACGGCCACGTATTTCGACCCGGACCGTGACTCCAAGATAGACTACACAAATATCAAGAAAGTTCTTGATGATGCTCTCCCCGGCTACGCCACATCTGGAGGCACCTTTAAGAGGCCAGTTCGTAGGTACGGCAGGCACGTGTTCACCCACTGCGTCAAGCAGCCGCCTGGCGGTCAGAAGGATGCCTACTACGCCCTCCATCACATGAGGGCGATCGTACGGGGCCATAATCACCTTCTGCTACCAAATAATGTCAAAGATTGGGCCGCAAGCTTGGCGGCAATGCAGGACGCGGACCTCCGACAAGAATTCTTTCGCATCCAGTCGGAGTTTGCAGAAATCATCCATCAAGATGTCCTTCGTACCTCGGGGCAGTTCTACCTCAGAGAGTAATCGTCCAACAGTGAGATAGACACAACACTTCAAATGCAGGCTGACAACGCACGCGACTTCATGACCATCACGAAAGACGGCGGCTTCATCCACGCTCCGGTCCCATGAGTCGAGTCAAAAGTAGTGATGCTATTTGTAGTTCTGAAACATCGATTAGCTCATGTTGTAATTAAACTTTAATGAACTTGTATGCCTCTTTGGTTTGGACAGTCGTTCAACTTAGATGTAATCGATGCTATTTATTAGTAGGACCATGAATCGTGCTATTAATGTCTTGCTTTTCTCTTCCGATCCTTTTGTTGCATACTTATATATTGCTTATGTATTGTCTGTTGTTTGGCTTGTGCATACAGATGTAAATGCGTATGTCGGTACAAGGATAAGGTTCCTGAGTCTCTGACGATCGGGAGGAGTGTCGGAGACAGGTTCACCGTTTCAGCGGTAACGGTTACAAAGGGTACACCACTAGGACGGAGGCGGAATCTAGATACGCCCGCTATCTAGCGGGAGAGAGGAGGGAGCGTTGGAGGAACCGGGTGAAGACCAGTTTCATCGCGATGATGCTCATCGTGATGACCGCAACTCTCTTCTATGTGATGGTAGTTTAGATGATCGATATCGACTTGTAATGTGAAGACAAACTCGCTACTCGCGGTCTCGAGACTTGTAATGTTCTATCTTTGTTCGGTCTTTTGAATTCGGAGACTAATATGATGAATTGTATTCGGAGACTAATCTTCTATTGTATTCGATGAATCTGCTGTTGATGTGTGGTGTTGTCTAAATTTTGTTCAATAATATATTTTGTAACCTGTGAAAATATCAGAAAAGAAAAAAAATCCCTAATATTCATACTAGTGGCGCACCACACAAGACACTAATGGCGCACTGTGATAATCACACTAATGGCGCATCACCCACTGGTGCGCCATTAGTAAGCCAAAGCACATGGGTACATATGGCCCCCTGGGAGGCATTCTAATGGCGCACTGTGGGCTATACTAATGGCGCACTGCTTGGTGCGCCATTAGAACACCAGATACTAATGGCGCACCAGTGGTGCGGCATTAGAATTTAATTCTAATGGTGTGATGCTAGTGGCGCTACTGTAGTGCGCCATTAGTAGGCAAAACTGGTACGCCACTAGCATGCCTTTTTCTAGTAGTGCAAGACTTATGCATTTGAGCCTGATATGGTTATCACCTTTGATATTCGTCCAGAAGATGATATTGAAGGTAATACCGACAGCTAGGTCGATGTGCAGACGCCTCCAGTTATACCATTATGTAAGTTTCTCAACCATATTTATGTCTTTGATATTGTTTATTCAAAAATAGTCGACAACTAATTTGTATTGTCAGCTTATTTCGGTGCAAGCAAACATGTCCAACGCTTGGTAGACAGGACCCATTATCGTGCGAGGCTGAACTCAACTGCGAGGAGCTCAGTCATTATGTTTCATGGCTTGCGGATCTTGATACTGTCAAGACACATTTTCTTCCTGCATTTAGAAATGTTAGTACTGAAACATGCGACCAATAGTGTTCGTAATGAACTACGGTCACATCTATTTAGGAAGGATGGTAAGATTTTTACTATTTGTCCTCAGTGCATCTTTTTCATACATTATTTTTGAAGCTAAACTTCATTGCTAAGTATGTTACCATACGATGTTCTTCAACAGGGACTCCTGATGAATGTTGTGCCTTATGGGATCGAGACTAAAGGTACCATGAGTATTATTAGCTTACGGCCAAGATATCCTACAGATTACTTTAGTGCATTCAAGATTAGCGACGGATGCTTAATAGTGCAAGACTGGACCAAATATGTGATGGGGGAGCGCAGAGAAGTACTAGGGGACAGCAAACAGATGCGCTACCCACGATTAGGAGACAGGTTCATCCGCATGCTCCAACTTGATCAAGGATGAGAGCTATACATGTTTTATGTTATTTTACCTAAGAGAGAGCAGAAGAAGTAATTAGCTAGCTAGAAATGCGTTTGAAGATGATGATGTGCTACACTGTTACTATGATTATAAAATAGCTAGTGTTCATTGTAATGACTATGATGATTATTGTTAGCTAGTGTTAGTGGTGATTAAATAAATACTGTTGGTGGTAATGACTGTGATGATGATTAAATAGCTTGTGCTGGCGAATTAGATTCAAGTGGAGGCAACATGTGGTGCACATCGAAAATACTACTAGTCCAAACTAGATCAAGTTTGGATTAGTAGTATACTTTTGACATGCACCACATATTGCCTCCACTTGAACCTAATCCACCTTCATTTGACACACTGTTTATGGACGTCATGATGTAAACCTCATAACTGGTATTGTACCAATATTTGTACGATGGCGCATAAATACACTAAAAATAAAAAAATAAAAAAAGAATACTAGTAGCGATGGAGAGAAAACACGCTGCCACTAGTTATATTAGCAGTAGCACGGGATTGAACAAACGTTGCAGCTATTTGTCCTAGCAGTAGCGCGTGCGGGCACGCGTTACTGCTAAGCAATAGCTGTAGCGCCTTATTAGTAGCGCGCCTACCCGCGCTACTATTGAGCACAAAATCAGCGCTACTGCTACGGTTTTTCCTAGTAGTGATAGTTTGTTTGTTTTTTCTGTTTTTTGTACAAATTTGAATGAAAACCCGCCGAGTTTATGCCAAATTTGTATCAGATCGCCGAGTTTGCGCCATTTGGGCGCGGCCTGGGGGGCGACAACTGGGGACGCAATCGCCCCCACGCCGAAAGTAAACGCCGGTTCGGCCCCAGACGGTGCTTTTTCGGCGTCCTGGGGGGCCAAACGGCTCGAGATGCTCTAATGCAAGTGTGCCGGTGTTCCCTATTAAGGCTAAACTAGCCTAAAAAACGTCTTACACCCCTATTTTGATACGAAAAGAGTATTTTTCAAGATTATTTGTCTAAGAAAATTGCATGATCATTTGACGTTTCCCACATAGACAAATGTATCAAAAAATAACCATAAAAATGTATTTCACATGAAAATACCAATATTATGTTTTGCTATAAATTATGACCATCCAAGATAAATTTGTTAAAGATTTTACAAACACTTATCTTTTTTATCAAAATGATAACTAATTTAATCTATAGCGTTATCCTATAACACTCAAACAACAAACTAGGTTCTTGTCATCAAATTCGATAATTATGATTTTTTTTCAGATCTAAAAATAAACTATTTGTATGCATGTCTCATTGCTGGACCTACTGCAGAGTGTAATCTTTATTGGAAAGAAGGCGCACGTCCGGCTTCAATTATGAAGCCCACAAGTCTACAAGTATAACACGGGGTCTGATACAAGTCCTCGTAGGTGAACCAACCTTAGTTTATATGGTTAGGTTTCTTATATGGTGTAATTACGCCACACTGATTCAAGTTCTAGACTTGGCACGAGTGCTCGCATATTTTCTGATTTTTGACGTGCGCATCGACTATAAGGTTCCGGTGGCAAATTTACAAGCATGTGGTTAGCTTGTTTGTGTTGTGTTCATAGGGATAAGTGTGTGCATATTGTAAGAATATGCATCTGTACTGTGTTTCCAAGAAAAGTCCTGGAATGACAAGAAGCTTAAAAATGAAAATAAAACAAAGAAATCATAAGCTGCGCCGACTGAGAAGTGCATCCCTCCACTAGACATCTCATTAGCGGAAGCGAGGGGGTGGTTTTACGAAGCTTCCTGTCAACGGTTTGGGAAGCTTCCACCCGGTTTCGGCAGTCTTACAAACAATTTTTCTTTTTTTTTACTTTTGTTTCTTTATCAGGTTGTCTAGTTTTCTCACCTTTTTTTCTCTTTTTCATTCTTCTTTTTAATTTTCTTTCTCATTTTAAATTCATGAACTTACAGTAAAATTAAGTAACTTGTTTTTCAAATTCAACTTCACAATGATTTGTAAATTGTTTTGAACATTTTTTCCAAATTCTTGAACATTTATCAAATTTAATAACATTTTTTGAATTCAATATTTTCTTCAAATCCCTGAACATTTTTCCAAATTGTGGAACATCTTGTAATTTATGCATATTTTAAAACTCATGAACATTTTTAAATCCCTGAATACATTTTCAAATTCGTGGGCATTTTCCAAATACAAAAAACATTTTTTTGAATTCAACATTTTTTTTCTAATTTATGGCAATATTTATTTCGCTAATATTTTTCAATTTGATGAAATTATGATTTGTTTTTCAATTCATGAACATGTTTTCAAATTCTTTATTTTGATTTGCATTCGAAAACCTTTTTGAACTATGTAAAAAAATTCTAAGTTTGTGAACAGTACTTTAATTCGCAAAATAAATTCGAATAATGAACATTTTTCTAAATTTGTTTTAACTATACATAGTGAGAAAAAGGAAAATAGGTGAAATATGGGGAACCAAAACACATAGTGTGTTGAAGCTAGCGATGCCTGGTGTGCGCTAATTGGTCGGCACCTTGCGACCCTAGCGATGAGGTATGTTGGCAACCGCATTGATATGTATCGCAATCGACATTCTATCAAAAGATAGCCCTATTGCGTCAAATGGGTGGCGACGCCAACAGCGACCCCGACAGAACTGAACCATGTATCTGGGGAGCCTCGGGTATCATATACACCGCCAAAATAAAGAGCCTTGGCATGGTTCCAAGATGCAGAATTCATGTTGAATCACCACTTAGCGCTCGAGGAAAAAACCCAGACAAACTTCGTGCCAGCAGAGACAGTAAGACGGGGTATGTCACAGGCTATCTCGTGCAGTGAGCTATAAAGTACCCACCAGGGGGTGGACCAAGAAGGAGGCATGCAATTTGGCTCCTCCTCAATCCCCTTCGGCTTGGCTTGCTGCTAGTGGCTGAGATGCCTGGTTAGCTTCGATTGGAGTGGATTTGGAGTGGATTCGTGAGTGAACTGAAGCTCTCGACGGTGGGAATTGGATGATACGCGAGCACGGGAGGAAGGAGAAGGTGGTGTTGTGTTGTGCTGTTCTAGAGAAGGAGTAAACTAGCCGGACTTTGTGTAAATTTCGCTTCGAGTCCTAATGCCACTGTGCCAGTGTTGCCTATTAAGGCTAAACTAGCCTAAAACCATCTTATATTTTTTTTTGCAAAAAAAATTCCGATCTATTCATCTTCAATCATGGTAGTACAACGAATATAAAAAATAATAGAAATTCCATCTAGATCCGTAGACCACTTAGAGATGACTACAAGCATTGAAGCGAGCCAAAGACGCGCCGCCGTCATCACCACTTCATCGCCACAGTCAGGCACAACTTGTTGTAGTAGACAATCGGGAAGTCGTTGTGCTAAGGCCCGGTAGGACCAGCACACGTAACTGCTACCGTCGCAGATGAAGAATAACGTGAATCAAAATGATCCAACCCGAAGAAACACGAACATAGACGAGCAAATCCACCAAAGATAGATCCGCCAAGACACGCCTCCACATGCCCACCAACGGTGCTAGACGCACCGGAACGAGGGCTAGGCGGGCAGACCTTTATTCCATCTTCAGGGAGTCGCTTTCGTCTCGTCTTCCTGAATAGGACACAAACCGTAGAAAAATTGAAAGAAACGACTAGAAACGGAGCCCTCCCGTCGGCTCTTGCCGAGATCCACCGCGCCCCCATAGCCCTAGGGCGACCGGAGAAGAGGCAGACTTGCGGCGGCGCCAATGGGAGGCAGAAATCCTAACTTTTTTTATGGAGGAGGAGGAAGCGGTGGCAAAATAAAAACATCTTATATTTTGATACGAAATTTGGCTCCTCCTCAATCCCCTTCGGCTTGGCTTGCTGCTAGTGGCTGAGATGCCTGGTTAGCTTCGATTGGAGTGGATTTGGAGTGGATTCGTGAGTGAACTGAAGCTCTCGACGGTGGGAATTGGATGATACGCGAGCACGGGAGGAAGGAGAAGGTGGTGTTGTGTTGTGCTGTTCTAGAGAAGGAGTAAACTAGCCGGACTTTGTGTAAATTTCGCTTCGAGTCCTAATGCCACTGTGCCAGTGTTGCCTATTAAGGCTAAACTAGCCTAAAAACCATCTTATATTTTTTTTTGCAAAAAAAATTCCGATCTATTCATCTTCAATCATGGTAGTACAACGAATATAAAAAATAATAGAAATTCCATCTAGATCCGTAGACCACTTAGAGATGACTACAAGCATTGAAGCGAGCCAAAGACGCGCCGCCGTCATCACCACTTCATCGCCACAGTCAGGCACAACTTGTTGTAGTAGACAATCGGGAAGTCGTTGTGCTAAGGCCCGGTAGGACCAGCACACCAGAACTGCTACCGTCGCAGATGAAGAATAACGTAGATCAAAATGATCCAACCCGAAGAAACACGAACATAGACGAGCAAATCCACCAAAGATAGATCCGCCGAAGACACGCCTCCACATGCCCACCAACGGTGCTAGACGCACCGCCGGAACGAGGGCTAGGCGGGCAGACCTTTATTCCATCTTCAGGGAGTCGCTTTCGTCTCGTCTTCCTGAATAGGACACAAACCGTAGAAAAATTGAAAGAAACGACTAGAAACGGAGCCCTCCCGTCGGCTCTTGCCGAGATCCACCGCGCCCCCATAGCCCTAGGGCGACCGGAGAAGAGGCAGACTTGCGGCGGCGCCAATGGGAGGCAGAAATCCTAACTTTTTTTATGGAGGAGGAGGAAGCGGTGGCAAAATAAAAACATCTTATATTTTGATACGAATGAGTATTTTTTTAAGATTATTTGACCACGAAAATTGCATAATCATTTGACCTTTCCTACATAGACAAATGTATCAAAAATAACCATAAAAGGGTATTTCGCATGAAAATGCTATATTTTATTTTGCTATAAATCATGACCGTCTGAGATAAATTTATTATGATTTTACAAAGACTTATTTTTTATCAAAATGATAAAAAAAGTAATCTATTGCTTTAACCTATAACAATGAAACAACAAACTAGGTCCCTCACATCAAATCCGATAACTATGATTTTTTTCAGCTCTAAAAAATCCTCTAGGCCATAGAGGTGCAGAGGATCTCGGCCCCCCGTCGGCGGGGGGCACCCCATTCTCGTTCTTGTTAGATTCAACATCTTGGTTGGGGTTGTGTGGAGCGGGGATGTCCCTTAGTAGGAGTAATGTCTCCCACATTCTATCCCCGTTCCGATGGTGCATCTAGCATCATCGAAGAGTGTGTGGAGGTTTGTCTCCATCGGATCTTGCAGGATTCGGTCGGTGCTGGTCTTTGGTGGATAATTTGGATCCGGTCTTCCTTCGTCTTTGTTTAGGTATTTACAGGTTTGATTCTTCTGATCTATGATTTTCCCCATCGGTGATGGTTGCTACTCTGGTGCGCTGGTCCTATGGGGCCTTAGCACGATGACTTCTCTACTATCTACTACAATAAGGTTTACCCGGCTCCGGTGAGGGAGGGGCGATGACGGCAGCGCGTCTTCGGCTCGCTCCAGTGCTTGTAGTCGTCGCTAGATGGTCCACGTACATGGTTGTAATTTTTATTACCACTGTTGTTCTTTGTACTGCCATGATTAAAGATGAATAAATTGAAACTTTCTCACAAAAAAATCCATTTGCATGCATGTTTCATTCCTGGGCCTAGTGCAGGGTGTGTACGGCTTCAATTATGAAGCCCACAAGTCTACCAGCACAACATAGGGTCTGATACAAGTCCTCGTAGGGGAACCAACCTTAGTTTATATGGTTAGGTTTCTTGTGAAGTCATTAGCTCACACTGATTCAAGTTCTAAACTTGACATGGGTGCTTCCACATTTTCTGATTTTTTACGTTGCATCAACTACAAGTTTCCAATGGCGAATTTTACAAGCTTATGGATAACTTGTGTATGTTGTGTTCATAGAGATAAGTGTGTGCATGTTGTAAGCATATACATCGATACAGTGTTTCCAAGAAAAGTCCTGGAATGGCAAAAGGCACAAAAATTAAAATAAAACAAAGAAATTATAAGCAGCGCCGACTGAAAAGTGCATCCCTCATCTCCGCCATCTCATTAGCGGAAGCGATGGGGTGGTTTTACAAAGCTTCTGACACTGGTTTGGGAAGCTTCCACCCGGTTTTGGGAATCTTCAGAACAATTTTTTTTCTTTCTCTATCTGGTTTTCTAGTTTTCTAACCTTTTTTTATCCCTTTTCTCCCTTTATTCATTTTTTTCTCGCTTTCAATTCATGAACTTCCTGTAAAATTAAAGAACTTATTTTCAAATTCAAGTCCACAATGATTTTTAAAAAATATTTGAACATTTTCCATATTCTTGAACATTTTTCAATTCATGAGCATTTTTTAATTCAACATTTTTTCGATGCCCTGAACATTTTTCCAAATTGACGAACATCTTTTAATTTATGCACATTTTAAAAATCATGACATTTTAAAAATTCCTGAACATATTTTAAGGGAATTTTCCAAATACATAAAAAAATTAATTCAACTTTTTCCTAAATGCAAATTTTATTTCGGTAACGTTTTTCAATCCCATGAACATTTTTTAAATCCTGATTTTTTTAAATCCATAAACATGTCTTGAAATTCTTAATTTTGTTTTGCAGTGGAGAACCTTTTTGAACTATGTTAATTTTTTCTAGGTTTGTGAACATTAGTTTAATCCGCAAACATTTTTTCAAATAATGAACATTTTTTAATTGTTTATTTGAACCTTACATAGTGAGAAAATAAAATATAGATGAAAAAAGGGGAAACCAAAAAACATAGTGTGCTTGAAGTTAACAATGCCTGGTGTGCGCTAATTGGTCGGCTCCCTGCCACCCTGGTGATGAGGTCTGTAGGCAACTACATTGATATGTATCGCAATCAGCGTTCAATTCAAGAGAGCCCCCTATTGTGTCAAATAGGTGGCCTAATGCCGAGAGCGACCCCGACTGAGCCTGACCATGTACCTAGGGAGCCCCAAGTATCATACACACCGCCAAAATAAAGAGCCTTGGCTTGGTTTTAAAGATTTAGAATCCATGTCGAATCACCACTTAGCGCTCGAGGAAGAAGCCCTGACAAACTTCGCAGCAGCCACAGTAAGGCGGGCTATGTCACAACCTATCTCATGTTGTGAGCTATAGGGTACCCACCAGGGGATGGACCAAGAAAGAGGCAGGCAATTGGGACCATGTACCTAGTGTACTAGTTGTGACTTGGTTTCCTGTTTTCGATTGGGCTACTGTCGTGAGATGGTAGGTGTTGTAGTATGTTCGCTACAGTAGCGATATTTTTTGTTTACATTCAATTTTTCAAAAATCATGAAAAAATATATTTAAAAAGTGAATAATATTTGAGAACATATTTTAAACCGTCATTTGTTTTGATAATGCAAAATTGTTTTGAAAATTTGAACATATTCGGAATATGCAAACAATATTTGAAACTTTAGACATTTTTTGTAAACTCGATGGCTTTGCAAAAATGTTAAAAAATTCAAATTGTGAAAAAAATAAAAAAATACACATTTTTTAATTCTGAACATTTGGTTGAAAATGCGAACATTATTCAAAATTATGATCATTTTCTCAAAACGTGGACATTTTTTAAAAACGCAAAACAAATTCTAGAATTTTAAGTTATTTTCTGGAAAATGTGAGTTTTAGAAAAATGGTGATCAAAATTTTGAGAACGTGATTTTGTTTTTTGATATTCCTATTTTTTTCTTGAGGATGGAAACATTTTTTTTAAGTTACGTACATTTTTAAAATATGAACATTCTTTGATATCCCAAACATATTTTGAAAGACAATTAATTTTTTGAAAGGAGGAACATGATTTAATAATAGGTTAACAACTTACAAATTTTCTAATTAAACTAGAAAAGGTAAAAAAATGCAAAAGAAACAACAATAAAAAGAACAAAATAGTTAACATTCTAGAAGGTTGCCAAAACCGGTATTTTTTTTACTTAAACCTTCTAGATGGTTTCAAAGTTGGAACGAGAACCCCTCTTCCTACCGGTAAAATGGGGCCAGACCACTTGCTTTGCTGGTGCACTCTTCGTCGTGCGGATAATCCGATTTGCCCCGCATTCCATTCCTGCCTCTCATCCACAACGCACACTCAGATGGCTATAGGGTTAGAAGTACGCACCAGGCTGGGCCACCACACCGAGAGATATATAGTTGTTACATCTCTCATTGCGATGGCCAGGGCCGTACCTGAGAATTTGGGGGCCCGGAGCTAAATAAAAGTTCAGGCCCTGATAATTAAATTAAGAAAAATAGTTAGCCCAAAAAGTTTTTAAAATTTACCAGATGCGCAACAAAAAATTTCCACGAACTATCTGTTGTAAAAAAACATGTATTGCGAAAATGCAAAGTTATGAATTAATAAATATCGAATCTGTATTTTAGTTGGAACGAGCAATCTTTCTAGTACTTCCTTTCAAAAAATCTTCAAGTTTATCTCCATTAATTATTTCCAAGCACAATTTTGAAGTGCTATCTTTGTATATAAAAAAACCGTCTATGCTATTTTAGTTAAAATGAAACCACAAAAAAGGAACGCGATCCTTTGGTAGTCGAAGTGCTATTGTGACAAATCAGGAAAGAAAAATCCACACCAGCATGTTTATTTCTTGTTACTAGACATTTGTGCTAAATTGCAAATTATTTAATTTGTTTACTTTCTAAAGGATGGGATATTTCCTTATTTAATTGTTGCAACGACTATGGTCCGATGTATATGTATGCTTTTGTTCATAAACAATGCAAGTATGGAATATTTTTACATTAGAAATACTCGTTTTGATTTATACATAATTTACCTACAATTAATCCTATCTCTCCGTGGCCACGGAAATCACTAGTTTTAAATAGAATTGGTAGTATTTCGGTTGTACTCCTCATCCTCCCATCAATGCTACCGTTGGGAAGATCAAAAGCAAAGAGCGAAAAATGCATGCATTCCCACGACAAAAGACCTGGCCCGATTGTTCAGAATGAATTTGACTAATTTCTTCATTAATTTATCGCTGTTTTGAGTAGTAAAACACTAATTTTGGGGCCCTATTTTTTGGGGGGCCCTGTGCAGTTGCACCTCCTGCACATGTGCCCCGTACGGGCCTGGCGATGGCCTATAGCGTGTGTCCACTATGTTGACCCATTAGTGGGAGTAGGAGAAGCCGACTTTGGCGACATTTGAATTTTAATATCTTATTACACTTTTGTGTGTAATTTATTTTTCTTTTTTAATTCATGAGCATTTTTGAAATTTCTGGAAACTTTCCAAAATTCGGAATATTTTAAAATTCATGAATATTTTTAAAAATACACCAAGATTTATAAATTCATAAATACATTTTCAAATTCCTGAATAATGTCTAATTCCAGGCATATCTTTTGAATCCATGGACATTTTTCATATTCACGAACATTTTGAATCCATGAACAATTTTTAAATCATGAATATTCTTTCAAATTCTAGAACAATATTTGTTTCCGCGAACATTTTCACACTCATGAATATTATTCGAATCATGAGATTTTTTAAATTCATGAAAAGCCATGTCAAATTAAAAAATACAGTGAAAAAATGCGTTGTGATTTTTTGAGGAAAAAAATTGCGTCAGGAAAATCGGGTGAAGAGTTGTGTACGTTACTAAGCTAGCACAACTGTACGTGTTGTAGGCGACCCGTCTACCGCTCCCCATGAGCGATACATAGTAGCGTCCCCATTAAATGGGTCCTAATTTGAGCCCATGTGGCAAAATATTTAGCAAACATGATAAGTTTATTTCTAAAGAATCATAAAAACATGCCTGACTTAGAATATGTTATTAATTTCTCTAAAAAATGAGAATACATTATTAATTGATTCCAATATAACATGCGCCATGGCTGCTATATAAAGGATCGTCCCGGATCTATTCTTCCACAACATAGAAAGTAATATTGCCATTCGAAACACAACTCATATAAACAATTCCTCCTACGGTCCACAAGTTCTTCTATCAAGGATGGTGACTACCAAGGTGGTGCTCCTAGGCCTTGTCCTTTTGGTGCTTTGTTCAGGTATTTTGCAAGCATGGTTCTTATTCTTTAACCGAACATGTGTATGAAACATTCCAATCCAATTATTGTTGAATTTGTAGGTGTTATGTCAAAGGAGAGTATAGACGATGGATCCTATTTCCCCCATGGTTGCAATATACACGTTATCTCCAAGTCATGTCCATCCAAAGATGCATGCCTGACACAATGCAAACAAACATACCACTCGGGCAAGGTCTACGATGAATGTGCTCCTGATGGATGCCATTGCATAGTATGTGTGTTATCTGCGGGAAATTGAGGATACTAGCAAGCCTTGCATGGCCCATGCTGCATGTTGTTTTCTAAGATTTGGAATATTTGTAGTAATAATATTTACATGTTCATTTAAAATAAATCTTGAAGCATGTGGTAAGTTGTGTTCAAAGAAACATGATTGAAGATAATTTAATAGTGATAAATGTATTCTCGCATTCAATCCCGAAGGCAAATTAATGTGATGGATTGGCTAACCGCCATACCCCATAACTGTGGGAGTAATGGAAGATGTCATTTTATTGCATCGATTTTTTTCAGAACACAATAAAGTATTTCAATTAATGTATGTATAGTTTAGATAATATATATTTTTCACTTAAACTCGAGATATTTGCTTGGTAAATGACAACTAGTTGAGCCGACGACAATAACTGTAGATAATATTAATCAAATTATGAGATTTATCGTCTTGTACTAAACCATTTGTGTACTGCATTTCTACGCGGCAATGTTGTGGGAGACTATAAGAAATCATATTTGCTTCCATTATTATCCATAAATTATGTCATGATTCATTTTGAGAAGTATCCGGTAGAGCCTTGGATTGATCCATAGAAAGAAGGACACTTTGCGGCCTAGTACGAGTATGAGCCCGGTCCACGGTTTGGTTTTAGACGCTATGTACATATGTTTCTAGTCGAAGACGACATGACCTTCCAGCCCTCTTCCACTCTAGTATTACCTCCAATCCATAATAGTGTTAGTTCAAAACTGCGACACTTATTATGAATCGGAGGGAGTATTATTTTCATTGTCATGACAGAGCCTGACTTCTCTGGCTAGTTAACATGCTACATGGATGAATTTAAAAAATAAATACTACAAGGACGAGTATTTTTCTTTATTTTAACTGACTACATGGATGACTTGAGTTGTCAGGTGCCAGATATGAATACCATACTCCAATTGAAAGTTGAGATTACTTTTAAAGTTGTTGATACTTGAGATCATTGATTATACATATGATGGTCCAATTACAGTTGGGTGCCACTTTTTGCTTAGTTTTCCTCGGTCCGCAATTTGGTAGTCAACAAATTTTGGGTTCGCTATTGGCAAGTTGCCTGAATTTATAATTTGTGTCAATCGATTTTCAGAGCTCAACCCTCGGTCGTAAATGACTGAATCCGGGGACGACGCCACAATGGTTGGTGCTGGAGGGAAGTCATAGGTTGATGGTCTGTGATTCCAAAAGGGGCAAGGGGGATGTCGGTGTCGGAGAGACGAGTAGTGTTGGTGGGGGAGGGGTTAGAAGGATGGCCGGGGTTGGGAACATTATATATATGTTCATTATTTGTTGCATTATTTTGGCCAGTGCTGCATATAATACTAGACTACAATATCCATGTAGTGAGATGAAGACATTCATATGTTTGGCCAGAGAGTCCAAGAAACCTCTGTTTCACTGATGCTTCTTATATATATATAGGGCTAATGCAACAACATTCCTTGCATACACTTCTGTCTCAGCATTTCCTATCATCATGCTAAGATCATTATACAGTTATTTCCTGAAGTTTGTTTTTTCCCCTGTGCCTCCTTTTAGTGGTGCCTATTACTATAGCTGGTCAAACAATGCCACTTCCTAGTGGAAACAAAAAACTGTCCGAAGCTGTCGTAGTGAAGAACAACATGCTAGAGTGGACTGGAGACTTTCGTTTGAAAAAAAATGACATTTTTCCATCCAAAGAAGAATAAGAAGAACAAACAAAAAGACCGGCCATAGCGTATTATGGGAGCTCTGGTGAGTACTTATCACGGTCAATCTCGCTTCCATTGCTTCAGTCACATGTTCGTATTGACTAGACAAATTCATCAGTTAGCAAACATTCCCATAGACTTGAGCAGGAAACAACACAGCATCCAGTAGGTAGTCAGTTTCTCGGTAAATTCAAAGGGAAGAAAATGCATCCAGATTGCAGTACACACATCATAATTTAGCTACTACATTGCGAGGTCCACACAATCATGTATTCTCAAACAATTAATAACTACTAGTCTAGATGTTAAAACCACGACTGGACAGGCATCATACGGAGTCATCACTCTAGCTGTTGCGAGCGTGTGAGCGCTATGAGACTCATCATTCCTTCACCCTTATCTGGTGGACTATTATCTCCACAGATGAGGAGGATCCCTGGGTGAGTCGCTCCTTAACCCGACGCCTTCTAGCTTCATCCACCTGGGATATTCTTTCAAAGTCGTGGCAGCTCTCACATGGGAGTTCACGACGCAGCACGATTCTCTTCAACCCCACAGCTCGTTCCATGACTAGCCTTATATAGTTTGTCACCTTGTCTTCCTCTTCAAACCCTTGAACCCCCAGCCTCTTCAAGTTGAAGTGCTTGAAACCCTTGGATGGTCCCCACACCACGTTTGTCTTCTCCACACTGTCCTCGGCCGTTTTGGCACATGAATGTCGAGTTCGAGATAACTTCATGCAGGGACACAGAAAATAAAAGATGCAAGTTAATTAAACCTGACACAAACCCATGCAGGATAATGTAGTAACAATTGAAATTAAATATATCTTGGATTAAAAATTTGCAACACCATCAGTACTTGTATCAAATTTTAGGCCCCCTTAGAGTTTTTGGAAGTAACTTGCATGAATTAAATCCTAGGCAAAGTAAGACACACAAATATGCTTCGGATAACTCTAAAACAAGGTACGATCCAGCATGATTTTGTTTTTGTCTTGCATGGACATTGCCTTTCTGCAAAATTCAAATGGAACGGCAGAACTTCCATTTGCATTGCATTATCATTCGTATGCAATACAATCCATGTGTTCCATATATCCCAATTACTATGCAGCCTGTACACACTACTTCTAAAGTTTGTGATGGATTAGAGTCTGTGAGTGATCAAAAATCAGATTAACTTGGTGGTATGTTGTTAATGCTGAATATTCGGAAACCTGTCACACTAGACAGAGTCGTATCCAGGCTAAGATGTGGATTAAATTCAAAAGAAGGAAGAGTAACATGCTTACTGTGAACTTCTGCAGGGCAGGTGCAGCTTCAAGGATAAATAGGGTCCAGCTCAGATCACACTCAGGGAAGATACCAGAAAGGGACACATCGGCCAGATTTCTGAATATAGCAGTGAGGTGCTTCGGATGTTCCGGCTGAATCCATATCTGCACCAAGAAGAGGAACACAAATAGACAGCTGATATTAGTAAAGAAGAACATATGTTATGTAGGACTGGACGTCCGAGCGAGCTTTTCGGCTCGGCCCGTTACAGCTCGGCCCGATACAATAAACGAGCGAGCCCAGTTGGAAAAAGAGGCCCGATTCCTGACCGAGCCGAGCCGAGTTTCGCCCGGTCCAACTCGGTGACTCGCTCAAGGCCCAGCCCAATTCGTCCATCTCCATCGCACGCAACGCATTAGGGCACGAGAGAAGCATAGAGGGCGCCTCCTCCCCCTTTCTCTGCTCTGTGCTGCCTCGCCCCTTTCTCTGCTCTGCTCCGCAAAGCTGGATCGATGGCGACGAGCGATGCCGCATCTCCTAACCGCACTGACAGCAACGGGCTCGACGGCGACGGGCGACGCCACGTTCCCTCACCACGCCGGACGCAGAAGGACGCGCCTCCCCTAGTTTCTCGCCGAACGTGACGAGCAGGAGCAGGTACCTGCTTCCTTTCCAATCCCTAGCCGCAACTCTCTGAACTACTATTACGCATGTGATGGATCAATGGATGGATGGATCAATGGATGTACTCATGTAGTTCTTCCGTCCCAATCCCTAGCCGTAGGTGTCTAAACTAGCATGCATCTGATGGATGGATGGATGGATGGATCGATGGATCGATGGATGTAGTCATGTAGATGTAGGGCTAGATGGATGGATCATGGATGGATGTATTGTAGCCTGTAGGGATAGATCTAGAAGAGCCGGATGGATGGATGGAGTTATAGGGCAGAATGGATCGAAATTTTCATTGATTCCATGTCTAATCAGTTTTCTGCTGTTGATGATCTACTTGCTGTAGCATAGCAGCTTGAAAAAAAACTACTTGCTGGGAAATTACATTGATTCCATGTGTAATTAGTTTACTTCTGTCGATGATTGACCGTGTGTTGTTTGCTGATGTGTGCAGAAAAGGGGAAGGCGAATGGGAAGGAGAAGGAGAAAGAGAGGACCTTGGACTCCATTATGAAGAGTAAGTTGCCGGTCTCGGGGTCCTCCGCCTCAATGTCCCCATGACCCCACCGGCGCTGGCGTGCGTGCCGGAATCGCCGCTGCCTCTGGCTCCGCAAACGACTATGATAGGGAGGCTACATCTTCCCAGGTATGTGCGTGCAAAATATATATTTGTGCAAGCTCATGTATGTGCTGTTTTTGCTTTTTGAAAGTCAAATTTATGTGTGCCCAAGCTCATATGTGCTGTTTTTGGTATCCAAATGTCAAATATATGTTTGTGCAAGCTCATGTGTGTGCTTTTTTTGGTGTCCAAATCTCAAATATATGTTTGTGCAAGCTCATGTGTGTGCTATTTTTGCTATCCAAAAGTCAAATATATGTGTGTCCAAGCTCATGTGTGTGTTGTTGTTGTGTGCTAGGCAATGGAGCATTATAAGCAAGTGGAGGAGGATCATGAAGATGTGGAAGAGGATGAGGAGGAGGACGAGGAAGAGCAACATATTTTGTTTGAGGTGCCGTCTGGGGTTGGTGACAAATCAGATTTAGATGAATTTCAGGATAGTGAAAATTTCTTTGTTTCGCTGTTAATATTTGATGTTTTTGCTGTGTAAAGTTCAAAGGATGTGATGTCCAAAATTCAATAGAAATGCTGCCCAATTCTTTCATATCTGTTCCATTGTTACAATTTTTGTAGAAGAAAGCTTATTTTTCATTACTATGACCATTTCATAAAACAATATACTGCTGGATGTTTCATTTTAAGCAGTATAAACTGTTTTTCTTTCAAAATATGGTTTTAATTGCTGCAAAACAATCAAGATTGTGGACTATATCTGAGAGGTTACGCCTTACGTAAGTAAAAATGAAGACTGGTGGCAGCTGTCTTTCGAGCCGGCTCGGTCTGAGCCAAGCCATACCCAAAACGAGCCGAGCTGCTTGAAGTAGGCTCGTTGGCTGAGCGAGCCGAGCCGAGCCGAGCCGCTCCAGAGCGAGCCAAAGCCAGGCTGGGATCAAGCTCGGCTCGGCTCGGCTCGGCTCGTGTCCAGCCCTATTGTTATGTGTGCAGAAGAACTTTATATGGTCCGTAGATAGAAATTTAGCTTTACCATTTGGTGGCGAAAATTGAGATGCAATGTCGACAGGTTCGTTGCACTCCTTGACAAGCACTCACTCAGCAGGAATGGCGCCTGCCACGCCTCGGCCCTACAAGTGAGGCTGACTCCAGGAAGCTCTGGAACATAGCCGAAGCGCACCGGAGGGCTCTTAAAAGACCATTGGCAGTAAACTTCATTGAGCTTGGGGACAGAGATGAGCTCAATGTGCGTGCACTCAAAGTAGAAGAGCTCGAGCTCCTGGAGCCCAGAGCTGGGCACGTCGATCTTGAGCACGGAGTCTTCATCAACCAGTTCGCATAAACTCAAGGTGAGGTGTATGAGTGTGTCATAGGCCCTAATGAGGTCAGTGATGTCGGAGTGCCCAAACGCAAGGTTCTTGAGGGTAAGAAACCGTGAGCCACCGGAAAGCGACCCGGTAGTCGCGGGAGAAGGACATGAAGTGCTGCCCAACTCGGCGAGCCACCGGCCAGTGTTTCTCCTGTATGGCGAGCCTGTGCCAAAATGGAGCCTTTTGGTTTTGCCGCGGCTGACAACGTGCTCAACGGCGCCGCCGATGGAGCTCAGGTGGGGGGGCGACAGGTAAAAGCTTAAAAATGAAAATAAAACAAAGAAATGATAAGCTGGGACGACTGAGAAGTGCATCCCTCATCTCCACTCGAACAACCCCACTAGCCGTCTCAATAGTGGAAGTCATGGGGTTGTTCTCTACACGGAAGCTTCTGTCACCGGTTTCGGAAGTCTTCCGAATAGGTTTTTTATTTTTATTTCTCTATCCGGTTTTCCAGTTTTCTCACTTTTTCTCTCCTTATTTTAAATTTTTTATTTCTTGTTTTAAATTCATGAAAATATCAATTCATGAACTTATTATAAAATTAAAGAACTTTATTTATTTAACTTCACAAAGATTTGTAAAAGAATTGAACATTTTTCCAAATACTTGAACATTTATCAAAATCAGGAACAATTTTTTGAATTCAACATTATTTTAAAATCCATGAACAATGAACATCTTTTAATTTACGCACATTTTACAATTTTATGCAAAAAAATTAAAAAAAAGTCAATTTTACTACCCTAAAGAAACTTGATGGTTCACATAACCCTATGATGTTTATTTTGGTTCCCTCACCCTTCTCAACAATCCTAAACTGGTCAAAATCGTCCCTAACTAGTTAGCACTGGCTAGTTGCTGATGTGGACATGGTCAACGGCGGTATTTGACCAATGGGCCACTTTCATGGTGGCTTGGCTGACCGGAGCAACAGCTAAGGGCGCAGACGGCAGGGAGATGCTATAGAAGGCTCGGATGTGGCCGGCGGCGAGCTCCTAGTCGGAGGTCGTGGCCTCCCATCGACCAGAGGCGTCCAACAATGGGCGCGGATGCATCAGTAAGGGCCGACCATGGGCGTGGAGGCGGCAGCAAGGGATGTACACATGCATCGTCGTCTCCCTCCACACACAGGAGATAGCAGGGCGGTGGCGCTACAGTGACGTAGGCGGCCAAATACGAGGGTGGCGACCCGATCTGGTCTTGTTCCAGCCGGATCCGGAGTCTGGCGGCGATGTGAAGGCGGTACGATGGTGTGGCCAATACCGGCGACCATTAGCGAAGCAGCGCTGGGCATGAGGTGTCGTGGTCTCCCGTCGACCAGATGTGACCAACCATGGGCATGGAGGAGGCAGCAAGGGCCATTAGGGGGACAGGGAGACAGCTCAGTGGCAGGGTCGATGGGCCATAGGGGCATGGCGGTGCTATGACAGCGGGGCGCAAGCAGGCGAGGCGAGGCACATACGGTCGGTGCATAGTCGGTGTCTTGCGTGAAAAGAAGGAGCAAGCGGGGGAACCGAGGCGCAGGGGCGGTCTTCATTGGCAGCGCCCAGGGTCGGTATTTCCGGGTGTGTTCCTACTGGATCTGGCGGTCGGGCGGTATCCTGTTCTATCGTGGTATTTCCTCGACATATACCAACGGTTGGCTAATCATGTAGGGGGTCAACAGAATGTTATCGGGCTCCAGAAGTGGGAGTAGGCAAGATCTCAATCGACGTCGGGTCTTACCTAGGTTCGGGGCTCTCTGAGGAGATAACACCCCTAATCCTGCTCTGCGAGGTCTCCACATTACTATCATCAATAGCAAGTACAAGGTTATTCCTTGAGCTGTTCGGGCTAGAGGAGGAAGAAGGCTGCTAGCTCTACTTCTCCTTAGCTATGGGGGTGGAGTGATCTAGGGGTTGAACCCTTTGCATGGGTGTTCCTGGGGGGTTTGTATAGGCCTACCCCCAGGGGTACAATGGTAATCCGGCTGGTCGTAGGACCGGCCGCCAGTGTGTGTGGGCTTCGACTTCTCTTCTGACAGCTGGGGCCCGCTGCCTGGTGGGTCTCACCGGCTGCCGTGAGCTTGGTCAACGAGCGGGGCCCGCGTGGCACTATGGCCTCGCCCTGATGACGATGACTTGGTCAGGGGGCGCATGGCTACAGTGCCGCCTCCAGGCGGACGGTCACTGTAGCCACGCCTCGTCAGTTCTGGTTAATTAGGCACATACCTCAAGGGGAGGGGCGGCCGCCTGCTCGGAGTCGGCCTCCACTTGAGGCCGCCTGCTTAGGCCCGACTGTCTTCTGGGGATACGTGGGCCGATTGGGCCCGCTGCCTGATACGTCTTCAACGTATCTATAATTTTTGATTGTTCCATGCTATTATATTACCTGTTTTGGATGTTTATGAGATTTACTTTACACTTTTATATCATTTTTGGGACTAACCTACTAACCGGAGGCCCAACCCGTAATGCTGTTTTTTTTTTGCCTATTTCAGTATATCGAAGAAAAGTAATATCAAACGGAGTCCAAACGGAATGAAACCTACGGGAGCGTGATTTTTGAACGAACGTGATCCGGAGGACTTGGAGTGCAAGTCAAGAAGCTCCCGAGGCGGCCACGAGGGTGGAGGGCGCCCCCATAGGGCGCCCCCTGTCTCGTGGGCTCCTCGGGCGTCCACCGACGTACTTCTGTTGGGATCTACGGTAGGGTGCGTCGACTGCAATTTTAAAAATTCCTACGCGCAGAACAACATAGAATATGCTATGGGAGAAAGTTCGTTACCACTTGAGGCGCAGTGCCGTGCAGCGGAAGAAGAGTTGGGGCATCGTGTTCGCATGGATCGTCTCCTCCTCGTCCGATCTCCCTCGAACAACCGGTCGTTCGATCCCACGTACAAGTTCGCCGGAGCGGCGCAAGTGCACCGCCTCTAACGGTATCCGCGCGTGCAGGAGGAACACCGTGCGACGGACTGTTAGGTCCGATCACACAGTCGGCAACGAGTGGAGGTGGCTATTCGCAACACATGCAAATCCTAGTCGCAGCGCCGAAGCGATCAACCACATGAGTGTGCCGCACCCCCACTTTATATAGGCATCCGTCGCAGGCTCAAAACTTGGGCCTTGCACGGACCCTAAAGCCCAAAGTCTACTCGGTCACGTTCCTAGTCCAGTTCAGATCACATCCGACCACTGTCCTACGAACCGACCTCGTAGGTTCCTTCCCTTGCCGCCGACCCCTTAGGTTCAAGTTGGCTTGATCACAGTTCGGATCACCTCCGACCTGCACGGTTGGTAGCGGCCTCTAGCAAGGCGTGCCGACCACCAAGCAGACTATGAAGCTGGTTAGGCGAACCTGTACAACGTGTCACACTTCTGTTCCCTTTACCGCACGATATATGTTGTCGGGCTCAAGGCGAGATTCTCATCCTTGTGCTAGCCCGACCTCTTTCTCGTTCCAGTGATACGGAGCACAAACCGGATTATCTCATAATACCTGTCGCATGGCCATGCTTATCCTGGTCGGATCACACGAGGGGCTTAGAGTATATCTCTCCTGATCGGAGGGGCAAATCCCATCTTGCTCGACCATGTCTAGCAGCATGGGACTGGACAAACCCGAAACCTTTCTTTGTAACTACCCAGTCACGGAGTAGCGTTTGGTTGGCCCAAAGCAAGTCTGTCACCATTCCGAATACATGCGTCAGGTCTTAGGACATAGAACGTATGTTGTACTAGAGACTCACAGATGACATATCGCTGCGTCTCATAGTTGGGTCTGTCCGACTCGGACCTTATCTCGACTCGGATCCGACTACGTCGAATCCGAACCAGACCTTTCCAAGTCCATATTATCCGGTTAGCATCCAATGCTCCATGGCTAGTGAGACCAAGCCATCGACCGTGTCATATGCCAGTCTAGTCGGCTGCGCATCCACACAGCCCTTTCGACTAGGGACCTTTTAGGACAGTCATCATACAATGCATAGTCCCACAAACAAGTCACATACTTGCTGATACACATCATTGATAATGTCCAAGGACTATCTTTATTCATAAAGACATAGGAAATATCATCATACATGATTGCCTCTAGGGCATATCTCCAACAGTCTCCCACTTACACTAGAGTCAATCAAATAGACATGGAATGCCCATAGCTCTAACGTGCCCCTCATGCTTGGGTTGTGGAAGCGGCTTAGTCAACAGATCTGCAACATTTGCATCCGTGTGAATCTTGCATAACTCTACATCACCATTCTTTACGATCTTTCATATCAGGTGATATTTCCGATCTATATGTCTGACCTTGTGGTGATTCCTCGGCTCCTTGGCTTGTGCGATGGCACCAGAATTATCACAATAAAGGTCCAACGGTTTCACCGAGGCTGGGAAAATACCAAGATCATCCAGAAAATGCCGGATCCAAACACCTTCCTTTGCAGCTTCACAAGCCGTAATGTATTCGACTTCCGTGGTAGAATCGGCCATCGTATCCTGCTTGGAACTCATCCAGTGCACTGCTCCTCCATTCAGGATGTACACGAATCTAGACTGTGGTCGACAATCATCTCTGTCGGTTTGGAAATTAGCATCGACGTAACCCCTTACGATGAGCTCTTCCTCACCTCCATAAACTAGGAACATCTCTTTAGTCCTTTTCAGGTACTTCAAAATAGTCTTCACCGCTGCCCAGTGACTCTCACCTGGGTTGGCCTGGTATCTACTTGTTAGGCTTATTGCAAAAGCAACATCAAGCCTTGTACATATCATGACATACATGATGGATCCGATTGCAGAGGCATACGGAATCCTACTCATCCTGCTCCGCTCATCAGATGTCGAAGGACTCTGAGTCTCGCTTAGCCTTATACCATGTGAGAGTGGCAAGAACCCTTTCTTCGCCTCACTCATGTTGAACCGCTTCAACACTTTATCTATGTACGTGCTCTGGCTTAAGCCGAGCAGCCTCTCGATCTATCTCTATAGATCTTAATGCCTAAAATATACACTGCCTCACCAAGGTCTTTCATCAAAAACTTGCCATTCAATGATCCCTTGACCGAGTTCAACATCGAAACATCATTTCCTATCAGTAGTATGTCGTCCACATACAAGATCAAAAACACTATCGAGCTCCCACTTAACTTCTTGTATAAAAAAGCGTCCTCTTCGCTTTTGATGAGACCGAGACCAGTGACGACCTCATCAAAACGAATGTTCCAAGTCCGAGATGCTTGTTTCAACCCATAAATGTATCTCTTGAGCTTGCATACCTTACTAGTGCTAGTCGGATCGACAAAACCCTCGGGCTGTATCATATACACGTCCTCGGTTAAATTTCCGTGAAGGAAAGCCGTTTTGACATCCATCTGCCATATCTCGTAATCGAAATATGCAGCTATAGCTAGTATGATCCTCACCGATTTCAGCATCGCTACCGGCGAGTAAGTCTCGTCATAGTCAATTCCTTGAACTTGTCCATAACCTTTAGCGACAAGCCGAGCTTTGTGGATCTGAACATTTCCATCCATGTCCGTTTTCTTCTTAAAGACCCATTTTCAACCAATGGCTGTTACGCCAGGCGGCGGATCAACCAAGTCCCAGACTTGATTCTCATCCATGGACTTTAACTCGGATCTCATGGCCTCCAGCCATGCCTCGGAATCTGGGCTCACCATCGCTTCTGCATATGTGGCCGGCTCGTCGCTTTCTAGCAACAATACATCGCACACTCTGCGCAATCTTTCCGACCTCCGTGGTTCCGGTGCCGCTTCCACTGCGGCTTCCCTGACTGACTCCGGTATGATCTCATCACCAGCCAAGCCGTCTTCGAGTGGTCCTCGAATTTCTTCGAGTCGGACAATCCTCCCACTGGCCTCCCGACTGAGAAACTCTTTCCCAAGGAAAACCCCGTTCCAAGCAACAAACACTTTGTTCTCTTCCTGGTTGTAGAAGCTATATCCCAAGGTTTCCCTCAGATATCCCACGAATATGCATTTATCCGATTTAGGTGTAAGCTTGTTTGACATAAGTCGCTTGACAAATGCTTCACAACCCCAAATCTTTAGAAAAGACAAACTGGGACTCTTCCCGGTCCACATCTCATGTGGTGTCTTGTCTACGGATTTTGATGGTACCCTGTTAAGTGTGAAAGCTGCAGTTTCTAGAGCGTATCCCGTAATGACAAGGGTAAATCCGATTTGCTCATCATAGACCGGACCATGTCCAACAAGGTCCTATTCCTCCATTCCGACATGTCGTTTCTCCGTATGGCGTGCAGGAGGTGTGAGCTGAGGTACTATACCTCGACTTTTTAGATGATCATCAAACTCCTGGCTCATGTACTCACCTCCACGATCAGATCGTAGAAGCTTTATAGTCTTGCCGAGCTGATTCTCAACCTCGTTTTGAAACTCTTTGAACTTTTCAAAAGTTTTCGACTTGTGCCTCATCAAATAGATATATCCATATCTACTCAAGTCGTCGGTGAAAGTCACGAAGTACTGATAGCCACCTCTGGCAGTTGTGCTCATTTGACCACATACATCACTATGTATAAGTTCCAACAGCTAGGACGCCCTCTCGCAACTCTTTGCGAAAGGAGACTTAGTCATCTTGCCGAGCAAGCATGATTCACATGTCTCGAACGACCCGAAGTCGGACGGGTTAGGAGCCCATCATCATGGAGCTTCTTCATGCGTTTCAGACTAATGTGTCCAAGTCGGCAATGCCAGAAGTATGTCGGATTTATCTCATTAGGCTTATGCCTCTTGACATTCACGTTATAGACCGGTTCTTGTTCTAGATTCAATATAAATAGCCCATCAACAATGGGTGCATAGTCGTGGAACATACCATTCAAAAATATCGAACAACCATTGTCCTTTAAATTGAATTCATAACCTGGACTCATCAAACATGAGGCAGAAATAATGTTCCGACTAAGTGCAGGAATGTAATAACAATTATTAAATACCATAATGAATCCGGAAGGAAGCTGGAGCTGCATTGTGCCGACCTCCAACGCAGCAACTCTTGCTTTGTTGCCGACCCTGATGTCAATCTCCCCTTGTGCCACACGCCTAGTTCTTACCAGCCCCTGCATCGAGTTGCAAATATGAACAACCGATCCGGTATCAAATACCCAAGAGCTACTAGGTATGTCAGGAAGGTAAATGTCTATAACATATGCAACAAGTGTACCTTTTCCTGAAGAAGCATTTCCGGCCTTCTTGCCATGCTCTGCAAGCCACTTGCTACAGTTCCTCTTCCAGTGACCGGTCTCCTTGCAGTGAAAGCAAACGGTCTTTGAGTCTGGTCTAGACTTTGGCACAGCGGCAGAGGTTACCGTCTCCGTGCCCTTTGCCTTAGCCTTTTTCTTGGACCAACTCTTCTTGAACTTAGCCGATTTCTGCACCATCAACACTTGATGCGTGCCTTTCTTAATATCCTGCTCTGCCACTTTGAGCATCCCATGCAATTCAGTGAGCTTCTTATCCATGCCATGCATATGATAGTTCGAGATGAACGTCCCATAGCTGGGCGGAAGAGAACCCAGAACAACATCAGTAGCCAGCTCATCCAAGAGCGGGAAGCCCAAACGATCCAAAGCTTGCACATATCCGATCATCTTGATCACATGTGGGCTCAATGGATCACCTTCCTTCAGCTTGCAATCCATCAAGGATCGCCAGACGTTGAACCTTTCGGTCCTAGCGTGTGTCTGAAACATGCTCTTGAGACTCTCGATCATATCGTAAGCCTCAACATTTTCGAAATGCTGTTGCAAATCGGGCTCCATACAAGCCAGCATCAGACAGCTGATCTCCGTTGATTCATCAACGAGTTTCTGGTAGGCATTCTTAGTTGTGGCATTAGCATTATCGGCAGGTTCCTCTGGAAGTGGATCCTCTAGAACATGTTCCTTTTTATCGTGCTTGAGAACAATTCTCATATTTCTATACTAGGTGGTAAAGTTTGTTCCATTCAGTTTATCCTTTTCCAGAATTGACTTCAATGCAAAGTTGGGTTGAGCAGGTGGTGCCATTGATCTACAACAGAAAATATGCAATCACTAAGCAATGTGTTTATGTAGAGTAATTCGCCTAAACAGAAATACTCCCACTGAAGTCAGCATCCCTCCGCAAACTCTCAGTGATTCAGGATCCGACTAGCGCATGCGACTAGTGAGCTTTAGCATCACTGCTAGCCAACATACCTATCCGGTAAGCAACTCCTTGCTTATCGTATCTCTATCGACTCACATCGGTTGGGAAGGTATCTCATACCCCGGCTCCCAACCTTCTTTGCCACAAGGCCCAAAACCGTTTTGATAGCCTTGTCAAGTTAACCTGATGCAGTGCATGTCCGTGTACGACACAAACCTTTCAGTTCAAGGACACCCAGCAGCACCTCAATTTTATGAGCCCACTACTAGACGTACTTGACGTGCGAAGGTGCAACATCGGGGATGGCGATTCGCTTGATATTCATGAGGGATCATTCTACCATTCTAACATGCATAGAATCAAAGAAGCATAACAATCACATATAAACATATATTGTGAAATAGTATGGCTCCTTCATGGACGTTGTCGGTGTCAAAACCGGCGGATCTCGGGTAGGGGGTCCCGAACTGTGCGTCTAGGCAGATGGTAACAGGAGACAAGGGACACGATGTTTTTACCCAGGTTCGGGCCCTCTCGATGGAGGTAATACCCTACTCCTGCTAGATTAATATTGATGATATGGGTAGTACAAGAGTAGATCTACCACGAGATCAAGGAGGCTAAACCCTAGAAGCTAGCCTATGGTATGATTGTTGTACGTCCTACGGACTAAAACTCTCCGGTTTATATAGACACCGGATAGGTTAGGGTTACACCGAGTCGGTTACAATGGTAGGAGATCAACATATCCGTATCGCCAAGCTTGCCTTCCACTCCTAGGAAAGTCCCATCCGGACACGGGACGAAGTCTTCAATCTTGTATCTTCATAGTCTTGGAGTCCGGCCGTGACGATAGTCCGGCTATCTGGACACCCACTAGTCTGGGACTCCTCGGTAGCCCTGAACCAGGCTTCAATGACGATGAGTCCGGTAGCGTTGATTGTCTTGACATTGCGGGCGGGTTCCTCCTCCATATACTTCATAGAAGGTCATGAACACAAGGATAGTGTCCGGCTCTGAAAAACAAGTTCCACATAACACCGTAGAGAGAATAATTTTTGCACAGATCTGCTGACGTATTTAGCGGCGTGACATCACACCACGGCCAGGCCTTTATGTGAGTCGTTTTTACTGTTCCACCTCAGCGCGTTTAGCGAGGCGGTTTCATTGGCACGTCTTATAAAAGCATATATCGTGCCCCCTTATTCCGGGATTCTCATCAATACGGACGTGGGTAACCCATCCGTGCCATTTATTACGGCGCTTGGGAAATAAGCGAGTTTTACCAGGCTGGTGGGGGACGCATAGCATCGTCCGTCCATATAAGGGGATAAGGATCCACCTTTTCACCTACGCCTTCTTCCTCCTTTGCTTATCCATTTCCGCGCACTCGAGCTCCAGCGCCCAAGTCCGCACATCCCACCTCAACCTTCTCCAACCATGTGAGGAGCGGGAGGCGGGTGGATGGCCTCCTCCGTCACGGAGGCACATCAAAAGACTGCGGGAGGCCGGATACTTGTCCCGGTGATATTGCGCCTGAGCTGCCCGGCGGGCAGCTTATTCCAACCCCGGGCCCCATGAGAGGGTAGTGTTTCTCCCCACTTCCTCCATGGACTAGGTTTTCCTCTTCACCCATTTGTCCGGGGGCTCATGTTCTACTACGGCCTGGACTTCCACGACCTGGCCCCAAATTTCATCCTCAACATCTCGGCGTTTATCGTCGTGTGCGAGGCTTTCCTCTGCATCCAGCCCCACTTCGGCTTATGGCTGAAGATCTTCAACGTCCGGCCGAAGGTAGTGGGCGGCCGTCAAGCGGAGTGCAGAGGCGCCATGGTTGGCAAGATGGCCAAAGTCCCATGGCTCGAAGGCGCCTTCGTGGAGACAATAAAGGGGTGGCAATCGGGGTGGTTCTACATCACCGAGCCCCGCAACACCGAATGGGTGGCGGCCCCCAAGTTCAGATCTGGCTTCCCCACACGGCTCTCGTCATGGAAAGAGACGGGCATGACGTGGGGGAATTCGTACGAGACATTCGGACTTCAAACATGCGTCCGAAACCTGGTGGCCAAGAATCTTAGACTTGTCGACGTAATCTAGGTGATGCTCATCCGCCGGATTCTCCCATGCCAACAACGGGCCTTTAACTTGTGGGAGTTCGATCTGGCACAACACCAAACCTTGAGCCGGCTCTTCGACACTACGTCGCGAAGACGCTGGAAGGTGCTATTCAAAGGGCGCTGAAGCCCAAGATCCGCTACCAAAGATCGCGGATACAGCTCGCAGCGTCAAGCCAGCGAGGTAAGTTATTTTACCCTTTACGGGGCTCTTTTTCATAGATTGACTCTCGTGGGATCTAAAACTCCCTAATCTTTGACAGATCGGGCGGCTGAAGACGTCCGGACAGATTAACTGTCCGACTCCTTTGCCGGAAGACCCGGAGGACGCCCGATTAACGGGGCTGCTGGCTCCGGCGCCCCATGTGGTGCCGGAGAAGAAGGCCAAGAAGGAGGGCACGGGAACTCGAAGGAGCTCCCGATGCCAGGTGCTGTCAGATTCTGAAGTAGAATCTTCTCCTGAGGATGAGGAGGAAGAAGAAGAAGCTCCTCCCACAGCGGGGGAGGAGAAGAAAAGGAAGGCCGCCCCAACGGGGGAGGCCGGAGGGTCAGAAGGAAGAACCCTTCCTCCAGACTTCTCCACCAACGTCGACGACGAGGAGGATTGGCCTACAAGGGCCAAGCCCCTGGCGAGATCGTAAGTGTCCGGATACCCATGGCTTTTTATTATTGTATAGTGTTCTCTAATGTGGAACAACCGTGCAGCCCTCCCAAGGGCAAGTTCGCCGATTCATCGAGCGGGTCCCTGGGCTCGTCGGAAATGGAGAGTACTTCGCTTCCGACCGACTCCTCGCCTCACGCTGCAGACGACGCTGCGGTGGGGCCCCAAGGGGGGCTTGGTCAAGAGGAGGTAGCGCAGGAGGTGCCACAAGGCGACCTCCCGGACTCGAGGCGCGCGGGGGGCAAGACCCCCAGGGGCTCTAAGCCCGACCCTCGTCCGGACTCCATGCCGGAACCATTAGCGGTTCCGAAGTCCGGACAGCGGATCCTTCGCAAGAAGGGTAAGACGCCGGTGTCCTCCGTCCAACCGGAGGCACCGGATAGCTTACTGGAGGCGCTCAACGGCGCCTCCATCGAGGAGGAGCACCGCACTCTTATGAGTGCGGTGATCCGGACAGTTCAGTCCGCCAAGAGCGGACTGACCGAAGCCTGTACCAGCCTTCTAACAGGCTTTGAGGTAAGTTTGAAACACGTAAAACAAAGGAAGCGGTGTCCGTGGCCGAAAACAAAGCAGCTACGGAACACACCGAGCGAGAGAAGGGGGAGGCGCAGCTGGCGGAGGTGCGGCAAGAGCTCCAGATTCTCGTGAAAAAACACGAGGGTTTGGAGCGTGACTCGAAGACCCGAGAGTCCGAGCTTGCCTCGGGTCTTGAGAGTGCCAAAGCTGCTAAGGCCGAGGCCCAAAAAGCCCTCCAAAAAATTGAAGCACTAAAGAAGATAGCGGCGGGTAAGGCATTCTTTATGCAAAGCAAGAATGTAAAAGTCAATTACCTGTTACTTACCCGGATTCGGAGCTCTCCAGGAGCATTCGCAGATTTGCCCCGTAGTGCGTCTGATGCTGCCGCATTCTACCGCGCCCAGGAGGGGAGCTCCACGGAGAAGGTGTTCTGGTCTCAGTATGCTGAGGCCGGACATCCGGTGCCCCTAAGCGACCAGCTGAAGCAGCTGGTCGAGCTCCACAAGGTCGCCGAACAGGCCATGAAGGGCCTTATAGCGCGGCTGTGGCCATTGGAGGCCATGCCTCGGAGCTACTTCGGCTTGGTGCGGCGGCTGGTGGACGCCTGTCCACTCATCAAGCGCTCCGTCTGCATTGAAGGGGTCCGTCGGGCCCTTGCCCATGCTAAAGTGCACTGGGGCAAGCTGGATGCGGAGAAGCTTGTGACGGACGGGCCACCGAAGGGCCATGAGCATCGCACGCCCGAGATGTACTATGAGGGCCTCCTGAAGGGTGCCCGCCGAATAGCGGATGAGTGCTCCAGAGATGTAATTTTTGAATAAACTCGCATTTGTTATCACATGCGCTGAAACGTGTTCATATGCGCTAAGCAACGCTTGTTAATTTAAAATATTACCTTCTGTGCGGCCGTTTATCAAATTTGAGAGATGGCAAGTCGTTGGCTTCAGCGCCCATGCCACGAGTGCAGGGGTGTTCGGGATAAACATGAGCACTCTTGTTCCCATTCTTGGGTCCATCTAGGGAGACGCTCAACGCAACGAACAAGGCAACCGGGCTTATAATGCTTGAACACTCTCACTTAGCCATAGAATTCTATAATTTTAAATTTCGGTGAAGCCCCTAGTATTCGGAAGACCGAGTTCGGGGCGCTATCCACGCCTTGGCCGGACGGTTCCGGTTCCTCGCTCTAAGCGGCATAGGTCTTTAGGGACCCGAAAAAACCTCTCGAACAGCGACCGGCTCTCGCCTTATCATGACGGTCAGTTTTAGCTTTCTCCACTGAGGTGCTCGACCCAGCATAACTGGGGCACAATCGCAGTGGTTCTCCTGGTGCTACCTTAGGCGATATAGCGGAACGTAAGGTACAAAAACACGGGAGCCGGGCAAACCCAACTATTGACCCAAGACATGATTCGGAGCCAATTCATATAATGCTATGAGTTCGGGGTGCCGCACTTGTGAAAGTGTTCAGACTTATCACACCATAATTTTGGGATACTTAAGCCCCTGGTGTATTGGCCGTACCAAAGTGTATGGTTGCAACATGTCGTGGAATGAACATATGTATATATAAGGAAGTAGAGCAATAATAAGCAAAAGCTATGTATTGTTTATTCAAAAAGGTACTGCAATGGAAGCAGAGCGATACAAATAGTGCGATAAGCAAGGGATGGGACTATCTAACATGTCCCCCTCCAGGGGTAAGCTGCTGGATGATATGTAAAACAGGTATAATGCTCGTAATAGAGACCACCAACACTCGACGTGGCTTTACGGTTGCCTGGGTGTTGCATCGTGAGTTCGGCGATTCAAGTGCCGGACAAGACTTCTCAAAGACGGAGTCCTGAAAGTAAAAAAAAGGAAAAAAAAGGAAAAAAAAAAAGAAATGACACAAACGGGAGCCCCTGGTGCGGTCGAGCCGCATTCTTGGCGTGCCGTTGTCTTGCCCCTCCCCATATGCCCATGGTATCTCCAGAGCGTAATTATGTACGCGTAATACTAGCTTCGCAATTTCGCGAGGGCTGGGGTTGGGGCCGGATTGCTACTCGTGCTTGAATCGTGCCAGGTGGTCTTGTTGCAGGTTACTCCGGGCGCGCTTGGCGGTGTCTGGACGCTTAGTGGCCGGACTCGAGAATTGCCGTGAGAGGCTGCTTTGCACCTCCGCCGCGAGGGCCGCCGTATGCTCCTCCGTTCGGAGGGAGCGTTCGGTGTTTCCATTGACCGTGATTACTCCTCGAGGGCCTGGCATCTTGAGCTTGAGGTATGCGTAGTGCGGCACCGCATTGAACTTTGCAAATGCGGTTCGTCCAAGTAGTGCATGATAGCCGCTGCGGAATGGGACTATGTCGAAGATTAACTCTTCGCTTCGGAAGATATCCGGGGATCCGAAGACCACTTCGAGTGTAACTGAGCCTGTACAATTGGCCTCTACACCTGGTATGACGCTTTAAATGTCGTCTTTGTAGGTTTAATCCTTGAGGGGTCTATGCCCATTTTGCGCCCTGTATCCTGATAAAGCAGGTTCAGCCTGCTACAGCCGTCCATCAGGACTCTGGTGAGGTGAAATCCGTCAATAGTTGGGTCAAGAACCAATGCGGCGAAGCCACCGTGACGGATGCTAGCGGGGTGGTCCCTTCGATCAAAGGTGATCGGGCAGGAAGACCATGGGTTGAACTTTGGGGCGACTGGCTCCATCGCATATACGTCCCGTAGTGCACGCTTCCGCTCCCTTTTGGGTATGTGGGTTGCGTATATCATGTTCACCGTCCGCACTTGTGTGGGACAACCTTTCTGTCCTCTATTGTTCGGCGGCCGGGGCTCTTCCTCGTCATCGCTATGCAGCCCCTTGTCATTGAGTTCGGCACTCAACTTGCCTGCTTGCTTGAACACCCAACAATCCCTGTTGGTGTGATTGGCTGGTTTTTCGGGGGTGCCATGTATTTGGCACAAGCGATCGAGTATGCGGTCCAAGTTGGACGGGCCCTGGGTATTTCTTTTGAATGGCTTCTTCCGCTGACCGGGTTTAGAGCCTCTGAATCCGGCATTGACAGCCGTATCTTCAGTATTATCGCCGTTAATGCGGTGCTTGTTCTTGTTGCGATGCGACCTGCCATTGCTGTCCTTGGTATCCGGACTATCAGGATGTTTGGCCAAGTTGTTGCTTCGAGCTAGCCAGCTGTCCTCTCCCGCACAAAAGCGAGTCATGAGGGTTGTGAGGGCTGCCATAGATTTCGGCTTTTCCTGTCCTAGGTGCCGGGCAAGCCACTCGTCGCGGATGTTATGTTTGAAGGCTGCAAAGGCCTCTGCATCCGGACAGTCAACGATTTGATTTTTCTTTGTTAGGAACCGAGTCCAGATTTGTCTGGCCGATTCTTCTGGCTGCTGAATTATGTGGCTAAGGTCATCGGCGTCTGGTGGTCGCACATATGTTTCCTAGAAGTTATCAAGGAATGCGGCTTCCAGGTCCTCCCAACAACCAATTGATTCTGCTGGCAAGCTATTGAGCCAATGTCGAGCTCATATGATGGCATGTAGATCATCACCGCGGGCCATGTGGATATGGAGGAGATAATCCTCGATCCAGACCGCAGGATCTGTGGTACCATCGTATGATTCGATGTTTACGGGCTTGAAGCCCTCGGGGATTTGATGATCCATTACTTCACCTGTGAAGCATAGTGGGTGTCTTGGCGCCTCTGTATTGGGTTATATCACGGCGTAGCTCATATGAGCTTTGTCTCATCGTGTTCGGCCCGACCGGTTTCTTTGTATCCGCGCGACGGTAATCATCCCGCGTTGCTGGGCGCCCACGCGATCCGTAGATCGGTCTTGTATGTTTTGCCTTATCCTCCAATATATCTCGCAAGTCCGGCGCGTTTTCTCGTGCCTTGGTACTGTTTGAGCGGCGTCGGGGTGTGGCTTGAGCGGAGGGCCGAGAGGCTTCTCTGCCGCGGCCACGAGGTGGCCGGTCTGCCATGTCATGCGCCGGTGACTTGGGTGCTTCCTCCTCTAGTCGAGGCAACGGCTTGCGTTTGGGGTAGCTTTTGGAGGGGCGTTCGAGTTCATACTCTTCGGCTGCAAGGACTTCAGTCCATATGTCAGCTAGCAGGTCTTGATCAGCTCTAAGCTGTTGCTGCTTTTTCTTGAGGCTGCTTGCCGTGGCTATAAGGACGGGATCCTCAGGCACGACAAATTCATTATCGTCGAGGCTTGCCTCATCTTCGGAGGGAGGCGCATAATTATCATCCTCGACCTCTCTTTCTGCCGCACTGTCGTGCGGACTTGCTTCTCCCTCCTCCTGCGCTGAGTCCTGCTGGAGGGGGTTCTCTTCGCACCTTGTCCGGGCGTTATTATCCCCGTGCCGGAATCACCGCTTTATTGTGGCGAGATTTAGAGCGGCGCCACGACGCCGGGCGCTTGGCTATTTCTTGGAGGGTCATCCTCCGTTGTTCCATCGCCGTTCCCATCTTTTGGGATGTCCACCATATATATGTCATAGGATGAGGTGGCCTTCCAAAGGCCCTATAGGCGCTGGGTCTTGGTCGCCTCTCCGGCATCGTCGTCCATACCGTCTATGTCTTCGGAGTCGTAGTCTAGCATGTCGGTTAAATCATCGACAGTGGCTACAAAGTGGGTGGTGGGTGGGCGTTGAATTTCTTCGTCGTCCGCATCCCAACCTTCCTGTCCGCAATCCGGCCAGGGCTCTCCAGATAAAGAGAGAGACTTTAGTGAATTTAGAATATGGCCAAAGGGCGAGTGCTGAAAGATGTCCGCGGCAGTGAACTCCATAACGGGCGCCCAATCGGATTCGATTGGCAGGGGCGCGGGGGGTTCGGAGTCCGAAGAGGAGTCCGGCACCTTGGAGTCGAGGTCTTCGCAAAGGACAGGGATGGAGTTCGGCTTAATCGCCGTAGGGATCGTAGCCCCCGAGGCGGTGTCCAACCACTCGTCCTCGATCGGGGAATCCGGCTCCGGATCAAGGGCCGGAGCGGGTGCTGGTGCGGCCTCCAGGACACCGTTCGGCTGCAGAGCTAGATCATGCCCATCGAAACAGTGCGGCGCGCTTGGCTGCGGCTCGAATCTGTCGAAGATCAAGTCCCCGCGGATATCGGCCGTATAGTTCAGACTTCCAAATCTGACCTGATGGCCAGGGGCGTAGCTTTCGATATGCTCCAGATGGCCAAGCGAATTGGCCCGCAGTGCAAAGCCGCCAAATACGAAGATCTGTCCGGGGAGAAAAGTCTCACCCTGGACCGCGTCGTTGTTGATGATCGAAGGAGCCATCGGGCCTATGGGTGACGACACAGAGGAACTCTCAATGAAAGCACCAATGTCGGTGTCAAAACCGGCGGATCTCGGGTAGGGGGTCCCGAACTGTGCGTCTAGGCGGATGGTAACAGGAGACAAGGGACACGATGTTTTTACCCAGGTTCGGGCCCTCTCAATGGAGGTAATACCCTAATCCTTCTTGATTAATATTGATGATATGGGTAGTACAAGAGTACATCTACCACGAGATCAAGGAGGCTAAACCCTAGAAGCTAGCCTATGGTATGATTGTTGTTCGTCCTACGGACTAAAACCCTCCGGTTTATATAGACACCGGATAGGTTAGGGTTACACAGAGTCGGTTACAATGGTAGGAGATCTACATATCCGTATCGCCAAGCTTGCCTTCCACGCCAAGGAAAGTCCCATCCGGACACGGGACGAAGTCTTCAATCTTGTATCTTCATAGTCTTGGAGTCCGGCCGTGACGATAGTCCGGCTATCCAGACACCCCCTAGTCCGGGACTCCCTCAGACGTTCTTCCAGGTCGGCTCCGACTCCGATGACCATCTACGAACTCCATCTTGTTTGTCACACCGGGACGCCAAGCCACCAGCCTGATCTCTATTATCCAACTAATACAACTAGTAATGAATTTTACATAGAGCCACAAGTCGACACGCAGGTCGTTATACAATATAATGACAACACTTTGGCTCCTGCCGGCTGACAAACATGACACGCAGACCATGTATAAATTACACACATGCATCACATACACATGGCCATACTATTCACATCAAACCTGCAAAACAAAGTTATGCATAGAATCACATTCTACCGGTTTGTGTGTCGGGTACGAAATACACGGCTCTACGCACATGGAGGTCCCCGATGGCGCTACAATACGTAATACATCGCGAGCCCGATTCGGGTTTACGTTTCACTGTTAACCCCGATGGCGGATGACCGACCGGTAGGGGTAGATCGTGTCACGACCTCATCGATCCCGATTAACAGAAAACATAGCCTCAATGATCCCCATGTGCAGTTGATCAGATCAACAGTGCACATATCTGATCTTATCAACGACAACATATCTCATCTGCCGCCTCCACATATCTAATATGCATACGATCTGAATCCAAATCCTATAGCAGAGGCTCTGATACCACTGTTGGGATATACGGTAGGGTGCGTCGACCGCAAATTTAAAAATTCCTACGCGAAGAACAACCAAGAATATGCTATGGGAGATGGATCACAGTTTGTTACCACTAGACGCGCAGTGCCATGCAGCGGAAGAAGAGTTGGGGCAGCGTGTTCGCGTGGATCGTCTCCTCCTCGTCCGATCTCCATCGAACAGCCGGTCGTCCGATCCCACGTACAAGTTCGCTGGAGCGGTGCAAGTGCATCGCCTCTAACGGTATCCGCGCGTGCAGGAGGAACACCGTGCGACGGACTGCCATGTCCGATCACATAGTCGGCACCGAGTGGAGGTGGCTATTTGCAACACATGCAAACCCTAGTCGCAGTGCCAAAGCGATCAACCACATGAGTGTGCCGCACCCCCACTTTATATAGGCGTCCGTCGCAGGCTCAACACTTGGGCCTTGCACGGACCCTAAAGCCCAAAGTCTACTCGGTCACGTTCCTAGTCCAGTTCGGATCATATCCGACCAGTGTCCTACGAACCGACCTCATAGGTTCCTTCCCTTAAGCGCGCGACCCCTTAGGTTCAAGTCGGCTTGGTCACAGTTCGGATCACCTCCGACCTGCACGGTTGGTAGCGGCCTCTAGCAAGGCGTGCCGACCACCAAGCAGACTATGAAGCTGGTTAGGCGAACATGTACAACGTGTCACACTTCTGTTCCCTTTGCCGCACGATATATGTTTGTGGGGCTCAAGGCGAGATTGTCATCCTTGTGCTAGCCCGATCTCTTTCTCGTTCCAGTGATACCGACCACAAACCGGATTATCTCATAATCCCTGTCGCATGGCCATGCTTATCCTGGTCGGATCACATGAGGGGCCCAGAGTATATCTCTCCTGATAGGAGGGGCAAATCCCATCTTGCTCGACCATGTCTCGCAGCATGGGACTGGACAAACCCGAAACCTACCTTTGTAACTACCCAGTCACGGAGTAGCGTTTGGTCGGCCCAAAGCAAGTCTGTCACCATCCCGAATACATGCGTCAACTCAGGTCTTAGGACATAGAACGTATGTTGTACTAGAGACTCACAGATGGCATATCGCTGCGTCTCATAGTTGGGTCTGTCCGACTCGGACCTTATCTAGACTCGGATCTGACTACGTCGAATCCGACCAGACCTTTCCAAGTCCATATTATCTGGTTAGCATCCAATGCTCCATGGCTAGTGAGACCAAGCCATCGACCGTGTCATATGCTAGTCTAGTCAGCTGCGCGTCCACACAACCCTTTCGACTAGGGACCTTTTAGGACAGTCATCATACAATGCATAGTCCCACAAACAAGTCACGTGCATTTGCCGATACACATCATTGATAATGTCCAAGGACTATCTTTATTCATAAACACATAGGAAATATCATCATACATGATTGCCTCTAGGGCATATCTCCAACAACTTCTTCCACCCATATATACCCATGTACCCCAAAAACTTCTAGGGAGCCACCGAAAAACTATTTCCACCATCGTAACTTTCTGTATCCGCGAGATCCCATCTTGGAGCCTTTGCCGGCGCTCCGCCGGAGGGGAATCGACTACGGAGGGCTTCTACATCAACAACATAGCCTCTCCGATGAGTTGTGAGTAGTTTACCACAGACCTTCGGGTCCATAGTTATTAGCTAGATGGCTTCTTCTCTCTTTTTGGATCTCAGTACCATGTTCTCCTTCCTCTTCTTGGAGATCTATTCGATGTAACTCTTTTTGCGGTGTGTTTGTCGAGATCCGATGAATTGTGGGTTTATGATCAAGTTTATCTATGAGAAATACTTGAATCTATTCTGAATTCTTTTATGTATGATTAAGTTATCTTTGCAAGTCTCTTCGAATTATCGGTTTGGTTTGGCCTACTAGATTGATTTTTCTTGCCATGGGAGAAGTGCTTAGCTTTGGGTTCAATCTTGTGGTGTCCTTTCCCAAAGGATGAGGGGGCAGCAAGGCACGTATTGTATTGTTGCCATCGAGGATAAAAAGATGGGGTTTATATCATATTGCATGAGTTTATCCCTCTACATCATGTCATCTTACTTAAAGCTGTTACTCTGTTCTTATGAACTTAATACTCTAGATGCATGCTGGATAGCGGTCGATGTGTGGAGTAATAGTAGTAGAGTCGGTCTACTTGTCACGGACATGATACCTATATACATGATCATGCCTAGATAATCTCATAATTATTCGCTTTTCTATCAATTGCTCGACAGTAATTTGTTCACCCACCGTAATACTTATGCTATCTTGAGAGAAGCCTCTAGTGAAACCTATGGCCCCCGGGTCTATCTCTTATCATATAAACTTTCGATCTACTTTTATTTGCATATTTACTTTTCCAATCTATATCATAAAATACCAAAAATATATTTATCTTATCATATTATCTCTATCAGATCTCACTTTCGCAAGTGGCCGTGAAGGGATTGACAACCCCTTTATTGCGTTGGTTGCGAGTTCTTTGTTTGTTTGTGTAGGTGCGTGGGACTTGTGAGGAGCCTCCTACTAGATTGATACCTTGGTTCTCAAAAACTGAGGGAAATACTTATGCTACCGTGCTGCATCACCCTTTCCTCTTCAAGGAAAACCAACGCAAGCTCAAGAAGTAGCAAGAAGGATTTCTGGCGCCGTTGCCGGGGAGGTCTTCGCTCAAGTCAAGACATACCAAGTACCCATCAGAAACTCATCTCCCTCGCATTTACATTATTTGCCATTTGCCTCTCGTTTTCCTCTCCCCCACTTCACCCTTGCCGTTTTATTTGCCCTCTCTTTCCCAATCTCAATCTTCTTCATCTTCTCCCTCTCTTTCGCTTGCCTTTTTCTGTTTGCTTGTGTGTTGGATTACTTGTTGCCATGGCACAAGATAATACCAAATTGTGTCATTTCTCCAATACCAATAATAATGATTTGCTTAGTACTCCGATTGCTCCTCTTAATGATGTTGAGTCTTGTGAAATCAATGCTGCTTTGCTGAATCTTGTTATGAAAGATCAATTCTCCGGCCTTCCTAGTGAAGATGCCGCTACCCATCTAAACAACTTTGTTGATTTGTGTGAGATGCAAAAGAAAAAAGATACGGATAATGATATTGTTAAATTGAAGCTATTTCCGTTTTCACTTAGAGATCATGCTAAAGTTTGGTCTTCGTCTTTGCCTAAAAATAGTATTGATTCTTGGAACAAGTGCAAAGATGCTTTTATCTCTAAGTATTTTCCTCCCGCTAAGATCATCACTCTTAGGAACGATATTATGAATTTTAAACAACTTGATCATGAGAATGTTGCCCAATCTTGGGAAATAATGAAATTGATGATTCACAATTTCCCTACTCATGGTTTGAATTTATGGATGATCATACAAAATTTTTATGCCGGATTGAATTTTGCTTCTAGAAATCTTTTAGATTCGGCCGTGGGAGACACGTTTATGGAAATCACCTTAGGAGAAGCTACAAAACTCCTTGATAATATCATGGCTAATTATTCTCAATGGCACACCGAATGATCTACTAGTAAAAAAGTGAATGCTATAGAAGAAATTAATGTTTTGAGTGGAAAGATGGATGAGCTTATGAAATTGTTTACTACTAATAGTGCTCCTATTGATCCCAATGATATGCCTTTGTCTACTTTGATTGAGAATAATAATGAATCTATGGATGTGAATTTCGTTGGTAGGAATAATTTTGGTAACAATGCTTATAGAGGAAACTTTAATTCTAGACCGTTCCCTAGTAATTCCTCTAATAATTATGGCAATTCCTACAATAATACTTATGATAATTTTAATAAGATGCCCTCTGATTTTGAAAATAGTGTGAAATAATTTATGATCTCTCAAAAGAATTTTAATGCCTTGCTTGAAGAAAAATTGCTTAAAGTTGATGATTTGGCTAGGAACGTTGATAGACTTTCTCTTGAAGTTGAATCTTTGAAACTTAGATCTACTCCTCCTAAGAAGGATATTAACGAGTCTATCAAATCTATGAGAATTTCCATTGACGAGTGCAAATAAAGAACTGCTAGATTGCGTGCTAAGAAAGAGTGCTTTGTTAAAGCATGTTCTTCTAGTTTCCATGAAAATAATGATGAAGATCTTAAAGTTATTGATGTGTCCCCTATTAGATCTTTGTTTTGCAATATGAATCTTAATAATGATGGGACTGGAGATGAGTCAACTTCAGTTAAAAGGCGTCCCAATAATTCGGAGTTTTTAGATCTTGATGCTAAATTTGGTAAAAGCGGGATAGGAGAGGTCAAAACTTTAAATAGCATTGAACCCACTATCTTGGCTTTCAAGGAATTTAATTATGATAATTATTCTTTAGAAATTTGTATTTCCTTGTTGCAATCCGTTGTGAATTCTCCTCATGCTTATAGTCAAAATAAAGCCTTTACCAAACATATTGTTGATGCCTTGATGAAATCTTCTGATGAAAAACTTAATTTGGAAGTTTCTATACCTAGAAAACTTAATGATGAGTGGGAACCTACTATAAAGATTGAAGTTAAAGATTATGAGTGCTTTGCGTTATGTTATTTGGGTGCTAGTGTTTCCACGACTCCGAAAACTTTATGTGATGTTCTACGTTTCCATGATCTTGATGATTGCTCTTTAAATTTGCTCCTTGCGGATTCCACCATTAAAAAGCCAATGGGAAGGATCAATGATGTTCTAATTGTTGCAAATATAAATTTGGTGCCCGTATATTTTATCGTTCTTGATATAGATTGCAATCTTTCTTGTCCTATTATTCTTGGTAGACCTTTCCTTAGAACGATTGGCGCGATTATGATATGAAGGAAGGGAATGTTAGATTCCAATTTCCATTAAGGAAAGGCATGGAACACTTTCCAAGAAATAAAATCAAATTACCTTATGAATCTATCATGCGAGCTACTTATGAATCAAGTGCCAAAGATGGCACTAGCTAGATCTATCCTCGCTTTTATGCCTAGCTTGGGGCGTTAAACAATAGCACTAGTTGGGAGGTAACCCAATTTTATTTGTGTTATTTGTTTTTGTGCCTGTTTAGTAATAAATTTTGCATCTACTTTATGTTTAGATGTGTTTTCATGTTTTATTTAGTGTTTGTGCCAAGTAGAACCTACAGGATAACCTATGGTAATAGTTAATTTGATTCTGCTGAAAAACAGAAACTTTGCGCTCACAAGAAAAAATTCAATAAATCAGAGAAACGTTCTTTTGCGTTGATTCTTCTCGCTGTAGATCAATAGACAAATTTCTTAGGACGTCATATTTTGGTAGGATTTTTGTAGTTACAGAAGTAACCAAAAGTTACATATTGCTTCAGACTGTTCTGTTTTTGACAGATTCTGCCTTTCGTGTGGTGTTTGCTTATTTTGATGCATCTATGGCTAGTATGTAAGGGTATGAACCATAGAAAACTTGGAATACAGTAGGTTTCACACCAATAAAAATAAAGAATGAGTTCATTACAGTACCTTATGTGGTGGTTTTTCTTTCTTTCACTAACGGAGCTTATGAGACTTCCTGTTGAGTTTTGTGTTGTCAAGTTTTCAAGTTTTGGGTAAAGATTTGATGGACTATGGAATAAGGAGTGGAAAGAGCCTAAGCTTGGGGATTCCCAAGGCACCCCAAGATATTCAAGAATAGCCAAAATCCTAAGCTTGGGGATGCCCCCGTAAGGCATCCCCTCTTTCATCTTCGTTCATTGGTAACTTTACTTGGAGCTATATTTTTATTCGCCACATGATATGTGTTTTGCTTGGAGCGTCGTGTATTATATTAGTCTTTGCTTTTTAGTTTACCACAATCATCCTTGCTGTACAAACCTTTTGGGAGAATCCCACTTGATTGGAATTTATTAGAATTCTCTATGTGCTTCACTTATATCTTTTGAGCTAGATAACTTTTGCTCTAGTGCTTCACTTATATCTTTTAGAGCACAGCGGTGGCTTAATTTTGAAGAAATTGTTGATCCCTCATGCTTCACTTATATTATTTTGAGAGTCTCTTAGAACAGCATGGTATTTTCTATGGTTATAAATTTTGTCCTAGAATGATGAGCATCCAAGTTAGGTATAATAAAAACTATCATAGAAAGTGCATTAAAAGCTATGATAAATTTGATGCTTGATAATTGTTTTGAGATATGAAGGTGGTAATATTAGATTAATGCTAATTGGGTAATTACGAAATTGAGAAATACTTGTGTTGAAGTTGGCAAGTCCCGTAGCATGCACATATGGTAAAAGTTATGTGACAAATTTGTTGCATGGGATGCTCTTTTAATTGCTTTCCTTATGAGTGGAGGTCGGGATCGCGCGATGGTTAACTCCTACCAACCCTTCCCCTAGGAGCATGCGTAGTAGTACTTTGCTTCGAGGGCAAGTAGACTTTTGCAATAAGTATATGAGTTCTTTATGACTAATGTGAGTCCGTGGACATACGCGCACTTACCCTTCCACTTTGCTAGCTTCTATTATGCCGCGCAACTTTTGCCGGTATTATGAAACCATTATTTACCTTCCTCAAAACCTCCACCATACCTACCTATTATGGCATTTCCATAGCCATTCTGAGATATATTGCCATGCAACTTTCCATCATTCCGTTTATTATGACACGCTCCAACATTGTCATATTGCTCTTTGCATGATCATGTAGTTGACATCGTATTTGTGGCAAGGCCACCTTCAGAATTTTTCATAGATGTCACTCTTGATTCATTGCATATCCCGCACATCACGAGGCATTCACATAGAGTCATATTTTGTTCTAAGTATTGAGTTGTAATTCTTGAGTTGTAAATCAATAAAAGTGTGATGATCTTCATTATTAGAGCATTGTCCCAAGTGAGGAAAGGATGATGAAGACTATGATTCCCCCACAAGTCAGGATGAGACTTCAGACTTTATAAAAATAAAAGAGGCCAAAGAAGCCCATAAAAAAGAGAGGCTAAAGAAGCCCACCGAAAAGAAAAAGAAAAAAAGAAAAAAAGGGGAAAAGAAAAAAAAGAGAAAAAGAAAAAAATGATGAGAGAAAAAGAGAGAAGGGAAAATGCTACTATCTCTTTTTCCACACTTGTGCTTCAAAGTAGCACCATGGTCTTCATGATAGAAAGTCTCTTATGTTGTCACTTTCATATACTACTGGGAATTTTTCATTATAGAACTTGGCTTGTATATTCCAATGATGGGCTACCTCAAAACGCCCTAGGTCTTCGTGAGCAAGCAAGTTGGATGCAGACCCACTTACATTCTTTTGTAGAGCTTTCATATATTTATAGCTCTAGTGCATCCGTTGCATGGCAATCCCCACTCACTCACATTGATATGTATTAATGGGCATCTTCATAGACCATTGATATGCCTAGTTGATGTGAGACTATTGTCGGTGTCAAAACCGGCAGATCTCGGGTAGGGGGTCCCAAACTGTGCGTCTAAGGCTAATGGTAACAGGAGGCTAGGGACACGATGTTGACCCAGGTTCGGGCCCTCTCCATGGAGGTAATACCCTACTTCCTTCTTGATTGATCTTGATGATATGAGTATTACAAGAGTTGATCTACCACGAGATCGTAGAGGCTAAACCCTAGAAGCTAGCCTATGATTATGATTGTTGTTCTTGTCCTACGGACTAAACCCTCCGGTTTATATAGACACCGGAAGGGGCTAGGGTTACATAGAGTCGGTTACAGAGAAGGAGACCTAACATCCAAATCACCAAGCTTGCCTTCCACGCAAAGGAGAGTCCCATCCGGACACGGGACGAAGTCTTCAATCTTGTATCTTCATAGTCAAACAGTCCGGCCAAAGTATATAGTCCGGCTTTCTGGATACCCCTAATCTAGGATTCCCTCAGTAGCCCCAGAACCAGGCTTCAATGACGATGAGTCCGGCGCGCAGTTTGTCTTCGACATTGCAAGGCGGGTTCCATCTCTGAATACTCCAAGGCAAATTTCGAACACAAGGATCGTGTCCAGCTCTGCAAAATCAATTCCACATACCACCATAGAGATAACAATATTCCACGAATCTAATCTGCTGACAAATTTACACAGCATGACATCACACCACGGCTCGGTCATTATTCGAACCGTTTCCTTCTCAACCAGCCACCGCACATATTGCGAGGCAGTTTCCTTGGCATGTCCTGTCGAGGCAGAGATCGTGTCCCCTTATCACGGGACTCTCATCAATACGGGTGTGGGTAACCCAATCGTACCGCCAATCGTGGCGAGTGGGGAACGAGCAGGTTCTACCAGGCAAGAGGGGAGGCGCAAAGTTTTATTGCCATTATAAAGAGATAGGGCCCCTTCTTCTTTACCCACGCCTTCTCCTTCTGCTCGTCCATTCCCTTTCGCTCGAGCCCTTAGCGCCCAAGCGTTTGTCTTTTCCACCAAAAGAGGTTCTCCGAAAATGTCCGGATCCGGAGCAGGAGGCAAATGGATGGCCTCCACCGTCCAGGAGAAGGATATCAAAAAGCTTCGGGAGTTCGGGTACCTGGCCAAGAAAATCGGCCACCGTCTTCCGACGGCGGGACAGATCGTCCCTACTCCGGAGTCCCACGAGAGGGTTGTGTTCCTCCCTCATTTTGTCCGCGGGCTCGGGTTTCCCCTTCACCCATTTGTTCGCGGCATCATGTATTATTACGGGATTGATTTTCATGATCTATCCCCTAACTCTTTCCTCAACATCTCGACATTTATTGTCGTGTGTGAGGCCTTTCTCCGTATTTCGCCACACTTCGGCTTATGGCTGAAGATCTTCAACGTGAAGCCCAAGGTGGTGAACGGCGAGCACGCCGAGTGCGGAGGCGCCATGGTGAGCAAGATGCCCAAGGTCACATGGCCGACAAACACCTTCAATGATTCCGTCAAGGAGTGGCAGCAGCAGTGGTTCTACATCACTGAGCCGCGCGGCAAAAAGTGGGCCGCTGCTCCTGAATTCAGATCCGGAGCCCCCCTGCGGCTCACGTCCTTGCCCAAGAAGGTCCTGAACTGGTCCTCGTCTGATGAACTGTCGGTGCTCCAAACGCACACCAAGGGTATGGTAGACAAGGACATCAAGCTCGTCAATGTAGTCCAGGTGATGTTAGTTCGCCTGGTTCTTCCTTGCCAACATCGGACCTGTAATTTGTGGGAGTACGGCCCGGCCGAGCACTAGACACTGCGGGAGCTCTATGGACTCCGCCGAGGACTGTGGGTATCAACTGTCCCGCCCCGCATGTCCGGTAAGTCATCGCTATGTTTTGTCCATCCATGTTTAGTTGGCATATCCCGAGGAAGACGATTTATCATGCTTTCCACAATTATCCCATGGATGGACGAAGAAGGCTGGGCGGATAAATTGTCCGGCCCCGCTGCTAGAAGAACCGGCAGGACCACTTCTGACGAAGACGCTGGTCCCATCGCCTTACAAGGCGCCAAAGAAAGAGGCCTTCAAGGAGGCCAAGGAGACCAGGAGCGGCCTCCGTCGCCGCGGTGCTTCGGACACAAAATCTGAAGACTCCAACGTCCATCCTTCCTCCGAAGATGACGAGGAGGAGGCAGAAGACGAGTCCCCCATGGGGGGAGGAAAAAAAAGGACGGCCTCCTCATCCTTGGAAGCCGAATTGCCTAAGAGGGGAAAGACCCCCCTTCCAGTGGCGTCCACCACGGCTACCGATAGCAGCCTGGAGTGGGACCCCAGGTCCCAGCCCTTGGTAAACTCGTGAGTACAAGAAATCCGAACACGCCTATGCGTCCAGGATCATTAATGCATAATATTTTAATTTGCGCCACACTTTTTGCAGCCCGGCGAGGTCTCGCACCGAACAGTAGTCGTCGGAGGACTCGTTGATCTCAGATGCCCTAGAGAGCGAGACACCTCCGAAGGCCCCTTCCCCGAAGCCTGGGCATGACACCGAGGTGTCGTCCCAGAAGGACCCGGCCCAGGGAGGGCATACTTCAGGGGCCGGATACACGGGAGCGACGGCTCCCATGAGCGTCGACGGCGGGGGCGATATTGAATTCGGCCCACAGCCGGACGCAGTCCCGGAAACCTTTAAGGTTCTAGGATCAGGCAGTCAGCCCCCATTTACTAGAGGGGGCGAGCCTGCTCCACCAACAACCTCTGCCCAACCAGAGGTGCAAGGTAGCTTATTGACGGCGCTAAAGAGTGCTTCCATCGTCGATGAACATCGCGCCCTTATGGGTGTGGTGATTGAGAAGATTTGGTCCGCTGAGAGTGGACTGAATGAATCCTGCATCAGCCTTATAAAAGGCTTTGAGGTATGTTTTATGAGCTTTTGAAGATTGTCATAGTATGGATAGTAGCCCCTGATACGATGTCCGGTGAAAGAAAGAACCGGGCAGAGGATCAAATTTATGTTTTATGAGCTTTTGAAGATTGTCATAGTATGGATAGTAGCCCCTGATACGCTGTTCGGTGAAAGAAAGAACCGGGCAGAGGATCAAATTTCCATTCTCAGGAGACACACTTAATGACATATATCTCTTTCTTTATAAACAGGCGTCAGTAGCAACTGCCACCTCTCATACTGCGGAAGTATCCGGATTGAAGCAGAGTCTGGAGCGGGCCGAAGAAGAACTTCGCCGAGTGAAGAAGCAGTTGGACGACAATCAAGGTATGCCGAAACCTTGTTAATTGTAGCACAAATGAGTAGGCGTGCCTGATGAAAGTATTTGTATCATGCGCTCTAGGGGCGAATGCCGAAATTGAGGCGCTTCAGAAGGCTGTGGCCGAAGCCGAAAAGAAGGAAGCCGCGGAGCAGGCCCTTCGCGAGAAGCACAAGGCCAGGGTCCTTGAAGCCGAACGAGAGCTCCAGGAGGCCGTGAAGAAAAGGGAGACTTTGGAGCAGAGTTTATCAGGGAAAGAATCCGAACTCGCCCAAGCTCTCCAAGCCGCAAATGAAGCTCGGGAGGAAGCCCAAGGTGCTCTGAAGGACATTCAGGAGGCGAGTAAGATTGCGGCTGGTAAGGCTTTTTCTTATTCAAGGCGTTTATTATGTAGTGACAGGAGAAATTCAAGGTGGCAAATTGAATTCTTATTTCTCTAGGGGCATTTGCGGAGCTGCCACGTAGCATATCTGAGGCAGCTCAATTCTATCGAGATGAGGAGAAGAAGACTGCAGAAAAGCTCTTTTGGTCGTAGTATTTGGCACCGAATTATCCGGTGCCATTTGTCGATCAGCTGAAGCAGCTGATCGAACTGCACAAGGCGGCCAAACTAGCCATGAATGACTTAGTTGTCCGGCTATGGCCTGCCGAGCCAATTCCAAGCAGCTACTTCAGGCTCGTGAAGCGGATTGTGAGTGCTTGTCCTCGGCTCGAAGCCATTAAGCGGTCGGTCTGTATAGAAGGTGCACGAATGGCATTTGCCCGCGCGAAGGTGCACTGGGGGAAGCTTGACGCTGAAATGCTGATGACTGAGGGACCGCCGGAGGGGAAGGAGCACCGCAAGCCCGGATTATATTATGATAGTGTCCTGAAAGGAGCCCGCCTTGTGGCGGAGCAATGTACCAAAGGCATTGCATTTCAATGAAGACATTCATGTTGTCCTTTGTAAGGCGGAACAAAGTCACTTTCATTATGTGTTGCCTGTTATGTGAAAGTTTTTCCTCCTGTGCGGCTGTTATATATATATATATATATATATATATATATATATATATATATATATATATATATATATATATATATATATATTAATCCTAAGAGTTGGCCAGTCGTCGGCTTCTGCCCCCATGTAGAAAGTACGGGGGTGTTTGGGATAAACCTGAACACTCTTGATCCCATTTTTGGGTCCTTGAAGGAGGTGTTCGACACAATGAACCAGGGAATCAGACTATAGGGCTTTATCACTCTCACTTAGCCATAGGATTTTAAGTAAGGTAGGCGCAGCCCCTGGTGTTCGGAAGACCGCACGAGGGGCTCTATCAGCACCTGATCGGAAGACCGATACGTCGCACGCTGCATTGGTTATGGCATTATGCGGAATAAATCCTTAAAGATTTTACAACCTCTCGAACAGCCGACCAGCTCTCTCCCTATCATGACAGTCAGTTTTCGGCTTTCTCTACTGAGGTGCTCGTCCGGAAGAACCGGGACACAATCGCAGTAGTTCTCCCAACGCTACCTTAGCCGATATAGCGAAACGTAAGGTACTAAAACATGGGAGCGGGGAAAACCCAACTATTGACCCAAGAGATGATTCAGAGTTGACGCATATAATGCTATAAGTTCGGGGTGCAGAGAGACCGAGAAGGTGGTCGGACTTTGTTGCCATAGTGTGGGTATAAAGAAGCCCCTTGCGTATTAAGGCATGACATGATGTACGGATGTCGTTATGACGAAAGGTGTCAATGAGAAATGATAGCAGATAAGCGTCATATAACTCTACATGTTGTATTCGAGTAATACATCTATGTGTATGAGTATGGTTGATGTTTATAAATAAAAGGAGGTATGACGGTGTAACCTGCTTAGACCGGGCGGAAGGGAGCTGTGTGCGAATCCGAATTATATCCGGATTATCTTCGGGAGGAATGTCGAAATATTCCCCCTTTGCGCGTCCGAGCTGTTCCCATGCTGCCAGTCCTGTTCTGCGCAAAAGCGAACCTCCAAAGAAAATGCTAGGTACATTTGTGTGCCACGAAGCGGTTGAACCGCGGGTTGTGGCCCTTCCCAACTTATGCTAGAGTGTTTGATTGAGCCCTGGTCGAGCCGAGCTCTCGTGCCGTGAAGTAGTTCAGATTCCTTTGTCGAAGTCCGGGAGTTTGGCTGTCGAATCAGGGTTCAATTAAAAGGCACAACTCACTGCTTCTGTCATTAAAGTGGCGGTATACTCTTCGGCGCCGAGGTCGAGTTCGGCCTTGCCCATAATTGCGATCATGTCACGTGGGCCTTGTATTGTAAGCTTGCCATAGGCGTAGTGTGATACCGCGTTGAACGCGGCTCGCCCCGACAGCGCGTAATAGTTACTGCATAAAGGTACAATGCCAAAGACTAGCCCTTTTGTATGGTGATTGTTTGGTGATCCGAAGACTACCTCCAGAGTGATGGGGCCTATACAACTGACCTTCACACCTGGTATGATACCTGTAAAAGATGTTTTTGGTGGGTCTGATCCTTGAGCGATCAATACCTATCTGGCGCACTGTGTCCTGGTGCAGCAGGTTTGGACTGCTGCCTCCACCCATAGGGCTCGTGTGAGGTGGAACCCGCAAACTATTGGGTCGAGGATGAGTGCGACTGAATTGCCCTGGTTGATTTTGGTCGGATGGTTTATACGATCGAAGATGATTGGCTGTATTTTTATGTGGTGGGGCGACTCGCTTTGTGGAGTCGACGTCCCGAAGAGTCCACGTCCGTTCCCATTTGGGGGTGTGGATGGTGTTTATCATGTTAACCGTTTTCGTTTGCGGGAGAAATTTCTTTTGCCCACTATTGTTTGATGATCTGGGCTCCTCACCGTCTTCGTTGCTTGGAGACCCCTTCTCCTTGTTTTCGACGACTGACCTGCCGGCTTGTTTGAAGACCCGGCATTCTCTATTGGTATGATTGGCTGTCGTTCCTGGGGTACCGTGAATTTGACATGGGCGGTCAAGTATGCGGTTCAGGCCAGATGGGCCCGAATTGCTCTTTTGAAGTGTCTTTTTCCGCTGACCAGATTGAGAGCCACATAATTCAGCATTGACTGCCGTATCTTGGGCGTCATCATTGTTCTTGCGACGCTTATGTTTGTTGCGTCGAGGTTTGCCGATGCTATCTCTGGCCTCTGATGTGCCAGGATTGTCTGTTGTATTTTTGGTACGAGCCAACCAGCTATCTTCGCCCGCACAAAAGCGGGTCATGATTGTCGTGAGGGCTGCCATGGACTTTGGCTTATCTTGGCCGAGGTGTCGGGCAAGCCATTCGTCGTGGATATTATGCTTAAAGGCCGCTAGGGCTTCGGCATCCGGACAGTCGATGATTTGGTTCTTTTTAGTTAGGAACCGAGTCCAGAATTTCCTGGTTGACTCTCCGGGCTGTAGGATTATGTGACTTAGGTCATTAGTGTCCGGTGGTCGCACGTAAGTGCCTTGGAAGTTGTTGCGAAACGCGTCTTCCAGGTTCTCCCAACTGCCAACGGAGTTTGTCGGCAGGCTGCTCAGCCAATGTCGAGCTGGTCCTTTGAGCTTAAGCGGGAGATATTTGATGGCATGTAGATCATCGCCGCGGACCATGTGAATGTGGAGAAGGAAATCTTCAATCCATACCGCGGGGTCTGTAGTGCCATCGTATGATTTGATGTTTACGGGTTTAAACCCTTCTGGGAATTCATGATTCATTACTTCCTTAGTGAAGTAGAGGGGGTGTTCGGCGCCTCTATGCCGGGCTATGGCATGATGCAGTTCGAATAAGTCTGGTCTGCTGTGTTCGGCTCGGCCGGATTTGTTGTTAGTATATCTAGCATGACGGTCATCGTCACGTGTTGTGGCGCGCCTCCGCGATCCGTAGATCGATCTTGGCTGTCCTGCTTTGTTTTCCAATATGTCTCGCAGGTCTTGCATGTAGCCCCTGGTCGTAGTGTGTTGGCGGCGGGGTGCAGGCTGGTGCTCGGGCTTTAGTGCCTCCTCCTTGAGTTGAGGTAGCAACATGCGCTTTGGGTAACTTCTGGTTGGGCGTTCGAGTCCATATTCCTCGGCTGCCAGGACCTCAGTCCATCTGTCTGTCAGCAGATCTTGATCAGCTTGGAGTTGCTGCTGCTTCTTCTTCAGGCTTCTTGCAGTGGCTATAAGCCGGCGCTTGAAGCGCTCCTGCTCAACGGGATCCTCAGGCACGACAAGTTCGTTGACGCCGGGGCTCACCTCGTCTTCAGAGTGAGGCATATAATTCTCGTCCTCTGAGTCTCCGTCTGTTGCCTGTTCGTCTGGGCTAGCTTGCCCGTCCTCCCGTACGGCCTGCTCGAAGTTAGGCTGATCCGGGTTGGATTCGTCTTCAGCACCATCCGGATTTCTATTGTCTCTTGTGTCGATATTGCTATGGCGGGGCTTGGAGTGGTGCCGATGACGCCCATGCTTTGATTGCTTCCCTAAGGGGTTATCCTCTGTTGCCTCATCGCCATTGTTTTCTTTGGGGGTGTCCACAATATATATATATCATGTGAAGAGGTGGCTGTCCAGCGCCCTGTGGGTGGTGGTTCCTGTTCTTCTCATGCATCGTCGTCCATACTGTCGATGTCTTTGGAGTTGGAGTCGAGCACGTCGGTTAAATCATTGACAGTGGCTATTAAGTGGGTGGTGGGTGGGTAACGAATTTCTTCGTCATCCGCTTCCCACTCGAGACGGATATAGCTCGGCCAAGAGTCTCCTGACAAAGAGAGAGACCTTAATGAATTTAGCATGTCACCGAGGGGTGAGTGCTGAAAGATGTCTGCGGCGGTGAATTCCATGATCGGTGCCCAATCAGATTCAATGGGCACTGATGCGCGCGGTTCGGACCCTGAAGCCGAAGACGAGTCCGGGGGTCCGGCGACACAGATTTCCTTAGAGGCGGAGTCTGTGTTCGGCTCCAAAGCCGATGAATGTGTGGCCTCCGTGGCGGGGTCCATCCACCCGTCCTCGGATTGCGCGATCTGCTCCAGATTGAAGTCCGGAGTTGCAGCAGGTGCGACATCCTGAACACTGTCCAACGGAAGATCTAAGTCATCCTCGTTGTGGCCGTCCGGTGCTCCTAACGCAGGCCCGAATCAGTCGAAGATCAAGTCTCCACGGATGTCGACCGTGTAGTTAAGATTTCCGAACCTGACCTGTTTGTTAGGGGCGTAGCTGTCGATCTGCTCCAGATGGACAAGCGAGTTGGCCCGCAGTGCGAATCCGCCGAACATGAAGATTTGTCCGGGGAGAAAAGTCTCACCCTGGACCGTTTTGTTGTTGACGATTGAAGGAGCCATCAAACCTTGGAGTGACGACACAGAGGAACTCTTAGTGAAAGCACCAATGTCGGTGTCAAAATCGGCGGATCTTGGGTAGGGGGTCCCGAACTGTGAGTCTAAGGCTAATGGTAATAGGAGGCTAGGGACGCGATGTTTACCCAAGTTCGGGCCCTCTCGATGGAGGTAATACCCTACTTCCTGCTTGATTGATCTTGATGATATGAGTATTACAAGAGTTGATCTACCACGAGATCGTAGAGGCTAAACCCTAGAAGCTAGCCTATGATTATAATTGTTGTTCTTGTCCTACGGACTAAACCCTCTGGTTTATATAGACACCGGAGGGGGCTAGGGTTACACAGAGTCGGTTACAGAGAAGGAGATCTAACGTCCGAATCACCAAGCTTGCCTTCCATGCAAAGGAGAGTCCCATCCGGACACGTGACGAAGTCTTCAATCTTGTATCTTCATAGTCCAACAGTCCGGCCAAAGTATATAGTCCGACTGTCCGGATACCCCCTAATCCAAGACTTTCTCAACTATCTTCTCCCTTTTTGTCCTCACAACCACCACCATATACCACATAAAGTGCTATGTCCATGGCTTGCGCTCATGTATTGCGTAAGAGTTGAAAAAGCTGAAGCGCGTTAAAAAGTATGAACCAATTGCTTGGCTGAAACCGGAGTTGTGCATGATGGGAGTATTTTGTGTGATAAAGTTGAAGCATAGCCAAACTATATGATTTTGTAGGGATAAGCTTTCTTTGGCTATGTGATTTTGATAGGACATGATTATTTGTTAGTATGCTTCAAGTATTATTATTTCTATGTTTTATAAGCTTTTATCTTGAATCATTTGGATCTAAACAATCATGCCACAAATAAAATACATTGAGAATTATGCTAGGTAGCATTCCACATCAAAATTCTATTTTTATCATTTACCTACTCGAGGACGAGCAGGACTTAAGCTTGGGGATGCTTGATACGTCTCCAACGTATCTATAATTTTTTATTGTTCCATGCTATTATATTACCTGTTTTGGATGTTTACGGGCTTTACTTTACACTTTTATACCATTTTTGGGACTAACCTACTAACCGGAGGCCCAACCCGTATTGCTGTTTTTTTTGCCTATTTCAGCATATCGAAGAAAAGGAATATCAAACGGAGTCCAAACGGAATGAAACCTTCAGGAGCGTGATTTTTGAAACGAACGTGATCCGGAGGACTTGGAGTGCAAGTCAAGAAGCTCCCGAGGCGGCCACGAGGGTGGAGGGTGCCCCCCCTATAGGGCGCGCCCCCTGTCTCGTGGGCCCCTTGGGCGTCCACCGACGTACTTCTTCGACCCATATATACCCATGTACCCCGAAAACATCCAGGGAGCCACCGAAAAACTATTTCCACCATCGTATCTTTCTGTATCCGCGAGATCCCGTCTTGGAGCCTTCGCCGGCGCTCCGCCGGAGGGGGAATCAACCACGGAGGGCTTCTACATCAACACCATAGCCTCTTCGATGAGTTGTGAGTAGTTTACGACAGACCTTCGGGTCCATAGTTATTAGCTAGATGGCTTCTTCTCTCTTTTTGGATCTCAATACGATGTTCTCCTTCCTCTTCTTGGAGATCTATTCGATGTAACTCTTTTTGCGGTGTGTTTGTCGAGATCCAATGAATGTTGGTTTATGATCAAGTTTATCTATGAGAAATATTTGAATCTATTCTGAATTATTTTATGTATGATTAAGTTATCTTTGCAAGTCTCTTCGAATTATCGGTTTGGTTTGGCCTACTAGATTGATCTTTCTTGCCATGGGAGAAGTGCTTAGCACTACAAAAAAATACACTTCCGTGATGATACGTGTTTGTCACAGTAGGTCGCGTTTTTTGTCATGCATGTACATCCATGACGATTTTATGACAGAATCAAGATAGTCATACCTGTGCTGTCGTAAAAGTGTTCCATGACATTACCAAAATTATCATCACGGAAGTGTCCACTTCCATGACGATAAATCGCGCGTCACAGAAGTGCTTTCGTCAAGGGTGACCAACACGTGGCATCCACCGTAACGGAACGCTGTTAAGCTATCGGGTCGGGTTTTGGATCCGATAACCCGTTAACAGCCCCGACCAATGGGGATTTTCCATGTGTAAAATCATCATTGGCTGGAGGAAACACGTGTTGGCTCATCGTTGGGACAGATGTCATCCACTCATTGGACAGAAAGCGCCTATGATACGTCGACACATGGCACTACCCAACAGTAGCCCATTCCTGTGAAAAGGCCGGCCCGTTTGACTTGGTCAATAGGTGGCGGGCCGGCCCATGGAAAGCTTGTTAAGGGCCTGTTCGCATATATCCCATTTACAGCCCGCTAACCCAAGGCCCGTTACGCCCTATCTGAATTAGGCCCAGTAGCGTCATCTGGGCCATCCAATATGATTCCATCCCGTTTTCACTTCTGGCCCATGTATGGCCCATGACGTCTTTCGGCCCATATGAGGCCCTTTGTAACTCTTGGCCCATTAACGGCCCGCGGTGAAACTGGCCCGTAAGGAACAGTGTATGACTTTACACCCATAAACGGCCGGTGGTGAAACTGGCCCGTAATGAACAGTGTATCACCTTATACCCATTAACGGCCCGTTATTACATAATGCTTCAGCCCATGTTATCTTTCGGCCTTCTAAGAGCCCATTTATTCTTGGGCTCATTTCAGCATTCGTTTACTTACGGCCCGTTACTGTCATTTTCTGCTTGTATGCCAAATTCAGCCCGTGGTTACAGTCGGCCCGTTTGTGGTCCGTTAATACGTTGGGCCGTTTTCATAGCGTCATCAAATACGGCCTATTAAGGATGGCCCGTTATGGTCGGCCCATGAACGGACGATTCCAAATCTAGCCCGTTTACGACCATAATGCGGCCTGTTATTGGCCCATGTTTGGCCAATCGATCATACGGCCCGTATATGGCCTATTGATGATACGACCCATAGAAGGCCCTGAGGGAGTCCCGGACTAGGGGGGGTCCGGATAGCCGGACTATCGTCACGGCCGGACTCCAAGACTATGAAGATACAAGATTGAAGACTTCGTCCCGTGTCCGGATGGGACTTTCCTTGGCGTGGAAGGCAAGCTTGGCGATACGGATATGTAGATCTCCTACCATTGTAACCGACTCTGTGTAACCCTAACCTATCCGGTGTCTATATAAACCGGAGGGTTTTAGTCCGTAGGACGAACAACAATCATACCATAGGCTAGCTTCTAGGGTTTAGCCTCCTTGATCTCGTGGTAGACCCACTCTTGTACTACCCATATCATCAATATTAATCAAGAAGGAGTAGGGTATTACCTCCATCGAGAGGGCTCGAACCTGGGTAAAAACATCGTGTCCCTTGTCTCCTGTTACCATCCGCCTAGACGCACAGTTCGGGACCCCCTACCCGAGATCCGCCGGTTTTGACACCGACATTGGTGCTTTCATTGAGAGTTTCTCCGTGTCGCCACCGATAGGGCCCGATGGCTCCTATGATCATCAACAACGACGCGGTCCAGGTGAGACTTTTCTCCCGGACAGATCTTCGTGTTCGCGGCTTTGCATCATGGGCCAATTCGCTTGGCCATCTGGAGCAGATCGAAAGCTACGCCCATGGCCATCAGGTCAGATTTGGAAGTTTAAAATATACGGCCGATATCCGCAGAGACTTGATATTCGACGGATTCGAGCCGCAGCCAAGCGCGCCGCACTGTCTCGATGGGCATGGTCGAGCTCGCGATCAACAGGCCCTCGAGGTCGCACCGATCCGCCTCCGACCCTTAATCCGGAGCTGGATTCCTCGATCGATGACGGGTCGTTGGACACCGCCTCGGGGGCTACAATCTCTACGGCGATCGAGCCGAACTCCATCCCTGTCCTTTGCGAAGACCTCGACTACAGGGTGCCGGACTCCTCTCCAGACTCCGAACCCTCCGCGCCCCTGCCAATCGAATCCGATTGGGCGCCGGTCATGGAGTTCACTGCCGCGGACATCTTTCAGCACTAGCCCTTTGGCGACATCCTGAATTTACTAAAGTCTCTCTCTTTATCCGGAGAACCCTGGCCGGACTACGGACAGGAAGGTTTGGATGCGGATGACGGAGAAATTCAACGCCCACCCACCACCCACTTTGTAGCCACTGTCGATGATTTAACCGACATGCTAGACTACGACTCCGAAGACATCGACGGTATGGACGACGATGCCGGAGACGACCAAGACCCAGCGCCTGAGGGCACCTGGAAGGCCACCTCGTCATATGACATATATATGGTGGACATCCCAAAAGATGGGAACGGCGATTTTAACAACGGAGGATGACCCCTCCGAGAAACAGCCAAGCACCGACGCCGTGGCGCCGCTCTAAATCCCGCCACAATAAAAATGGTGATTCCGCACGGAGATAATAACACCACGGACAAGTGTCAAGAGAACCCTCCAAAGAGGGACTCCAAAGCGCAGGAGGAGGGAGAAGCAAGTCCGCATGACAGTGCGGCAGAAAGAGAGGTTGAGGACGATAATTATGCGCCTCCCTCCGAAGATGAGGCAAGCCTCGACGACGACGAGTTTGTCGTGCCTGAGGATCCCGCCGAACAGGAGCGTTTTAAACGCAGGCTTATAGCCACGACAAGCAGCCTCAAGAAAAAGCAGCAACAGCTTAGAGCTGATCAAGACCTGCTAGGCGGCGGATGGATCAAGTCCTTGAAGCCGAAGAGTATGAACTCGAACGCCCCTCCAAAAGCTACCCCAAACGCAGGCCATTGCCTCGATTAGAGGAGGAAGCACCCAAGTCACCGGCAAATGACATGGCAGATCGGCCACCTCGTGGCCGCGACAGAGAAGCCTCTCGGCCCTCCGCTCAAGCCACACCCCGACGCCGCTCAAAAAGTACCAAGGCACGGGAAAACACGCCGGACTTGCGAGATATATTGGAGGATAAGGCAAACATACAAGATCGATCTACGGATCGCGTGGGTGCCCAGCAATGCGGGATGATTACCGTCACGGACACAAGAAACCGCCGGGCCGAACATGAGACAAAGCTCATATGAGCTACGCCGTGATATAGCCCAATACTGAGGCGCCAAGACACCCACTATGCTTCACAGATGAAGTAATGGATCATCAAATCCCCGAGGGCTTCAAGCCCGTAAACATCGAATCATACGATGGTACCACAGATCCCGCGGTCATGATTGAGGATTATCTCCTCCATATCCACATGGCCCGCGGTGATGATCTACATGCCATCAAATACCTCCCACTCAAGCTTAAAGGACCAGCTCGACACTGGCTCAATAGCTTACCAAAGAGAATCAATTGGTTGATGGGAGGACCTGGAAGCCGCATTCCTTGATAACTTCCAGGCACATATGTGCGACCACCGACGCCGATGACCTTAGCCACATAATTCAAGAGAGCTGTAAGAATCGCCGACAATTACGGACTCGGTTCCTAACAAAGAAAAATCAAATTGTTGACTGTCCGGATGCAGAGGCCCTTGCAGCCTTCAAACATAACATCCGCGACGAGTGGCTTGCCCGGCACCTGGGACAGGAAAAGCCGAAATCTATGGTAGCCCTCACAACCCTCATGACTCGCTTTTGTGCTGGAGAGGACAGCTGGCTAGCTCGAAGCAACAACTTGGCCAAACATCCTGATAGTCCGGATACCAAGGACAGTAATGGCAGGTCGCGTCGCAACAAGAACAAGAGCCGCATTAACGGCGATAATACTGAAGGTACGGCCGTCAATGCCGGATTCAGAGGCTCTAAACCCGGTCAGCGGAACAAGCCATTCAAAAGAAATACCCAGGGCCCGTCCAACTTGGACCGCATACTCGATCGCTTGTGCCAAATACATGGCACCCCCGAAAAACCAGCCAATCACACCAACAGGGATTGTTGGGTGTTCAAGCAAGCAGGCAAGTTAAGTGCCGAACTCAATGACAAGGGGCTGCATAGCGATGACGAGGAAGAGCCCCGGCCGCCGAACAATAGAGGACAGAAAGGTTTTCCCACACAAGTGCGGACGGTGAACATGATATACGCAACCCACATACCCAAAAGGGAGCGGAAGCGTGCACTCTTCGACGATATGCGATGGAGCCAGCCGCCCAAAGTTCAACCCATGGTCTTCCTGCCCGATCACCTTCGATCGAAGGGACCACCCCACTAGGATCCGTCATGGCGGCTTCGCCACATTGGTTCTTGACCCAATTATTGACGGATTTCACCTCACCAGAGTCCTGATGGATGGTGGTAGCAGCCTGAACCTGCTTTATCAGGATACAGTGCGCAAAATGGGCATAGACCCCTCAAGGATTAAATCTACAAAGACGACCTTTAAAGGCGCCATACCGGTGTAGAGGCCAATTGTACAGGCTCACCACACTCGAAGTGGTCTTCGGATCTCCGGATAACTTCCGCGAAGAGTTAATCTTCGACATCGCCCCATTCCGCAGTCAAGCTATCATGCATCGCTTTCGGACGAACCGCATTTGCAAAGTTCAATGCGGTGCCGCACTACGCATACCTCAAGCTCAAAATGCCAGGCCCTTGAGGAGTAATCACGGTCAATGGAAACACCGAACGCTCTCTCCGAACGGAGGAGCATACGGCGGCCCTCACGGCAGAGGTGCAAAGCAGCCTCTCACGACAATTCATGAGTCCGGCCACTAAGCGTCCGGACACCGCCAAGCGCGCCCGGAGTAACCTGCAACAAGACCACCTGGCAAGATTCAAGCACGAGTAGCAATCCGGCCCCAACCCCAGCCCTCGCGAAATTGCGATGCTAGTAGTACGCTGCATATAATTACGCCTGGAGATACCATGGGCATATAGGGAGGGGCAAGACAACGGCACGCCAAGAATGCGGCTCGACCGCACTGTGGGCCCCGCTTGTGTCACTTCTTTTTCTTTTTCTTCCTTTTTTACTTACAGGACCCCGCCTTTGAGAAGTCCTGTCCGCACTCGAATCGCCGAACTCACGATGCAACAGCCAGGAAGCGGAAAGCCACGCCGAGTGTTCGTGTGGTCTCTATTACGAGCATTATACCTGATTTACATATCATCCAAAGAAGCTTACCCGAGGGGACATGTTAGATAGTCCCATCCCTTGCTTATCGCACTATTTGTATCGCTCGCTTCCATTGCAGTACCTTTTTGAGTAAACAATACACAGCTTTTGCTTATTATTGCTCTACTTCCTTTATATATACATGTGTTCATTTCATGACATGTTGCAACCGTACACTTTGGTACGGCCAATACACCAGGGGTTTAAGTATCCCAAAATTATGGTGTGATAAGTCCGAACACTTTCACAAGTGCGGCACCCGAACTTATAGCATTATATGAATTGGCTCCGAATCATGTCTTGGGTCAATAGTTGGGTTTGCCGGCCCCGTGTTTTGGTACCTTACGCCCGCTATATCGGCTAAGGTAGCACCGGAGAACCATCGCGATTGTGCCCCAGCTTATGCCGGGTCGAGCACCTCAAAGGAGAAAGCTAAACTGACCGTCATGATAGTGCGACAGCCGGTCGCTGTTCGAGAGGTTTTTTAGGGTCCATAAAGACTTATTCCGAATAGAGCGAGGAAACGGAATAGTACGGCCAAGTCGTGGATATCGCCCCGAACACGGTCTTCAGAATAATAGGGGCTTCACGAAATTTAAAATTATAGAATTCTATGGCTAAGTGAGAGTGTTCAAGCATTATAAGTCCGCTTGCCTTGTTCGTTGTGTTGAGCGCCTCCTAGATGGACCCAAGAATGGGAACAAGAGTGCTCAAGTTTATCCCGAACACCCCAAAGACTGTGGCATGGGGGCTGAAGCCAACGACTTGCCATCTCTCAAATTTGATAAACGGCCGCACGTAAGGTAATATTTTAAATTAATAAGCGTTGCTTAGCGATATGAACAAGTTTTCAGCGTACAGGATAACAAATGCGAGTTTATTCAAAAATTACATCTCTGGAGCACTCATCCGCTATTCGGCGGGCACCCTTCAGGAGGCCCTCATAGTACATTTCGGGCGTGCGATGCTCATGGCCCTTTGGTGGCCCGTCCGTCACAAGCCTCTCCGCATCCAGCTTGCCCCAGTGCACTTTAGCACGGGCAAGGGCCCGACGGACACCTTCAATACAGACAGAGCGCTTGATGACTTCAAGCCGCGGACAGGCATCCACCAGCCGCTGCACCAAGCCGAAGTAGCTCCCGGGCATGGCCTCCAATGGCCACAGCCACGCTATAAGGCCCTTCATGGCCTGTTCGGCGACCTTATGGAGCTCGACCAGCTGTTTCAGCTGGTCGCTCAGGGGCACCGGATGGTCGGCCTCAAAGATACCGAGACCGTAACACCTTCTCCGTGGAGCTCCCTTCCTGGGCGCGGTAGAATGCGGCAAGATTAGACGCACTACGGGCAAATCTGCGAATGCTCCCGAGAGCTCGAATCCGGGTAAGTAATGTGTAATTGACTTTACATTCTTGCTTTGCATAAAGAATGCCTTACCCGCCGCTATCTTCTTTAGTGCTTCAATTTCTTGGAGGGCTTTTTGGACCTCGTCCTTAGCAGCTTTGGCACTCTCAAGAGCCGAGGCGAGCTCGGACTCTCGAGTCTTCAAGTCACGCTCCAAACTCTCGTGTTTTTCCACGAGAGCTTGGAGCTCTTGCCGTACCTCGGCCAGCTGCACCTCCCCCTTCTCTCGCTCGGTGCGTTCCGCAGCCGCTTTGTTTTCGGCCACGGACACCGCTTCCTTCAGGGTCGCCACCTCGTTCGTGGCCCCTGGAGTACCCAGGTTATTAGTGTTATCTTTTGCAACCAAAGCCTTTTCTATAAAGTATTTCTTTAATAAGGTATTACTTACCTTCCTTGTCTTCGAGCTCCTTCTTGGCTTGTCCGAGCTCGTTCTCGGACCGCTCGAGGTTCTGCTTCAATGCATTGACCTCCGCAGCAAGGTCTTGGCAGAGGTCGAGCGCAGCCTGCATTCCCATATTGACATACTTATGTTAGACACCTCATGATATCTTTTTAGATCCTTAGTCCGGCTTTTGTTTCCGAACACCGAACTAAGCATCAGGGGCTACTGTCTATGCGGTTATATTTTTACATATTCTAAAACTTACCTCAAAGCCTGTTAGAAGGCTGGTACAGGCTTCGGTCAGCCTGCTCTTGGTGGACTGAATTGTCCGGATCACCGCACTCATGACAGTGCGGTGTTCCTCCTTGATGGAAGCACTGTTAAGCGCCTCCTGTAAGCTACCCGGTTCCTCCGGTTGGACGGAGGACACCGGCGTCTTACCCTTCTTGCGAAGGATCCGCTGTCCGGACTCCGGAACCGCTGATGGTTCCGGCATGGAGTCCGGACGAGGGCCGGGCTTAGAGCCCCTGGGGATCTTGCCCCCCGCGCGCCTGGAGTCCGGGAGGTCACCTTGTGGCACCTCCTGCGCTACCTCCTCTTCCGGACGTCTTCAGCCAGTCCTGTCAAAGATTAGGGAGTTTTAGATCCCACGTAGAGTCAATCTATGAAAAAAGAGTCCCGTAAAGGGTGAAATAACTTAACTCACCGGCTGGACGCTGCGAGTTGTACCCGCGATCTTTGGTAGCGGATGCTGGGGCTTCAGCGCCCTTGAACAACACCTTCCAGTCATCTTCGTACGTAGTGTCGAAGAGCCCGTTCAAGGTTTGGTGCTTTGCCGGATCGAACTCCCACAAGTTAAAGGCCCTTTGTTGGCATGGGAGAATCCGGCGGATGAGCATCACCTGGATTACGTCGACAAGCCTAAGATTCTTGGCCACCAGGTTTCGGACGCATGTTTGAAGTCCGGATGTCTCGTCCGAATTCCCCCATGCCAGGCCCGTATCTTTCCATGATGAGAGCCGTGTAGGGAAGCCATATCTGAATTCGGGGGCCGCCACCCATTTGGTGTTGCGGGGCTCGGTGATGTAGAAGCACCCCGATTGCCACCCCTTTATTGTCTCCACGAAGGCGCCTTCGAGCCATGGGACTTTGGCCATCTTGCCAACCATGGCGCCTCAAGACGCTTGACGGCCGCCCACTACATTCGGCCGAACGTTGAAGATCTTCAGCCATAAGCCAAAGTGGGGCTGGATGCAGAGGAAAGCCTCGCACACGACGATAAACGCCGAGATGTTGATGATGAAATTCGGGGCCAGGTCGTGGAAGTCCAGGCCGTAGTAGAACATGAGCACCCGGACAAAGGGGTGAAGAGGAAAACTTAGTCCGCGGAGGAAGTGGGGGAGAAACACCACCCTCTCATGGGGCCCAGTGGTCAGAATGAGCTGCCCTCGTCGAAGCTTTGTCAGCGGTGTTGCTGCACAATTATCCGGCCTCCCGCAGTGGCGATGTGCCCCTCCGTGACGGAGGAGGCCATCCACCGCCTCCCGCCTCGACATGATTGGAGGAAGGTCGAGGTGGGATGTGCGGACTTGGGCGCTGGAGCTCGAAAGTCTTGTGAAATGGATAAGCAAAGGAGGAAGAAGGCGAGGTGAAAAGGTGGATCCTTATCCCTTATATAGACGGACGGTTATGCGTCCCCCACCAGCCTGGTAAAACTCGCTTATTTCCCAAGCGCCGTAATCAATGGCACGGATGGGTTACCCACGTCCGTATTGATGAGAATCCCGTAATAAGGGGGCATGATCTATGCTTTGATAAGACGTGCCAAGGAAACCGCCTCGCTAAACACGCTGAGGTGGGAACAGTAAAAAAAGATTCATATAAAAGCCTTGCCGTGGTGTGATGTCACGCCTCGGAATACGTCAGCAGATCTGTGCAAAAATTATTCTCTCTACGGTGTTATGTGGAACTTCTTTTGCAGAGCCGGACACTATCTTTGTGTTCAAAATCTTCTATGAAGTATTCGGAATAGGAACCCGCCTCGCAATGCCGAAGACAATCAACACGCCGGACTCATCGTCATTGAAGCCTGGTTCAGGGGCTACTGAGGGAGTCCCGGACTAGGGGTGTCCGGATAAGCCGGACTATCGCCACGGCCGGACTCCAAGACTATGAAGATATAAGATTGAAGACTTCGTCCGTGTCCGGATGGGACTTTCCTTGGCGTGGAAGGCAAGCTTGGCGATACGGATATGTAGATCTCCTACCATTGTAACCGACTATGTAACCCTAACCTATCCGGTGTCTATATAAACCGGAGGGTTTTAGTCCGTAGGACGAACAACAATCATACCATAGGCTAGCTTCTAGGGTTTAGCCTCCTTGATCTCGTGGTAGATCCACTCTTGTACTACCCATATCATCAATATTAATCAAGCAGGAGTAGGGTATTACCTCCATCGAGAGGGCCCGAACCTGGGTAAAAACATCGTGTCCCTTGTCTCCTGTTACCATCCGCCTAGACGCACAGTTCGGGACCCCCTACCCGAGATCCACCGGTTTTGACACCGACAGGCCCATTATTTATATGGCCCATAGAAGGCCCATTGTTTCTATGGTCCATAGAAGGCCCACTGTTTCTACGACCCGTAGAAGGCCCACTGTTTGTATGGCCCGTAGGAGGCCCAGTGTCACTACAGTAAATATTAGCCCATGGTTATTGTGGCCTAGTTTTAAAAAATAGGTTATTGCAGCCACTAGCAAACCGGGGAAAAAGAACTCTAATGACTACAAGCAAACAAATAAACAAGACAACAAGGAAATATATAAGCAAGGAACTTACGCTAGGCTATCACGTCTATCACACATATTACATCCACTGGGCATCAAAGTTCGCCACCAGTGCAAATAAACGCGCCGACAAAAGAATATACAAAACTGAGAGAACAGCCAAAGAAGCTGAGTAGAACTCAGTTGTGTCAACGATAGATGCATCAACACTAGATTTAAGGCATGATGGTGCGCACGGCAGTCCTCTGACATCTTCATTGCATCTTTGACTTCAAGTCGGAGCTAAGCTGAAGCAAGCCTTTCCGCTTTAAGTTGAGACTGAAGAAGTCGAACTGATTGAGGCAGCGACTGCACAGAGGTTGTCTCACACCTGCTGGTGAGTAGATTGAACTCACTGTCTTCATCAAGACAGGACCTTGGGGTCATCTCGCTGTCCTCAAGATGGTTTGGCTCACTATCTTCCCTAAAGTTCTGCCTGGCATAAGAGATACGACTCTGAAAGAGAAACAAGGATACACGTAACAGGTTTCACAATTATATAAGCAAATAAATGGATCTGTTCTGCATAAGGAACATGTTTTTACAACTAAAATTTGAAACTGGTAGTTGTTGCAAACATCCAATCAGATGTAAAGAGCAAAGCAAACAGCATTGGAGGAAATGATGCCTATCCAAATCTATACTAGAACAAAGTTTGAAGGCTTGAGAAGGATGAACTTACATTACATGTTAACACGGGCTGGACAAAGCCCTTCTCCATGTTGATGGAAGGATAATTCAATAAATTCCCCAAAGAAAATTCTTTATAAGCGTTGCCATTATTATACATTTTGCAAAGAGTAAGTATAGGTCAAATAATATTGGAAGAAATAGAGGATAATGAAGCTCAGGTGCAGATTGATGACACATAATCAAATAGTAATTAATAAAGTACATCGTTACAAGGGAAAAGGGAGAGGGGTACTGACAAGAGCAATGCTGAGCCCAATATTGTTTTGAGATCGCATGATCCTTTCAGCAAGGAGATTCGTCATCTGAAATTAGTTTTCATACAAGAGAGAAGGTAAGGCACAAGCAGAGACAGTACCTGACGCTGGGCTCCCAGCAGTTCTAATAGGGGTTTGGCCACTGGAGTAGGGGTAAAGTGTGGTACAGTTGGGCCTATGTTTTCTGTGGCTGCTGATCTATCTGATTTAACAGGTATCACTACCTTTTCCAAATACCTAGTTTGTACTCCTTGAGGATCTGCACTCACCCTCTTCCTTTTGGACATCTATTAGGAAAGAACAACATTTGACTGGAAAAACATAATATGACGACACATGGAATAGGTACAGAAAATGGATAGGTATGGCATATACTCATATATGATTCTTAAACTAAGAAGATGGTGTAACAAAGTAGAAGTAATGCAAGAGGTCAGATGCAAAATATGTGCGACCAATACAACTTTGCAAAGTTATAGCAAGCACCTTGATGGGTGAATAAGATAGGCCATCCTCCACCATGCCAAGTTTGTTAGCAAGTGGATTGTTCCGCAATATTCCTCTCGTGCGCCTATTCTCATATTCATTTTGATAATGTTCAATATTTGACATGCATGAAAACATAAAAAGAAGTGAGATTTTCTTTGTAATGCAGAAGTGATTCTAATCCAATACTTCCTCCCTGTAAACCCCTTTGTGCTAACTCTGCAATTCTTTTAAGAGATGCCATGCATGCTGTAATTTGTTGTGTGCATTAATATAATGTGGCCTACTACTCAAAATATGAGAGCTCCAGAAGTGATGACACTTCGCAGATGACAGCTTCAACATGTAGTAAAGAAGAACAAGTCGACCTAACCTGGCAGATTCAAAATATACTAACGGAGAACAACTCGACCTGACCAGTCGGCCGCAAGAGAAGAGTATCATCTTAAAGAAGAGCAGAAGAGCAAGAAGATTGAAGATATTACAAGTCTTTCAATACAATGTCGGTTGGCCACCCATGATGAACCAGAGTGCACAGAGAAATACTACTCTTTCCGGTCTCTCCATATGTGGCTCACATGCATTTCAAAACTAAAATAGGAACATTTAGCTAACCAATTAAACATCTCTCAGTTTTACTAATATCAGCAATAATATCAGATATGAATTTGTACAACTAAGCTTGTTTAGCTCGATGGGTGGAGCAGTGCTATTACGACACGAACCACGTAGGCTGATTGTGGTCATCATAAAATGGGGAAATCATAAGCATGATGAGTACAGTGTTGACCGTGGCAGTGGGATGGCAGATCTGAAGTTGCAAACCGCGCAAAGGGTAGTTAGCAACTGATGTTTGCTTTGAAATAACAACTAAGATTTGGTATGGACAAGAAAGTACGGTCAACAAGTGACAAAGAAATGCAATTATGCTGTCTCTCTATATGTCGCGACATGCATTTGGAAACTCAAGTGGGACCTTTAGCTAACCAATTAAATGTGTCGGCTAACTAATATGAGTATCATATCACAATCATATTTGAACAACTAAGCTTTCGAATTATGAGTGTTGTGTTGTTTAGCTCGAAGGGTGGAGTAATGCTAGTACGACAGAAAGCACCTACGCAGGTCATAGTAGAGTAGATAAAAGGGGAAAACCCTAATCATCAAGAGAAAAATCAGGAAACAGGAACTAGCTGGACCAGTGGGTGGCGCACATGCTTTTCAAAACGAATATAGGAACATTAGGTGACCAATTAAACATTCTCTGTTTTAGTGATATGAGCATCATATCAGATTCGTATTTCAACACGTAAGCTTTGGGTTGAGGTCTTGAGGAGCAGTGCTAGCACGACCTAAGCACCTATGATGATGGTAGTGAATATAAAGGGGGAAACCATAAGCTTTTACGACTATAGTGCCCGTGCCATGGCGGATCTGAAGGTGCAAACCGGACAAAGCTACTTCGCAACCAATGTTTGCTTTCAACTAGCCACTACGATTTGGTACGGACAAGAAAAGTACAGTAAACAAATTACGATCTATATTTCGGGTGAGATCAATAACTTAAGCACATATGGAAGAGTACCACCTCTCTTGCGACGCCGTGTAGGCCTAGGCCGATACGTTGAGGGTGCTGCGGGTGCGATGGCTGTCGGCGGCGGGGAAGAAGACTTTATACGGCAGACGGCCGGGTCGGGGGATATATCCTGTTGCAGTGGACGAGGCGGTCGTAGAAGCGGCAACGGCAAGGTGGACGACGACGCCAATGAAGCGAGAGGAGGCGATGAAAGGATCCTGGTCCAGCGCCGTGGATGAGAGACGTCCATCTCTTGCAGTGGACGACGGGGTAGGGGTAGCGGCTCCGGCAAGGTGGAGGATGGGGTGGCGGACGGAGGAGGCTGGCCACAGTGCGGAGGTTGTCGCGCCGCCGACGGTGTATGAATGGGGAAATGGAGGGGAGGGGGGATGTGCTTCTCTAAAATGTGGGAAAGTTACGAACTTATCCCCCGTTTAAAATTTCGGACATCGCGTCGGTTGGGGATAGGACGGTAATCTCGCATCTCCCAAATATTTGCTGGTAACTATTTCGGGCGAGGAGAGGGTGTTTTGCCGCCCACGGTTGGCGCCCACGGTGTATGAACAGGGCTGACAGGTAGGGCGGTTGTGTCACGTCTGAGGAAAGTTACACATCTGCCCATATTTAAAATATTAGCCTACATCGATTTCGGACGAGGAGAGTTTGTTTTGCTGCCCACCGTGTACGAATGGGGAGATGGAGGAAGAGACACATGTCTTTCAGACGAGCTTGAATCAAATATGTTTTGCCGCCCACGTTTGGCGCCCACCGTGTCTGAATGGGCTCAGAGGCCATCGTGTCACGTCTGATTGAAGTTACTAGTCTACCCCTATCGACAATAGTGTAAATCCGGTCGATAAGGATGTCAAGTGTCAGGGGTAGACAGTAATTTCCATCTTGCAAACACTTGCTTCGGGCAGCCCAAAAATTATAGTGAGTGTTTAGCCGCTTCGTTCAAAACATGGGAGAATTACATTCACGTTTGCCCTGGGCCCTGGCAAACTAAATTCAAATCCAATTTGTATTCGATTACGAATATCCACAGATAATTCTATGTTTTGTTATTTATTTCTTCAAAACCACAACAAAGATTTATTCCACCTTTATATATGATTATGATTTAGAAATGTCGTGATCTTCGAATTCAGTACGTTGGATACACTCTGAGTCAAACAGTTATTTCATCCAATACAATATGCTCACACGAAAAACAGTTCACCTTATGTCAATCATACAAGTACTGAGGATTACCTCGCCTAAAAAATTCGGATCATTACAACACATGGACAACATAGGGTGTCTTGCAACATAATCCATTCAGAGACATGACACAACATGCAAGTACAATAATCTAATGACAACTTCAACTGGTACCTAAAGAAGAACTGGGATTACCTTGGGCTTCAGATAGGAGAAACAGCAGGACCTCCTCCGTCTTCAAATGCAACATTCTTACTTCCTCCAATTCTTGGGTTGCTTGCATAATGTGTGCCGCTAATTCCGTAATTTCCAGCCTCAAGATAAAGATTATCTCATACATGGCAGCCACACCATCTCTTTCTGCCTCTAGTAGAGCCTCAAGCACTATAATATCTGTGCTCAGCCTGCTCTCCGGCGGTGTTGCCTCTAAACTGCTACCATCTGGTAACATGGATGGCGCACTGCTTCCACAAATAGATTCTGGGGTTGTATATTGTGTCCTAGTGTGAACGGCATCCTGAACGGTTTCCGCTGGACATAAGTAAGAGATAGTTATCGTATGATCCAGGCAGTAAGCTTACATGGTAAACGACGGATGAATTATTGCCGAGCATGGCAAACTATATTTAAATGGTTCAAGCAAGATCACCGAAAAGAAATTAAAATGGTAAGATGAAACTAGGGATGTAAGTGGCAAATAAACGACATCCGCCAGTCCCATCTAGTTAGTTTTTGCTACCTCCCTAGTTCATTTTCCTCAAAAAACAAAAACTCTTTTGAACTATCATACCACTAGTGGACTTTAATCGGGATTAAACGGGACCCAGTTGAAAGGGAGTGTACCACCGCTATATTTAAGTTGCCAAGGCATCTAAGCAGTTGAAATAATCTAAGAAAGCACTTAACAGTGTGGCCTCATATAAACTACGAAGACAGTCTTGTGATGAAGTTGAGAGGAAAAGTTAAGGACTCAAATGAAATAGGCATGCATTTCTTTATGATAGTACAGCAGGCACTGCTGACATATTGGCCAACTCAGGTATAGCGTAACAACAAACAAGCATTCGAATCAAGCAATACAGCAAAGTAGACAACGGAACTATTTGTAATTCGGTAGGATTACAGGTTGAGGGCACAAGCCAAGAAAGCAACCCACTCGCAATACATTTCACATGTACTAAAACACACTGGCTTACCATATGTTGCTGTGAAGCCTCGCTGCTATTGCAATGTTCTTTGAAGATATCGTCAGCATCCCGTGGTTGCATATCTAGTTGTTGTAGTTTATTCTGCACCCTCTATTTAGGTAAAATTAATTTTAATCGCATGCACTGGTCCGAATTGATCATCAATGGTTCATCTAAACTAATTAAAGAAGGGTGTGTTCATACACGACAATATATCTGCTTCCCTCTATTTTTATGCTTGTTCGAGGTGCCAGCCCCAAAAGAACAAATATTTTGCTTGATGGGGTTGGCAGCTCCATAATTAATAGAAGCATCAAATTAGTCATGCAACTTGGGAAGATCAAGAACACACAAACAAGTAATGAACAGAGGCTCGGAGCAGTGATGTAATAGCTAGCATCATAAAATGTAGGGTAAAACGAACAAAAAGCAGCGGAACCACATGCTAGTTTGCTGATGTGTAATTAAGCATAGAGAACATTAAGCAGTCTGATGGAACCAACAGGTTGCATCAGAACAACACCATTATCATAAATATATCATTCAAGAAGTAAAATAGTAGGCAGTAACTAAAGCATATTAACTATATGTGCACTGGTATGTAACTTAGCACATGTAACATGTTCACTGCCAGAAGTATGGCCCTACAGGTGCAAGCAGAACAACGCGTCTCATGAAAAACTGAATGATGCCCTGAAGAAATTCAAAGGTGCGGTGCTTATGCTAGGAAAGTGAACGTAGGCTTCGGCCGTTGGATAATAGTACTTGATTCTCGGCGGCGTATGGGTATCGTTGTCATACTTGATAGCTAAGGATCATCGATGGTGCTCGTGTTGCGGTTAAATTTGGGCCGGCTGTCGCCTTCGCTGAAGCGGCTCGGTGTTTCTGATTGCGGCGCTGTCGACATACAAGAAAGCTCATCTGTGGTAAGTGAACAGTTGCACGATAAAGAGAAAAACCGAAGGAGTACAAATCAAAATAACCTGATGAGGCTGTGGCGTCGGTAAAGCAGGGCTAGTGGAGTTGAATATGGCGTCCATGGAGCGGGTCCGGTGCAGTGGATGAAGGGTTCGGTGGGCGCGTTGTATAGAGCTCTCGATGAGGCGGATCTATTGCGGCGGACGAGGGCTTGTATGAAGGGCCAGCGAAGGGGCGAACGAGGGAGTCAGTGAAGGGCCTATGCTGTGGTGGACGAGGCGCCATTAAGCGAATCCGTGTCGTGGACCATGATGGCGGTCAAGGAGATATGGAGCGGTGGACAAGCCCGATTGAAGCGGCTCCGGTGAAGTGGTGAGTTGGCAGTTGGGGTTCCAAGGCACGGAAGGTAGATCCGGCGGGTGTGAGGTCCAACGCTGCAGCGGAGGACTAGATTCGCGACTTGTCGTGGTTGGGGGGTCGGGGAGGGGAGGAGGGTTCTGGGAAGAATGTTGGGGGCAAAGAGTGGAAAACAATGGATTTACCAAAGCAGCCCTTTTCCGTTCATGTGGTAGGGGTAAAACAGGAATATCGCAGGGCTAAACTTTCGGGCGCGTGATATTTCGATGTGAGCAGGAAGTTTGAAAGCTCTTGGCACCTAAAATTATAAGTATTCTGGTCTCGTACGGCCGACTATGATATCATGGCCGACAATTTGTTTGTTTTGCACGCAAAAAAATGTGCAAGTTTTGAAATCAATGTCTCCAACTCGAAACTTAGATTGTCCATTCAATTCAAATATGGATCATTGAGCTACTACAAGAAAATACCATCATACGGTCCAATTCAAATGAAATTCCAAATGTGTTTATCCTAAATATGATGACAAAAGCAAAAATGTGTATGTGTATGAATAAAGTGGATGATTATAAAGTTTGAACATGCTCGTATGTGTATATCTCTAGGTTTGATATATGAATTTGAAATCACGAAATCCCGCTTAAAAATGTACCTCCGCTTAAATGAATTACAAAAGCTAATGATGGAGTCGAATTCCAAAATTCCAATCTTAGGTTTGTAATTCTGGTACATCAAGGGTATATCATGCATGTTCAAAAGTATCGTTATATCATAGTCCAAACTATGAAACAAATTGATCAACAATGAGTGCACAATATCTCAATTACGCTAAAGTCCCTCAAATATAGACACCTCACTCTTTATCTGAAGCCACCCCTCGCCTCCCCCCCACCACCACCACCACACACACACACACACACACAAATAGAGAAGTCGATCTCTCCCCCAAACACCAACACACGAGCACATTAACAACCCTCTCTCTTGTAAAGTCCGGACCGCAATATAGGTCTCTATCACTTTGTCTCTCGGGCATGCACACATCTCTTCCCTCACTCTCTAGGTCTCCCGCTATCTCTCTTACCCAAGCACACACACTATGTAGAGTGTATATTTCCCATACACACAAAATGTCGCCCCAAACGTCTATCTCCCTAGTTATGTGGTTCTCGCGCACTCACCTCAAACACCACCCCACTGCAAACAAGCACAGTTTGTCTCCTTGTGCACCACTCTCCTCTTTCTATCTCTCCCACATGCGGACCCGCTCCAGCTCCTTCCCTGTATACATATATGTCGTGACTCTTTCCATAGCTCCCTAATGTATCATCGTTCTCGATTTCGCACATTGTTCTCTACACCATCTATTCTAGATCTCTCATGAAGTCCCTATCACACACACGATGACTCGCTTCCCTTGCGTCTCCGTACATAGGCCAATTTTGGACAACATCAACATTGTCTCCCTATCTGTACACCATTTATGGACACAAACGACCCCTCTCTTCCTCCATCTCTCTCTGTCTCCGTCGCTAGCTCTCTCTCTCTCTCTCGCTCGCTCTCACACCCCTCTCCCACACACACACTCGGTGTCTCTTCCAAATAGTCTGCTCCCCCCGCCCGCACACATGCAATCTTGCTACTACACATGTCACACCATTCCCCCTTCCCTTATACTAGGTTTACATCATCAGTGGTCTCTCTACTCCACATACACACACTCCCTCTCACACACAAAATGCGTGCACAAACACACCCAGACACGCACAGACACCCATTTATCTGGATCCTCATCTCTCCCCATGTCCGCATGTGTATCTCACACACTCACTCTCTAATTATGTATATGTGTCTCCATGTTACATAACACAAAGCCCCATGTACATGTCTCTCTCTATCCTCCACACAAATAGACACAAAGAATCTGTTATCATTGCCTCAGTCTCTAACATATCACACACGCACTCTCTCTCTCTCTCTCTCTCTCTCTCGCAAACACGCTCAACAAGGGTTTCCCCATGAATAACTAACCGTCTATTCATCAACAATCGTGGCAGTACGGCGAACACGAGATGTGAAAAAGAATAAATCTACACGTGCTTAGACCACCTAGTATGCCTACTAGGACTAGAGCAAACCAAAAAGCGCGCCGTCACCCCTCCTTATCGGCGACGGAAAATCTTTGTTTTACACAGTCGAGAAGTCATTGTGCTAAGGCCCCACATGCCGAGGCGTTGAATAGAATGTAGATGCTAGTTTACGGAAGGAAGTATCGATAATACGTTTGTATCTCCATACTTATATTTCTTTTCTTATAAAAAAACCGAGTTGGTGATGATGGTACGTGTGCCATCTTGCAATATAGACCGTCCGATCTATATCTAACGGATGGAAATTAAACTAAAAGATACCCGCACCCCTCTCCACATTTGCAGACAAGGCCTTCCCTCGTTCATCCTTATCTCCAACAAACCTCAATGTTGAGAAATTAAGAAAGGAAGCCTCTGGAACAAAGCTGGCATGGTGGCGCTCTTTGGCGTCGTCAATCCCCATGCCTCCGCTCAGTCCGACCACCAATCACCACCACACCCCACTCCTCTTCACCTTATCTCATATTTCTCGAGATATCATTAGTTTTTACACATGGGATTACTCCCGCAAGGGTCAATCACAACAAGTGTTTTATTAAAAAATGCATCTTGATGTTCCGTGCAATGCACGGATCTTGCTAGTACTCCTACACAAGACTAAGTTGGTGATGATGGTGTGTCTGCCATCCCTCATTTCTGACCATTAGATCTACATCTAACGACTGTGAGGTAAGTTGTTGCCTTTTCTCACCAACATCCCACTTGTCTACTAGTTTGCAGAAAAACCCATAATTAGTATCTTAAAACCAACCACATCCCTCCCTGACCTCACCAAAACAGCCCAAGGAATATATTCAATTGAAACATAATATATCTCTAGTGACAAATGTATATCAAAATTAGAGTGTTTTGTATCAAGTTTGTGAATAAGTATTATTCTAATTATGATTCGTTGCAACGCACATGAACATTGCTAGTATTTCCAACCATGCATTTTTTCCCTAGTATTCCATAGTTTCGAGTTTTCCATCAAGATATTAGTCACTCATGGTTGATATTTACTTTCAATCATGTACACATATGCACTATGTAACTAGCCTTGCTTATTGGCTTCCAAAGCTTAACTTTCACTCCTACTTACAATATGTAGAGTATTTAACAAAAAAACTACTACTTTCAACCAGCCCTAGGAAGAATCTATTGTACAAAAAATAGCAAAAACATACCCAAAAATTCTTAATCCACGCCAAAAACTACTACCTAGTACTCCTACTGATTAGGTTCGTTTAAACCCATTTATGATAGGGTTGGCCCACACGTCTGTGCTAACGAGGCAGCTTAAACCAACACATTTTGTTTGACCGTTGACACGAGGGACCCACATCTGACCTTCTATCTTGTTATTCCCCCTCCAATCATTATTTTTCCTGAAAATTTCTTAAAACAGTACTGATGCATGTTCGTCGGTGGCGCCGGTGATGAGCGAGTTGGCCGCCGCTCCGCCGGACGGGCCGGATGCCGCGCTGGCCTCCGCACGGGTTGGCAGGCTGGCCCGAGCGTGACTCACGAGTGAGCAAGCCGCCGCGCTGGCCTTCGCTCGAGCCAGATGGCTGGCTGGCGTGGCGCCATGAAAGCAAGCCGCCATGCGCTAATCTAGCTAGCAAACCTTGCAGACAAACAGCTAGACGGAGCTATCTTGGCTAGCTAGCGGCCGCGAGCGCCGCATCCGGGCTGCCGCATGATGGGCTCCGCACTGCCGGCGGTTTCGACCTCGCCTTCTGCCGGCGGCGGTAGCTGCGTCCCATGGCCGAGGATGACTAGGTGGACGGGCCGGAGGTAGGAGGTCACTCGGGGATTTTTGTGCAGACTGACATGTAGGTCCCACAAGTCATAATGCCCGGTCGAATAGAAGGCATTGACTTAATGGGAGACATGGGCCCTGTCAGAGGTTCGAGTTAGATTCTAACCCTGAACTAACTCTAACCAAAGTGGTGTTTGGATGGGAGGGTTAGATTGACAACAAATGTATCCAAACAGGGCCATGGGTTGAAACGTGCATATAACGACACTTTGTAGAGTAGTCGTTTCTTGGTAGGGCTGGTTGGTAAGAGCATGTACAATGGTTGATAAGGTAGTCTTAACTTAAATGTGCCACGTATGCAAGTGGTAGTAGTTTCTTGGCATTTTAGTGGTTTCTTGCATTATTAGGGGTTTCTTGTAAGGAACAATGTACGTACTACTAGCGATAAAAGGCGATTCTAGGTTGCTTTGTACTCCAACGAGTACTACTAGTGGTCGCGGGAGTGTATACCTCGTTTTGTGGGTTCGATCCCGGCCGAACGCACGACGGCATTTAAAAAAAAGTACTACTACACTTCGTTGCGAGCCAATATTTTACACGGGTAGTTTGAGTTTTGAAGTCAAACGGACGTGCGGCCGCACAATCTGGGTGCACTGGATAGCCTAGCCATGTGAACGAGTTTTCCTTCCCAGCATCCCGCGGCTGACGTGCTTGCCCTAGCCGCAACTCGCTTGCAGCTTCCTCATCAGCTAGTAGCATATTTAAACTAGCGCCTCCCAATTAAGCCCGAGGAGCCGGAAAAGCCTGGCGGAGCATTGGGAACTATTCAATATGGCTCTATGCGTAAAGTGCTCTACTAGTACTCTCTAGCTTGTGGCGTTGCACGCATGGACTTCACTCCATTATCGGCTATACTATAAAAGAAATTCCTCTTGACGTGTTTTTTTAAACGGAGGCAAAAGCTTTGCTTCATCTCATTCATAAAGAAGGAACTACTAACAAAGTTCGACGATATCCATTACACCTCCACAAATGGAAGCGAAAAGCCAAGTCTCGCTGTATCAAATAACTCAAATGTTCTGCCCCCGTAGTAACCGTCACTGATAAACAGGCTGCTAGTGTGTGCGTGAGAGCAGCGGCTGAGTAGGCCAGCTACGTGAGAGGAGCGACTGAATAGAGCACCGAGAGTACCCACTAGGCCACTACGCAGGTGTACTTTCCCTGCATTGATAGTACATCGATGGTTCTAGAGAACAGTAGTACCCTCCACTTCCAACTGTAGCTCCTTGGCCCTGAGATTCAAGAGTTCAAAACTGGTGCACTATACTAGACTAGACTAGAAGTACAGTACATCGCACTACTAGTTGAGAAAAAGTAGTACTAGTACTGCTACAGTACGAGTACGTACTCCTCCGTCACATAATGTAAGACGTTTTTTGACACTAGTTGGCGTGTACAAAAAATGGCAAAAACATACCCAAAATTTCTTAATCCACGCCAAAAACTACTATCTAGTGCCAAAATTTCTTACTAGTGCTATTATTTACAGTATAATGCAATCCCATAACATTCCATAATGCTAGTACTAGTAGTAAATAATAGCCTCACCCCTTCACTGAGGAACGAACTACAGCTTGGACTGCCCTCGGTTACCTACGCCTTATCTCCTCCTCGCCAGCCTCCTCCCGGAGAGAAGGCAGTTCGTCGCTGCTCCCATGGATTCGCCAGCGGTTCTCCTCCTCGTCGGGCTGGGAGACCTTGGACGACGATCCTCCGGGAGAAATCGCACGCCACTGACGTCCTCATCGCCAAGAAGACTCGGTGCTTCCTGCACCAACTTTTTCAAGACGCTGCTTAAACAGTCTTGGGAAACGACCATGCTTGTTGGTCTTCCATGCATCCTCGAGGAGAAGGTTCTTCTATGGGACAATCCTTCGAACAGTCCACCGCTCCCTGGCCATGGTTGCACGTTGACTCCGCTAGAGTTGCCTACGTTGAGAGGTAGTCGGATTTTGTGCGATGAGCAGGTCAGTAATGGAGTTTGATCATGTAGTACTTAGTTATTCCATTTCCATCCCATAATTTCTCTGCTGCCCACCGTCTTATATATTGGTCTGGGTCGGAGCTAATGAAGATTGGCTTGCATACCTCCGGCCGGATACCACCATCATTTTGCACAACATCCACAGCAGTGCGGCCGTTCCGATAGACCCTTCTCCACCATTGGGATCGGCCTTCCGGACTGGCTGGGCTTGAATACGTACGATGATGCCTACATGAGATTGAAGAAATAGCAATTATGGACCCTCCGACAAAGCGACACGGCTACGACGATTACTATCTCATCGCGGTGTTCGACATAAGGATTGCCATCAATGCAAGAGGTAGTAACGGCAGAGGCTGGCGCATGTTGGCGGCGGCAAATTTGTACCCCTACATGTTCGAAGACGCCGTGCGCCATCTAGGCCGCATCTTCGCGGTGACAAGCCAGGGGACTTGTTTCATCTGGTAGCCATCCTACGGTATGGGAGATTACAAACGGAATGCACAAACCATCATTTGCATCCCTAACGGTACTCCATTATTTTGCAGGGACCAGTCATCCCCCGATCAAAATAAGATCACCGATCCTGGATGTGCATTTGCATCCGCGATTCGGTCTAACCTGGAACCTTGTAGCTGACTTTGGCATATTGGGATGTACTATCTTAGCAGTCGTTGCCCATTGTACCACTGATGCGCGACATGGTCACACAATCTACCACGATCGGACCGTCACCATCTACCCAGGTATTCCATTTTTTAACCCTCTTGCCTTCTCTTTCATTGTTGTACTAGTAGTATACTTAGTAGTAGTACTAGTAGGAGTACTTTTTACCTTGGAGGACGCTTATAGCTAGCTAGGCCCTTGAACACTTGAACCCACTAGCTGCCACCATTTTTGTTTTTCCATGTCTTACTATCTCATCCATGTAGCCAAGAGAGGCTATATATAATAAGCCGGTTATTTTACTTCCTCTATACCGGAGTAGTAATATTTGTTGCACAGTATTACTGACCGCCATATTTGAGCACAGCATTATTATGCATGGACCTTGACTATGTACGTCACCATGTGTCCAGATCTGGGATGCCGCGTGTACCAGATGAACGACGCCGAGTTCGACCCCCGTGATGCTACGTGGGTGCCGAGGAACACTCTTGGAGAGTACTCGCTTTTCATCGGGGACAGCTACCCCATTGTGAAGCGGATGCCACCTTCCGTGCACGACACGGAAGGCCTGGCGTTTATGAAGCATGGTTGTTTCTTCAGTGCGCACCGCCGGATGAACGACATGCTGGGACACGCTATCCCTGATTTATGCTGCTTCAGCTTGGATGAGTCTCCATCGTGTAGAACCGGACTAGAAAGCTGCGACAATGATTCCCGTTGCCCACCGCTATGGATCGTGCCATCCATGAAGAACACCTGGGACTGGAACCTGGAGGAGGACATGTAGCCCATCTATAACGTGTAAGTGGAGTACGGTAATTGTGAACGGTAGCGCTGTGAATATATGTAGACTAGTCGTGCACAAATTTATCACATGAATTGGAGATGAACTTGTGTGGCATACTGACATTTGTCCTTTAGAATTTATTACAAGTAAATGTGTTATGTGTACGTGCAACTTGTGTGGTTGTTGCACGGACTCCAACATGCTCTTTGAGAAAAAAAGGTGGCACAGCTTTGGATATACGTGACGTGGCGGCATCATACAGTAGCATCGTTCGCTATAGTTGTATTACACTCCTACTATAGGACGAAAACTCCTATATAACCTTGTGCTTGGCTCTTTGCCTCTTCGGGAGGTTCAACAGTTCGTACTCGTGTGAACCTTGCACTTGGCTCTTCGCCTCTTCGGAATGTCCAACAATGATGATACTACAGTAAAATATGCTTCTGGCAATCTGACACCGATTGAACTGCTGCACGTCCACCGCGAGGGCGAGGGAGAGGGAGAGGGAGAGGGCGCTGTAATCAAAAGACTCAAAACCCTCTCCTCGTCCTGCGAACCACCGCGCGCGTGGGCGAGGGAGAGGCGTAGTAAGCAAGCTTCTCCTCGTTCAGCGAGTTGACGGGACACATCAAAGCAGTATGCCAGTACTAGTACTAGTAGTCCATACTGCGTCGTTTCCGATTAATATGGCTTAATTTGAAACGAGAAAAATACACTGGCGGTCAACGTATGTAACAATACGCTCTTTACGGTCACTAGCTCATCGTAGAGCACCGTATTGCACCCTACTGACCGGCCACATAGTCGACGTGGCACTTTGTTGACTGGTTAAATTTTCACCTGGTTTCTGGGTCCCACCTGTCAGTTGGCAGAGCAAAGAAATCAGTTAAACAAAACTTTACGCAGGCGCGACAGGAGTCCAACCCTTGCGCACGAACCACCCTGGCTGTGTATGTGAGTGCATGCACGTGTACTCCCTCGGTCTTCTAACAAAGAGTGTACATCGGCTATAAAACAAAGAGTGTAGTACATGATGTACATCTACAGTTCCAATGTACTTAGCCTTTAATCTAAATCGATATTGATTGACTAATGCACCAACTTGTGCTGTAGGTATAGGCTACATGTCTATCCTTAATGACAGCATGCAACAACCTTCATTTAATCTTCTTCTCTCAATGGTCGCATGCACACATAAGTCTGGTACTTTTGGGCGTTAATTATGCCCTGGTCAATGTGTAAATCTCTAAATGTACAGTCTTTCACGGACGTAGGGAGTAGGTTGAGCACTTGAGCGTGAGCGTGTGTGTTGCATCGTGTGCTGTGTGCCGCATGGGTGCGTGAGTGTTGCGTGCGTCCATGTGTACGTGTGAGTGTTGCATGTTGCATGCATGCATGCATGCATGCATGGGGCTTACTCCCTCCCATTGACATGTTCATATTTCAAGCTTCCTCTGTTCCCTCCATATGGTGATACTCCCTCTGTTCCCAAATATGGAGTAAAAGCCTCCCTCTGTTCCCAAATACGGAGTATTTGTCTTTCTACAGATTTCAACAAGTGATTACGTACGGAGCAAAATGAGTGAAGTGAGCGTAGAGGCATAGGGATACTGTAGAAAGGAAGTCCTCGCGATCCATTATTCCCCATCTCGGTCAGAGAGAACTATTCAACTAGTCTTTGCTGTGAAGTTACAATACACGCTGCAGCAGATGGGACACGTAATTAATAAGCTGAACCAGCGTGTTGGTGTTACTAAATCAGCCTTACCCAGTACGGCCATCATGTTTGCCAGTAGAGCACGCTTCCGCAAATACGCCTACACACCTCTGTCCTCCATTAACTGACATATGGGCCCTCTTGTGGTAGACCCACATGTCATCGGTGTAACTATTTACACTCCGAAGGACGGTATATCCTGGTAGTAGTACTAGTAGAATTGAGATTTAATGCACTTTCTTCCCCGTCTTCCACTCTTCTTCCTCCTCTCTTCTTCTTCCTCCTCTCTTCCCCATCGTCGGCCGCACACCATTTCACCCCGCTCACTACTCGCCTCGCGCGCCATCTTCGTTGGTAGCTCAAGGCGTACCATATCCCCCGCCACCGCTTTCGGCCACACGAGGAGAAGCTTCTTCGCTTCGCCCGCCCGGATCCACTTCCTCACCGCTCACAGCACCGAAAACCCCAATGGCGTAATCGATCGACACGCAGAGCCACGGTTGGAATTCCCTCCCCGATGTTCTCTTGGAGCAGATTTGTAGTCATATGGACCTACTCAGCACCGTCCGTCTGGCCGCATGCTCGGTGTCTTTGTACCGTCTACTCGTCTGCAACCGTCCGACTCTTTTCAAGACACCCTGCTTGCTGATGCCCGATCCTCGCAGGTGGCCCAGACACCGATTTGACGATCCTACGGAGGTTGCCGTGGTGCCCCTTGACATGCTACCACTACCCGTCCACCTATCCTTCATGCGCAGCCACTACTGGGCGGGCATGAAGGCCAACTGGATCGTCCTCATCCACCACTCCGGTAGTCCGTGGCGTCTCGTGGATATCTACACCCATCGAGAGATCACCCTTCCATTGTTGGATACCACCGCCATCGAGCCTCGCGGCCCACCGGACACTCCTGCCTACTCCGCACGAGACAGGTCAAGCTTTTGGCTCGACCTCTGTTTGCAGAAAGTTGTAATCTGCGAAGTGCCCACACTATCAGAAGACTACATGGATTACAAGCTCATTGCCTTGTTCAACATAGGATTAGTCTATCTGGAATCCGGCCGCCATACATGGTTATGGCTCATCATCAATCCTGTTGAGGCAACATTTCTGTCTGATGGTATAGTGCAAATCGTTTACCCGGTCGACGCATAGATTGGCTGCCTATACTGGTGGAATCTATCGTCGTGTAATTTTTCTATCTCATCTCATCTTTACCTTATATATACGACTGCCTGTTAATTTGTTACAAATTTATAATACATAGCATGTCTATAACCACATCATTGCTATATGTGCCTCTCATTACCTAGATTTTTATGACCACACATGTTATTGTTAGAGTTGATATGAGAACAATTGGCATCTAATGATTGTTAGAATACATATTATGAGCATAACATCATGATTGCTATATGTTATTCTCGTTTACAAGATTTTTATAACAACACATGTTATTGCTTAGAGTTGATATGAGAACAGTAGTAGTAAGTGCTATGGTAGAATATGAGTAGGCGCTGTCATAGCTGTTTTCCGCTCATTGTTACATGATGTTTGAACCATGACATATTGCTAGAATATGAAAGCCATTGGCTTATTTTTTAACTTGGGGTATGATTATGACCACGGCATTGCAATTCTCTGTCTATGATATGTGTCATTGTTATAATAATCTTAATTCCACACATACTATGAACATGATTGTTTATTTTTGTCCTTTTGGTCTCCAATTTGAATTATTGTAGCAGAGGCAAATGCGCTGGCCTTCATGATTCCAGGACCTGGAATCATACCAGCCTATGGATGGTGGTTTATCGCTCGTTCAGCTGACGGCGGTCATTTGATGCTCATTCGCACGTACCAAATTGACCAAACCATTACATCAAACCACATGCAGTACAATGTGTGGGGCGTTCGTGACATTGATGACTATGGCTGCTTCATGTTCGAGAAAGATCCCAGCTTCGTTGGGCCAGGCGTATTCAACTGGAGGCGGGTTTACAGCCTCGGCAACCACTCCTTGTTCCTCGGGCTCAATTATCCGATCATCCAACCAATCATCGATCATATCACCGGCGATGATTATCGTGCTATGCAACTTCCATTCGCGAGCTGGGACTGTGTTTACACATCATACCATGGGTTTCATGAATCACCATATCTAGAGATTCTTCGACACAGCTTGTTGCCATATAATCTTCAGTGTGTGAAAGGCATCAAGCTTCCATGCGATGGATGGCTTCTGCAAACCCGACATGCGGCGATGTGGTTCATGCCAACAGCAAATATGCACAACTTGATTTGTGTTGATATCTAGACTGAGCAATGCATTCTGCTGTTGTAGCATGACCCTCTTTTGTTGGTTATTATGTACTGTTGTTAGTTTGAAGCACTCCTCTGGTTTGAAGGATAGATACCTTCCTGGGATTAAGTGCATCCTAACTCACCTGCGTAGGATGTACTGATAATGATGATGGGGATGCTGTGCAGAAGCCTTACGATCATTTCATAATTAAATTACGTTTCGAATTCAAATATTTACATTCCTATTGATTCCCTACATAAAATTTGGCGTAAGAAAATAAAAATATAGGTCCTAAGACAAGAAAATTTGCAGTTTATGTGTATTTTACACTATGTTTTTACATTTGTAATTTTACATAACATAAAATATTTTTTACAACGATTATATATTTTCTTACGGTCTCTTTTTACGGTACATTGATGGTACAATAGAGAGGGTGGAGAATAACTATTCCTCACCCAGGGTGACGAATAGTCAATCCCTATATATATATATATATATATATATATATATATATATATATATATATATATATATATATATATATATATATCAGTTAGGCTTCAAGTGCGTACTTGTTAGTTAAACCTATGTATAAATTGTGACACTAAATACGACTAGTAAGTAGTACAGTAGCAGTACTAGTATACGTCGGTCAAATTATTCATCATGTCCATACATTGAATTGACGTGATAACACGCTGCGTGTGAGGTGACACAAGAATCCCGGCGGCGTGTTCTGGTATTCTGGACTTCAGATTTGGAGTACCACTTATTTGTCGAAATCTTTCATCATTCACTTAAAACAGTCGATTGATCAGACATTGAGTACCATATAACTGGAATTACCGATGCGAGTCGAAGAAGGATTGACCGGTGCTGCCGGCTGGCGTCAAGTTCGATCACACGGATCAGGAGCTGATCGAGCACCTTGAGGCCAAAGTGAGTGTTGACAGCGCGAGATTTCAGTCTCTCATCGATTTGTTCATATAAACCATCGACAGCGAGCACGACATATGCTACACCCAACCTGAGAAACTCGCAGGTAAGACACCGATCGACCGTCTACTTGCACAAACATATTCCTTTGTTTATAGGTCTATTTTTCTTTTTAGACGCAGACCTGGTGAAGCAATTACAATTTGACAGTTAATAAAAAGTGAAACAAGTGACTGCAACATGCCAAAGATGTTATGAAAATGCCAACTAGGTACACTAAAACCTGTATTCCACAATACTGCAGGTATCACACTGAGTGGCCTAAGGAAGCATTTCTTCCAGCGCAATTCCAGGGCGTTCAAAAGGGGCACGTGGACGCGTCGCAAGATACAGTCGGAGTGCGGCATGCACGCGATGTGGCACAAGACCGGCAATACCTTGCCGGTGATGGTCAACGGCTGGCAGACGGGCAGCAAAAAAGGTTCTGGTGCTGCACACCAACAAGAACTTCGACCAGCAGAGGACCAACTGGGTGATGCACCAGTACCACCTCGGGCACTTGGAGCAAGAGAAGGAGCGGGACCTGATCCTCTGCAAGATTTTCTACCAGACGAACACTAGGGCCAGGAGTAAAAAGATTATAAGTTAGTTTGGTATTGGTAGTTGTACTACCTTGTCGTCCGCAAGTTGGTATTGTTGTTAACGACCTTTTGGTACGAACTTGCATTTGCTTCCAACCATCATGCCGAGGGTCGACGTGGATAAAAAGCTGAATCATTTGTTTCGTAACGAATTTTCAGCCACCTAATTTTTATTTGATAGGTAGCATAAGCACCTGCCGTTCGAATTCCCAGTTCTCCAATTTTTTTGAAACAAGTGCATGCACTTATTATCACGATGAAAAAACAATATCCCTGCTGCATCCCAGTTATCAGTCTGTACTTGCAGAATTCTCTCGTTTATTGAGCACGTATATTGTTTTTTCAGGTCGAGCAAGTTTCAACTGGGTTGTAGACTGCCCAGGGTTGGTTTTGTTTTTAACAGGCCCAGCCCATGACAACAACGGGGCACAAAGCTCCAGGAGGTATCTATTGGACTCTGGCCCGCCAGCGTTATTTATATTTTGTCTTACAACATCCGCACGCAGTTTTTTTACTGAATCAAACACACAGCCCAGTTCTATTTTCCTCTTGAAACGCATGTCCTACATCCGTTTTCTAATCTCTACCTATAGTTTTACTAGTTCATATACACGTATCATTACATTGATTTTTGTTGTTTTTCCCACCCAGCACTGATTTTTTACACTGGTTTTCCCTTAAACCAACTCAATTGTCCCACGTCTTATATGCTTACAAAAACAAAATGATTTTTTTGGCAAATCAATAAGTTCTTAAAAAAATGTTTATCATTTCGGGATTACAACAGTTTGGACTCCACCGCAATATGCAAAATAAGGTTGAACTTTTTGACCGTGGTCTTGGGCAGAAAATGGGCTGTAATAAATTACTTAAGAATTAGCAAATGGGCTGCAAATTATAAAAATAGCAAATGGGCTTTATGTTGTCTGCCGCACATTTGGAGACTTGTGGGCCTACTAAGTTCATGCGTACACAAGGTTTCTCAAAAAAGAAACTTAGTCAACAATCGACTCTACCAGCGTCAGACCATTAGATGTCAATCTAACAACAATCATGCTTCTTCAGTCTCTGATCTTCCTGCCCGAGCCGCCCAAACCAGCGCCATCGGAACCACCTGCTCCCGCCCCCTGTGGCCGGCTGTTGTGCCGGGCAGGCCTCACGGCCCCATCATACTCGCATCCCTAGCGTGTCTATCCCTCTACTCACCCACACCTCCTGTTATTTTCCGGCGACGACAGCCGAACCAGCCAACCCTCGTACTCTCCACCGTGTGGGCAGCCACTGTCGTGTCTTCCCCGACTCTGTGTCGTTCCCTTCGTAGGCCTTGCCGTCGTCCACCGCCCTGGTGCTCTCGGTGCGGCGTGGTCAAAGATGTCCATCCAACGGCCGTAGTGCTTCTTCAACCTCCGGTCTAGTCTTCTTGCTCCAACCCCCCAAAGCAGCGCTGGTCGTGCCGCATGCTCCTGCCTCCCGTGGCCGGCTGTGCTGCCGCGGAGGCCTCACCGCCCCCATACTACTCCCACCGCTGGCCAGGCCATCCCTCCACTCACCCACACCCCCTGTTATTCTGCGGTGACGGCAGCCTCACACCGCAGCCGAACCAGTGAACCCTCGTACTCCTCTTCGCATGGGCATCCACTGCCGCGTCTTCCCCAGCTCCACGTCGTCCCCTTCCTAGGCCTCACCGTCGTCCACTGTCGTGGTGCTCTTGGCGCGGCGTGGTGAATGTGGTCAACGACCGACTTCCATCGGAAGAGTATCAGACGTGGAGAGGCCGATACCGGGTCCATGGCAGCCGCAAGGAAGTGCCTCCTTATTACGCGCAAAATAATTATTCCTCCACCTGACAGCAGGGACCGACCGGACGGGCCACCAGTATTTTGTGAAAAAACATTTCCCCCTGACTGATGGGACCCATTGGACGGGCCACCGTATTTTTGCGAAAAAATGTTTCCACCTGACTGCTGGGACCCACCGGACGGGCCACCGTATTTCGCGAAAAAACGTTCCCCCCGCTGTCAGGTCGGACCCACCGAAGTGCCTCCTTATTACGCACAAAAACTTGAATACCCCCTGCTAGCTGGGACACACCTTGGTGGGAGGCTGACTTGTGGGCCTACTAAGTTGACTGGGACGGAGGCCTTTGTCAACTTTAGTCAATATATGAACGATTCTAGATCCAGTGACCGTACGATGTCCATCCAACGGCCATAGTGCTTCTTCAACCTCTGGTCTTCTTGCTCCAGCCGCCCAAAGCAGCGCCGATCGTGCCGCCTTCTCCTGCCGCCCGTGGCCGGCTGTGATGCTGCGGAGGCCTCACCGCCCCCTACTACTCCCACCGCTGGCCAGGCCCCTGTTATTCTGCGGCGACGGCAGCCTCACCGCAGCCGAACGAGTGAACCCTCATACTCCTCTACGCGTGGGCATCCACTGCCGCGTCTTCCCCGGCTCCACGTCGTCCCCTTCCTAGGCCTCGCCGTCGTCCACCGCCCTGGTGCTCTCGGCGCGGCGTGGTCAACGTGGTCAAGGAACGGCTTCCATCGGACGTGGACTGTACGTGGAGAGGCTGACAGCTGGGTCCACGGCTGCAGCAAGGAAGTGCCTCCTTATTACGTGCAAAATAATTATTCCTCCACCTGACAGCAGGGACCCACCGGACGGGCCACCGTATTTCACGAAAAAACGTTTCCCCCCTGACTGCTGGGACCCACCAGCTACATCTTCGCACGCAAGAAAGTGTGTCCGGGCAAAAAAAAAAACGATTCGCCTCCCTGACTGCTGGAACCCACCAGCTACATCTTTGCACGCAAGGAAGTGTCTGACAGTCGGGACCCACCTGGTCGAAGCGTACGTAGCGTTGTCATTCTGGTCGCGAACGTGTACGTACGTACTGGTGGATATGGAGGCACGCACGTGTCGTAGTAGAGGCGCGCATGTAGCATGTACACGTACGTACAACGGTCACGGTGCAAGAAAGAAAATACGGCCACGTACATACATACGGGCGGGGTCTCGAACGCCTACTCGCGAATATATACGTACGGCCAGGGCTCATGTACATGGCTGAGTCGGAAAGGAGAAACAACGTTGTCGTCGTCTTCATGGGGAGCCAACCGGCTGGGTCGGAACGGAATGCATCGTCGTGTTCATCAGGAGGGCTTGGATGGAACAGGCTATGGAAAAGAGGCCTGGCGTACCATAGAACGGAGGAAACGGCCTGGTGTTTGACCGGCCACGTTCGAAATGGGATCCTATCCATCGGGAGGGGTGTGGCGTACCGCAAAATGGAGGAAATGGACCTCCTACGGTTGAAACGGGGGTCCTGTTGATCAGGAGGGGTGTGGCGTACCGCAAAATGGACGAAATAGACTTTTGTTGAAGCGCTACGGTTGAAACAAGGGTCCTGTTGATCGGGAGGGGTGTGGCGTACCGTAAAACGGACGAAACGGACTTGTGTTGGAGCGCGACGGTCGAAACGGGTGTCATGTTCATCGGGAGGGGTGTAGCGTTGTTGACACCAGATTTTGGCACGGTTAAGAACTTAATTAATATATGTCCTCAAATGGAGAAGTGATCTACATAAAAAAGTTCTGTATTGTCGATATAAACAGATTTGAAGTTTGGGTCATCGCCATCCGATCTCATCTCAAAGGCCGAAGTTGTGTTCGAAATACTGAGATTTTGTATTCAAAACACTATCCGGCTCATTACGCCCTCAAGAAAGCCACGTATAGAAAAATGATCTACACGGTTTGTCTTTGTCTCGTCGAAATGATCGATTTCGATATAAAAATCGTCCCAATCCGAGTTCATATGCAAAAGTTAGAGCTATCGGACTGCAGTCATGTTATGAGGCATGATGTGGCGCGCCCCACCAGACCTATGTGTGATGGGTAGCGCGAGGGAACGAGTGTTTTACGTCACAGTCCGTTTTGTGGGAGCGATTTGACCTTCAAGATGGCCTCTGATCAAAACATGCTCAACATAAAAGTTTTTCGTCTCGTCGAAACGGTCAAGACTTCTTTGGGACTCGTTTTCATCCGAGCTCGTTTACTGCCTCAAACATGACCCGCAAGGTGCAGCCATGTTGTAAACCGAACCGTTTTGGAAAGTTTGATTTCGAGTTGGACCCAAACTAGGGTTTTGGACGAGAATCCAAGCATTTTCCTTGCACGGGAAGTCCATCCGCCTCTTATATACCTAAGGGTGACGGCCGATTGAACAACAACACACAATCGCAAACACATCTACAACTTTTTCATCTACGTCTTGTCCCTCCCTCGTTCTTGCTCCCTCGTCCTTCGTTGTTCTTCGTGTTGGAGAGCTGCGAACCGTGAGGCTCTAGGGGCGGCTTGACCGACCTAGGGCAGCCCATAGTCGCTGCACTCCCCGACGGGGTCCCTCCCGGGAGTGTAGGGTTTCGGGTCCTTAAAAGCTCTCACCGGTCGACTTGCGAATCGCGCTTCCGGTGAGACTCCTTCGACGTGAGCTGCGGTGCATCACCCCCGGCGTCGAAGGTACACGTGACGTGTTCGTGTGCGAACACACTTTTTGGCGACTCCGCTGGGGAAAAGATCAATCATCATCATCATCCATCATGTCTGGCAACGACAAGATCCCCAAGCCCTCGGAAATCGACGCTGATAACATAATCAAGCCCAATTTTGAGGAGTTATCGGAGGAACATCGCCAAGCTTATGAGGAGTACAAGAAGGCACATGAAGAGAAGGAGATGCAGGAGTTCCTTGCTAAGTTCAAAAAGGATCGTCAAGGCAATATCACTCCAGTTGGAGAAATCAAGTTTCCTCGTCTTCATGATGAACAGGTTAAACCCTCTGTAAGTAATACTTTCTCTCCTGAGGTATGGGCTGAAATTGATAGTCGCATTACTGATAGCAATAATCTTTTATACCAAATTTTCTTGGAAAATAGTAATGCTAAAAATAGTGTGCCTCAATCATCTAGTGGTAATGTTGGTGTGCTCATACCGTAGAAATCCCTAGTCCAACTTTACCTATTTCATCGGCGCCCCCCCGTGCCGATGAATTTTTATCCTAGCCCCACAAATCAAATTGTTGCTGCACCCATTAATCCTATCATGAGTATGCCAAGTTCGGTGGTGACGCCGAACCAAACCCTACCTACAAGAGCAAACACTATTAGATCACTGCCGAATTACAATTCGGCATGCATGCCACAATTCACACCTGCAACTACTAACCCTACTCCTCCTATGCTACCGCCACAACCTTCATCGTCCATCATGGATGATGTTCTAGCTAATCTTAGAGGGGAGATGGCTAAGATGCTCCGAGAGAATTTTGGAGTTGAGTTACCAAGGAACCGTATTTCCAAAAGCCATATCCAGAATACTTTGATGCAATTCAATGCCCTCCGGGATATAAAATTCCAGAGTTTGTTAAGTTTAATGGAGAGGCCACAAAAACCACCTGGGAGCATGTTAGTCAGTACTTGGCACAATGAGGTGAGGCAAGTTCACGAGATGAGTGGAGAGTATGTTATTTTCCTTTATCTTTAACCAGTACTGATTTCTCGTGGTTTTCTGCGTTACCACCTGGTTCTATTACTACATGGTTTCACTTGGAACAAAACTTTCATGATCACTTCTACAATGGTGACAATGAGCTTAAACTATCCCATCTTACATCGGTTAAGCAAAAGTATGATGAATCGGTCTCTGATTATGTCAAAAGATTTAGGGATACAAAAAACTGGTGCTATAGTTTGGTGATAACCGAGAGAGATTTGGTTGATCTTGTGCTTAGTGGTTTGAGAACTCACATTAGAGATAGGCTAGAAGGATACGAGTTTTTAAATATCAACCAAGTCTTGCAAAGGGCTTTGGCTCAAGAAAGCCGAAGCAAAGATCTTAAAGAGGTGCATAGATATAAAACTAATCGTCCTAAAATGAATATGGTTGAGTATGATAGTGACCACTCGGACGATGAGGGTGATATTTATGCTGCTGTATTTGTTTGGCCATCTAAGGCCAAACCATTTACTTGCAATGATTTAAACCCGATTCAAAAGAATCGTGATGAAGATATGAAATTTACTTTCAACATTGCTAAGTGTGATAGAATATTTGATGCTTTGTTGCAAGCCAAGATTATTAGAATATCTCATACTTTACCGCCGCTCGAAGAGCTGAAACGGCGTGCTTATTGCAAGTATCATAATTCTTTTTCTCATGCTACTAATGATTGTAATGTTTTTCGACGACAGATACAATCGGCCATTAATGATGGACGATTGAATTTTTCTGAGATGCAAGTTGATAAGCAGCCTTTCCCAATGAACACCATGGATTTGGAGGGGAAGAAGATGTTAATTCGGCCCAACATAGCCGAATCAGCTAATAAAAATAATATTGTCATTGGTGAGCCCAGGAAAAATGAGGAGAGCAACAAGGTCTTGGGGAGACAAGTTGTGCTTGACAAGCAGCCCGGTGGCAAGGAGGTAATCAAGATCACCATCAAGAATCCTACACTCGGGGGGAACCACAAGTGCAAGAGAACACTCATGTCAAATTTGTTAGGCCCAAGAGTCCAGAGGTTGGCAAGTGGAAGACGAATGAAGCTAAAGTGCAGCGCAAGAGAATCAAGCCAACTTTTGATATGCTGTTGTCCAAGTATGCCAATCAAGCGGACGATTCTAGCTCTAACCGGTCATCAAATTTGAAGCGCTCAAGATCACCTCTGAGGGAAGAATCTCATCATCACGCAAGGCCATATGGGTCATGGGCACCAGGACCATGGATGGCGCCGTCCCCCTATGCGCCATACTACATGGGAGGCTTCAATGGAGGATGGGGGCAGCCCCCAATGGCCCCTTATGCTTTTCATCCGGGTTGGGCAGAATCAAGGAGGCCCGTTCATGAGAGGCTTTCTTACCCCACACGAGGCTGTTTGAACAATGGTGTCAATCGGCCAATGCAAGATAATAAAAAAAGGGTCAACCGGCAAGTATGGCGTGCCAAATCACCAAGTGCTAAAATTTCAGAGCCTAGCAAGCAAAAGGAGAAGAATGCTAGTGGTGAAACTATTATGATAGGCACTAAAGAATTAATAATCAAAGAGCCGATTATTGTTGACAATCCGGCTGATTCTAATAAAGATGTGGCTGCGGTCCAGCAAGGCCCCATGGCTAATGATCATGAAGCTAGCATAAGCAAGGCCAAGTTGAGGGATCCAAAATATACTCAGCTTAAGTGGTGTCCTTCTGGTCTGACGAAGGCGCAAAAAAGGAGATTGCAGCGCATGAGGAGTCATGAGAAGGAGGAACAAGAAGCAGAAAAGCTAAGGGATAAATTATTCAATGAAAGCCATCCCATGGTACCCCCAAAACAAGTGTGGAGACCAAAGCAAAAGGAAAACATTGCAGCTTCTGCATTGATCATAGCAACACCTACACCACCAACGGAGGACGATGCGACTACTATTACATCTTCCACTTTGCCTACTACTTCCTCTCCCCTTGAAGATATTCCGGAGTCAGTGGACATGCTTGTGGAAGGAGATGAAATGCTTGATTATGAGTCTACACCGGTTCATGAAGGTATAGATATTAATATGGTGTATTACTTACCCGCTGAATTTTGTGCTATAGATGAAGAAGGGGAAGTAGCTCAGCTAGATTTTGGTCCTAAAAATGCTATATTCGAGAAGCCAAAAGAGCCGGTGACGCACTTGAAGCCATTGTTCCTTAAAGGTCATATTAATGGATCGCCGGTTGCTAGAATGCTTGTCGATGGTGGTGCTGTGCTGAATCTTATGCCATATTCGGTCTTCAAAAAATTGGGGTTGCGTGATGAAGAGTTAATAAAGACCAACATGGTGCTTAATGGATTTGAAGGCAAAGAGAAAACTGAAGCCAAAGGTGTGATGTATGTGGAGCTTATGGTGGGAAGCAAAACTTTGGCTACCGCATTCTTTGTCGCCTAGGTGCAAGGTAACTACAATATGATATTAGGCCGCGATTGGGTTCATGCGAACCAATGCGTGCCATCTACTATGCACCAGTTTTTGATTCAATGGGTTGATGATGAAGTAGAAGTCATTCATGCGGATAATTCGGCTTGTATTGCTTTGGCCGATGCATCGGTGGATTGGCAACATCCCAATGCTACTTGTTTGACGGGGCGCGACTTATCAGAATATGATTTTCTTAGCGCCACAAAAAGTGGTTTCGTGCCCGTTTCTTTAAAGCCGGTTGGCGATAATCGGCTCCAAGGTATGATGTACTTAAATGGATCCTAACTCAGAATGGTTACAAAAGCGTCTTGTAGAATATCGTTCCAATGAGAACGATATGTATGAGTCCATAGAAGAGTTAGATGATATGGATAAGTTAGGACAAGGTTTTACATCGGCCGATCCATTAGAAGAGATAGATATAGGAGATGGTTCAATTCCTAGGCCGACATTTGTAAACGAAAATTTAAGAGCCGATCATAAGGCTAAGTTGATCGAGCTATTGAAAGAATATGTTTGTTGCTTTGCATGGGAATATCATGAGATGCCGGGTTTAAGCCGAGAGCTAGTGGAGCATCGGTTACCTATAAAGGCCGGTTTTAGACCATACAAGCAATCGGCCAGAAAGTTTAATCCAAAAACGTATGACCGGATCAAGGAAGAGATCTGTAGTTTGCTTAAAGCTAATTTTATTAGACCTTGCAGGTATGCCGAGTGGATTTCTAACATTGTGCCAGTAGAGAAGAAAGGCTCCGGCACGTTGAGGGTGTGCATTGATTTCAGAGATTTAAATAGATCTACACCTAAAGATGAGTATCCCATGCCAATAGTCGATATGCTTATTAATGATGCTTCTGGACATAAGGTCATTAGCTTTCTTGATGGTAATGCGGGGTATAACCAAATTTTTATGGCTGAAGAGGACATGTCCAAAACGGCTTTCCGATGTCCCGGTTTTCTTGGTCTATTTGAGTGGACAGTGATGACCTTTGGATTAAAAAATGCCGGTGCCACGTATCAAAGGGCTATGAATTTAATTTTTCATGATTTACTTGGTGTTATACTTGAGGTTTATATTGATGTGATATTGTTGTCAAATCGGATGCTTTTGAATCTCACTTAGCCAATTTGTGTTCGGCTTTTGAAAGAATGAAGAAATATGGCTGAAAATGAATCCTTTGAAGTGTGCCTTTGGTGTATCGGCTGGGAAGTTCTGGGTTTCATTATTCATGAAGATGGCGTGGAAATTGATCCCAAAAAGATAGAAGCTATACATAAAGTAGAGGCTCCAACATGCAATAGAGATATGCAGAAATTCCTTGGAAAGGTCAATTATTTGAGGAGGTTCATAGCCAATCTATCAGGGAAGGTTGATGCATTTACTCCTATCCTTCGGTTAAAGAATGATGTTGATTTTACTTGGGGGGCAAAACAATATGAGGCATTTGATATGATTAAGAAATATTTGTGCACTCCTCCGGTTATGAAAGCGCCCAGGCACAGGGAGCCATTTAGACTTTACGTTGCAGCGGAGGAAGGTGTTATTGGTGCTGTTTTGACTCAAGAGACCGAAGGAAAGGAGCATGCTATTACTTATTTGAGCTGACGGTTATTGGACGCCGAGACAAAGTATACATTTATTGAGAAACTATGCTTATGCTTATATTATGCTTGCACAAAATTGAGACATTATCTAGTGCCTAGTACTTGCATTATAGCTTGTCAAACCGATGTCATCAAATACATATTGCATAGGCCAATTCTTAGTGGTAGAATTGGCAAGTGGGCTTATGCTTTTATTGAATATGATTTGGCTTATGAATCTCTGAAATCCATGAAAGGCCAAATTGTTGCTAATTTTATTGTTGAGCATCGGATTGATGACAAGCATGATATTGATATAAACCTTGTCTCATTAGTACCATGGAGATTATATGTTGATGGTTCAGTGTGTTGCAATGGCCAAGGTGTTGGTATTGTTTATATATCTCCTCATGGTGCTGTTTTTGAAGCCTCATGCCGCTTAGAAAACTTTTGCACAAATAATCAAGCCGAATATGAAGCATTGTTATTCGGCTTAGAGATGTTGCTTGCCATAGGTGCTACACATATTGAGGCTTTTGGTGATTCGTTATTAGTACTGCAACAAATATCCAAAGTCTTTCAATGTTTTGACGAATCACTTAACGTTTATCTTGATAAATGTCTAGATATAATTTCTAATTTGGATTATTTTAGCATTGCTCATATATCTTGACATGACAATTGGAGAGCAAATGAGTTGGAACAACAAGCATCCGACTTTCGTGTTGATCGTGGCATGTTACATATTTCTCAAAGGCCAATGTCTGGTCTTGCCAACATAGGGGAGGCCGAACCGAAGCCCACCGTTTCGACCACTAATGAAATATTTAATGAAGGAGAAAATGAAGACTGGAGGAAACCCACTATTGATTATTTGTGTGATCCTAGTAAAAGGGTGGACAAGACTGTTCGGCATATGGCTTTCAAATACACAATGAGATCTGATGGTCTCCCTCGCCGAACGGTTGATGATGTTCTTTTAAAGTGCTTGGACAAGGACCAAGCAAGAGTTGCTATGGGAGAGGTCCATGAAGGTATTTGTGGCACTCATCAGTCGGCTCCCAAGATGAAATGGCTATTACGACGTGATGGGTTTTATTGGCCGACGATGGTTAATGATTTCTTCTAGTACTATAAAGGATGTGAATCTTGTCAAAAGTTTGGTGATATTCAGTTAGCTCCCGCTGCTATGTTACATCCTATTATCAAGCCGTGGCCTTTTAGAGGTTGGGGATTGGACTTTATTGGAGAGATTCATCCTTCTTCTTCAAAGGGGCATCGGTTCATGTTGGTGGCAACTGATTATTTCACTAAATGGTCTGAAGCAATACCACTCAAAAAACATGACGCATACAGAGGTAATTTAATTCATAACTCAGCATATTATTCATAGATTCGGCATACCACAAACATTAACTACGGACCAAGGTTCATCCTTTACATCACATCAAGTCAGAGAATTTGCCGAATCATATAAGATAAAGTTGCTCAATTCCTCTCCATATTATGCCCAAGCCAATGGACAAGCTGAGTCTAGTAATAAAATATTAATCAAGCTCATCAAGAAGAAGATTGAGGATAATCCTAGGAGATGGCATGAGCTACTGTCCGAAGCTTTGTGGGCACACAGAATGTCATGGCATGGTGCTACAAAGGTAACTCCGTATGAGCTCGTATATGGTCAAGAGGCAGTTTTACCGGTGTAAGTGAATTTGAATGCTTTGAGAATAGCCAAACAAAATAATTTATCGGCGATGGACTTCTATAACTTGATGATGGACAATATTGATGAAGTCGCCGATAAACGTTTGTCTGCTTTGAATGCCATAGAGAGAGAGAAGTTGAGGGTGGCAAGAGCTTACAATAAGAAGGTCAAGTTGAATAATTTTCAAGTTGGCGATCTTGTGTGGAAGGTGATTCTACCAATTGGTTCAAAAGATAGAAAATTCGGGAAGTGGTCTCCAAGTTGGGAATGTCCTTTTAAGATTACAAGAGTGGTTCCCGGAAACTCATATTTGGTGGAATCCGTACAAGGCACATTATTACCTCGAGCTCTCAATGGCAAATATTTAAAGAAATATCACCCAAGTGTGTGGCAAGAAGTCTAGATAGGCAATGGCCGATATATCACTATCGTCCTAAGAAAGACATGGCCGATAAATAACTATCGCCCTTAGCTTAAACATGGTCGATATATAATTATCTCCTAAGAAACTGTAAATGGCTGATGGAGTATTGACATCGTCCTTAGAACAAACATGGTACAAGTTATTTTTCGGCACGCTAGCTTTGCCGAAAAACAGGGGGGCATGTGTTGACACCAGATTTCGGCACGGTGAAGAACTTAATTAATATGTCCTCAAATGGAGAAGTGATCTACATAAAAAAGTTCCATATTGTCGATATAAACATCTTTGAAGTTTGGGTCATCGCCATCCGATCTCATCTCGAAGGCCGAAGTTGTGTTCGAAATAGTGAGATTTTGTATTCAAAACACTATTCGTATCATTACGCCCTCAAGACAGCCTCGTATGGAAAAATAATATACAAGTATTGTCTTCGTCTCGTCAAAACGATCGATTTTGATATAAAAATCGTCCCAATCCGAGTTCGTATGCAAAAGTTAGAGATATCGGAGTGCAGCCCTGTCATGAGGCATGATGTGGCGCGCCCCACCATACCTATGTCTGATGGGTAGCGCGAGGGAACGGGTGTTTTACGTCACAGTCCGTTTTCTGCGAGCGATTTGACCTTCAAGATGACCTCTGATCAAAAATGTTCAACACAAAAGTTTTTCGTCTCTTCGAAATGGTCAAGATTGTTTTTGGACTCGTTTTCATCCGAGGTTGTTTACTGCTTCAAACATAACCCGCAAGGTGCAGCCAGGTTGTAAACCGAACCGTTTTGGAAAGTTTCATTCCGAGTTGGACTCTAACTAGGGTTTTGGACGTGAATCCAAGCATTTTCCTTGCATGTGAAGTCCAGCCGCCTCTTATAAACCTAAGGTGTGACGGCCGATTGAACAACAACACACAATCGATCAAATCATCTATTACTTTTTATCTTTTATCTTTTCTCCTTAACCCTAGTTCTACTTCTTTCTCGTTCTTCGTCTGTTCTTCTTGTTGCAGGGCGGCGAACCTCGAGGCCTTAGGGGCGATCAGGTCGACCTAGGGCAGCCCATAGCCGCCGCGCGCCTTGTCGGGGTCCCTCCCGGGCGTGTAGGGTTTCGGGTCCTCAAAAGCACCGGCCGGATTGCTTGCGTACCGCGCTTCCGGAGGGGTCTCCTTCGACGTGAGCTGCGGTGCATCACCCCCGATGTCGAGGGTACACGGTGACGTGTTCGTGTGCGAACAGGCGTACCGCAAAACAGGACTCCACGGAATACTGTTAATCTCCATCGTCGACCTCCTCCAGCCTCCACGGGTTACTATTCATCCACCGTCGACCTCCTCCAGCCTCCACCTGCTCCTGTTCATCCACGGGCTGCTGTTCATCCAGCCTCCACCCGCGCTACTCCACCGGCTACTGTTCAACCACCCCTCTCCACGGGCTACTGTTCAACCACCCTTCCACAGGCTACCGTTCATCCACCCCTCCACCGTCTACTGTTCATCCAGCCCTCCACGAGGTCGTCCTATTCATCCAGCCCTCCACGGGTCCTGTTCATCCAGCCCCAACCGGCTCGATCGATCGGGGTCCTGTTCATCCAGAGGCAACGCCACGGGTCCTGTTCATCCACTCCCACCGCTCACTGTTCATCCAACCCCCCCCCCCCCCGCAACGCTCACTGTTCATCCAGAGAGGCAGCATCGATCGGCTTCAGTTAGCAGCAGTAGCGAAGGAATCGCTCGATCGGGTTCAGTTAACAGCCATCGATCGATCGCTCGGGTTCAGTAACGCGTAGCCTGCAGTGCAATCACTCGGGTTTAGTTAGAGCCCAACGCCTCGCTCGGGTTTTGTTAGAGCCAACGCCTCGCACACATGCGCGTACGTGTACGAGAGAAACGCGCATCGCTCGGCCACCGACCACCAACCGTAACCAGGAACTCCCCGAAATTTTCCTCGCACTCGCTTCTATCATGATTTTTTCTGTTATGGACGGCCCAAAGAATGTCATGCAGTTGCGTCTCCGGCCCGCCCAGGACGAAAAGCCCATTTTCTGTCATGATTTTTTGTCATAGAAGTAGGAGCCCACCACATGTATGATGATACCAGATTTTGTCACAATTATCGTCATAGAAGTGTCATATGTATTACAGAAAAAAAATTGTTCGGCCCAAAATGTCACGTATGTGTCGTTTTTTTGTAGTCTAGCTTTGGGTTAAATCTTGCGGTGTCCTTTCCCAGTGACAGCAGGGGTAGCAAGGCACGTATTGTATTGTTGCCATCGAGGATAAAAACATGGGGTTTATATCATATTGCATGAGTTTATCCCTCTACATCATGTCATCTTTCTTAAAGCGTTACTCTATTCTTATGAACTTAATACTCTAGATGCATGCTGGATAGCGGTCGATGTGTGGAGTAATAGTAGTAGATGCAGGCAGGAGTCGGTCTACTTGTCACGGACGTGATGCCTATATACATGATCATGCCTAGATAATCTCATAATTATTCGCTTTTCTATCAATTGCTCGACAGTAATTTGTTCACCCACCGTAATACTTATGCTATCTTGAGAGAAGCCTCTAGTGAAACCTATGGCCCCCGGGTCTATCTCTTATCATATAAGCTTTCAATTTACTATTATTTGCATCTTTACTTTTCCAATATATATCATAAAATACCAAAAATATATTTATCTTATCATACTATCTCTATCAGATCTCACTTTCGCAAGTGGCCGTGAAGGGATTGACAACCCCTTTATTGCGTTGGTTGCGAGTTCTTTGTTTGTTTGTGTAGGTGTGTGGGACTTGTGAGGACCCTCCTACTGGACTGATACCTTGGTTCTCAAAAATCGAGGGAAATACTTATGCTACCGTGCTGCATCACCCTTTCCTCTTCAAGGAAAACCAACGCAAGCTCAAGATGTAGCACTGCCTGCGGGCCATGCTGACCACCCGTCGTGGGGGCATGGCCCTACCTGACGTAGGTGTCGTCATGGGTTGCGTGGCTACAGTGCCATGCCAGGCGAGGGTCGTCTGCCTGGTACGTCTGCACTGTAGCCACGTTCCTTCCGGGATGGGAGGGTGGCAGGTGACACTGTTGACACACCCTGTCTTGTCATAGCAGGTAGGTGCAGGCTTTGAGGTGGCGATGGGCCGCCTGCTAGGAGCCGGCCCATGCCCTCACCGCCTTGTGAGGCGCGCCGCCTTCTAGGAGGTGGACTGTTGGCTCCAGCTGGCCATGGAGGCCGACCTTGCGACCAGTCGGACTGAGGGGCCAGGCTAGCCCCGATGTCTTGAAATATGCTATGGTATGGATGAGGCTACTCAGGGTTTATTCCCCCGTTAGTATTCCCCGAAGCTGGTGAGGTTCTACGGCTTTGGGCAGCCGGAGAGCATCAGCTGTTTCCCTCTTGAGTGGCTTTCCGCCTTCTCCTTAGTCCGCCCGGGAGGAGTCGGGCGCCGGGAGCCGGTCGAGGTCAAGGCCGCCTGGTGGAATTCGAACAGTCGTGGTGGGGGCCAGGTGGCGTGCCGGCTGGGCGACAGGCTCGCTGCCCGCTGCCTGCCCGCCACGCGGCGCCTGCTGGCCAAGTTGGCCTGCCAGCCCATGCGTGCGACATGACATCGCCGCAAGCCTGGGCCCGCCACTATAGCGAGGCAGACGGTTGTGTTCCCCAGGGCGGTTAGTACACGTTTTAAAGGGCGCGGAAGTTGCGGGGTCGTGGGGGGAATGGGCGCAGTTAATCCCACACTCCCCCACATCTCGCCCCCTCGGCTCCGCCGTCGTGGGGCTATAAGTAGGGGGAGGAGGGGGCGACAGAACGCATGCACGCCCTCCTCTCCCTTCGTCTTGCATCTTCTTCCTTGCTGCTGCTGCTGCGCTTTCTTCCTTTGCCGGAGCGCTACCGCAACTCGCCGTCGCCACGCTTTTCTTCTTTGCCGCCGCCTCGCGCCACTGCCGAGCTCAGAGCCCATGGCGCTCAACGGCCGCTAAGGCGATTCCGATGGCTCCATCGTCAATGAGGACCATATCCTATTCCTCCGCAAGACAAGGCGCCTCCCTCATCGCACCCATGTCAAGGTGCGTCTCCCTCCTGCCAGGGAGATCTCTCCGACACCGGAGGACGGCGAGTACATCGTATTCCGGTCGCACTTTCTCCGCGGCTTCGGCCTTTCGACGAGCAGGTTTCTCCGCTCGCTTATGGACATCTACGAAGTGCAGCCCCACCACCTTACGCCGAACATGGTGGTGCTGCTCTCCACCTTTGTTACGCTCTGCGAGGGCTACCTGGGCACTCTGCCCACACTCGAACTGTGAGCAGAGCTCTTCTACCTCAAGCTCGGCACCGCCACCAAGGGCGAGGCGGCGTAGTGGGAGCCTGCATCGTGGTGCGGTGCACCGGGACCGGGGGCGAGCCTCGCTTCCCGGCCATCGCTCTGCTACAGTCGGCCAAACTATGGCAGAGGTCTTATTTCTAGGTCGACAACCTCCACTCAACGTGGAACTACATCAACTTGCCGTCTTATGCAGCCGGCCCGCCTGCCGAGCCCCGTGCCAACTGGAGCTTTGGGCCGAAGACTCTGTCGATTCCCTCCGCCAGCGCCCTCGCCCGGCTTCAGGTGATGCTAGACTCGGAGTGCCTCAGGGCCTCCGACTTGCTGGCCGCCTTTGTGGGGAACCGAGTGCTGCCTCTCCAAGGTCGGCCCCACATCATCAACGCCATGAGTGGATGTCGGGATCCGTGCCGAAAGTCCAGCAACGAGATGACAGTCGCGGAGATCGTCTGGCTGGTGAACCACATTTTTTACTGCAAGCTGTCAGAGTCAGAGTGGCGGTTCGGCAAGCCGCCATACGACCGGTAAGTCCCTTACTTCTCTTTCTTTTTCTCTTTTGATGGTCGAGTTCTCCCGCCGCAGGAGCAGTCGGCCATGGTGCAGTACTTCCCGGGCCAGACAGCCATCCAACTGGCTCCAGGCGAGGAGTTCTTGCCAGACCGGTCGGTAAGCGATGAGGGTGACCCCGACATGGGGGTGGCCGCCATGGAGGAGGACAACGCCACAGGTGGTGGCGGATGGGAAGACAACGATGGCCTATGGGAGCAGTCGGACGATGATGCGAAAGACAACAAACCGCGCCGCACCCGCCATACTGACAAGGCGGGGGCCAGCTCCTTAGCGCGCCGAATCCAGCTGCCGGCGCGCCGAAACGCCGGTCAGAGGGTGGGCTATTCGACAGCCGGCCCAAGAAGCCGAAGACCTCAGCCGCTACGACCAAGCGCCAAGAGGCTGCCGCGAGGGCATCCCAGTTCTAGAGGCCTCGAAGCCGCGCCCATCGGTTTCTGCGTAAGTGTTTCTGATTTCCTTTTGTCGCTTTTCGTTTGTTTCTTCCTTGCTCTTTCTTCAACGCTCTTTCCTGCTTCATTGAACAGGGCCCCATTGGCCCTTTCGCGAGCCCCGGTTGCTTGGGTGGTTGGGGCGGCCGACAACTCTGCTGTCCCCCGCTGCATGGAGCCACTTGCCGACCTCCAGGAGGCCACAGAGAGGAACGTGTGGGAGGCGTGCGAGGAGTGGGAGGAGGCGGCCAGGGCGGCGCAGGCGGAGGCCGATGTTGCGGCCAAGGCGCAGGCCGAGGCAGTGAACAAGGGGCAGGCGGACGCGGCAGCCAAGGAGCCCGAGGTGGAGGCGCCCCGCGGTCAGGCCTCTGGGCCCGTCGACCTGCAGCACCCGGCGCCGCCTACGCCAGAGATCCCGGAGCCGGCTGGCGGGGCCGGCGCTGTCCAGTCGGCCGTGGAGAAGGAAGGAGGCGGCCCCGGTCTTGGGAAGGACCGGAGGAGGTGGTTCTGCCTGCGCCGACTGTAGACGCGCAGGTTGGCCAGCCCGAGGGGCCACAGGCGGCGCCGTCTGACGGCGGGCTGATGGTGGGGCCGCTTCCAACGGTCCCCATTCCCGCACACCCGCGCCCGGCGAAGGCGAGCTCGGCGCCATGGTTGATGGAGGTCGGGGCCGCCAGCTCAGCGGCGCCCGATGTGGAGGCAACTAGTGCCAACACAGTGGATTGGGCGTCTGGTGGCGGCGGCGGTGCCCTGAACATGTCGGTGAAAGACGTCCAGAGCCAGCTTGCCACCCAAGGTGCCGCCCTCCAGCAGTGCATGCAGAAGTTCCAAACGACGTGGGCGGTTGTTCGGGTACGTGTTTCATTTTTGCCTTTGTCTTCTCGCCATCTTCCGTGGGGGCGCGCCAGCGCACCCACTAGGTGTATCCCCCGAGTTCTGGGCCGGCTGCTGAGCAGGCAGCTCAGAACTTTTAAGGTGAGTTCTGAGTGCTAACTTGCTTTTCTTTTATTATTTTGTCCTTGCTGGAGGACTATCACAATCTCCGCGCGGCCGCCTACAACTCCCACGTCAAGGAGCTAGTCAGGCGGTCCGGCAATTTGACCGAGAGCCGAAGTAAGCGGTCTGCCCTTCTTCTCACGGGCGCACAACAAGACTACCGGGTGTAGCCCCGAGATTCAGTGGCGATCATTGAGCAGTGGCCGGATCTTCCGGCAACTACTTTCTTTTTGTTGATGCTGATGTCTTCTTTTTTACTTTGTCTTTGCACAGGCAGCTGCTGCGCTGCAGCAGCGCTTAGGCGAGGTCGAGACCGAGCTCCCCCCAAGGAGCTGGAGCACAGCAAGCCGGCGCAGGAGTCCGAGCCCATGACCAAGGAGCTGGCGGCCCAGGCGGAAAAGCACAAGGTGGAGCTCCAGGAGCTGAAGGACGGCGAGGACCTCCTCAAGGCCGAGTTCGAGGCTGAACGCTCGGACTGGGCCGAGAGGGAGAAATCCCTGACCTGTGGCTATGGCGAGATCGAGGACATTATCGACGGTATGTTACTTCTTCTTCTTGCTTAGTCACTGACTGCTACAGAAGCCGGCATCCGTCTTCTAATGCTTTAACATTTTTCTTGCACAGAGTTCTTCCCAGGCTAATCCGACACCGTCAGCCAGACCATCGAGGCAAGGCGCAACGCGCGGAGGGCGGTGGGCATGGATATCGCGCCCAACGCGCCCCGGAACCTTGGCGAGCAGATTCTGACCGTCAAGGCGCGCCTCCAGTCGGCTCACCGGATGCTCCACCGCGTGCAACACGCCAGTGCTGTGGTGCTGGCCGCCCTCTAGCCGGGTGCCCGGATCCCACGCACCCCTGGTCGGACCGCCGAGTGGCTGGAGGTGGCAGTCAGCCGCTTCGAGGCATGGAAGGGCGCCGCGACTCGGGCGGGTGCTCGGACGGCCCTGGAGTTTGCCAAGGCATGGTATCCCAACTTGGACTTGACCCAACTTGCCACCTTCCGGCTGGAGGCCGCCTACGAGTTGGTGGAGGCGGGCCCTGAGCTCACCCGGCATGCGGCGACGCTCGCCGACTATACCGACACTGCCGTCTTCGTCCCTGACTTGGATGCTGACGGCAATTTGGTGACGCCGAGATGGTTTGGGTTGGACCCGCAGCGCGAGGAGGACTCGGTGGAGGAAATCGCCTCTAGCGATGAGGGTGATGATGATGATGAGTTTGAGGAGGACGAAGATGACGCGCCGGAGGATGGAGCGGGCGGCCAGCCTCAGCCTGATCAAGCTTCGACTAGCGAACCGCAGGTGGCTACGCCGACTGTCGCCGCTGCCAACAAAACTGAGACGAGACAGCCAGTCGCTCCACCATCCGGTGCCGCTACCTCCGCCGACCCCTCGAACCCGCGTGATGCTCCTCTGGCCTAGGCACCTACATTTATCTTGTCTTGTCCTGTGTTGTAATCCTTTTGAACAATTCTGTTAAATGTGCGCAAATCCACCCACTTGGGGTGTATTTTAAACTTCATGGATGTTGGCCTCGGTCCTTTCGTGATGCATATAAGTTTAAATTCTCGTTCAATTTCTGCTTTTTCTCTCTTTAGCTTTCTTTTGTGCCGCGTTTCCTTGGCCGCCTCCCTGCCAGCCAAACAACCGCTCTGCGGTCTGTGGCTGGGTCAGGGACTTGCTCGTTCTTAAAAACGGGCAAGCTACTTGGGCTGCGTAGAGTGCAGCTCGATCGAGCGAGAAGCCGGCCTACGGTTGCTGAGCAGCCAGACGAGGGAGGCGGAGGGCCAACTGGGCCTAAGTTAGCGTTCTTCCTTAGTTGAATTTCATGTGGGCGACTGTTCCGGCCTTAGCTCCCGCCAGTCGGACAGCTGCACTGTGAGCTGTGACTTAGGGCGGAGAGACGGCTTTCAGTGTCGGCACACTACTAGTCGGCTCCGGCTGGTGCGAACTTAGGACAAGGCGGCGAGCCCCCGGGCCGGCTGACCGGAACCCAGGCGGGGCAGAAATTAAAAAACTCAAGTCATGGCATAAGCTTAGCTCATAGACAGATAAAAGGTAGCCCCCGAGTTCTCCTCAGGGGACCTGAGGTCTTTTACTTAATAAAAAAGTTAGCGTGATACATACGCTCGAATCAACTGTAAAACGGGCGAAGCGGATTTGCATTCCATGGCCGCTCTGTCTCTTCGCCGGTTGTGCATCTTTTGCGCGCCCTAGGCTTACGGGCGTCGATGAGGTAGTACGAGTCGTTGCCCAGGACCTTGCTGATGATGAAGGGGCCTTCCCAAGGTACCGCGAGCTTGTGTTGTCCGGCTGATCGCTGGATCAGGCGGAGCACAAGATCGCCCCTCACAGAAAGAACGTGGCCTGACCTTCTTGTTGTGGTAGCGGCGCAGACTCTGCTGGTAGATGGCAGACCGACTGCATGCTAGCAGTCCGGCCTCTTCCAGCAGATCGACACCGTCTTCTCGTGCCTCTTTGGCCTCCGCCTCTGTGTACATGGCAACCCGAGGCGAGTACCAGAACGTCATGGTGATGTAGCAGAAGGCACCGAATGGCGTGATGAAGGCGGTCTTTAGGCGATCAGCCGAATCCAACTTGATCTGGTGGTAGCCGGAATAGGCATCAAGGAAGGACAGCATCTCGCATCCAGCTGTGGAGTCGATCACTTGGTCTATTCATGGCAAAGCGGAGGGATCTTTGGGGCAGGCTTTGTTGAGACTGGTATAGTCTATGCACATATGCCACTTGTTGTTCTTCTTCAGCATGAGGACCGGGTTGGCAAGCCAGTCCGGGTGGAACACTTCCATAATGAATTCGGCTGCTAGCAGTAGGGCGACTTTTTCTCCAACAATCCTTCTCTAATCTTCAGACAGGCGGCGGATGGGTTGCTTGACCGGCTTGGCATCTGACCTTACATGAAGTTTGTGCTCGGCGAGATCCGTCGGGACACCCGGCATGTCTTTGGGGGACCATGCAAAGATGTCTCGATTCTCATGGAGGAAATTGATGAGCTCGCCTTCCTATTTGCTGTCAAGGCCAACGCCCACAATGGAAAACCTGTCCGAGTGGTCTCTTTGGCCGACTGGAATGTGGCCCCTGCTTCGGCTTCCTTGGGATCAGTCGGCATGGCCGGCTTCTCGCTGGCCATGGCTACCATCCGATCAAGGAGCCGTCTTTCCTGAATTATGATGAGGGACTCGGCCAGCCGGCTGCTGGCACCCGCACAGTCTTGTGACTTCTTGTAATCTCCGGCAACTGTAATGATGCCCTTGATGCCTGGCCTCTTGGCCTTGAGGTGTGCATAGTGAGGTACCATCGTAAACTTGACCAGAGCAGGGCGGCCCAGGAGCGCGTGATAGGGGCTTTCCAGGTCGACCACTTCAAACCAAAGTGGCTCGCGGCGGAAATGATCTCTGTCGCCGAAGAGGATGTCAATCTTTATCTTGCCAATTGGGGAGGAGCACAGGCATGGAACTATGCCGCGAAAAACAGTCCGGCTTGGCTGAAGTTGCTTGGCCTTGATGCCTAGTCGCTCCATGGTCTCGCGGTACAGGATACTGATGGTGCTACCGCCATCTATTAGAACTCGGCCGAAACGGCAGCTGCGCCTCTCTGCTGCAAAGGTTACATCGAGCACTAGGGCATATGAACCGGGTTGGGCATCATAGTCGGGTGGTCAGCTTGGCTCCAAACGATGGGCTTCTCGGACCAGTGCATGCGGGTGGGAGCTTTTATACTGACAGCATTGACCTCTCTGTGTTGCTGCCGCCTGCTGTGCCTGTCGTCGGCTTGGCTTGTGAAGACAACATAAGCAGCATGCTCCTCGGGGAACTCGTCTTGTATGGTGCCAACTGGTCGGGCTGTCGGCTGGAGCTGGAGGGCCGGCTGGCGGGGGAGGTGGGAGGGCCTTGCCCTTGGCGATCCGAGCTAGCCAGTTGCACTTCTGAGTGGTGTGGTTGGACAGCTTTGCGCCGCTGTGGAACTGATGACCCACAAGTGTAGGGGATCTATCATAGTCCTTTCGATAAGTAAGAGTGTCGAACCCAACGAGGAGCAGAAGGAAATGATAAGCGGTTTTCAGTAAGGTTTTCCCTGCAAGCACTGAAATTGTAGGTAATAGATAGTTTGTGATAAGATAAATTGTAGCAAGTAATAAATAATAAAAGTAAATAAGGTGCAGCAAGGTGGCCCAATCCTTTTTGCAGCAAAGGATAAGCCTGGATAATTTCTTATAATGAGAAAAGAGCTCCCGAGGACACATGTGAATTATCGTCAAGCTAGTTTCATCACGTTCATATTATTCGCGTTCGGTACTTTGATAATTTGATATGTGGGTGGACCGGTGCTTGGGTACTTCCCTTACTTGGACAAGCATCCCACTTATGATTAACCCCTATTGCAAGCATCCGCAACTACAACAAAAGTATTAAGGTAAATGAGGGAGTCCCGGACTAGGGGGTGTCCGGATAGCCGGACTATCGTCACGGCCGGACTCCAAGACTATGAAGATACAAGATTGAAGAATTCGTCCCGTGTCCGGATGGGACTTTCCTTGGCGTGGAAGGCAAGCTTGGCGATACAGATATGTAGATCTCCTACCTTTGTAACCGACTGTGTAACCCTAACCTATCCGGTGTCTATATAAACCGGAGGGTTTTAGTCCATAGGACGAAGAACAATCATACCATAGGCTAGCTTCTAGGGTTTAGCCTCCTTGATCTCGTGGTAGATCTACTCTTGTACTACCCATATCATCAATATTAATCAAGGAGGAGTAGGGTATTACCTCCATCGAGAAGGCCCGAACCTGGGTAAAAACATCGTGTCCCTTGTCTCCTGTTCCCATCCGCCAAGACGCACAGTTCGGGAACCCCTACCCGAGATCCGCCGGTTTTGACACCGACATTGGTGCTTTCATTGAGAGTTCATCTGTGTCGTCACCGATAGGCCCGATGGCTCCTACGATCATCAACAACGACGCGGTCCAGGGTGAGACTTTTCTCCCGGACAGATCTTCGTGTTCGGGGCTTTGCATCGGGCCAATTCGCTTGGCCATCTGGAGCAGATCGAAAGCTACGCCCCTGGCCATCAGGTCAGATTTGGAAGTTTAATCTATACGGCCGATATCCGCGGAGACTTGATCTTCGACAGATTCGAGCCGTAGCCAAGCGCGCCACACTGTCTCGATGGGCATGATCTAGCTCTGCAGCCGAACAGTGCCCTGGAGGCCGCACAGGCATCCGCTCCGACCCTTAATCCTGAGCCGGATTCCCCGATCGAGGACGAGTGGTTGGACCCCGCCTCGGGGGCTACAATCTCTACGGCGATTGAGCCGAACTCCATCCCTGTCCTTTGCCAAGACCTCGACTCCAGGGTCCGGACTCCGAACCCTCCGCGCCCCTGCCAATTGAATCTGATTGGGCGCTGGTCATGGAGTTCACTGCCGCGGACACCTTTTAGCACTCGCCCTTTGGCGACATCCTGAATTCACTAAAGTCTCTCTCTTTATCCGGAGAGCCCTGGCCGGACTACGGACAGGAAGGTTGGGATGCGGACGATGAAGAAATTCAACACCCACCCACCACCCACTTTGTAGCCACTGTCGATGATTTAACCGACATGCTAGACTACGACTCCGAAGACATCGACGGTATGGACGACGATGCCGAGATTTAACAAGACCCAGCGCCTACAGGGCAATCGGAAGGCCACCTCGCCATATGACATATATATGGTGGACATCCCAAAAGATGGGAACAGCGATGGAACAACGGAGGATGACCCTCCAAGAACAGCAAGCGCCGACGCCGCCGTGGCGCCGCTCTAAATCCCGCCACAATAAAAACGGTGATTCCGGCACGGGAGATAATAACACCCCGGACAGTGCCGAAGAGAGCCCCCTCCAGCAGGACTCAGCGCAGGAGGGGGGAGAAGCAAGCCCGCACGACAGTGCGGCAGAAAAAGAGGTTGAGGACGATAATTATGCGCCTCCCTCCGAAGATGAGGCAAGCCTCGACGACGACGAGTTTGTCGTGCCTGAGGATCCCGCCGAACAGGAGCGTTTCAAACGCAGGCTTATAGCCACGGCAAGCAGCCTCAAGAAAAAGCAGCAACAGCTTAGAGCTGATCAAGACCTGCTAGCTGACAGGTGGATTGAAGTCCTTGCGGCCGAAGAGTATGAACTCGAATGCCCCTCCAAAAGCTACCCCAATTGCAGGCCGTTGCCTCGATCGAAGGGACCACCCCACTAGCATCCGTCACGGCGGCTTCGCCGCATTGGTTCTTGACCCAATTATTGACGGATTTCACCTCACCAGAGTCCTGATGGACGGCGGTAGCAGCCTGAACCTGCTTTATCGTGATACAAGGTCGCAAAATGGGCATAGACCCCTCAAGGATTAAACCTACAAAGACGACCTTTAAAGGCGTCATACCGGGTGTAGAGGCCAATTGTACAGGCTCAGTCACACTCGAAGTGGTCTTCGGATCTCCGGATAACTTTCAAAGCGAATAGTTAATCTTCGACATCGTCCCATTCCGCAGCGGCTATTATGCACTGCTCGGACAAACCGCATTTGCAAATTTCAATGCGGTGCCTCACTACGCATACCTCAAGCTCAAGATGGCAGGCCTTCGAGGAGTAATCACGGTCAATGGAAACACCGAACGCTCTCTCCGAACGGAGGAGCACACAGCAGCCCTCGCGGCGGAGGTGCAAAGAAGCCTCTCACGGCAATTTTTGAGTCCGGCCACTAAGCGTCCGGACACCGCCAAGCGCTCCCGGTGTAACCTGCAACAAGACCACCTGGCACGATTCAAGCACGAGTAGCAATCCGGCTCCAACCCCAGCCCTCGCAAAATTGTGATGCTAGTATTACGCGTACATAATTACGCTCTGAAGATACCATGGGCACATGGGGAGGGGCAAGACAACGGCACGCCAAGAATGCGGCTCGACCGCACCAGGGGCTCCCGTTTGTGTCACTTCCTTTTTCTTTTTTCTTTTTCTTCCTTTTTTTTACTTCCAGGAGTCCGTCTTTGAGAAGTCCTGTCCGGCACTCGAATTGCCAAACTCACGATGCAACAACCAGGGAAGCGGAAAGCCACGTCAAGTATTCAGGTGGTCTCTATTACGAGCATTATACCTGTTTTACATATCATCCAGCAGCTTACCCCTGGAGGGGGACATGTTAGATAGTCCCATCCCTTGCTTACCGCACTATTTGTATCGTTCTGCTTCCATTGTAGTACCCTTTTGAATAAACAATACATAGCTTTTTCATATTATTGCTCTACTTCCTTTATATACACATATGTTCATTACACGACATGTTGCAACCGTACACTTTGGTATGGCCAATACACCAGGGGCTCAAGTATCCCAAAATTATGGTGTGCTAAGTCCGAACACTTTCACAAGTGCGGCACCCCGAACTTATAGCATTATATGAATTGGCTCCGAATCATGTCTTGGGTCAATAGTTGGGTTTGCCCGGCTCCCGTGTTTTGGTACCTTACGTTCCTCTATATCGGCTAAGGTAGCACCGAGAGAACCACGGCGATTGTGCCCCAGTTATGCTGGGTCGAGCACCTCAGTGGAGAAAGCTAACACTGACCGTCATGATAGGGCGAGAGCCGGTCGCTGTTCGAGAGGTTTTTCGGGTCCCTAAAGACTGATGCCGCTTAGAGCGAGGAACCGAATTGTCCGGCCATAAGCGTGGATAGCGCCCGAACTCGGTCTTCCGAATACTAGGGGCTTCACGAAATTTAAAATTATAGAATTCTATGGCTAAGTGAGAGTGTTCAAGCATTATAAGTCCGGTTGCCTTGTTCGTTGTGTTCAGCGCCTCCCTAGATGGACCCAAGAATGGGAACAAGAGTGCTCAAGTTTATCCCAAACACCCCAGCACTCGTGGCATGGGGGCTGAAGCCAACGACTTGCCATCTCTCAAATTTGATAAACGGCCGCCCAGAAGGTAATATTTTAAATTAATAAGCGTTGCTTAGCACATATAAACAGCATACAGGATAACAAACGCGAGTTTATTCAAAAATTACATCTCTGGAGCACTCATCCGCTATTCGGCGGGCACCCTTCAGGAGGCCCTCATAGTACATTTCAGGCGTGCGATGCTCATGGCCCTTCGGTGGCCCGTCCGTCACAAGCCTCTCCGCATCCAGCTTGCCCCAGTGCACTTTAGCATGGGCAAGGGCCCGACGGACACCTTCAATACAGACGGAGCGCTTGATGACTTCAAGCCGCGGACAGACATCCACCAGCCGCTGCACCAAGCCGAAGTAGCTCCCGGGCATGGCCTCCAATGGCCACAGCCGCGCTATAAGGCCCTTCATGGCCTGTTCAGCAACCTTATGGAGCTCGACCAGCTGTTTCAGCTGGTCGCTCAGGGGCACCAGATGGTCGGCCTCAGCATACTGAGACCAGAACACCTTCTCCGTGGAGCTCCCCTCCTGGGCGCGGTAGAATGCGGCAGCATCAGACGCACTACGGGGCAAATCAGCGAATGCTCCTGGAGAGCTCCGAATCCGGGTAAGTAACAGCTAATTGACTTTTACATTCTTGCTTTGCATAAAGAATGCGTTACCCGCCGCTATCTTCTTTAGCGCTTCAATTTCTTGGAGGGCTTTTTGGGCCTCGGCCTTAGCAGCTTTGGCACTCTCAAGAGCCGAGGCGAGATCGGACTCTCGAGTCTTCGAGTCACGCTCCAAACTCTCGTGTTTTTCCACGAGAGCTTGGAGCTCTTGCCGTACCTTGGCCAGCTGCGCTTCCCCCTTCTCTCGCTCGGTGCATTCCACAGCCGCTTTGTTTTCGGCCATGGACACCGCTTCCTTCAGGGCCGCCACCTCGTTCGTGGCCCCTGCAGTACCCATGTTATTCCTATTATTTTTCGCACCCAAAACCTTTTCTATAAGGTATTTCTTTAATAAGGTATAAATTACCTTCCTTGTCCTCGGGCTCCTTCTTGGCTTGTCCGAGCTCGTTCTCGGACCGCTCTAGGTTCTGCTTCAATACATTGACCTCCGCAGTCAGTGTGGCAGAGGTCAGCAGCGCAGCCTGCATTCCCATATTGACATACTTATGTAAGACACCTGCGTATATCTATTTAGATCCTTAGTCCGGCTTTTCTTTCCGAACACCGAACTAAGCATCAGGGGCTACTGTCTATGCGGTTATATTTTTACATATTCTAAATCTTACCTCAAAGCCTGTTAGAAGGCTGGTACAGGGTTCGGTCAATCCGCTCTTGGCGGACTGAACTGTCCGGATCACCGCGCTCATGACAAGGCGGTGTTCCTCCTGATGGAAGCGCCTGTTAAGCGCCTCAGAGCTATCCGGTGCCTCCGGTTGGGACGGAGGACACCGGCGTCTTACCCTTCTTGTGAAGGATCCGCTGTCCGGACTTGAACTCACTGATGGTTCCGGCATGGAGTCCGGACGAGGGTCGGGCTTAGAGCCCCGGGATCTGGCCCCTCAGCGCTGGAGTCTCGGGAGGTCGCCTTGTGGCACCTCCTGCGCTACCTCCTCTTGACCAAGCCCCTCTTGGGGCCCCTTGGCCACAAGGCCGCCTGCAGCGTGAGGCGAGGAGGCGGTCGGAAGCGAAGTACTCTCCATTTCCGACGAGCCCAGGGACCCGCTCGATGAATCGGCGAACTCGCCCTTGGGCGGGCTGCATGTGTTGTTCAACATTAGAGAACACTCTGCAATACTAAAAAAACCATGGGTATCCGGACACTTACGATCTCGCCAGGGGCTTGGCCCTTGTAGGCCAGTCCTCCTCGTCGTCGTCGACGTTGGTGGAGAAGTCCGGAGGAAGGGTTCTTCCTTCTTGGACCCTCCGGCCTCCCCACTGGGCGGCCTTCCTTTTCTTCTCCTCCCCGCTGGGAGGAGCTTCTTCCTCCTCCTCATCTTCAGGAGAAGATTCCGCTTCGGAATCTGACAGCACCTGGCGTCGGGAGCTCCTTCGAGTTCCCGTGACCTCCTTCTTGGCCTTCTTCTCCGGCACCACGTACGGCGCCGGAGCCAGCAGCCCCGTCAATCGGGCGTCCGCTGGGTCTTCTGGCAAAGGGGCCGGACAGTTAATCTGTCCGGACGTCTTCAGCCAGTCCTGTCAAAGATTAGGGAGTTTTAGATCCCACGTAGAGTCAATCTATGAAAAAAGAGTCCCGTAAAGGGTAAAATAACTTACCTCGCCGGCTGGACGCTGCGAGCTGTACCCGCGATCTTTGGTAGCAGATGCTGGGGCTTTGGCGCCCTTGAACAGCACCTTCCAGGCATCTTCGTACGTAGTGTCAAAGAGCCGGTTCAAGGTTTGGTGCTGTGCCGGATCGAACTCCCACAAGTTAAAGGCCCTTTGTTGGCATGGGAGAATCCAGCGGATGAGCATCACCTGGATTACGTCAACAAGCCTAAGATTCTTGGCCACCAGGTTTCGGACCCATGTTTGAAGTCCGGATGTCTCGTCCGAATTCCCCCACGTCAGGGATTACGTCAACAAGCCTAAGATTCTTTCCATGACGAGAGCCGTGTAGGGAAGCCAGATCTGAATTCGGGGGCCGCCACCCATTTGGTGTTGCGGGGCTCGGTGATACCGATTGCCACCCCTTTATTGTCTCCACAAAGGCGCCTTTGAGCCATGGGACTTTGGCCATCTTGCCAACCATGGCGCCTCCGCACTCCGCTTGACGGCCGCCCACTACCTTCAGCCGGACGTTGAAGATCTTCAGCCATAAGCCGAAGTGGGGCTGGATGCAGAGGAAAGCCTCGCACACGACGATAAACGCCAAGATGTTTAGGATGAAATTCGGGGCCAGGTCGTGGAAGTCCAGGCCGTAGTAGAACATGAGCCCCCGGACAAAGGGGTGAAGAGGAAAACCTAGTCCGCGAAGGAAGTGGGGGAGAAACACCACCCTCTCACGGGGCCCAGGGGTCGGAATGAGCTGCCCCTCGTCGGGAAGCCTGTGCGCGATGTTGCCAGACAAGTATCCAGCCTCACGCAGTCTGGCGATGTGCCCCTCCGTGACGGAGGAGGTCATCCACCTGCCTCCCGCTCCTGACATGATTGGAGAAAGGTTGAGGTGGGATGTGCGGACGTGGGCGCTGGAGCTCGAGTGCACGGAAATGGATAAGCAAAGGAGGAAGAAGGCGTAGGTGAAAAGGTGGATCCTTATCCCCTTATATAGACGGACGAAGCTATGTGTCCCCCACAAGCCTGGTAAAACTCGCTTATTTCCCAAGCGCCGTAATCAATGGCGCGGATGGGTTACCCACGTCCGTATTGATGAGAATCCCGGAATAAGGGGGCACGATCTATGCTTTGATAAGACGTGCCAAGAAAACCGCCTCGCTAAACACGCTGATGTGAAACAGTAAAAACGATTCATATAAAGGCCTGGCCGTGGTGTGATGTCACGCCGCGGAATACGTCAGCAGATCTGTGCAAAAATTATTCTCTCTACGATGTTATGTGGAACTTGTTTTGCAGAGCCGGACACTATGCCTCGCAATGCCGAAGACAATCAACGCGTCGGACTCATCGTCATTGAAGCCGGGTTCAGGGGCTACTGAGGGAGTCCCGGACTAGGGGGTGTCTGGATAGCCGGACTATCGTCATGGCCGGACTCCAAGACTATGAAGATACAAGATTGAAGACTTCTTCCTGTGTCCGGATGGGACTTTCCTTGGCGTGGAAGGCAAGCTTGGCGATATGGATATGTAGATCTCCTACCATTGTAACCAACTCTGTGTAACCCTAACCTATCCGGTGTCTATATAAACCGGAGGGTTTTAGTCCGTAGGACGAAGAACAATCATACCATAGGCTAGCTTCTAGGGTTTAGCCTCCTTGATCTCGTGGTAGATCTACTCTTGTACTACCCATATCATCAATATTAATCAAGCAGGAGTAGGGTATTACCTCCATCGAGAGGGCCCGAACCTGGGTAAAAACATCGTGTCCCTTGTCTCCTATTACCATCCGCCTAGACGCACAGTTCGGGACCCCCTACCCGAGATCCGCCGGTTTTGACACCGACAGTAAACCTAACCACAGCATTAAACATATGGATCCAAATCAGCCCCTAACGAAGCAACGCATAAACTAGGGTTTAAGCTTCTGTCACTCTAGCAACCCATCATCTACTTATTACTTTCCAATGCCTTCCTCTAGGCCAAATAATGGTGAAGTGTCATGTAGTCGATGTTCACATAACACCACTAGAGGAAAGACAACATACATCTCATCAAAATATCGAACGAATACCAAATTCACATGACTATTAATAGCAAGACTTCAACCATGTCCTCAGGAACAAACGTAACTACTCACAAAGCATATTCATGTTCATAATCATAGGTGTAATAATATGCATAAAGGATTTGAACATATTATCTTGCACCAAGTAAACCAATAAGTATCAACTACAAGGAGTAATCAACACTACTAGCAACCCACAGGTACCAACTTGTGGTTTTGGATACAAGATTAGATACAAGAGATGAACTAGGGCTTGAAAGGAGATGGTGCTGGTGAAGATGTTGATGGAGATTGACCCTCTCCCAGTGGGAGGATCGTTGGTGATGATTTTCCCCTCCCGGATGGAAGTACCCCCGGCAGAACAGCTCTACCGGAGCTCTAGATTGGTTCCGCCAAGGTTCCGCCTCGTGGCAGCGGTGTTTCGTCTCGTAAGCTTACCCACGATTTTTTCCAGGACAAAACCCTTCATATAGCAGAAGATGGACACCGGGGGGCCACCAGGGGGCCCAGGAGACAAGGGTCGCGCCCAGTAGGGGTGGGCGCGCCCCCCACCCTCCTGGACAGGGTGTGGGCCCCCTGAGGTATTTCTTCCGCTCAATAATTCTTATTAAATCCAAAAATAGGTTTCAGGTCTTTTGGAGCAGTGCAGAATAGGTTTCTAATATTTGCTCCTTTTCCAGCCAGAATTCCAGCTGCCGGCATTCCCCCTCTTCATGGTAAACCATATAAATAAGAGAGAATAGCCATAAGTATTGATATATAATGTGTAATAACAGCCCATAATGCAATAAATATTGATATAAAAGCATGATGCAAAATGGACGTGTCAGGAACTTGCATGGGGCGTCAAGGGCTTGCTCGAAGGAGAGAGCGGGCAGCCAAGCCCCCTTGCAGGTTTTCTGCCGCTTGGTGCAGGGCTGACCAGTCGGCTGCTGATCTTCAACTACTGTTACCTGCCGGCTACTGGAAGCCGGCTGCTAGGCCTTGCGCTTGTAGTTGTTTTGCTGGCACCGGTTGGCGTCACCAGCCGGCGTTTGAGAAGCCGGGGGGAGCACCTTACCAGACGCGTCCACTCGGAGCTCCAATTTCATGGAGGAGTCGGCCGTGGAGTACTTCTCCGCTATGACCAGTAGTTCGTCGAGGGTTGCTGGCTCGTCATAGAGGAGCTTGTGCTTGAGCAAGGTGCCCTCTCGGCACCTGACCGTGAAGTACTCTATGGACTGTACCTCGTGCACCTCTTCGCAGCAGTTGCGTAGCTCGCCCCAGTGCGTCAGGTAGTCACGAGTGGACTCAGTCGGGCCTTGGACGCACAAGGAAAGTTGGCGAGGCTTGGGCGGCCGCTCGTAGGTGCTGGTGAAGTTGCAGATGGAGACGTCGGAGAAGTCCAGCCAGTTGTTGACGCTGTGCGGCTTGAGGCTGTTCAGTCATGTCCGGGCCGTGTCCTCGAGCATGAGCGGAACGTACTTCACGGCAACATGCTTGTTGCCGTTTGCTATGTTGATGGCGGTGGAGTAGTCGGCCAACCAGTCTTCCGGCTTCACGGAGCCGTTGTACTTGGCAGTGTCTCGTGGCAGCAAGAATTCTTTGGGCAAGGGCTCATTTCGGATGCGGGGGCCAAAACAAGGTGGGCCGACCGTATCTTCTTCTTCTTCCGCCAAGGACCGAGCAAGTCAGTCGATCCGATGGCGGGCATCATTCTCTCCGATTCCCTCATGGTGATCTAGCCGGTATCCGAGAGTCGGGTGCCCAACAGGCGACGGGGATGCGGGCCTCTTCGAGAGCGGGGGAAGCGGGCAGTCGTTGCACCGTTCCACTACTCTTGGGCGTCCGTCGCGGTCGCGCTTGATCGTGAGTGCGTGCGCTGACTGCGGCTAGCAGCCGGCTCTGGGTCCCATCGGCTGCCTGTTGGGGACCGAGAGGTCGCGCCTTGTTCTCGACGAGGGAGGCGGGTCTCGTCGGGCATGCCGGGTTCCGCCGCGCGATGGGCGGTTTCTTGCTGAAAGGCGGCCGCGTCGAGGAGCCGCTGAAGGCGCTCCATCATGTGGCACTTCTCTTCGGCCTCTATTTTATCCAACTCATCTGCCGCCGCCTGGGCGGCGCGCAGGTTCTCGAGGCGCGTGGCGTAGACAGGGCGACCGACCCTGAAGATGCTGGCGACGGTGGCGCCACGTTGTCGGACGGCACCCAGCCGGCTAGGCTCTCCAGCAGCCGGAGTGCCGCCTACGACGCGGTCGACCTCACGCTGGTAGGCGTCAGCGAGGCGCTTTGCAGCAGCCAGGTGATTGGCAATGTTTGATACGTCTCCAACGTATCTATAATTTATGAAGCATTCATGCTATTTTATTATCTGTTTTGAATGATTATGGGCTTTATTATACACTTTTATATTACTTTTGGGACTAACCTATTAACCGGAGGCCCAACCCATATTGCTGTTTTATTGCATGTTTCAGTATTTTGAAGAAAAGGAATATCAAACGAAGTCCAAACGGAATGAAACCTTCGGCAACGTGATTTTTTGGAAGAATATCATCCTGGATACTTGGAGTTCACGTCAGAAGATGATACTCGAGGAGCCCAGGAGATAGGGGGCGCGCCCCCCTACTGGGCGCGCCCCCCTGTCTCGTGGACCCCTCGAGCACCAACCAACCGACTTCTTTCGCCTATATAACCCTACATACCCTAAAAACATCGAATGTCAAGATAGATCGGGAGTTCCGCCGCCGCAAGCCTCTGTAGCCACCATAAACCTCTTGGGAGCCCTTCCCGGCACCCTACCGGAGGGGGGGTCCTTCACCGGTGGCCATCTTCATCATCCTGGCGCTATCCATGACGAGGAGGGAGTAGTTCACCCTCGAGGCTGAGGGTATGTACCAGTAGCTATGTGTTTGATCTCTCTCTCTCTCGTGTTCTCTCTCGTGTTCCCTCTATGGCACGATCTTGATGTATCCCGAGCTTTGCTATTACAGTTCGATCTTATGATGTTTCTCCCCCTCTACTCTCTTGTGATGAATTGAGTTTTCCCTTTGAAGTTATCTTATCGGATTAAGTCTTTTAAGAGAACACTTGATGCATGTCTTGCCGTGCTTACCTGTGGTGACAATGGGATATCATGTGCCACTTGATGTATGTTTTGGTGACCAACTTGCGGGTTCCGCCCATGAACCTATGCATAGGGGTTGGCACACGTTATTGACTCTCCAGTAGAAACTTTGGGGCACTCTTTGATGTACTTTGTGTTGGTTGAATAGATGAATCTGAGATTGTGTGATGCATATCGTATAATCATGCCCACGGATACTTGAGGTGACAATGGAGTATCTAGGTGACATTAGGGTTTTGGTTGATTTGTGTCTTAAGGTGTTATTCTAGTACGAACTCTTGAGTAGATTCATCCGAAATAATAACTTTGAGGTGGTTTCGTACCCTACCATAATCTCTTCGTTTGTTCTCCGCTATTAGTGGCTTTGGAGTGACTCTATGTTGCATGTTGAGGGATTGTTATATGATCTATCTATGTTATTATTGTTGAGAGAACTTGCATTAGTGAAAGTATGAACCTTAGGCCTTGTTTCCTAGCATTGCAATACCGTTTACGCTCACTTTTATCATTAGTTACCTTGTTGTTTTTATAATTTCAGATTACAAATACCTTTATCTACCATCCATATTGCACTTGTATCACCATCTCTTCGCCGAACTAGTGCACCTATACAATTTACCATTGTATTGGGTGTGTTGGGGACACAAGAGACTCTTTGTTGTTTGGTTGCTGGGTTGTTTGAGAGAGCCCATCTTCATCCTACGCCTCCTACAGATTGATAAACCTTAGGTCATCCACTTGAGGGAAATTTGCTACTGTCCTACAAACCTGTGCACTTTCAGGCCCAACAACGTCTACAAGAAGAAGGTTGTGTAGTAGACATCAACCTCTTTTTTGGCGCCGTTGCCGGGGAGGTTAGCGCTTGAAGGTATATCTTTAGATCTTGCAATCGAATCTTTTTGTTTCTTGTTTTATCACTAGTTTAGTCTATAAAAGAAAACTACAAAAAAATGGAGTTAAGTTTGTCTCGTACGCTTCATCTTTTTAATATCTTTCGCGAGTTTGATGGAAAGGAAAATTGTGCTCAGGTGCTAGAAGAAGAATGCATTAGAATGCTTGATACTAAATCTTTGAATGATGAGCATGATTGCAATGTTGTTAGTATGAACTCCTTGAATATCCATAGTACTAATGATGATTGCACTAGTTATGATGAAAATGTCTCCTATAAGCATGTTGATTTGTGTGGAGTAGATTGGACTTGCATGGACACACCAAATAGAGAAAATAGATATTGCAAGAGGCATAAGTATTTAAAAACTAAAGGTTTGCAAGAAAGTCTTGATGAGTGTGCTGGAAGATTCAATATTTTTTGTGCTCTTTGTGAACTTTGCAATGAACGTGGTCATTTAAATCTCCAATGCAAATTGTTTCATGATTGAATCGTGTCCAAAAATTGTGATAACTTGATTACCCTTGGGCATCATAAAGAGCTTAGTCTTATTTTGGTGTATGAACAAATGAAACGTATAACTGAGGGTATTCCAAAATTTAATCTTGATAGATTTCTTGATTTTGATCTAGAGGATATTTATATGTTTTGTGCGGTGAATTGCATTGAAAATCCTTATATTGCCAATTACCTGAAGAAAAGGAAGCAAATAGAAGATGATGAGAATACTAATGAAAGGGAAGAAACTTCCCAATATCCTCCTATTATTTCTTATGATGAATCAGGTAACGAGGAGGAGCTTTCTATTCAACCAATCTCATCAATAAGGAGCTCAATGAGGAAGGTTGAACCCACACATAATGTGAAGAACAAAAAGAAAAGAAGGAGCAACAAAGGTAGAAAGGTATCCCCCCCAAATGATGTTGATCCTACTACTCATTGTGATGATGATAATTGCTTTACTATTGGTGCTATCCATATTTTTAACGATGAGAGTGATTATGCTGATGATATGATAGGGCCCAAGCTTGGGGAAGCTATGTTTGATGAGGATGAAATATTTGAGAATATATTTGCTGAAATTAATGTTTGTCCCAAGCTTGGGGATGCTACGTTTAGTGAAGATGATATTTTTAGCATCCCAAGTTTTTATATGCAAAGTTGATATGATGATAGCATGCCTCCTACCTATGATGATTATATTGATGAAAGGGGGTTCAGAAGAGTGTCAACTTTAGGAAGTAGTGATCCCACTATTTTGGAGGATGTTGAATTTTATTGTGATGAATATGAAAGTGGATTTGGAAGAGTGTCAACTTTATTTAGTGATTCCACTATCTTGGGAGAGGTTTCAATCGATTATGATGAGAACGAAGTTGCTACTTATGATGATTATTGTGATGAAACTTACGCTATAAAAAGTAGTGATGATTATATTTACAAATCTTGTCATGATTATGATTACCCTTTTTCTGAACATTACTCTTTTAATGTGGAAACAATTTTTAGTGTTCAAGTCTCTTATGATACTCCCACCATTCCGAATGAGAAGAATTTTGCTTATGTGGAGAGTAGTAAATTTTCTATGCTTGTAGATCATGAAATGAATGCTTTAGGTGCTGGTTATATTGTTGAATTAATTCATGATGCTACAGAAAATTATTATGAGGGAGGAATATATGCTTGTAGGAGTAGCAATAATATCAAGTTTCCTCTCTATGTGCTTAAAATTTTAAAGTTATGCTTGTTTTGCCTTCGTATGCTAATTGATTATTGTTCCCATAAGTTGTTTGCTCATAAAATCCCTATGCATAGGAAGTGGGTTAGACTTAAATATCATAGTCATATGCTTCATGATGCTCCCGTTATGTTTCAATTCTTATCTTTTATGTGAGCATCATTATCATCATCATGGCTAGCTAGAAAGGCATTAAAGAAAAGCGCTTGTTGGGAGACAACCCAATATTTACCCTTACTGTTTTTGTGTGTCCACATGATTATGCTACTGTAGTAATCATGTTTTATAGCTTTTGTTTCAATAAAGTGCCAAGTAGAACCTTTGGGAAGACTTGGGTGTAGTCTTTATGATCTTGCTGTGAAAAACAGAAACTTTAGCGCTCACGAGAATAGCTTCCAATTTTTACTGGAGAGTGCTTTTAGGTTGATTTGTTTTGCACATGATTAATAGACAAATTCCTCAGGTCCACCAATTGATTTCATAGGGTTCCAGAAGTATATGTTTGATACAGATTGCTATAGACTGTTCTGTTTTTGACAGATTCTGCCTTTCGTGTGTTGTTTGCTTATTTTGATGCATCTATGGCTAGTATGTAAGGGTATGAACCATAGAGAACTTGGAATACAGTAGGTTTAACACCAATATAAATAAAGAATGAGTTCATTACAGTACCTAAGTGGTGATTTATTTTCTTATACTAACGGAGCTTACGAGTTTTGTGTTGAGTTTTGTGTGGTTGAAGTTTTCAAGTTTTGGGTAAGGATTCGATGGACTATGGAATAAGGAGTGGCAGGAGCCTAAGCTTGGGGATGACCAAGGCACCCCAAGGTAATATCCAAGGACAACCAAGAGCCTAAGCTTGGGGATGCCCCGGAAGGCATCCCCTCTTTCGTCTTCGTTCATCGGTTACTTTACTTGGAGCTATATTTTTATTCACCACATGATATATGTTTTGCTTGGACCGTCATTTTCTTCTGTTAGTATTTTCTTGCTGTTATTTAGATTAATGTTTTGCATCTTTAGTTTCAATAAAAATGTCAAGGATAGCCTTTGCCATGCTTATTTTGCTAGTATACATGTTGCTGTTTGGAAACAGAAACTTTACCGCTGTTGCAAAAATTCCCTAGAAAAGTCAGACAATGGTATAATGTTGAATATTTTTGCATATTAAGATCTGATAAATTTATTACAGTGGGAATTTTCTCTCATAATTTTTGGAGTCAGGGAAGTATTGATACTCTTGCATTCTTTACAGACTATACTGTTTTGACAGATTGCTGTTATGTTTGAATTGTTTGCATATGTTTGCTTGTTTAATGATTCTATTTGAGGATAGGAGTATTAAATATGCAGAGACATTTAGTATTCAATGTTGAATAATAATCTTAGTGATTTGTTATAGTAGAAGATGATAAGGTTTTGCATTGGTTTATACTAACCTATCTCACGAGTTCTTGTTGAGTTTGTTGTGAATGAAGCTTTTGATAAAAAGAGAAACCATGATATGAAAGGAATTAAGGAGACATAAAAGCTCAAGCTTGGGGATGAACAAGGCACCCCAAGATAATATTTCAAGAAGTCTCGAGCATCTAAGCTTGGGGATGCCCCGTTAGGCATCCCACCTTTCTTCTTCAACGATTATCGGTTAGTATCGGTTGAACCTAAGTTTTTGCTTCTTCACGTGAGTTGTGCTATCCTTGCAATGTCATTTTATTTTATTTTGCTTGCTGTTTGAATACAATACCAAGATCTGAAATGCTTATTTGAGAGAGAGTCTTCACATAGTTGCATAATTATTTAGCTACTCATTGATCTTCACTTTTATCTTTTTGGAGTAGTTTTTCATTTACTCGTGTGCTTCACTTATATCCTATGATTAAATTGTTCAATGAGTTGATTGTCATAAATCTGAAATTATATATGTTTCATTTTCTTATCCCATCGGGAGTAATGACTTCACATCTAAGAAGTAGAGGTATTAATTTATTGGCGGTTAGCAAGCATTATATTGGTCATTTGAACAATTCATGAAAGAATATTGAAGGAAGATAGATTTCACATATAAATATATTATCATAGACATCTTTTATAATTGTGAGCATCATTTAGTATGACATGCTAAAGAGTTGATGTTGGACAAGGAAGTCAACGTAATGGGTTATGTTTTCTCACATCTCAGTTAAAGTATATTGTCATGGATCACTCAGACATGTTGAGCTTGCCTTTCTCCCCTTGCTAGCCTAAATATATGTACTAAGCGGGAATACTGCTTGTGCACCCAATATCCTTAAACGCAGTTTTTGCCATGAGTGTCCACCATACCTACCTATATGTGGTATTTACCTACCGTTCCAAGTAAATTTGCATGTGCCAAACTCTAAACCTTCAAATTATAATCTGTTTTGTATGCCCGAATTTCTCATGTAGCAACTAGGGGCTGTCAGTGTCTTCCATGCTAGGTGGGTTATTCTCAAGAGGAGTGGACTCCGCTCCTCATTCACGAGAAAGTGGCGATGGCGGGATGCCTAGTCCCATGATCAAAAAGATCAAAATCAAATCAAAATAATTGCAAACAAAACTCCCCCAGGTTTGACATTAGTTGGAGGCACCCGTTGTTTCGGGCGAGCCATGGATTGATGATTGTTGGTGGAGGGGGAGTAAAATCTTTACCATTCTGTTTGGGAACCGCCTATAATGTATGTAGTATGGAAGATATTGGGAACTCTGTTGACAATGAGATCATACCTCTCAAAATTATTTATCTCTATTTCAAAATCGAGCTCTGGCACCTCTGCAAATCCCCGCTTCCCTCTGCGAAGGGCCTATCTTTTACTTTATGTCATTTACTTTATGCAAGAGTCAAGGTGATCTTCACCTTTTCCCTTTTTCATTTTATCCTTTGGCAAGCACTTTGTGTTAGGGTGATCCTGATATATATATATATCCAATTGGATGTAAGTTAGCATGAACTATTATTGTTGACATCACCCAAAGGTGAATACGTTTGGAGGCAACATTATAAGCCCCAATCTTTCTCTGTGTCTGATTAAAACTTCATAACCACAAGTATTGCATAAGTGTTAGCAATTGTAGAAGACTATATGATAGTTGAGTATGTGAAGTTTGCTAAATCAAAGCTCTGGCATAGACTCTTCCTGAAAGTAAGATGAATTGTAATTGTTTGATGACTAAGAATGAAGTTTGCTAGATTTCAAGAAAGTTTAGGGTCTATGCTTTAACATGTGAATTGCTTGTTACTAGTTCGTGAAAAGTTTTATGAGATGAACTACTGTTATGACATATAATGATGCTAGTAAAGGTGATTGAAATTATCATTGATCAAACTTGTGCACCTCTAGCATTCACACTTCATAAATTCTTTCTTTATCATTTACCTACTCGAGGGGCAGTAGGAATTAAGCTTGGGGATGCTGATACGTCTCCAACGTATCTATAATTTATGAAGCATTCATGCTATTTTATTATCTGTTTTGAATGACTATGGGCTTTATTATACACTTTTATATTACTTATGAGACTAACCTATTAACCGGCGGCCCAGCCCATATTGTTGTTTTATTGCCTGTTTCAGTATTTCGAAGAAAAGGAATATCAAACGAAGTCCAAACGGAATGAAACCATCGGCAACGTGATTTTTTGGAAGAATATCATCCTGGAGACTTGGGGTTCACGTCAGAAGATACTCGAGGAGCCCAGGAGATACGGGGTGCCCCCCCTACTGGGTGCGCCCCCTGTCTCGTGGACCCCTCGAGCACCTCCCGACCGACTTCTTTTGCCTATATAAGCCTACGTACCCTAAAACCATCAAATATCAAGATAGATCGGGAGTTCCGCCGCTGCAAGCCTCTGTAGCCACCAAAAACCTCTCGGGAGCCCATCCCGGCACCCTGCCGGAGGGGGGGGGGTCCTTCGCCGGTGGCCATCTTCATCATCCCGGCGCTATCCATGACGAGGAGGGAGTAGTTCACCCTCGAGGCTGAGGGTATGTACCAGTAGCTATGTGTTTGATCTCTCTCTCTCTCTCTTTCTCTCTCTCTCTCTCTCTCTCTCTCTCTCTCTCTCTCTCTCTCTTGTGTTCTCTCTCGTGTTCCCTCTATGGCACGATCTTGATGTATCCCGAGCTTTGCTATTATAGTTGGATCTTATGATGTTTCTCCCCCTTTACTCTCTTGTGATGAATTGAGTTTTCCCTTTGAAGTTATCTTATCGGATTGAGTCTTTTATGAGAACACTTGATGTATGTCTTGTCGTGCTTATCTATGGTAACAATGGGATATCATGTGCCACTTGATGTATGTTTTGGTGGCCAACTTGCGGGCTCCGCCCATGAACCTATGCATAGGGGTTGGCACACGTTCTTGACTCTCCGATAGAAACTTTGGGGAACTCTTTGAAGTACTTTGTGTTGGTTGAATAGATGAATCTAAGATTGTGTGATGCATATCGTATAATCATGCCCACGGATACTTGAGGTGACAATGGAGTATCTAGGTAACATTAGGGTTTTGGTTGATTTGTGTCTTAAGGTGTTATTCTAGTACGAACTCTTGAGTAGATTGATCCGAAAGAATAACTTTGAGGTGGTTTCGTACCCTACCATACTCTCTTCGTTTGTTCTCCGATGTTAGTGGCTTTGGAGTGACTCTTTGTTGCATGTTGAGGGATTGTTATATGATCTATCTATGTTATTATTGTTGAGAAAACTTGCACTAGTGAAAGTATGAACATTAGGCCTTGTTTCCTAGCATTGCAATACCCGTTTACGCTCACTTTTATCATTAGTTACCTTGCTGTTTTTATAATTTCAGATTACAAATACCTTTATCTACCATCCATATTGCACTTGTATCACCATCTCTTCGCCGAACTAGTGCACCTATACAATTTACCATTGTATTGGGTGTGTTGGGGACACAAGAGACTCTTTGTTGTTTGGTTGCTGGGTTGTTTGAGAGAGACCATCTTCATCCTACGCCTCCTACAGATTGATAAACCTTAGGTCATCCACTTGAGGGAAATTTGCTACTGTCCTACAAACCTGTGCACTTGCAAGCCCAACAACGTCTACAAGAAGAAGGTTGTGTAGTAGTCATCAATGTTGATGAGAGAAAGGCGGTGTGCTTCCAGGGGTCCCTTGTCTGCGCCGTCCTCAACCGGAGTGGCAAGGGCTTGTCGGGTCGAACGGATCGGATCCTGGTCCGCTATGGCCGAGGCTCCGTCCTGACTGATGACCAGCACCTCTGTGACGGTGTTGGCGCTGGCGGTGCTGCCCGCGCGGGGGAGCGAGTCGTCGATGATCTCTACGTGGTCGGGGTAGGCATCAACATCTCTCGCGTCGGAGTCGATGACCATCTCGACGGGCGGATCAGTGGAGCCAACGGACTCTAGGTCAACGGCGGGCTCTCGGAGTTGGCCAAACCCACGTCAGGGGCCGTCTCGTCGGCGAGGTGGACGCCGCCGAGGAGATCAGCGAGGGAGCTCGCGGCACAGGCGGCCACCACGCCGTCGAGGGTGTCAGCGCAGGCGCCATCAGATGAGCCGGGCTGGCTGCGCTCAAGGGGAAGGAAACGGGGTCTCGTCCTGAATGTGTCTCCGGACAACGGTGTGCCTTGCCCCATGGTGGGCGCCAAATGTCGTGGTATTTCCTCGACATATGCCAACGGGCTAATCATGTAGGGGGTCAATAGAACGTTTCGAGACTCTAGAAGCGGGAGTAGGCAAGACCTCAATCGACGCCGGGTCTTACCCAGGTTCGGGGCTCTCCGAGGAGATAACACCCCTAATCCTGCTCAGCGGGGTCTCCGCATCACTATGATCGATAGCAAGTACAGGGTTGCTCCTTGAGCTGTTCGGGCTAGAGGAGGAAGAAGGCTGCTAGCTCTACTTATCGATCCTTAGCTATGGGGGTGGAGTGATCTAGGGATTGAACCCTTTGCATGGGTGTCCCTGAGGGGTTTATATAGGCCTACCCCCAGGGGTACAATGGTAATCCGGCTGGTCATAGGACCCAACTGTCAGTGTCTGTGGGCTCCGGCTTCTCTGCCGACAGCTGGGGCCCGCCGCCTGGTGGGTCCCGCCGGCTGTCGCGAGCTTGGTCAACGAGCGAGGCCTGCATGGCACTGTGGCCTCGTCCCTGATGACGATGGCTTGGTCAGCATGCGCATGGCTACAGGGCCGCCTCCAGGCGGACGGTCACTGTAGCCACGCCCCGTCACTTCTGGTTAATTGGGCACATACGTCAAGGGGAGGGGCAGCCGCCTGCTAGGAGTCGGCCTCCCCTTGAGGCCGCCTGCTCAGGCCCGGCTGTCTTCTGGGGATACGTGGGCCGATGGGGCCCGCCGCCTGCGGGCCACGCTGACTGCCCGTCGTGGGGGCATGGCCCTGCCTGACATAGGCATCGTCATGGGTTGCATGGCTGCAGTGCCGTGCCAGGCGAGGGGCGTCCGCCTGGTACGTCTGCACTGTAGCCACGTTCCTTCCGGGATTCGGGGGTGGCAGGTGGCACTGTTGCCACGCCCTGTCTTGTCGTAGCAGGTGGGTGCAGACTTTGAGGTGGCGATGGGCCGCCTGCTAGGAGCCGGCCCATACCCTCGCTGCCTTTTGAGGCGCGCCTCCTTCTAGGAGGCGGCCTGTTGGCTCCAACTGGCCATGGAGGCTGGCCTTGTGACCAGTAGGTCTGAGGAGCCAGACTAGTCCCGATGTCTTGAAATCTGCTATTGTATGGATGAGGCTACCCAGGGTTTATTCCCCCGTCATGTTCCTTCTGGCGAGACGAGATAGGAAATGGGAGGAAGAAGAGTATGTGTGGGCCTTCGGCTCCCGTGATCAACTACCATCGTTGACCATGTCCAAGTCAGCAACCAGCAAATGCAAATTAGTAAGGGACGATTTCTGACCGGTTTGGGATTGTTGAGGGGGTGAGGGAATCGAAATAAACATCAGGGGGTTATGTGAACCACCAAGTTTCTTCAAGGTAGTAAAATAGACTTGTTTTTATTTTTAAAATTCATTAACATATTTTCAAATTCATGGCTATTTTTCAAATACGCGGAAACATTTTCTGAATTCAATCTTTTTTCCAGTTTGTGCAAATTTTTAGTTCGGTAACATTTTTCAATTCCATGAACATTTTCTTAAGGGTCTTTTATATTTATGTCCCCAACTCGAATCCACTGATCAGATTTACCCTTAATTTCGAAGCATACTCATATTTGCCCAGCTGCCGTTAAGTGACCTTACAAAAATGCCCTTATGTATCATTTCCGTCCGGTCAAAGAGGTTTGACCGTCTACTAGAAGTTTTTTGGACATTGTTGCCCCTGCCTCCTTATGTCATTGACATGTGGGACACACCGTGAGGAAAATAAATAAATCTCTCTCCCCTCTCTCTATCACTTACATGTGGGGCCCAAGAAAAAAAGAAACAGAAAAAATATCTTAGAAAATAGGCATAGGCCCACTTGTCTTCTTTAATTATCTGTTGAACAATATTTATTGTATTATTAGACAAGAGGACCCGTTGGTTAGTGTCTAGGTTAGTTAGAACTTAGAACTAATATTTGAGCCTAATCTAATTACACTGTACTCCGGCGAGTGTGCGAGCTCGTCGGCGTCCAACTAGATGGTACGGGAGCACGCTAGGAGGGGGTATGGTGAGGTGCGAGCATGCCGGCGTGGTCAGGAAGCAAAACAGCAAGCTGTGGGACGTTCAACAATCAGGGAAACGACAGCTGCTTGCCTCGGCGAGCGGCGGTGCTAGGCAGAGAGCGGTTGTTTGTGGGGCGTCGGCTTGGGGATGTAATCCTCGGCGGTGACGGATCTAGAAGGTGTATAAGCATCAATGATTCACTAAGAAGCCAACAGAGAGCGTCGAGGTGGCCTAGACGAGGAGATCGAGGCGTGGCGGTGCGATATCAGAGGCAGAGAAGACGAAGATCAATTCAACGATTTATGACACCTATGTTGATTTCCTCCATTTGAGGCTTGGGATTGGCTCTTGCCGAGAAAACAACGAACTACGCCGACGGAGACAAGATCTGGACATTGTTTGTTCTCTAACAGAACAAGAGGGTTAGCAGAGTAGCAGGTGTGCTGCCTCTTGCCTGCGCACATGATTCATCGTGGTACGGCGGCCGTGACTACTGATGCGTCCGCCCCTTGTTACTCACCCGCGGGTGCGCCTCCCCTCCTCGGCGATGGCCATCATCAGCCAAACCATGCAAGCCTCCCGTGGCCCACAGGTAAGGGAGAGAGAGAGGTTGTGAGAGAAAGTGTCGGTGTATAAAAGTAGGGGCCCAGCTTTTGACCCCTTTACTTGTGCACGAGCTATCAGAGCCGCCTGCCGCGGCCACACATGAGCAGGGCAAGTGTGGGAAGCCGGAGAGAGGCCAAAGCCACAGGGATAAGCAAAGCAAACAACAAAGGATTAAGACCACAAAGGTCGCACGGGCGATGCAGGTTGCCCCGGCAAGGACCCTTGCCGAGGGCAGCCCCGTCAAGATCCTTGCCGGGGCAGCTCGTCCACACCAGCTGAGCGAGCCACCTTCGAGCCCACCAACGCTGAGCAGACATGTTGGGACGGGGTTCGGGAGGCACCTCCATGGTGGCATGCAGATCTTTGTGAAGACAAAGAGCAATCAAGATCAAAAGACGATAGGAAGGCAACCATCCTCACCGAAGAAATCCACAGGACCCCCCGGCAAGATCCTTGCCGGGGGAGCTGGCGCGCCACGGAAAGACCCTTGCAGGGCCACCCGGCAAGACCATCGCCAAGCGCACCGGCAAGGCCACTGCCAGGCCCGCACCAGCCAAGTTCCTACCGCCGTTCGTACGCGGCCACCGACCCAACCAGCTGGGCAGGCACCTGCGTGGCAGCATGCAAACCTTCGTGGAGGCTCCACCACCGCGCCACCTCAGCTGCTTGCCTGCCTACATGGCGATGCATGCGTTGCTGGCCAGGGCACGTGTCGAAGCCAGGAGGGGCGGGGACGGACGGGACGGGCCTCACCCCCGTCCGCAATAAAGTGAAGGACACCTAAGCCTCATATTTAATGCGTCTCGTCCTGTAATGCTAGCGATAACCTCGCAACAGTGTAGCACTTTACACCTCCTGTGTGCCATTGTGGCAGCCCATTTCGCCTATAAAAGGAGGCCCATGGCATACTGACAGGGGATTCGGCTCTTTCGAACCCCGCGGCACCCAGAGCTAGTTCAAGAGCTCAAGAACACTAATACAACCACCAAGCAGGATCGTAGGGTTTTACGCATCTTTGCGGCCCGAACCTGGGTAAATCCCCTTTGTGCCACCCACTAGTCCCGCTCTTATCACGATCCCGCGCCCCGCAACCGTAGAAGGGATTCCAGTGATCCCATAGGTGTCGTTTCCCACCGACATCTTTGACGCGCCAGGTAGGGGGCGCTATTGTGAGAATCTGGCCTAGTGCCAGGCCTAGCAGTTCATCATCGCCATGGCTCCTAAGAAGAAGACGACCACGGTGATTGGCTCGTCCGGAACCAGACTGCCATCGCCGGTGCGGGCCAGTAGCGGGCCAGTCACGGAGAGAACCCGCGGCGCGGCCCGCGAACACCCGCCTCACCCTGGCAGTCCGGGCCCGGTGGGCGGCGCCGCCTGTGCGATGGGCGACGAACCGCGCGGCGCCGGCCCCAGAAACAACGTCGGATCCCCCGCGGGCGGCGCGGCGCTTTCCAGGGGCGTCGTCGTGCGGCCCACCAATGGCACGGCGGCCTCCAAGACACCAACACCGGCGCCTGCGGCGCGCTCCTCTCAAATCATACAGGATGAGCAGCGCCGCCTTGCTGGTGACCCAGGGCGATGCCCTGGGAAAAGCCCTATGCATCCTTCGCAGGATGAGGGAGGCCAGCATGCACGCCGAGGCGCCGATGAAGGTGGCGGGCGGTTGCGGAGCCGTGATGAGGCTCCTTCTAACATAGTTAGGAGTCGAAGTGCATCGCGGTCCACCCAACTCTCGCCGCCACCCACGCCAGCAGAAGCCCTGGCGCGCGCGCAGCTCCTCTTCGACTTTCCCCACACGGCGGCAAAGCTTGATGAATGGAGGGCCACCGTCCGGAGCCTCGTCGGCATCGCCAACGATGATGAGCTGCGACCGGTGAAACCCGTGGGCCGCTGCTCCATCGTGCCACCCCCTGCTAGCAGGGGCCGAGCCGAAGGCGATGCGGCCACGGTGTATTCCCCTCCTCAGCACCGCCCTCCGCGGGCGACGACCCGTCGTGACGATGCTCATGATGATGTCTCCATCGCGTCGTCCGACCTGTGAACCAACCGCGATCAGCGCCAAGTCCTTCGGGAGCGGGCTCATGAGGACGCTCGAACCACCATCGAGCGCCGACATGACGCGCGCCACCAGTCGGACAGGCGGGCGGGGCCCGCTGCGGACCACCCGGCGCCGGGAGGCTACGGTGGTCTACCCTTTGAGGTGGGCTGTCCGGCTTTCACCCGTGAGCTGCGGCAGTTCCAGTGGCCCTCCCACCGCACTTTCAAGCCTGACGTTGGCGAGAAGTACAATGGCAAGACTCACCCGTCAGAGTTCCTCAGCATCTACACCATCGCGATGCAAGCTACGGGGGCCCGCGACGATACGGTGCTTGCCAATTACTTCCCGTTGGCACTCAAGCCTAATGTTATGTCATGGTTGATGCACTTGCCGATGGATTCCATCTCTTCTTGGGCGGATCTGTGCCATGAGTTTGTTGGCGCCTTTACCGGAGGTCACCAAGCTCATGGCCAGGCGAGTGATTTACACATCATCCCCCAGAAGGAAGAAGAAAACCTACGCGAGTACATCCAAAGGTTCAGCCGGGTGCAGTACAACATTCCCGATGTTCATCCCACCATCGTGATCAGCGAGTTCCACCAGAACATGCATAATCGCAAGATGCGTGAAGAGCTGGCGATGAACAAGGTTAAGGATGTGGTCGAGCTCTATGTTCTGGCCGATCGATGCGCTCGCGCTAAAGAGGGAAGGAAGTACCCCGGCGAAGATGCCAGCGCGGAAACCGATTCCACTGGCGATACCGCCGCCCCAGCAAAGAAGGGTCGGCGCCGTAACAGGAAACGCAAGGGCAAGGCCGTGCTTGCCGTCGAGGGATCCGATGACACCGGCGCCCCCAAGAAGACCAAGGCGAGCGACCCCGGCAAGGAGGTTGCCGGGTGTGTCACTTGCCGGGCCTTGGCGGCTGCCGACAAGCCAGGAGGCTCCGACAAGCAGTATTGCAAGATCCACCACAACAAGGGCCATGACCTCCAACACTGCCGGCAAGTAGAGCTGCTCGCCGAGAAGTAGAAGGTCGAGTATGAGCGGTGGGACAAGGAGAAGGGCCAAGATGGTGCCGAACGGCCCGGCAAGAATCGCAGTGGCCAGGGAGGCCGCCGCGGCAAAGACAGACAGCAGGAGAGGCCCGCCAGGGGCCGCGACAAGAAAGAAGAAGATGATGATCGCGACGGGGACGACGAGTCTAGCGATCACGAGTTCCAGAGAGCCACAGAGGCCATGTGCGTCGATGGTGGCGCCTCGCTGCATACATCTCACCGCCAGCTCAAGCAGTGAGTGCGTGAGATCACCACAGCGGAGCCATCGTTCGACGCATGGAAGCCACTGAAGTGGTCCAGCACGCCCATCATCTTTGACATCGAGGACCACCCTGACCGCACTACTACCATCGGGTGCTTGCCATTGTTGGTTTCCCCAACGATCCGCAACCTCAAAGTGACAAGGATGTTGGTCGATGGCGGGGCCGGCTGAACTTGATCTCGCCTGCCGTGGTCAAAAAGCTGCAGATCCCTGATGGAGACCTCGAGGAAACAGGCACGTTCCAAGGGGTTAACCCGGGGAGGAGCCAGCCGAAGGGAAAGGTCACGCTGCCTGTGACCTTCGATGGCGAGCTAAATCACAGGACGGAGAGGATTGTTTTCGATGTAGCCGAGATCCCCTTGCCTTACAACGGGATCCTCGGTCGCCCGGCACTAGCCAAGTTCATGGCAGCTTCACATTACGCCTACAACATGTTGAAGATGCTCGGGCCGACGAACATCATCACCGTCCCCTCCGACAAGAAAGATGCGTTGATTTGCGTTGACCAACTTTACCGGGAAGTAGTTGCAGCAGCTGCCGCCAAGGCACCTCCTCCTGCCGACGGAGCCCCGGGAGGGAAGAAGATCGGTGAGACCCCTCGCACCCACTCCGGCAAGCGCACCTCTTCGGGGTGTTGCGCTGCCGTCGAGGACATGCCAGAGAGCTCCGCCGATAGGAGCAAGAAGCCCAGAGCTGCACCACCAAAGACCAAAAAGGTGCCCGTCAAGGAGGACGGTACGCGTGGGGATTTCACCATAAGATCCACCCTCGACAGCAAATAGGAAAGCGAGCTCGTCACTTTCTTGTGGGCGAATGTCGATGTGTTTGCATGGCAAGCCTCCAACATCCCCGGCGTTCCCAGGGAAGTGATTGAGCACCACCTTGTTGTTTGTCCTCATGCGCGGCCCGTCAAGCAGAATGTCAGGCAGCAAGCTCTGGAGAGGCAAGAGTTCATCACGGAAGAAATTAGGAAGCTAGAGGCAGCAGGCTTGGTAAGAGGAGTGCTCCATCCGACGTGGTCCGGTAGTAGTGTGCAAGGCAAACGGGAAGTGGAGACTGTGTATTGATTACACAGACATCAATAAAGCTTGTCCAAAGGATCCCTTCTCGTTACCACGCTTCGACCACATTGTTGACTCCACGGCAGGGTGTGACCTGTTATCATTCCTCGAGGCCTACTCGGGATACCACCAGATCTTCATGACAAAAGAAGACGAAGAAAAGACAGCATTCATCACCCCATGTGGTACGTACTGCTTTTTACGGATGCCTTTCGGGTTGAAGAGTGCTCGCTCAACGTTTGCAAGAGTAGCCCAGATTGGTTTTGAACCCCAACTACATAGAAATATGGAAGCTTATATGGATGACATAGTGGTCAAAACCAAGGACAAAGAAATGCTCGTACAAGACCTGGAGGAGACCTTTAGAAACCTACGCAAGATTAACCTCAAATTGAACCCTAAGAAGTGTGTCTTCGGTGTCCCATCCGGCAAGCATCTCTGGTTCTTTGTGTCGCAACACGGGATTGAGGCAAACCCGGACAAGATTAAGGCTATCGAGCAGATTGAGGCGCCCAAGCGGATCAAGGACGTGCGTCGGCTCACTGGCTGCGTTGCCGCCATGAGCAGATTCATCTCCAAATCCGCAGAGCGTGCCCTACCCTTTTTCAAGATCCTGAAAAAGACGGGCCCAGTGGAGTGGACCCCGGAGGCCGAGGCGGCGTTGCAAGATTTGAAGAAGTACCTTTCCTCTGCCCTAGTGCTGGTTGCGCCTAAACCACAAGAGTCGTTGCTACTATACCTAGCGGCAACCAATCAAGTGGTTAGCGCCGCATTAGTGGCATAGACAGAGGTTGACCGAGAGACGGCAGCGGCGGCAGAGTCAACGGCTGGCGGGTCGGAACCCTCCCCGGCAGGGCTCGGTCCCGGCAAGACTGAGTCCTCGACAGGGCCCGATCCCGGCAAGCCTGGCGCCGGTGCGACAAGACCAGCATTGCCAGGTGAAGTGATGCAAAGAAATAAGATGGTGCAGCACCCAGTTTACTTTGTCAGCTCCCTCTTACAGGGGGCTAGGTCGAGGTATTTAGGTGTACAAAAGTTGCTCTTCGGCCTCCTTATGGCCTCGAGGAAGCTGCACCACTACTTCTAGGCGCACGAGATCACCGTGGTTACCCGTCTTCCATTGCAACGGATACTACATAATCTAGACGCGACAGGGAGGATCATGGAATGGGCCCTAGAGCTGTCGAGCTTCGGCTTGAAGCTCGAAAGCACCTCGATGATTCAGAGCAGAATCTTGGCGGAGTTTGTTGCAAAATGGACTTCGACACCCGATAAAGAGGTACAAGAGACCGCTCTCCCCGGTGAGGAAACAAGTGGCGACTGGATCATGTACTTTGATGGGGCTTTCTCGCTGCAAGGCGTCGGTGCTGGTGTGCTGCTTGTCGCACCCACCGGGGAGCACCTCAAGTACGTCATCCAAATGCACTTTCCCCGGGAGATGTCAACCAACAACACCGCCGAATACAAGGGTTTTCTTGCCGGTCTCAGGATCGCGGCGGACCTCGGAGTCAAAAAGCTCATCGTCAGGGGCGACTCGCAACTCGTCGTCAGTCAGGTCAACAAATATTATCAAAGCCCTTTGATGGAAGCCTACGTGGATGAAGTGAGGAAGCTAGAGGAGCGTTTTGACGGTATACAAGAAGAGCACGTCCCCCGAGCGGAGAACGACATCGCTGACTACCTGTCGAAGCGCGCCGCCCTCAAGCTACCTGTGGAACCAGGTACTTTTGTGCTTCAGTTAACCCAACCATCCGTTCAGACATCAACTGGGCAGAAAAAGCGGAGGAAGCTAGGCCCCGGCAAGTACCTCCCCACCGAGCTCCCCGGAGCCGCCGGCAGAGATGTTGCCGTGGGTGCCGATCCTGCTGACTACCTGTCGAAGCGCGCCGCCCTCAAGCTACCTGTGGAACCAGGTACTTTTGTGCTTCAGTTAACCCAACCATCCGTTCAGACATCAACTGGGCAGAAAAAGCGGAGGAAGCTAGGCCCCGGCAAGTACCTCCCCACCGAGCTCCCCGGAGCCGCCGGCAGAGATGTTGCCGTGGGTGCCGATCCTGCCGCAGGGCAACCGATTCCGGCAGGACCTCAGGTCATGGCCGTGGAGGCGGCTGCCCCTGCAGCAGAAGAGCTGCATTTGGCCCTTGCTGTCGAGCAACAGGCTCCGGCATGGGCGCAGCACACCGTTGATTCCTTCAAAAAGGGGAGCTTCCCGAGGAACAGGAAGAAGCGGAGAGACTAGCCCACCGGTCTGCTCCAGTTTGTTGATAACGTGCTATACATAAGAAGACAGAATGGGGTGAAATTGATGTGCATCTCCCGGGAGGAAGGACTAGAGCTGCTAGCAGAGATACATGGAGGCATATGTAGCTCCCACATAGGGTCGAGGGCCCTTGTCGGCAAGGTTTTCCGGCAGGGTTTCTTCTGGCCCACCGCCCCCCAGGATGCAACAACACTAGTAACCAAGTGTGAAGCGTGCCAGTTCCATTCGGAGAAGCTTCATCAACCAGCTCAAGCCCTTCAAACCATCCCTCTCTCCTGGCCCTTCTTGGTCTGGGGGCTCGACATCTTGGGCCCCTTCCCTTGCTCTGTCGGGGGCTTTGAGTACTTGTACGTTGCCATCGACAAGTTCACAAAGTGGCCAGAGGTGGAGGCAGTGAGGAAGGTGACGGCGTAGTCAGCCATCAAGTTCTTCAAGGGACTAGTTTGTCGTTTTTGGGTTCCCAACAGGATCATCACCGACAACGGCACGCAGTTCACAAGCCATGCCTTCATGCAGTACATTGAGGATCTCGGCAGCAGGATCTGTTTTGCTTCTGTGGCGCATCCACGAAGGAACGGCCAAGCGGAGAGAGCAAATGCTGAAGTCCTGCGACGCTTGAGGACGAAGACTTTTGACAGGTTGCGCAAGAGCGGAAGGCACTGGATTGATGAATTGCCGGCGGTTATTTGGTCGATCAGAACGACGCCAAATCGAGCCACCGGCCAGACACCTTTTGCCCTGGTCTACGGGGTAGAAGCAGTTCTCCCCACAGAACTCATATACGGGTCACCCCGAGTGCTCGCTTATGATGAGTTTGAGCAAGAGCAACTGCGGCAAGATGACGCAACGCTCCTCGAGGAAGATTGTCTCCGGGTGGCTGTGAGAGCAGCATGCTACCATCAAGCTTTGCGTCGCTACCATAGCCGCAAGGTTCATGCCCGGAGCTTTGAGGAAGGCGACCTTGTTCTTCGGCACGTTCGGTCAGCCAAGAATTCCAACAAGTTGACACCAAAGTGGGAAGGCCCTTATCGGGTAACGCGAGTCACCAGGCTCGGCGTAGTCCTCCTGGAGACCGAAGATGCCGTCCCAGTGAGTAATTCCTGGAACATCGAGCATCTTCACAAGTTTTACCCGTAAGGCGCGGCTGCCGGGTCCCCGGGCAAGCCATCCCTTTGTACAAGCCTTGCCGGCAAGGCATGTAACCCTTTGTACAAAGCCAGGCGCAGACCCTGAGCATAAATAAACGAAGCGCTGGCGCCCTAAGTTATAGCATGCATGCTAGGTTGAGTCTCTCCCTTGTTAGGGTTGATTGTGCTTGGCTGCGACTAACCCCTAGCTTAGAGGTCGAGTGTGCGTCTCTGTCCTTCCCTGTCTTCTTTGGTTCACAGGGCACGTAAGTATTCTTGCCGAGCTATTCTGGAAGGAAAGGAGCGGACCGGCGCCTGGGCCCCAGCAAACTAGAATTGATGGGGGCTGCAAGAACGAGGATCTCTCTGCGGCAAGCCAAGGTCGCCGGGGGTTGCGGATCCAGATAAGTCCTTTATCCCCTATAATGCATTTCGTTATGGACTGGGATGCGTGAAACCCCGTTCTATCTCTGAGCTACCGTGCTCCCTCTTTTCGGCACCCAAGGATTATCTCCTGGGTCTGGATCTGGTTGTAGCCGCGGCAGCAGAAGAGGGGAACAAGGGGCCTAAGCCCACCTCATCCCTACCCCCGCCAAGAGCGTGGGAAAGGTCGAGCGAGGTGGGGAGACGGCAAGGCCTGTTGCCGGGGAAAAAACGTTTATCTTGAAATATGACAAGGATTCACCCCTTGCCGTGGGTTTTTCTCCCGCGAACGAAAATCCCGGCAAACGTCCCTTTTTCATTAAAAATATCCCGTACAGGTACAGTTCGTACGGAATGAAAAACATGAACAAGGAGATTACAAGTTCTAAAGCTAATAAAGGCCCGAAGGCTTACAAGACTAAAAAGATATAAGGTGCCCGTAATCCCTTTCTTGTCCCTCTCCTCAGGAAATGGAACAAGAAAGCAGAAGGGCAAAAGGGGCGCCTAGGCGAGCTACGAGTGGCAGAAGACACCGAGAGAACATCTCGGAGGCCGTGCGAAGGCTGAATGGCGATGACGGCGCCGGAGGCAGAGCTCGAAGACGAGGCGGCAGGACGCCAACACACGACGAAGGCGTCGGTGTCCGTGCACTCCGACTTGACGGCCTCACCGCTCGTCCTCTTCCTCTTCCGCAGCCTCCCTACTCCAGCCGCCCAAGGAGGCGACCCTGAGTAGTTCAAGGAGCCGGCGACACGGATGATGGGGCCGCCGGTGCCGCTCGGAGCGACGCCCGACACCTAGTCGGACCCGTCATCCTGCCGCCCGCAGCCATCATCGTCGTTGCCGTTGTCTTCCTCGCCACTCTCGCTTAAGGAGGACTCTTCGTCATCGGAGGAGCTCTCTACACAGCACCTCACGTGGGTTCCGAAGTGCCCGAAGATCTTGACGGAGAGGAGGCCACCCTCCATTAGTTTGAAATGGAGAGCGAGCCCATCCGTCAAGTTGTGGAGACGAGCGAAAGTTTTCCACCCTCGGTGAAGATACATGACGTGGGGGGTGGGGAACTCGATGTCGACCCACGTGCCACTGTTCCCGCAGCCCCTCATGTGCAGCCGTAGCGCCTGCAGCGGATCCAGCTCCATCTCCCGCACAAACGGGGTCGGAAGGCGGAGGCGACGGCGTGGCGGATGGCGCAGCCTGACGATGAATTCGCAGGGATTGTCCCCGGCATGGCCCTCCATCGGAGGAAGGGCTGCTGGAGGGGGTGAGGCGGATCTGTCACCCCGTCCTCCTCTCCCCCGGGCTCCGCGGCGGCCTCGACTTCGCCCCCTCCCCCTCCCTATAGCGGCCGGCTCCGCCGGTACGAGTTCCTGGGGAGGAGTGATGCGCTGCCTGGCCGAAAACCTCGCCGCCACTGATGAAGCATCACCATGCCCCCTCGCCATGGCAGAAGAAGAAAGGAAGCAGGAATGGGGAGAGGCCGATGGAGAAGGGCTGAGAGGCACCGTCCCTCTCGCTCCCCTCTTTATAAAGAGGCAGGGGCGAGGCTCGGCCGTCCCCTCCCGGCCAATCCGGCCTCTTGAAATGACAGCGAGCGGGGCCGTCGAGCGCCCTCCCCGCTCCATTGAAGGCACAAGGGAATCAACCCGCACGCGCGCGACTACCCACGACCCCTGCGCCTATCATGCGCTCTGCATGCAGCGAACGTGGCGCAAGACGCGGGCGCAATGGGACGTGTGGAGCAACGGTTCCTGAGCTAGGGAAGTAAATGGGAGGCGGCCCTGCGGTCTCAAAGAGACACGCAAGCCGCCTCTCTACTGTCTACCACAAGGTGACGCCAGCATCCCCTCGTCACGCACGCGCACGACCCCCACGTCGCGCGTTCAACGCGGGTGGTGGGAAAGCACAGCAGGCAGAACAGTGGCCGCGGTAAAAACCCGCCTCAACTGCCCGCGCACCATTCTGGGTCTGGCCCAACAATGTGCTGCGCCTATGTGTGACCCAGGCCCGGAGGCTCCTGTCGGTGTACAAAAGTAGGGGCCCAGCTTTTGACCCCTTTACTTGTGCACGAGAAGTCAGAGCCGCCTGCCGCGGCCACACATGAGCTGGGCAAGCGAGGGAAGCCGGAGAGAGGCCAAAGCCACAGGGACAAGCAAAGCAAACAACAAAGTATCAAGACCACAAAGGTTGCACGGGCGATGCAGGTTGCCCCGGCAAGGACCCTTGCCGAGGGCAGCCTCAGCAGCCCCGACAAGATCCTTGCCGGGGCAGCTCGTCCACACCAGCTGAGCGAGCCACCTTCGAGCCCACCAACGCTGAGCAGACACATTGGGACGGGGTTCGTGAGGCACCTCCGTGGTGGCATGCAGATCTTTGTGAACACAAAGAGCAATCAAGATCAAAAGAGGATAGGAAGGCAACCATCCTCACCGAAGAAACCCACAGGACCCCCCGGCAAGATCCTTGCCGGGGGAGCTGGCGCGCCACGGCAAGACCCTTGCCGGGCCACCCGGCAAGACCATCGCCAAGCGCACCGGCAAGGCCACTGCCAGGCCCGCACCAGCCAAGTTTCTACCACCGTTCGTACGCGGCCGCCGACTCAAACAGCTGGCCAGGCACCTGCATGGCAGCATGCAAACCTTCGTGGAGGCTCCACCACCATGCCACCTCAGCTGTTTGCCTGCCTACATGGCGCTGCATGCGTTGCTGGCCAGGGCGCGTGTCGAAGCCAGGAGGGGCGGCGACGGACGGAACGGGCCTCACCCCCGTCCCCAATAAAGTGAAGGACACCTAAGCCTCGCATTTAATGCGGCTCGTCCTGTAATGCTAGCGGTAACCTCGCAGCACTGTAGCACTTTACACCTCATGTGTGCCACTATGGCAAGCCCCTTTCGCCTATAAAAGGAGGCCCATGGCATACTGAGAGGGGATTCGGCTCTTTCAAACCCAGCAGCACCAAGAGCTAGTTCAAGAGCTCAAGAACACTAATACAACCACCAAGCAGGATCATGGGGTTTTATGCATCTTTGCGGCCCGAACCTGGGTAAATCCCCTTTGTGCCACCCACTAGTCCCGCTCTTCTCACGATCCCGCGCCCCGCAACCGTAGAAGGGATTCCAGTGATCCTATAGGTGTCGTTTCCCACCGACAGAAAGTTTATTTTATATTTTTATTAGTCTGGCCCAACATGTAAGTGTGTGTGAGAGAGAGGGGGTGAGAGGAAGAGTTTTCTCATTTATTTTTTTAGAGTTGGCCCACCTGTAAGTGACACATGGTGTCAAGGGCAAAATGTCTAGCAAACGTTCAGATAGCGGTCAAAGCCCTTTGACTGGACTGAAACGGAATGGAACGACATTTCTATAAGGACACCTAACGGCGTAGGGGCAAATTTGAGCCTGCTTCAAAATTAGGGGCAAATCTAAGAAGTGGGTTTGAGTTAGGGACGTAAAAGTCCCTTTTTTAAATCATGATTGTTTTCAATTCATGAACATGTTTTCAAATTCTTCATTTTGTTTACATTCGAGAACCTTTTTGAACTATGTTGATTTTTTCTAAGTTTGTGAACATTACTTTAATCGGCAAAAAATTTATCAAATAATTAACATTTTTTTCATTATCTATTTCAACCATGCGTAGTGATAAAAAGAAAAAATAAGTGAAAAGGGGGGAAACCAAAAAAATATAGTGTGCTTGAAGCTAGTGATCTCTGGTGTGCATTAAGTCGTCGGCACCCAGCCACCCTAGTGATGAGGTCTGTATGCAACTGCATTGATATGTATCCAAATCAGCGACCATGTGGCTCGGGAGCCCTAGGTATCATATGCACCATCAAAATAAAGAGCCTTGGCTTGGTTACAAGATGTAAAATTCATGTTGAATCATCACTTACCGCTCGAGGAAGAAGTCCCGACAAACTTCTTGCCAGCAGGCACGATAAGACAGGGTATGTCATAGCCTATCTCGTGTTGTGTACTATAAAATACCCATCGGGGGGTGGACCAAGAAAGAGGCAGGCAATTGGGACAAAATACCTGGTGTACTGTAGTGACCTTGTTTTCTATTTTCGATTGGACTACTGTCGCAAGATGTCAGGTGTTCTAGTATATTTGGTACAGTAGCGTTTTTTTTCTTTTCATTCAATTTTCTAAAAACTCATGAAAAGAATGCGTTTAAAAAGTGACTAATGTTTGAGAATATATTTTAAAACGATCATGTATTTCAAAAATGCAAACATATTTAGAAATTTTGGAATAATTCTGAAAATGCAAACAATATTTGAAACTTTAAACATTTTTTGTAAACTCAATAATTTTTTCAAATTGTGAACAAATTTTAAAACATGAATATTTGTTAAAAACATGAAATTCTGAAATTTTGTTGAAAATGCGAACATTTTCTCCCATTCGTGAACATTTTTTGAAAATGTAAAAAAATCTAGAATTTGTTTTTTTAAATCGTGAACAAAATTTTGAAAACGTGATCTTGTATTTTGAAATCCTTATATTTTTTTACATGTAAGCATTTTTTGAAGTTATGAGCATTCTTTGATATGCCAAACATTTTCTGAAACACAAACAATTTTTTGAAAGGAAGAACATGAATTTATAATAGATTAACAACTTACTAATGTTCTGTTTAAACTAAGAAAATCATAAAAGTCATAAAAGAAACAACAATAAAAAGAACAAAATAGCCAGCAATCTAGAAGGTTCCAAAAACCGGTAAAAACTTACTAAACCTTCTAGATGGTTTCAAAGTTGGAACGAGAACCCCTCTTCCTACCGGTAAAAGGGGTTGGCCCACTTGATTTCCTGGTGCACTTTTCCTCGTGCTAAAGGATGATTGTTTACCAAAACATGCGGATAATTGGATTTGCCCCCATTTGATTCCTGCCTCTCGTCCACAATACACACTTAAATGGCTACATGGTTAGAATTACGCACCAGGCTAGGCCATCGCAGTGAGAGATATACAATGGTTTATATCTCTTATTGAGATGGCCTATAGCGTGTGTTGACTACGTCGACCCATTAGTGGGAGTAGGAGAAGCCGACTTACGGAAGCTGACATTTGGATTTTTATTTCTTACAATTTTATGTGTGATTTATCTTTATTTTCTAAAATTCATGAACATTTTTCAAATTTGTGGAAGCTTTCCAAAATTCTAAATATTTATAAAACTCATGAATGTTTTTAAAAATTCACCAATATTTATAAATTCATAATTATATTTTTTAATTCGTGAATAATTTCTAATTTCACGTATATATTTTTAATCCATGGACATTTTTCATATTCATGAACGTTTTGAATACATGAACAGTTATTTTTAATCGTGAATATTGTTTCAGATTCCAAACAATATTTGTTTCTGCAAACATTTTAACATTCATGACTATTATTTAAATTTATGAGCTTTTTATAATTCATAAAAAACCAACCCAAATGAAAAAATAAATTAAAAAAACGCGTTGTGGTTTTCTTGAGGAAACAAATCACTCCAGGAAAATCAGGCAAAGAGTGTATGTGAGCTAGCCCAACTTTACTCGTTGTAGGCGATCCGTCTGTACACCTCCCCATGAGCGATACATAGTAGCGCCCCCATTAAATGGGTCCTAATTGAGCCCGTATAGCAAAATATTTGGCCAACATGATAAGTTGATTCTAATTAAAGAATAAACACATACCTGACTTAGAATATATTTTTAATTTCTCTAAAAAATGGGAATACGTTATTAATTGATTCCACATATAACAAGCACCACAGATGCTATATAAAGGATCGCTCCGGATCTATTCATCCACAAGATCGAAAGTAATATTCCCATTCCAAGCGCAACTCATATAAACAATTCCTCCTACGGTCCACAAGTTCTTCTATCAAGGATGATGACTTCCAAGGTGGTGCTCCTCGGCCTCCTCCTTTTGGTGCTTTGTTCAGGTATTTTGCAGGCATGGTTCTTATTTTCTAATTGACATGTGTACGAAATATTCTAATTACCGTTGAATTCGTAGGTGTTATGTCAAAGGAGACCATAGACGATGGATCCTATTTCCCCAGGGTTGCGACATACACATTGTCTCCAAGTCATGTCCATCCAAAGATGCATGTTTGACACAATGCAAACAAACATACCACTCGGGCAAGGTCTACGGTGAATGTGCTCCTGATGGATGCCATTGCATAGTATGTGTGTTATCTGCAGGAAATTAAGGATACTAGTAGCAAGCCTTGCAGGCCGCACGCCGCATGTTGTTTTCTAAGATTTAGAATATTTGTAGTAACAATATTTACATGTTCACTTAAATCAAAATTAAAGCATGTGGTAATTCGTTTTCAAAGAAACATGATTGAAGTCTTCTGATAATTTAATAGTGATACATGTATTTTTGCATTCAATCATGAAGGCACATTAATGTGATTGAATGGCTAACCGCCATACCCCATGACTGTGAGAGTAATGGAAGATATCATTTCTATGCGTCAATCATTTTTGGGACATAATAAAGTATCTCGCTTTTAGTTTTATTAATCAATTATAAAATTTATCTTCTTGTACTAAACCATTTATGTACTACACTTCTATGTGGCAATGTGTGGGAGACTATAACAAATCATATTTACTTATTTTGAGGCAATCATATTTACTTCAATTATTATCCATAGATTATGCCATGATTCATTTTGGAGAAGTGTCTGCTAGAGCCTTGGATTGATCCATAGAAAGAAGGATACTTTGCAGCCTAGTACGAGTATGAGCCTGGTCCACCGTTTGGTTTTAGACGATATGTACATATGTTCCCAGTCGACGGCGACATGACCTTCCAGCCCTCTTCCACTCTAGTACTACATTCGATCCATAATAAGTGTGACAGCTTTGAACATCATGACAACCTGTAACAAACGTGTTGAGTTCTCTAGCTAGTTAACATGCTACATGGATGAATGTAAAAAAAGTACATACTACAAGCACGAGTGTTTTCTTTTCTTTTAACTGACTACACGAACGAGTTGAGTTATTGTCAGGCGCCAGATATGAATACCGTACTCCAATTGAAAGTTGAGATTAATTTAAAGTTGTTGATACTTGAGATCAGATTGATTATACATACGATGGTGCGTGCACATTCCAATTACAGTTGGTTGTCACTTTTTGCTTAGTTATCCTCGGTCCGCGGTTTTGGTAGTTAACACATTTTGGGTTTGCTATTGGCAAGTTGTCTGAATTTACAATTTGTGTCAATCGATTTCCAATGCTCAATCTGAGGCGAAAACGGGGCACCTCGGGGAGGCAAGGCCTCAATAGGAAATGACCCTAATCCGCGGGCGATGCCACAATGGTTGGTGCTGGAGGGAAGTGGTGTGTTGATGGTCCATGATTCCAAAAGGGCAGGGGAGGGGGGGTATCAGCGTCGAAGAGAAGCTGGTGGGAAGAGGTTAGAAGGATGGCCGGGGTTGGCAACATATATACCAATGGAGGTGTCGGCTTTGACAAGGGTGGTGCAACAGGGTTGTTGGACGTGGGTTGCCGAGGCAAGCAGGCCATCAGGTTAGTAGGAGAAAGAACATGACCGAAGGAAGAAACAACATCAGATGCATTATTTAAATTGGACGACCCAAAAAATTACCTTAGGCCAATTTTTTTTCCAAACAACTTGTGTACTGCCAGTCTAAAAAACATTTAGCCTGTCATCCAGTGTTTTCTTCTGGCTCGACTTATGTACGACTTATGTCGTGGGTTTATCACGGCAGATGCACTAGTGAAAGGACTTAGGTGTGGAGCCATCGCACTAGGTTAGCTTAAAGGGGTTGAAACGAGACAAGGGACACAGAGAGTTTACCCAGGTTCGGCCCCTCTCAACATCCTGGTTCTAATTGTATTGCTTGGGATTCGATTACAAGGGAGCGAATGGGCTTGACCTAGTTCTCGATTGTCTATTTTCTTGAGTGAACCCGCCGTCGGGTTACCCCTTTATATACAGGTTGATGCTCGGCGGCTTACAGAGTCCCGGCCGGCTCACGCAAACGTAACCGGCTCGGTTTCTAACTAAGCTTGCCTTACAGAACAAGTTATCGCCTGGCGGTTCACACCATTGGGCCTTGAATCGCCTCCGGGCCTTGGGCCTTCAATAAGCTTGTTCCATGAACCGTCATCTTCATGTTTAAGTCACCAATGGCATGACCCGGCCCCTCCTGGGCGGGTCATACCTAGGAGTTATATCCCCAACATTAGGCCCCAGGTTGATTTGAACTTGTTTACATCAATACTTGACTTAGCAGAATCTTCTATTTTTCAATTCCTTACCGATTCACGGTAAACCGCCATGACATCACATCACAGAACCGTAGTAATTGGCCATGACATCATGCGCATTAAATTCCGCACAAGGCCCATGACAGCTCAACAGATCTTTATCTTAATAGGCCTCCCAAAAATTGAGGCGTCCATATAGCCACATAATAATTTTCGGCCTCCTCGATTTCCGCACATGCCGTCTAGTCACCTTCTTATAAATAAGGACGAGGGGCCCTTATGCCATTTTTTACCCCATGCCTCTGTTTCTTCTCCTTCCTCGCGCCGACCACCACAGCTCGAGCTCCACCGCTGTCGTCCTTCTCCAGCGACCTCGACTCACGCCGCTGCATCAACCTGAACGGACCCAAAAAACGCGGCGCACCTCCGCTGTTCATTAGCGTCAGTAAGTACTCACCTCTGCCCATAACAGATATGTATTAGGGTTTCAGCCGTTCATCGGTGTTCTTCGCCATTCTTCATATTTTCCCTCCAGGATGAGTAGTTTGATCTGAAAATGACACTGAAGTCATGTGCCAGCAGTTTTAGCATCTCCTTCCAATCGCAGAAGTATCCCTTCCATTAAAGATCCCAACTCAATACGCAAATTCTTCCACTGCCATAGCATTAGGTTTAAGATTTATTTTTATTTTCTGAACTGTTGTAGATCCAAAATCATAAGTAGAGTTTGCAAAACCTGTTTATCCAACACTTAGTGAAAATTTTACTCCAGATTTGTGGATATCCAATCCGTCACTGGCATACAGCGGCTTAACTCAGATTTTATAACCCGCCAAATACCATTAGGCCCGCTTTTAAACCGCTAGTATGTATTCAGAGTCCGCATAACCCGGCAGTATTTTACTGGTTTAACCATGCCAACCTTTTATTGCATGTATCTTCTGCATACGAATTGACCTTGCATGATGCACTCGCTTTCTGATTACTGGATGACTTGACATCATAATCTTAACCCAACAATATTTTCCTTTCTAGGCTGTTTATTAACAAAATGACCAAAACCGTCACCTCATGCAACTGGGTCGTCTCCACTGTTACAGAGCAATCTCTCAATGAACATGTTCAAGTAGGTGTCTTAGCACCCAAAGATGTTATCCACTGGAGAGTTCCGGGAAATGAGGTTATACCCGCCCCAATGGAAGGCGGAGTCATAGTTTTTACTGATCATATGCTCTGGGGGTTTACCCCACCCGGCTCAAAATTCTTTCGCGATGTGCTGCATTTCTTCCTGTGAATCCGGATGAAGTTCGAAGAGGAAAGAGTTAACCTTGGTTTCGAGTGCATGTGCGCGAGCTATCGTCATTAGCCTTCTTTGTGCTTGCGGTGGTGACGGAATTGTTGGGGATCGTTGCAGAAATTAAAACATTTCGACGCGTCACCAAGATCAATCTACGGAGAGACTAGCAACGAGAGAGAGGGGAGTGCATCTTCATACCCTTGAAGATCGCAAAACGGAAGCGTTGCAAGAACGCGGATGAAGGAGTCGTACTCGTAGCAATTCAGATGGCGGTGGATTCCGATCTAAGCGCCGAACAACGGCACCTCCGCGTTCAACACACGTGCAGCCCGATGACGTCTCCCGCGCCTTGATCCACCAAGGAGGAGGGAGAGGTTGAGGAAGAGAGCTCCAGCAGCAGCACGACAGCGTGGTGGTGGTGGAGCAGCAGTTCTCCGGCAGGGCTTCGCCAAGCTCACGCGGAGGAGGAGAGATGTTGGGGAGGGGGAGGGCTGCGCCTTGGATGTAGTACTGCTGCCCTCCCTCCACCTCTCCATTTATAGGGAGAATGGGAAAGGGGGCCGGCCCCTCTAGATGAGATCTAGAGGGGGGCGGCGACCAAGGGGGAGGGGGCTTGCCCCCCAAGCCAAGGCGGCGCCCGCCTTAGGGTTCCCCCCCAACCCTAGGCGCATGGGCCCTAGGGGGGATGGCGCCCAGCCCACTTAGGGGCTAGTTCCCTTCCACATACAGCCCATAAGGCCCTACGGGGCAGGTAGACCCTCCCGGTGGACCCCCGGAACCCCTCCGGTGGTCCCGGTACAATACCGGTAGACCCCTGAAAACTTTCGGTGACCGTATGATGACTTCCCATATATAAATCTTCACCTCCGGACCATTCCGGAACTCCTCCTGAAGTCCGGGATCTCATCCGGGACTCCGAACAACATTCGGTAATCACATACAAATCTTCCCTATAACCCTAGCATCATCGAACCGTAAGTGTGTAGACCCTATCATGAACAAGGATTGAATAGTAGACAATTATCATGAGTGGTTATAGCATGAATAGTAGAAAATTATCATGAACAAGGATATATAATAATAACTATTTTATTATTGCCTCTAGGGCATATTTCCAACAGGAATGTCCATGGGGATGGTCGAGGGATGCTCCACATCAATACATACATACATACATACATACATACTACATACATACATACATGTTGTGGCTGAAGTCGGGTCGGCTCGTAGAGTACCCGCGAGTTATGTGTAGTTGGGTTGTCATGGAGGGCACCCGCGAGATAATTATGAGGCACGGTCGGGTAAGGCGGACCGCCCGGGAGTGGGCTAGGCCTGGCCCTTGCCGTAAGTCCTCAAGACAGGGCGACAGGAGCATTGTTCGTCACCGCAAGCTCCCAAGACATTAACGAGATATGGATATTTGATCTGAGTTGGTCTTTTGACCTATACGCACAAACCAACTACGTGGGGACAGTTATGGGCACTCGGTGTCGTAGTATCAGCCGAAGCTCTTCAGACGTCAGCGACTGAGTGGCGCGCGCCGGGTTGGACTGGAACGCCTGCGCGTTCGCAACATGCAGGAGTGCTAGGTCTGGTCACCGGTCGCGTTCGCAACATGCAGGAGTGCAAAGGGCGATGGGCCCAAGACCCTTGTGCGCTTAGGATGTAGACTGGCATGTTGGCCTCTTTGTTGAGTCTAGGTAGGTCTGCGACGTGTTGATCTTCCGAGGCCGTGTATGACCCAGGAGATTGTGCCCGGCCAAAAGGATCGAGTGTGTTGGTCAATGTGGTGCACCCCTGCAGGGAAGTTGAACTATTTGAATAGTCGTGTCCACGGTAACAGGATGCTTAGAGTTGAATTCCGACCTCATGACAATTAGAACCGAATACTTAATAAAACACACCCAGATAAGTTCCAGAGACAACCCGGTGATCGCTTTCCCACAGGGCGACAAGGGGAGGATCGCCGGGTAGGGTTATGTATATGATGTTACTTGAAGCCATACTTGCTACTCCCTTCTACATCCTTCAAGATGAAGGCTGCCAGAAGCGTAGTCTTCAATAGGACTAGCTATCCCCCTCTTATTCTGGCATTCTGCAATTCGGTCCACAAATACTACCCGTTTCATCGATACCGATGCATATGTAGTGTAGATCCTTGCTTGCGAGTACTTTGGATGAGTACTCACAGTTGCCTTGCAACTTCTTTTCCGCCTATTCCATTCTTCTCGGATGTCACAACAAGATGTTGGAGCCCAGGAGCTAGACGCCACCGTCGACGACCACTGCTACTACCCCGAGGGTGCCACTACTATGTGCAGGCCACCGACGACCAGGAGTAGTTTAAGAGGATCCTAGGCAGGATGCTTGCGCCTCTTCGATCGGTATCCCTATTTGTGCTAGCCATCTTATGTCATCTTGTTTAACTTATGTTTGTACTCAGATAATGTTGCTTCTGCAGTCTCGTTTATGTTCGAGCTTATGTATTCAATCCCTCGAGGCCCCTGGCTTGTAATATGGAGCTTTTATGACTTTATTTGTGTTTAGGGTTGTGTTGTGATATCTTCTCGTGAGTCCCGGATCTTGATCATACACGTTTACGTGTATGATTAGTGTACAATTGAATCGGGAGCATCACAGCTATTCTGTAAGGGACTGATTTGGATCCATATGTTTAATGCTAGGATTGGATTTTATCTTAATTCTTCTTTCGTAGTTGCAGATGCTTGCGATAGGGTTAATCGTAAGTTGGAGGCTTGTTCATGTAAGAACAGCACCCAAGTACCGGTCTACCCACATATCAAATTATCAATGTAGCGAACACGAATTAAACAAACATGATCAAAATGACTAGATGAAATTCTCATGTGTCCTCGAGAACGTTCTACTTATTATTGGAGATTATTCCGGTCTGCCATTTGCAACAAAAATGATTGGGCTACCTTGCTGCACCTTAGTTTACTATTGCTACTTCTCACTTGTTAAAAATTATCTTGCTATAAAACTACTTGTTACCGATAATATCAGTGCTTGCAAAAAATACTTTACCGAAAACCGCTTGTCATTTCTTTGTGCTCCTCGTTGAGTTCGACACTCTTACTTATCGAAAAGACTACGATTGATCTCCTATACTTGTGGATCATCAGTAGGCAATCACATTGATATGTATCGCAATCAGTGTTCTATTGAAGAGAGCCCCCTATTGCGTCAAATTGGTGGCCTGATGCCAAAGCGACACCGACTGAGCCTGACCATGTACCTAGGAAGCCCAACTATCATATACACCACCACAATAAAGAGCCTTGGCCTGATCCCAAGATACAGAATCCATGTTCAAGCACCACTTAACGCTCGAGGAAGAAGCCCTGACAAACTTCGTGCCAGCAACCATGGTAAGACCGGGTATGTCATAGCATATCTCGTGTTGTGAGCTATAGAGTACCCACTAGGGGTGGACCAAGAAAGAGGTAGGCAATTGGGACCAAGTACCTGGTGTATTGTTGTGACTTGGTTTCCTGTTTTTGATTGAGCTACTGTCGCGATATGGTAAGTGTTGTAGTATGTTCGGTACAATAGTTTTTTTTTGTTTTCGTTCAATTTTTCAGAAAATCAGGAAAAATATATTTAAAAAGTGAATTATATTTGAGAATATATTTTTAAAACCGTCATTTGTTTTGAAAATGCAAATAAGTATTGAAATTTTGGACATATTCTGAAAATGCAAACAATATTTGAAACTTTAAACATTTTATGTAAACTCGATAGTTTGGCAAAAAAATATATTAAAAAAATCTAATTGTGATAATTTTTAAAGAATGAATATTTTTTTAATATTTGTTAAAATGCAAACATTGTTCGAAAATATGTACATTTTCTCAATACATGAAAATTTTTTGAAAACGCAAAAAATCTAGAATTTTAAGTTATTTTTCCCGAAAACGTGATTTTTTAAAAAAATTGAAATTTTTTTTGAGAACGTGATTTTTTTAATATTCATATATTTCTGAGAATGCAATAATTTTTTGAAGTTATGATTTTTTTAAACATGAACATTCTTTGATATCCCAATCATATTTTGAATCGCAATTAATTTTTTGAAAGGAGGAACATGATTTTATACTAAGTTAACAACTTGCAAATTTTCTAACTAAACTAGAAAAAAATTAAAAAAATATAAAAGAACAAAATAGTCAGCAATCTAGAAGGTTCCCAAAACCGGCAAAATCTTATTTAAACCTTCTGGATGGTTTCAAAGTTGGAACGGGAACCCCTCTTCCTACCGATAAAATGGGTTGACCCACTTGATTTCCTGTTGCACTCTTCTCGTGTTGATAATTGGATTTGCCCCCATTCAATTCCTTCCTCTCGTCCACAACGCACACTTAGATGGCTACACGGTTAGAAGTGCATACCAGGCTAGGCCATCGCACTAAGAGATATACAATTGTTACATCTCTCATTGCGATGGCCTATAGCGTGTGTCCACTACGTCGACCCATTAGTCTGAGTAGGAGAAGCGGACATTTGGATTTTAATTTCTTACACTTTCCTGTGTAATTTTTTAATTAAAGATTTTTTTTTCTAATTTATGGAAGCTTTCAAGAAAATTGAATGTTTTCAAAATTTATGAATTTTTCAAAAATTCACCAAGATTTATAAATTCATAAATATTATTTCAAATTTCATGTATATCTTTTGAATTCATGGACATTTTTCATACTCACGGACATTTTGAATCCATGAACAATTTTATAAATCATGGACATAGTTTCAAATTGCAGAACAATATTTGTTTTCGGGTACATTTTCACATTCATGAATATTATTTGAATTCCTGAGCATTTTTAAATTCATGAAAAGCCAACCCAAATTAAAAAAAGTGAAAAAAATGCGTTATGATTTTTTTGAGGAAAAAATCGGGCTAGGAAAATCGGGTGAATTGTTGTGTATGTTATTGAGCTAGCCCAACTGTACGCGTTCTAGCCGACCCGTTTGTACGGCTCCCCATGAGCGATACATAGTAGCACCCCCATTAAATGGGTCCTAATTTGAGCCTGTATAGAAAAATACTTAGCAAACATGATAAGTTGATTTCTAAAGAATAAAAGAAGAATCAAAACATACTTGACTTAGAATATGTTATTAATATCTCTCAAAAATGAGAATATGTTATTAATTTATTCCACATATAAAGAGCACCATGGATGCTATATAAAGGATCACTCCGGATCTATTCATCGACAACATAGAACGTAATATTGCCATTCGAAACACAATTCATATAAACAATTCCTCCTACGGTCCAAAAGTTCTTCTATCATGGATGGTAGGTACCAAGGTGGTGCTCCTAGGGCTCGTCCTTTTGGTGCTTTATTCAGGTATTTTGCAGGCATGGTTCTTATTTTCTAAAGGACATGTGTATGAAACATTCCAATTACAGTTGAATTGATAGGTGTTATGTCAAAGGAGAGTATAGACGACAGATCCTATTTCCCCCAGGGTTGCGATGTATACGTTGTATCCAAGGCATGTCCATCCCAAGATGCATGTCTGACACAATGCAAACAAACATACCACTCGGGCACGCTCTACGGTGAATGTGCTTCTGATGGATGCCATTGCATAGTATGTGTGTTATCTGCGAGAAATTGAGGATACTAGCAAGCCTTGCACGGCGCACGCTGCATGTTGTTTTCTAAGATTTAGAATTTTGTAGTAATAATGTTTACATGTTCATTTAAAATAAATCTTAAAGCATGTGGTAAGTTGTGTTCAAAGAAACATGATTGAAGTCTCCTGATAATTTAATAGTGATAAATGTATTCTCGCATTCAATCCTGAAGGCAAATTAATGTGATGGAATGGCTAACCGCCATACCCCATAACTGTGAGAGTAATGGAAGACATCATTTTTATGCATCGATCTTTTCTAGGACACAATAAAGCATCCCACTTTTAGTTAATGTACTAGTCGAATGCCCATGCATTGCCACGGAGAAAAAAAAGGGAGGCGGCATAATTGATAGTAAGACAAGACACAAATCAAATGGATTTGAAAATGACACTTCGGTTTGTTGGCGGAACATTTTAGTTTTGACAATTTCAGTGTAACAAGAATGCCCATGTAATAAAATTGAGATGAAAGGACTTGTGCATATCCAGAAGAAAACATGAACAAATGCAAACATGTATATATTGGCCCATATATGAAAGATAGAAGTAAAAGCAGGAGTAAACGAGCTTTGACTGTGGCATTACAACAGCGAGGATGCATAATCATGATAATTTCAAAACCAACATCATTCAAATATCTTCTTTCATTATTTGACACCATTTCTTTACTTTTATCCTTTTTTAAGGACCTAGTCTTAGTTTCTCCAAACAATAACTTAAATCAATATGTCCTTTGCTGAATAAACAAAGAAAGGGAACGAAAAAACAAGAAGAGCCTTACCATATCTGATGCACAAAATAGTGGCACATAATCAAGTCTGTATTGCTAATTAAAGATTGCACATGAATGTTTTTTATGCGTACTTACAATCAATCGTCTCATGAAACCTAAGGGCCTCAACACGAGAAGCGCACCATCACAAAGTTACTTGACAAAGAGCGTAATCTTGTTATTAAGCCCAGATGTACAAAAATGGGCAGAAGTAACACGGTATCTCCCCTTGCCACAAAGCAGAGTATCTTCCATCTTAAAAAACAAGTACCTCCCTCACTATAAAATCTACCACTGTAAACAGGCAGAGTATCTTCCTTTGCTACAAACCAGCTCGTACCCAAGCACAGTAAATCAGACAAATTTTCGGCCTCTGCTTTGCCTTCTTAGTGCGCTTGATTTGTCATCTCCAGCAAGCACTGTTTAATAACAAAATAATCAATGAGCATGTTATACACTCTGAACCATATGCACATAGATACTGGTATAAAAAGATTGTAGACACAAATTTTCCTTTAACAGATAGGGTTCTGTTTTTTTTTTTGCTTCATCTACCTGCTCACTTATAAGGGCATCAGACGATCACTATTGCGTACATAACTGTCTGTGTTTTATTCAGACAAAGGAAAAAACTGAGTCTGTAGAGGTTATGCAGTATATTTGGACAAAGCAAAAAACAATGAACAACACTTGGAATACATTTTGTACCGAGCAAAGAAACAAAATATACTGTAAAAGATGCTTTGAAATTATGTGTATATAGAAGGGGCGAGTGCACATATACATACACAAAAATTAGTATTGGACCTCTAGTAACTACATTAACCAGGTTTCTGCCCAAAAAAAGATGCCGATAACACACAAGAAGCAAAAAAAAATGGCGTGTGACCTGAAAAATTGGATGTGGAGCTACCAAGCAAAGGAGGAGGGTCAATGAAAAAGAGACCTGCTGTAGACGTTATCCAAATGTTTTGAACAGAGGGAATAACAAAGAGAAGTACCAAAAATAATTAATGGAACAAACGTCGGTGAGATGAATGTTCTTACCATGGTAGTCATGACCACTCACAAGATCAACATCTATAATATGATAACCAAAAAGCAAAACAAAGTATCATCCCAACTCTTTTTTTTTGAGAAAATCATCATCCCAACTCTTTATTATATAACCTCACACCAACGGATATATAGATACATCCTTTGAAGGAGCGATAAAACACTTTGCAACATACCATCTCATACTATAAAATCTCTAAAGATATTGCGACACCTCCCTCATGCTTGGTCTTTGGGTGGTGGCTTGTTGTGGAATTGGGGGTGAACGATGTCGGGGGCGTACTTGCCAATGTTGCCCTGGACCGACATTGGTGCTTTCATTGAGAGTTCCTCTGTGTCGTCGCTGCAAGGCTTGATGGCGCCTTCAATCGTCAACAACACGGTCCAGGGCGAGACTTTTCTCCCCGGACAGATCTTCGTGTTCGGCGGCTTCGCACTGCGGGCCAATTCGCTTGGCCATCTGGAGCAGATCGATAGCTATGCCCCTGGCCACCAGGTCAGGTTCGGAAACTTGAACTACATAGCGGATATTCGCGGAGACTTGATCTTCGACGGATTTGGGCCTGCGCTAGGAGCACCGAACAGTCACGATGAGCATGGTTTAGACCTGCTGTCGGACGAAGCTCGGGATATCACCCCCGCAGTAGCCTCGGATCTAGATCCGGAGCAGGTTGCATTGCCTAAGGACGGAGGGGTGGACCCCGCCCCGCAGACCGCACACTCATCGGCGGTGGAGCCGAACACTGGTCCCACCTCTGTGGAGGCCTGTAACCCCGGGCCCCCGGACTCGTATCCGGTTGTTGGTTCCGGTCCGCACACCCTCGAGCCAGCAGAGCCAGGTAGGGCTCCGGTAATGGAGTTTACCGCTATGACATCTTTCCAGCACTCGCCCTTCGGCGACATGCTGAACTCATTAAAGTCTCTCTCTTTGTCGGGAGGCTCTGGGCCGAACTATGTCCGGCTTGAGTGGGAAGCAGGCGACGAAGGAATTCGCTGCCCACCCACCACCCACTTCATTGCCTCGGTCGACGATTTAACCGGCGTGCTTGACTTCGACTCCGAAGACATCGACGATATGGACGACGATGCAGGAGAAGTACAGGAGCCACCGCTCATTGTATGTGGACGGCCACCTCCTCATACGATATATACATGGTGGACACTCCGAAGGAAACCAATGGCGACGAGGCAACGGAGGATAACCCCTCAGGGAGAAAAGCAAAGCATGGGCGTCGCCGGCGCTGCTCCAAGGCCCGCCACAGCAATACCGGCCCTGGAGATGAAAGCAATCCGGATGATGCCGAAGAGGAATACAACCCTGACCAGCCCGCCTTCGAGCATGCCGAACAGGAAGATGAGCAGATCAGCCCAGACGAATAGGCGACTGACGGATATCCGGAGGAGGACAACTATATGCCCCCCTCCGAAGACGAGATTAGCCTCGGTGACGACGAGTTCGGCGTGCCTGAGGATCCCGTGGAGCAGGAGCGCTTCAAGCGCCGGCTTATTGCCACTGCGAGGAGCCTGAAGAAGAAGCAGCAGCAACTCCAGGCTGATCAAGACCTGCTCACAGATAGATGGACTGAAGTCCTGGCAGCCGAGGAATACGGACTCGAGCGCCAAACGGCTGACCGGGGTACCAGCCCGAATACCAGCCCGCACCCCCACGCCAATACACTACGGCCTGGGGCAACAGGCAAGACCTGCAAGATATACTGGAAAACAAAGCAGGACAGCCAAGATCGATCTACGGATCGCGGGGGCGTGCCCCAGCGCGCGACGATGACCGTCACGCCGGATACACTATCAACAAGTCCGGCCGGGCCGAACACAGCAACCCAGACCAATTCGAACTGCGTAGCCACATAGCCCGGCACAGAGGAGCCGCACACCCCCTCTGCTTCACTGACGAAGTGATGGATCATGAATTCCCAGAAGGGTTCAAACCCGTAAACATCGAATCATACGATGGCACAACAGACCCCGCAGTATGGATCGAAGATTTCCTTCTCCACATTCACATGGCCCGCGGAGACGATCTACACGCCATCAAGTATCTTCCCCTTAAGCTCAAAGGACCAGCCCGGCACTGGCTAAACAGCCTGCCAGCAAATTCCATTGGCAGTTGGGAAAACCTGGAAGATGCATTCCTCGACAACTTCCAGGGCACATATGTGCGACCACCGGACGCCGATGACTTGAGCCACATTACTCAACAGCCCGGAGAGTCAGCCAGGAAATTCTGGACTCGGTTCCTAACTAAAAAGAACCAAATAGTCGACTGTCCGGACGCCGAAGCCCTGGCGGCTTTTAAGCATAATATCCGTGACGAGTGGCTCGCTCGACACCTTGGCCAGGAAAAACCCAAGTCCATGGCAGCCCTCACAACATTAATGACCCGCTTTTTCGTAGGCGAGGACAGCTAGTTGGCTCGCAGCGGCACCACGCCACATTCCGGCACTTTGGATGTCGGCGACAGTAATGGCAAGCCAAGACGAAACAGACATAAGCGACGGAACAACGGAGACAACACTGAAGACACGGCAGTAAACGCCGGATTTAGCGGATCCAAGTCCGATCAGCGGAAGAAGCCGTTCAAAAGAAACAATCAGGGACCGTCCAGTCTGGACCGTATACTGGAGCGCTCGTGCCAAATTCATGGCACCCCGGACAAGCCAGCTAACCACACCAACAGAGACTGCTGGGTATTCAAACAGGCCGGCAAAATAAATGCCGAAAACAAGGACAAGGGGCTGCACAGCGACGATGACGAGGAGCCCCGGCGTCCGAACACGGGGGGACAGAAGAAATTTCCCCCCAGGTGAAAACGGTCAACATGATCTACGCCACTCACATCCCCAAGCGGGAACGGAAGCGAGCACTACGGGACGTCTACGCGATGGAGCCAGTCGCCCCCAAGTTCAACCCATGGTCAGCTTTTCCGATCACCTTTGATCGTAGGGATCATCCTACTAGCATCCGTCACGACGGCTCAGCCGCATTGGTCTTAGACCCAATCATCGACGGATTCCACCTCATGCGAGTCCTTATGGACGGCGGCAGCAGCCTGAACTTGCTTTCTCAGGACACAGTGCGCAAAATGGGCATCGACCCCTCAAGGATCAAGCCCACCAAAACCACCTTTAAAGGTGTAATTCCTGGAGTAGAGGCCCGCTGTACGGGCTCTATAACATTGGAAGTGGTCTTCGGATCTCCGGACAACTTCCGAAGCAAAGAGTTAATCTTCGATATCGTCCCTTTCCGTAGTGGTTACCATGCACTGCTCGGACGAACCGCATTCGCTAGATTCAATGCGGTACCACACTATGCATACCTCAAGCTCAAGATGCCAGGCCCGCGCGGGGTCATAACAGTCAACGGAAACATGGACCGCTCTCTCCGTACAGAAGAGCATACTGCAGCCCTCGCGGCAGAAGTACAATGCGGCCTCCTCCGGCAAACCACCAATCCGGCGACGACAACCTCAAGCACCGTCAAGCGAGTCCGGAGCACCCCGCAACAGGATCGTCAGGCACGCCAAGAGCGTGATTAGCAGTCCGGCCTCCACTTACACCCCATTAAAGAAGCATTCGTGCCACGCGTGCACAATTACGCACTCAAAATACCATGGGCACAGGCGGAGGCGCAGCGGTGACTCGGTCAACAAGGCGGTATCACCGCAACATATGTTCATAATCTTTCCCTTTTACCTTTCAGGACATTGCTTTAATGCAGCCTCTTCAGAAGAGCCGGATGGCCGGACTTACATAGGAGAGAAAACCAAGGAGGCAACAGGCTTTGCGCACAGAAGGAAACACCCAGGTGGAATCTATTTACGATCGTTATACCTGTTTTATCTATCTGTACAAAACCTGCCCTTGGATAGGACATGTCAAATAGTCCTATTGATCTCCGCTTAATGCATTCATTGTAAACATACGCTTAAACGTATTATTCATCAATGGGAGATCACATATAGCGTCAGCTTATCAGTCTTATTTGAGCATTTTTTCTCGCAAAATGTTTATTTGATATTACATCTGTACACCTTGGTACATTCAGTTTGCCAGGGGCTTCTGATGGCGCCCCATAATATGGCAAGTCAAGTCCGAACACTTTCGACAGTGCGGCTGAGGGAGTCCTAGATTAGGGGTTATCCGGACAGCCGGACTATATACATCGTCCGGACTATAGAAGCGTCAAGATACAAGACTCAAGACTTTGGCTCGTGTCCGGATGGGACTCTCCTTTGCGTGGAAGACAAGCTTGGCGATCCAGATATTATGTTTCCTTCCTTGTAACCGACTCCATGTAAACCCTAGCCCTCTCCGGTGTCTATATAAACCGGAGAGGATGGTCCTTAGAAGGCCGATCACAATTACAATCATACCATCATAGGCTAGCTCTTAGGGTTTAGCCTCTACGATCTCGTGGTAGATCTACTCTTGTACTACTCATATCTTCAATATTAATCAAGCAGGAAGTAGGATTTTACCTCCATCGAGAGGGTCCGAACCTGGGTAAACATTGTGTCCCTTGCTTCCTGTTACTATCAGCCTAAGACACATAGATCGGGACCCCCTACCCGAGATCCGCCGGTTTTGACACCGACATTGGTGCTTTCATTGATAGTTCCTCTGTGTCGTCGCTGCAAAGGCTCGATGGCTCGTCTCGTTGTCAAGGACGACATCACCTCTGGGGGAGCGCTGGCTGTAGGCCAGAATCTCCGGCTTGGCGGCTTCATTATGACCGCCCCATCGGCTGTCGCGCCGACGATGGCCTCTCGGGTCATCACGCATAACCTTCGCATCGATTCGGAGCTTGCCGAAAAGATGGATCCTATTGAGTTCTCCTCCCTTAATGAGCTCTTGGATCGCATCGCCGCTTTGGGAGTCGCTACGGACTATGACCGGATTGGGCTTAAACCCGACCAAAGGGCATTAGATCCCCGCCGGCCACCCATGAGATAGCGGCAGTGGAGGAACCACACGTGGGTTGCCCCTCAACTTTGAGGATGAATTATGTCCGGATCACCGAACTCAGTGAGCCGAACACCCACCCAAAGGAAGACATGACCCAGATCCCGGACTTAGAATCGGGCGTTGGGCCGAAGGGATTAGGTAATACTCCAGATCCTGAACTGTCAGGCTCGGAACTTCCCGCGCCCCTGGGCATCAGATCGGATCAGAATCCGGATTCAACCAACGACGCTCGCTCGGACTTAAACCATCTCTCCCGTATCAGGCAGGAGCCCCAGGAGACGGTACACCGTTACTGGGCCAGATTTCTCCTTGCTCTTAACAAGGTCAAGGACTGCCGCAAGGAGGACATAGTCTCTCTTTTCTGCAGAAACTGCACGAACAAAGGACTCCTTAATGCTATAAGTCGCCGTGACATAGTGCACTTTACGGACTTGGCAACCATAGTACAGAAGTACTGTGCGATGGAAAGTGCCTGGAAGACCCAAACAGAATTTTGGGATAGTACGGCCCTCACCAGAACCTTTGTCCGAACAAAACGGCCGAACTCTCGTAAGTCGACCAACTCAATTCCCAAGAAACCAGAACCCGCCCCAGGGCGTGGAACCGTATTGGAAGAATGGCTCAACGGCCATGTAATCTTCACAGCACGCCGGACGCAACGCCGACCCATAGCCTTAGAGCATGTTGGATACTCCGGCAGGTAGCTAAGAGTGTCGAGGATCTCCTCAAGAGCCATTAAGCAGAACCACATCCCGCCAAGGAACACAATACGGTACTAACGGTCTTTGAGACCTTCGCCTCAAACAATAGGCGCAAGGGAGCTCATCGAAGCTCTGCTGAAATATGCCATGTTGCAAAAATAAATCCGTGGAACGACACTCCTATAACTTTCTGTTGGGGAACGTAGTAATTTCAAAAATTTCCTACGCACACGCAAGATCATGGTGATGAATAGCAACGAGAGGGGAGAGTGTTGTCTACATACCCTTGTAGACCGTAAGCGGAAGCGTTAGCACAACGCGGTTGATGTAGTCGTACGTCTTCACGGCCCGACCGATCAAGCACCGAAACTACGGCACCTCCGAGTTGTAGCACACGTTCAGTTCGATGACGTCCCTCGAACTCCGATCCAGCCGAGTGTCGAGGGAGAGTTCCGTCAGCACGACGGCGTGGTGACGACCTGATGTTCTACCGTCACAGGGCTTCGCCTAAGCACCGCTACGATATTATCGAGGTGGACTATGGTGGAGGGGGGCACCGCACACGGCTAAGAGATCTCAAGGATCAATTGTTGTGTCTTTGGTGCTAGCCCTGCCCCTCTATTTATATGTTGAGCCCCGGGGTCGAAACTTGGAGCAAAAGCCTCCTCAAAGTCGGTTTTGAGCGTAAAGCAAGAGTCCCACTCGGACTCCAGGTCCAAACGCCACAATCCTTGGCGTCTGGCCCAGACGCCATGGGCCTCGGCTTCTGGCCCAGGGCCAGACGCCAGGGTCTCCGGCATTTGGCACCCTGGCCTCCGCAAAACTCCTTTTACACCGACCTAAAGCCTCATGGGTTTTGACCCCTTGGCCTAACCATATCATCCAATATATGAATCTTTACGTCTTGACCATTTCGAGACTCCTCGTCATGTCCCTGATCTCATCCGGGACTCCGAACTCCTTCGGTACATCAAAACATATAAACTCATAATATAAGCATCATTGAAACCTTCAGCGTGCAGACCCTACGGGTTCGAGAACAATGTAGACATGACCGAAACATGTTTCTGGTCAATAACCAATAGCGGAACCTAGATGCTCATATTGGCTCCCACATATTCTACGAAGATCTTTATCGGTCAAACCGCATAACAACATATGTTGTTCCCTTTGTCATCGGTATGTTACTTGCCCGAGATTCGATCGTCGGTATCTCAATACCTAGTTCAATCTCGTTACCGGCAAGTCTCTTTACTCGTTACGTAATACATCATCCCGCAACTAAGTCATTAGTTGAAATGCTTGCAAGGCTTAAGTGATATGTATTACCGAGAGGGCCCAGAGATACCTCTCCGACAATCGGAGTGACAAATCCTAATCTCGAAATACGCCAACCCAACATGTACCTTTGGAGACACCTGTAGAGCACCTTTATAATCACCCAGTTACGTTGTGACGTTTGGTAGAACACAAAGTGTTCCTCCGGTAAACGGGAGTTGCATAATCTCATAGTCATAGGAACATGTATAAGTCATGAAGAAAGCAATAGCAACATACTAAACGATCAAGTGCTAAGCTAACGGAATGGGTCATGTCAATCACATCATTCTCCTAATGATGTGATCCCGTTAATCAAATGACAACTCTTTTGTCCATGGCTAGGAAACATAACCATCTTTGATTAATGAGCTAGTCAAGTAGAGGCATACTAGTGACACTCAGTTTGTCTATGTATTCACACATGTATCATGTTTCCGGTTGATACAATTCTAGCATGAATAATAAACATTTATCATGATATAAGGAAATAAATATTAACTTTATTATTGCCTCTAGGGCATATTTCCTTCAGTCTCCCATTTGCACTAGAGTCAATAATCTAGTTCACATCGCCATGTGATATAACACCAATATTCACATCTGTATGTGATTAATACCCGAGTTCACATCATCATGTGATCAACACCCAAAGGGTTTACTAGAGTCAATAATCTAGTTCACATCGCTATGTGATTAACACCCAAAGAGTACTAAGGTATGATCATGTTTTGCTTGTGAGAGAAGTTTAGTCAACGGGTCTGTCACATTCAGAGCCGTATGTATTTTGCAAATATTCTATGTCTACGATGCTCTGCATGAAGCTACTCTAGCTAATTGCTCCCACTTTCAATATGTATCCAGATTGAGACTTAGAGTCATCTGGATCGGTGTAAAAGCTTGCACCGATGTAACTCTTTACGACGGGCTCTTTTATCACCTCCATAATCGAGAAATATTTCCTTAGTCCTTACTAAGGATATTCTTGACCAATGTCTAGCGATCTACTCCTAGATCACTATTGTACTCCCTTCCCAAATTCAGAGCAAGGTATACAATAGGTCTGGTACATAGCATATCATACTTTATAGAACCTATGACTGAGGTATAGGGAATGAATTTCATTCTCTTTTCTATTTTCTGCCGTGGTCGGGCTTTGAGTCTTACTCAATTTCACACCTTGTAACATAGGCAAGAAACTCTTTCTTTGACTGTTCTATTTTGAACTACTTCAAAATCTTGTCAAGGTATGTACTCATTGAAAAACTTATCAAGCGTCTTGATCTATCTCTATAGATCTTGATGCTCAATATGTAAGCAGCTTCACCTAGGTCCTTCTTTGAAAAACTCCTTTCAAATACTCCTTTATGCTTTGCAGAATAATTCTACATTATATCCGATCAACAATATGTCATTCACATATACTTATCAGAAATGTTGTAGTGCTCCCACTCACTTTCTTGTAAATACAGGCTTCTCCAAAAGTCTGTATAAAACCATATGCTTTGATCAACTCATCAAGCATATATTCCAACTCCGAGATGCTTGCACCAGTCCATAGATGGATCGCAGGAGCTTGCACATTTTGTTAGCACCTTTAGGATTGACAAAACCTTCTGGTTGCATCATATACAACTCTTCTTTAATAAATCCATTAAGGAATGCAGTTTTGACATCCATTTGCCAAATTTCATAAAATGTGGCAATTGCTAACATGATTCGGACAGACTTAAGCATCGCTACAGTTGAGAAAATCTCATTGTATTCAACACCTTGAACTTGTCGAAAACCTTTTTGCGACAAGTCGAGCTTTGTAGATAGTAACACTACTATCGGCGTCCGTCTTCCTCTTGTAGATCCATTTATTCTCACCGCTTGCCAATCATAGGGCAAGTCAATCAAAGTCCATACTTTGTTCTCATACATGGATCCCATCTCAGATTTCATGGCTTTAAACCATTTTGCGGAATCTGGGCTCATCATCGCTTCCTCATAGTTCGTAGGTTCGTCATGGTCAAGTAACATGACCTCCAGAACAGGATTACCTACTACTCTGGTGCGGATCTCACTCTGGTTTACCTACGAGGTTTGGTAGTAACTTGATCTGAAGTTACATGATCATCATCATTAGCTTCCTCACTAATTGGTGTAGGAATCACTGGAACTGATTTCTGTGATGAACTACTTTCCAATTCGGGAGAAGGTACAAATTACCTTATCAAGCTCTACTTTCCTCCCACTCACTTCTTTCGAGAGAAACTCCTTCTCTAGAAAGGATCCGAATTTAGCAACGAAAATATTGCCCTTAGATCTGTGATGGAAGGTGTACCCAATAGTCTCTTTTGGGTATCCTATGAAGCCACATTTCTCCGATTTGGGTTCGAGCTTATCTGGTTGAAGTTTCTTCACATAAGCATCGCAGCCCCAAACTTTAAGAAACGACAGCTTAGGTTTACTGCTAAACCATAGTTCATACGATGTCATCTCAAATGGATTTAGATGGTGCCCTATTAAACGTGAATGCAGATGTCTCTAATGCATAACCCCAAAACGATATTGGTAAATCAGTAAGAGACATCATTGATCACACCATATCAAACAAAGTTCGGTTACGACGTTCGGACACACCATAACGTTGTGGTGTTCCAGGTGGCGTGAGCTGTGAAACTATTCCACATTGTTTTAATTGAAGACCAAAATCGTAACTCAAATATTCATCTCCACGATTAGAACGCAGAAACTTTATTTTCTTGTTATGATGATTTTCCACTTCACTCTGAAATTCTTTGAACCTTTCAACTATTTCAGACTTATGTTTCATCAAGTAGATATACCCATATCTTCTCAAATCATCTGTGAAGGTCAGAAAATAACGATACCCACCATGAGCCTTAATACTCATTGGTCTGCATACATCAGTATGTATTATTTCCAAGAAGTTTGTTGCTCATTCCATTGTTCCGAACAACGGAGTTTTAGTCATCTTGCCCAAAAGGCACGGTTTGCAAGCATCAAATGATTCATAACCAAGTGACTCCGAAAATCCATCTTTATGGAGTTTCTTCATGCGCTTTACACCGATATGACCCAAACGGCAGTGCCACAAATAAGTTGCACTATCATTATTAACTTTGCATCTTTTGGCATCAACATTATGAATATGTGTATCACTACGTTCGAGATCCAATAAACTATTTTCATTGGGTGTATGACCATTGAAGGTTTTATTCATGTAAACAGAACAACAATTATTCTCTGACTTTAAATGAATAACCGTATTGCAATAAACATGATCAAATCATATTCATGCTCAATGCAAACGCCAAATAACATTTATTTAGGTTTAACACTGATCCCAAAAGTATAGGGAGCTGTGATGATGATCATATCAATCTTGGAACTACTTCCAACACTCATCGTCACTTCCCTTCAACTAGTCTCTGTTTATTCAGAACTCTTGTTTCGAGTTACTAATCTTAGCAACCGAACAAGTATCAAATACTCAGGGGCTACTATAAACACTAGTAAGGCACACATCAATAACCTGTATATCAAATATACTCTTGTTCACTTTGCCATCCTTCTTATCCACCAAATATTCAGGGCATTTCCGCTTCCAGTGACCATTTCCTTTGCAGTAGAAGCACTTAGTTTCAGGCTTTGGTCCAGCTTTGGGCTTCTTCACGGGAGTGAAAACTTGCTTGTCATTTTACTTGAAGTTCCCTTTCTTTCCCTTTGCCCTTTTATTGAAACTAGTGGTCTTGTCAATCATCAACACTTGATGCTCTTTTCTTGATTTCTACCTTCGTTGATTTCAGCATCACGAAGAGCTCGGGAATCATTTTCGTCATCCTTTGCATACTATAGTTCATCACGAAATTCTAGTAACTTGGTGATGGTGACTAGAGAATTCTGTCAATCACTATCTTATCTGGAAGATTAACTCCCACTTGATTCAAGCGATTGAAGTACCCGGACAATCTGAGCACATGCTCACTAGTTGAGCGATTCTCCTCCATCTTTTAGCTATAGAACTTGTTGGAGACTTCACATCTCTCAACTCGGGTATTTGCTTGAAATATTAACTTCAATTCCTGGAACATCTCATATGGTCCATGACGTTCAAAACGTCTTTGAAGTCCCGATTCTAAGCCGTTAATCATGGTGCACTAAACTATCAAGTAGTCATCATATTGAGCTAGCCAAACGTTCATAACATCTGCATCTGCTCCTGCAATAGGTCTATCACCTAGCGGTGCATCAAGGACATAATTCTTCTGTGCAGCAATGAGGATAAACCTTAGATCAAGGATCCAATCCGCATCATTGCTACTAACATCTTTCAACACAGTTTTCTCTAGGAACATATCAAAATAAACATATGAAAGCAACATCGCGAGCTATTGATCTACAACATAATTTGCAAAATACTATCAGGACTAAGTTCATGATAAATTTAAGTTCAATTAATCATATTACTTAAGAACTCCCACTTAGACAGACATCTCTCTAGTCATCTAAGTGATCACGTGATCCAAATCAACTAAACCATGTCCGATCATCACGTGAGATGGAGTAGTTTCAATGGTGAACATCACTATGTTGATCATATCTACTATATGATTCACGCTCGACCTTTCAGTCTCCATGTTCCGAGGCCATATCTGTATATGCTAGGCTCGTCAAGTTTAACCTGAGTATTCCGCGTGTGCAACTGTTTTGCACCCGTTGTATTTGAACGTAGAGCCTATCACACCCGATCATCACGTGGTGTCTCAAAGACGAAGAACTTTCGCATAGCGGTGCATACTCAGGGAGAACACTTCTTGATAATTAGTGAGAGATCATCTTATAATGCTACCGTAAATCAAAGCAAGATAAGATGCATAAAGGATAAACATCACATGCAATCAATATAAGTGATATGATATGGCCATCATCATATTGTGCTTGTGATCTCCATCTCCAAAGCACCGTCGTGATCACCATCGTCACCGGGCGCCGACACCTTGATCTCCATCGTAGCATCGTTGTCGTCTCACCAATCTTATGCTTCTACGACTATTGCTACCGCTTAGTGATAAAGTAAAGCATTACAGGGCGTTTGCATTTCATACAATAAAGCGACAACCATATGGCTCCTACCAGTTACCGATAACTTCGGTTACAAAACATGATCATCTCATACAATAAAATATAGCATCACGTCTTGACCATATCACATCACAACATGCCCTGCAAAAACAAGTTAGATGTCCTCTACTTTGTTGTTGCAAGTTTTACGTGGCTGCTACGGGCTGAGCAAGAACCGTTCTTATCTACGCATCAAAACCACAACGATAGTTCGTCAAGTTAGTGATGTTTTAACCTTCGCAAGGATCGGGCGTAGTCACACTCGATTCAACTAAAGTTGGAGAAACAGACACCCGCCAGCCACCTGTGTGCAAAGCACGTCGGTAGAACCAGTCTCGCGTAAGCGTACGTGTAATGTCGGTCCGGGCCGCTTCATCCAACAATACCGCCGAACCAAAGTATGACATGCTGGTAAGCAGTATGACTTGTATCGCCCACAACTCACTTGTGTTCTACTCGTGCATATAACATCTACGCATAAAACCTGGCTCGGATGCCACTGTTGGGGAACGTTGTAATTTCAAAAATTTCCTATGAACACGCAAGATCATGGTGATGCATAGCAACGAGAGGGGAGAGTGTTGTCTACATACCCTTGTAGACCGTAAGCGGAAGCGTTAGCACAACGCGGTTGATGTAGTCATACGTCTTCACGGCCCGACCGATCAAGCACCGAAACTACGGCACCTCCGAGTTTTGGCAATGAAGACACGACAGTAAACGCCGGATTCAGCGGATCCAAGTCCGATCAGCGGAAGAAACCGTTCAAAAGAAAAAATCAGGGACCGTCCAGTCTGGACCGTATACTGGAGCGCTCGTGCCAAATTCATGGCACCCCGGACAAGCCAGCTAACCACACCAACAGAGACTGCTGGGTATTCAAACAGGCCGGCAAAATAAATGCCTAAAACAAGGACAAGGGGCTGCACAACGACGATGACGAGGAGCCCCGGCGTCCGAACACGGGGGGACATAAGAAATTCCCCCCCCCCCCAGGTGAAAACGGTCAACGTGATCTACGCCACTCACGTCCCCAAGTGGGAACAGAAGCGAGCACTACGGGACGTCTACGCGATGGAGCCAGTCGCCCCCAAGTTCAACCCATGGTCAGCTTGTCCGATCACCTTTGATCGTAGGGATCATCCTACTAGCATCCGTCACGACGGCTCAGCCGCATTGGTCTTAGACCCAATCATCGACGGATTCCACCTCATGCGAGTCCTTATGGACGGCGGCAGCAGCCTGAACTTGCTTTCTCAGGACACAGTGCGCAAAATGGGCATCGACCCCTCAAGGATCAAGCCCACCAAAACCACCTTTAAAGGTGTAATTCCTGGAGTAGAGGCCCATTTATGCGGGCTCTATAACATTGAAGTGGTCTTGGATCTCCGGACAACTTCCGAAGCAAAGAGTTAATCTTCGATATCGTCCCTTTCCGTAGTGGTTACCATGCACTGCTCGGACGAACCTCATTCGCTAGATTCAATGCGGTACCACACTATGCATACCTCAAGCTCAAGATGCCAGGCCCACGCGGGGTCATAACAGTCAACGGAAACATGGACCGCTCTCTCCGTACAAAAGAGCATACTGCAGCCCTCGCGACAGAGGTACAATGCGGCCTCCTCCGGTAAACCACCAATCCGGCGACGACAACCTCAAGCACCATCAAGCGAGTCCGGAGCACCCCGCAACAGGATCGTCAGGCACGCCAAGAGCGTGATTAGCAGTCCGGCCTCCACTTACACCCCATTAAAGAAGCATTCGTGCCACGCGTGCACAATTACGCACTCAAAATACCATGGGCACAGGCGGAGGCGCAGCGGTGACTCGGTCAACAGTGCGGTATCACCGCAACATATGTTCATAATCTTTCCCTTTTACCTTTCAGGACATTGCTTTAATGCAGCCTCTTCAGAAGAGCCGGATGGCCGGACTTACATAGGAGAGAAAACCAAGGAGGCAACAGGCTTTGCGCACAGAAGGAAACACCCAGGTGGAATCTATTTACGATCGTTATACCTGTTTTATCTATCTGTACAAAACCTGCCCTTGGATAGGACATGTCAAATAGTCCTATTGATCTCCGCTTAATGCATTCATTGTAAACATACGCTTAAACGTATTATTCATCAATGGGAGATCACATATAGCGTCAGCTTATCAGTCTTATTTGAGCATTTTTTCTCGCAAAATGTTTATTTGATATTACATCTGTACACCTTGGTACATTCAGTTTGCGGGGGCTTCGATGGCGCCCATAATATGGCAAGTCAAGTCCGAACACTTTCGACGGTCTTGGCTGAGGGAGTCCTAGATTAGGGGTTATCCGGACAGCCGGACTATATACATCGTCCGGACTATAGAAGCGTCAAGATACAAGACTCAAGACTTTGGCTCGTGTCCGGATGGGACTCTCCTTTGCGTGGAAGACAAGCTTGGCGATCCAGATATTATGTTTCCTTCCTTGTAACCGACTCCATGTAAACCCTAGCCCTCTCCGGTGTCTATATAAACCGGAGAGGATGGTCCTTAGAAGGCCGATCACAATTACAATCATACCATCATAGGCTAGCTCTTAGGGTTTAGCCTCTACGATCTCGTGGTAGATCTACTCTTGTACTACTCATATCTTCAATATTAATCAAGCAGGAAGTAGGATTTTACCTCCATCGAGAGGGCCCGAACATGGGTAAACATTGTGTCCCTTGCTTCCTGTTACCATCAGCCTAAGACGCACAGATCGGGACCCCCTACCCGAGATCCGCCGGTTTTGACACCGACATTGGTGCTTTCATTGAGAGTTCCTCTGTGTCGTCGCTGCAAAGGCTCGATGGCTCGTCTCGTTGTCAAGGACGACATCACCTCTGGGGGAGCGCTGGCTGTAGGCCAGACTCTCCGGCTTGGCGGCTTCATTATGACCGCCCCATCGGCTGTCGCGCCGACGATGGCCTCTCGGGTCATCACGCATAACCTTCGCATCGATTCGGAGCTTGCCGAAAAGATGGATCCTATTGAGTTCTCCTCCCTTAATGAGCTATTGGATCGCATCGTCGCTTTGGGAGTCGCTACGGACTATGACCGGATTGTGCTTAAACCCGACCAAAGGGCATTAGATCCCCGCCGGCCACCCATGAGATAGCGGCAGTGGAGGAACCACACGTGGGTTGCCCCTCAACTTTGAGGACGAATTATGTCTGGATCACCGAACTCAGTGAGCCGAACACCCACCCAAAGGAAGACATGACCCAGGTCCCAGACTTATAATCGGGCGTTGGGCCGAAGGGGTTAGGTAATACTCCAGATCCCGAATCGGGGCTCGGAACTTCCCGCTACAGGCGTCAGATCGGATCAGAATCCGGATTCAGCCAACGACGCTCGCTCGGACTTAAACCATCTCTCCCGTATCAGGCAGGAGCCCCAGGAGACGGTACACCGTTACTGGGCCAGATTTCTTCTTGCTCTTAACAAGGTCAAGGACTGCCGCAAGGAGGACGTAGTCTCTCTTTTCTGCAGAAACTGCACGAACAAAGGACTCCTTAATGCTATAAGTCGCCGTGACATAGTGCACTTTACGGACTTGGCAACCATAGTACAGAAATCTTGTGCGATGGAAAGTGCCCGAAGACCCAAACAGAATTTTGGGATAGTACGGCCCTCACCAGAACCTTTGTCCGAACAAAACGGCCGAACTCTCGTAAGTCGACCAACTCAATTCCCAAGAAACCAAAACCCGCCCCAGGGCGTGGAACCGTATTGGAAGAATGGCTCAACGGGCCATGTAATCTTCACAGCACGCCGGACGCAACGCCGAACCATAGCCTTAGAGCATGTTGGATACTCCGGCAGGTAGCTAAGAGTGTCGAGGATCTCCTCAAGAGCCATTAAGCAGAACCACATCCCGCCAAGGAACACAATACGGTACTAACGGTCTTGGAGACCTTCGCCTCAAACAATAGGCGCAAGCGAGCTCATCGAAGCTCTGCTGAAATATGCCATGTTGCAAAAATAAATCCGTGGAACGACACTCCTATAACTTTCTGTTGGGGAACGTAGTAATTTCAAAAATTTCCTACGCATTACGCAAGATCATGGTGATGAATAGCAACGAGAGGAGAGTGTTGTCTACATACCCTTGTAGACCGTGGCGGAAGCGTTAGCACAACGCGGTTGATGTAGTCGTACGTCTTCACGGCCCGACCGATCAAGCACCGAAACTACGGCACCTCCGAGTTCTAGCACACGTTCAGTTCGATGACGTCCCTCGAACTCCGATCCAGCCGAGTGTCGAGGGAGAGTTCCGTCAGCACGACGGCGTGGTGACGATCTGATGTTCTAACGTCGCAGGGCTTCGCCTAAGCACCGCTACGATATTATCGAGGTGGACTATGGTGGAGGGGGGCACCGCACACGGCTAAGAGATCTCAAGGATCAATTGTTGTGTCTTTGGTGCTAGCCCTGCCCCTCTATTTATATGTTGAGCCCCGGGGTCGAAACTTGGAGCAAAAGCCTCCTCAAAGTCGGTTTTTCCCGAAAGGCAAGAGTCCCACTCGGACTCCAGGACCAAACGCCACAATCCTTGGCGTCTGGCCCAGACGCCATGGGCCTCGGCTTCTGGCCCAGGGCCAGACGCCAGGGTCTCCGGCGTTTGCCACGCTGGCCTCCGCAAAACTCCTTTTACACCGACCTAAAGCCTCATGGGTTTTGACCCCTTGGCCTAACCATATCATCCAATATATGAATCTTTACGTCTTGACCATTTCGAGACTCCTCGTCATGTCCCTGATCTCATCCGGGACTCCGAACTCCTTCGGTACATCAAAACATATAAACTCATAATATAACTGTCATTGAAACCTTCAGCGTGCAGACCCTACGGGTTCGAGAACAATGTAGACATGACCGAAACATGTTTCTGGTCAATAACCAATAGCGGAACCTGGATGCTCATATTGGCTCCCACATATTCTACGAAGATCTTTATCGGTCAAACCGCATAACAACATACGTTGTTCCCTTTGTCATCGGTATGTTACTTGCCCGAGATTCGATCGTCGGTATCTCAATACCTAGTTCAATCTTGTTACTGGCAAGTCTCTTTACTCGTTACGTAATACATCATCCCGCAACTAACTCATTAGTTGAAATGCTTGCAAGGCTTAAGTGATGTGTATTACCGAGAGGGCCCAGAGATACCTCTCCGACAATCGGAGTGACAAATCCTAATCTCGAAATACGCCAACCCAACATGTACCTTTGGAGACACCTGTAGAGCACCTTTATAATCACCCAGTTATGTTGTGACGTTTGGTAGAACACAAAGTGTTCCTCCGGTAAATGGGAGTTGCATAATCTCATAGTCATAGGAACATGTATAAGTCATGAAGAAAGCAATAGCAACATACTAAACGATCAAGTGCTAAGCTAACGGAATGGGTCATGTCAATCACATCATTCTCCTAATGATGTGATCCCGTTAATCAAATGACAACTCTTTTGTCCATGGCTAGGAAACATAACCATCTTTGATTAATGAGCTAGTCAAGTAGAGGCATACTAGTGACACTCAGTTTGTCTATGTATTCACACATGTATCATGTTTCCGGTTGATACAATTCTAGCATGAATAATAAACATTTATCATGATATAAGGAAATAAATATTAACTTTATTATTGCCTCTAGGGCATATTTCCTTCAGTCTCCCATTTGCACTAGAGTCAATAATCTAGTTCACATCGCCATGTGATATAACACCAATATTCACATCTGTATGTGATTAATACCCGAGAGTTCACATCATCATGTGATCAACACCCAAAGGGTTTACTAGAGTCAATAATCTAGTTCACATCGCTATGTGATTAACACCCAAAGAGTACTAAGGTATGATCATGTTTTGCTTGTGAGAGAAGTTTAGTCAACGGGTCTGTCACATTCAGAGCCGTATGTATTTTGCAAATATTTTATGTCTACGATGCTCTGCACAGAGCTACTCTAGCTAATTGCTCCCACTTTCAATATGTATCCAGATTGAGACTTAGAGTCATCTGGATCGGTGTAAAAGCTTGCACCGATGTAACTCTTTACGACGGGCTCTTTTATCACCTCCATAATCGAGAAATATTTCCTTAGTCCTTACTAAGGATATTCTTCACCAATGTCTAGTGATCTACTCCTAGATCACTATTGTACTCCCTTCCCAAATTCAGAGCAAGGTATACAATAGGTCTGGTACATAGCATAGCATACTTTATAGAACCTATGACTGAGGTATAGGGAATGACTTTCATTCTCTTTTCTATTTTCTGCCGTGGTCGGGCTTTGAGTTTTACTCAATTTCACACCTTGTAACATAGGCAAGAAACTCTTTCTTTGACTGTTCCATTTTGAACTACTTCAAAATCTTGTCAAGGTATGTACTCATTGAAAAAACTTATCAAGCGTCTTGATCTATCTCTATAGATCTTGATGCTCAATATGTAAGCAGCTTCACCTAGGTCCTTCTTTGAAAAACTCCTTTCAAATACTCCTTTATGCTTTGCAGAATAATTCTACATTATTTCCGATCAACAATATGTCATTCACATATACTTATTAGAAATGTTGTAGTGCTCCCACTCACTTTCTTGTAAATACAGGCTTCTCCAAAAGTCTGTATAAAACCATATGCTTTGATCAACTCATCAAGCATATATTCCAACTCTGAGATGCTTGCACCAGTCCATAGATGGATCGCTGGAGCTTGCACATTTTGTTAGCACCTTTAGGATTGACAAAACCTTCTGGTTGCATCATATACAACTCTTCTTTAATAAATCCATTAAGGAATGCAGTTTTGACATCCATTTGCCAAATTTCATAAAATGTGGCAATTGCTAACATGATTCGGACAGACTTAAGCATCGCTACAGTTGAGAAAATCTCATTGTATTCAACACCTTGAACTTGTCGAAAACCTTTTTGCGACAAGTCGAGCTTTGTAGATAGTAACACTACTATCAGCGTCCGTCTTCCTCTTGTAGATCCATTTATTCTCACTGGCTTGCCAATCATAGGGCAAGTCAATCAAAGTCCATACTTTGTTCTCATACATGGATCCCATCTCAGATTTCATGGCTTTAAACCATTTTGCGGAATCTGGGCTCATCATCGCTTCCTCATAGTTCGTAGGTTCGTCATGGTCAAGTAACATGACCTCCAGAACAGGATTACCGTACTACTCTGGTGTGGATCTCACTCTGGTTTACCTACGAGGTTTGGTAGTAACTTGATCTGAAGTTACATGATCATCATCATTAGCTTCCTCACTAATTGGTGTAGGAATCACTGGAACTGATTTCTGTGATGAACTACTTTCCAATTCGGGAGAAGGTACAAATTACCTTATCAAGCTCTACTTTCCTCCCACTCACTTCTTTCGAGAGAAACTCCTTCTCTAGAAAGGATCCGAATTTAGCAACGAAAATATTGCCCTCAGATCTGTGATGGAAGGTGTACCCAATAGTCTCTTTTGGGTATCCTATGAAGACACATTTCTCTGATTTGGGTTCGAGCTTATCTGGTTGAAGTTTCTTCACATAAGCATCGCAGCCCCAAACTTTAAGAAACGACAGCTTAGGTTTACTGCTGAACCATAGTTCATACGATGTAATCTCAAACGGATTTAGATGGTGCCCTAATAAACGTGAATGCAGATGTCTCTAATGCATAACACCAAAACGATATTGGTAAATCAGTAAGAGACATCATTGATCGCACCATATCAAACAAAGTATACGACGTTCGGACACACCATAACGTTGTGGTGTTCCAGGTGGCGTGAGCTGTGAAACTATTCCACATTGTTTTAATTGAAGACCAAAATCGTAACTCAAATATTCATCTCCACGATTAGATCGCAGAAACTTTATTTTCTTGTTACGATGATTTTCCACTTCACTCTGAAATTCTTTGAACCTTTCAACTATTTTAGACTTATGTTTCATCAAGTAGATATACCCATATCTTCTCAAATCATCTGTGAAGGTCAGAAAATAACGATACCCACCATGAGCCTTAATACTCATTGGTCTGCATACATCAGTATGTATTATTTCCAACAAGTTTGTTGCTCATTCCATTGTTCCGAAGAACGGAGTTTTAGTCATCTTGCCCAAAAGGCACGGTTCGCAAGCATCAAATGATTCATAACCAAGTGATTCCGAAAATCCATCTTTATGGAGTTTCTTCATGCGCTTTATACCGATATGACCCAAACGGCAGTGCCACAAATAAGTTGCACTATCATTATTAACTTTGCATCTTTTGGCATCAATATTATGAATATGTGTATCACTACGATCGAGATCCAATAAACTATTTTCATTGGGTGTATGACCATTGAAGGTTTTATTCATGTAAACAGAACAACAATTATTCTCTGACTTTAAATGAATAACCGTATTGCAATAAACATGATCAAATCATATTCATGCTCAATGCAAACGCCAAATAACATTTATTTAGGTTTAACACTGATCCCAAAAGTATAGGGAGTGTGTGATGATGATCATATCAATCTTGGAACTACTTCCAACACTCATTGTCACTTCCCCTTCAACTAGTCTCTGTTTATTCTCAGAACTCCTGTTTGAGTTACTAATCTTAGCAACCGAACAAGTATCAAATACTCAGGGGCTACTATAAACACTAGTAAGGCACACATCAATAACCTATATATCAAATATACTCTTGTTCACTTTGCCATCCTTCTTATCCACCAAATATTCAGGGCATTTCCGCTTCCAGTGACCATTTCCTTTGCAGTAGAAGCACTTAGTTTCAGGCTTTGGTCCAGCTTTGGGCTTCTTCACGGGAGTGAAAACTTGCTTGTCATTTTACTTGAAGTTCCCTTTCTTTCCCTTTGCCCTTTTATTGAAACTAGTGGTCTTGTCAATCATCAACACTTGATGCTCTTTTCTTGATTTCTACCTTCGTTGATTTCAGCATCACGAAGAGCTCGGGAATCATTTTCGTCATCCTTTGCATACTATAGTTCATCACGAAATTCTAGTAACTTGGTGATGGTGACTAGAGAATTCTGTCAATCACTATCTTATCTGGAAGATTAACTCCCACTTGATTCAAGCGATTGAAGTACCGGACAATCTGAGCACATGCTCACTAGTTGAGCGATTCTCCTCCATCTTTTAGCTATAGAACTTGTTGGAGACTTCACATCTCTCAACTCGGGTATTTGCTTGAAATATTAACTTCAATTCCTGGAACATCTCATATGGTCCATGACGTTCAAAACGTCTTTGAAGTCCCGATTCTAAGCCGTTAAGCATGGTGCACTAAACTATCAAGTAGTCATCATATTGAGCTAGCCAAACGTTCATAACGTCTGCATCTGCTCCTGCAATAGGTCTATCACCTAGCGGTGCATCAAGGACATAATTCTTCTGTGCAGCAATGAGGATAAACCTCAGATCACGGATCCAATCCGCATCATTGCTACTAACATCTTTCAACACAGTTTTCTCTAGGAACATATCAAAATAAACATATGAAAGCAACATCGCGAGCTATTGATCTACAACATAATTTGCAAAATACTATCAGGACTAAGTTCATGATAAATTTAAGTTCAATTAATCATATTACTTAAGAACTCCCACTTAGACAGACATCTCTCTAGTCATCTAAGTGATCACGTGATCCAAATCAACTAAACCATGTCCGATCATCACGTGAGATGGAGTAGTTTCAATGGTGAACATCACTATGTTGATCATATCTACTATATTATTAACGCTCGACCTTTAGGAATCCGTGTTCCGAGGCCATATCTGTATATGCTAGGCTCGTCAAGTTTAACCTGAGTATTCGCGTGTGCAACTGTTTTGCACCCGTTGTATTTGAACGTAGAGCCTATCACACCCGATCATCACGTGGTGTCTCGGACGAAGAACTTTCATAGCGGTGCATACTCAGGAGAACACTTCTTGATAATTAGTGAGAGATCATCTTATAATGCTACCGTAAATCAAAGCAAGATAAGATGCATAAAGGATAAACATCACATGCAATCAATATAAGTGATATGATATGGCCATCATCATATTGTGCTTGTGATCTCCATCTCCAAAGCACCGTCGTGATCACCATCGTCACCGGCGCGACACCTTGATCTCCATCGTAGCATCTTTGTCGTCTCACCAATCTTATGCTTCTACGACTATTGCTACCGCTTAGTGATAAAGTAAAGCATTACAGGGCGTTTGCATTTCATACAATAAAGCGACAACCATATGGCTCCTGCCAGTTACCGATAACTTCGGTTACAAAACATGATCATCTCATACAATAAAATATAGCATCACGTCTTGACCATATCACATCACAACATGCCCTGCAAAAACAAGTTAGATGTCCTCTACTTTGTTGTTGCAAGTTTTACGTGGCTGCTACGGGCTGAGCAAGAACCGTTCTTATCTACGCATCAAAACCACAACGATAGTTCGTCAAGTTAGTGATGTTTTAACCTTCGCAAGGACGGGCGTAGTCACACTCGATTCAACTAAAGTTGGAGAAAGCAGACACCCGCCAGCCACACGTGTGCAAAGCACGTCGGTAGAACCAGTCTCGGCGTAAGTGTATGCGCGTAATGTCGGTCCGGGCCGCTTCATCCAACAATACCGCCGAACCAAAGTATGACATGCTAGTAAGCAGTATGACTTGTATCGCCCACAACTCACTTGTGTTCTACTCGTGCATATAACATCTACGCATAAAACCTGGCTCGGATGCCACTGTTGGGGAACGTAGTAATTTCAAAAATTTCCTATGAAAACGCAAGATCATGGTGATGCATAGCAACGAGAGGGGAGAGTGTTGTCTACATACCCTTGTAGACCGTAAGCGGAAGCGTTAGCACAACGCGGTTGATGTAGTCGTACGTCTTCACGGCCCGATCGATCAAGCACCGAAACTACGGCACCTCCGAGTTCTAGCACACGTTCAGCTCGATGACGTCCCTCGAACTCCGATTCAGCCGAGTGTCGAGGGAGAGTTCCGTTAGCACGACGGCGTGGTGACGATCTTGATGTTCTACCGTGGCAAGGCTTCGCCTAAGCACCGCTACGATATTATCGAGGTGGACTATGGTGGAGGGGGGCACCGCACACGGCTAAGAGATCTCAAGGATCAATTGTTGTGTCTTTGGTGCTAGCCCTGCCCCTCTATTTATATGTTGAGCTCCGGGGTCGAAACTTGGAGCAAAAGCCTCCTCAAAGTCGGTTTTGCCCGAAAGGCAAGAGTCCCACTCGGACTCCAGGACCAAACGCCACAATCCTTAGCGTCTGGCCCAGACGCCATGGGCCTCGGTGTCTGGCCGAGGGCCAGACGCCAGGGTCTCCGGCGTTTGGCACCCTGGCCTCCGCAAAACTCCTTTTACACCGACCTAAAGCCTCATGGGCTTTGACCCCTTGGCCTAACCATATCATCCAATATATGAATCTTTACGTCTCGACCATTTCGAGACTCCTCGTCATGTCCCTGATCTCATCCGGGACTCCGAACTCCTTCGGTACATCAAAACATATAAACTCATAATATAACTGTCATTGAAACCTTAAGCGTGCGGACCCTACGGTTTCGAGAACAATGTAGACATGACCGAAACATGATTCCGGTCAATAACCAATAGGCGGAACCTGGATGCTCATATTGGCTCCCACATATTCTACGAAGATCTTTATCGGTCAAACCGCATAACAACATACGTTGTTCCCTTTGTCATCGGTATGTTACTTGCCCGAGATTCGATCGTCGGTATCTCAATACCTAGTTCAATCTCGTTACCGGCAAGTCTCTTTACTCGTTACGTAATACATCATCTCGCAACTAACTCATTAGTTGCAATGCTTGCAAGGCTTAAGTGATGTGTATTACCAAGAGGGCCCAAAGATACCTCTCCGACAATCGGAGTGACAAATCCTAATCTCGAAATACGCCAACCCAACATGTACCTTTGGAGACACCTGTAGAGCACCTTTATAATCACTCACTTACGTTGTGACGTTTGGTAGCACACAAAGTGTTCCTCCGGTATATGGGATTTGCATAATCTCATAGTCATAGGAACATGTATAAGTCATGAAGAAAGCAATAGCAACATACTAAACGATCAAGTGCTAAGCTAACGGAATGGGTCATGTCAATCACATCATTCTCCTAATGATGTGATCCCGTTAATCAAATGACAACTCTTTTGTCCATGGCTAGGAAACATAACCATCTTTGATTAATGAGCTAGTGAAGTAGAGGCATACTAGTGACACTCAGTTTGTCTATGTATTCACACATGTATCATGTTTCCGGTTGATACAATTCTAGCATGAATAATAAATATTTATCATGGTATAAGGAAATAAATAATAACTTTATTTGTGCCTCTAGGGCATATTTCCTTCACTTTCAATGCTAGTGACGAACCCCAATTCCAGTCCGTCCGGGCGCCGGCCGCTCTGGTCGTCAGCCCAATAGTGGACGGCTTTCGGCTCACTAAAGTACTCATGGACGGCGGAAGCGGATTAAACCTAATCTACGAAGAAACACTCAAGAAGATGGAAATTGACAAAAGCCGCATTGAACAAAGCGGCACAACCTTCGGGGAGAATTATCCCTAGTCGGGAGGCACGGTGTGCGGGAAAAATCACACACGGCACCCCAGAGAATTACAGGTCCGAAGAAATCACCTTCCAAGTGGCTCCTTTCAACAGCGGATACCACGCCCTTCTAGGGCGGGACGCGTTTGCAAGCTTTCAAGCCATACCCCATTTCGGGTATATGAAGCTCAAAATGCCCGGACCCAATGGATCATCACTATAGCTAGTGATCTGGACGTCGCACTCCATGCCGAAAACAAAACCGCAGCACTAGCCTTGGAAGCACGATCCGAAGCCCTAGCGGCAGAAGAATTAACAACGCTGCACACCACCATGGACAAGGACGATGTGATACTCGACAAGCGACCCAAGTCCACCTCATTTAAACCCGCAGATCAGATAGTCAAATTCCAAGTCCACCCAACGGACCCCATGAAGACAGCTTCCATCGGGACACAGTTGAACCCTGCTATGGACGCCGCGCCTTCTTGCGCGACTTCTTCTGTGAATTGGGATATCTTCGCCTGGCACCCATCGGACATGCCGGGCATCCCACGCGAATTGGCCGAACACAGCCTTAACATACTGAAGGGATACAAACCTGTTAAACAGACCCTAAGGCGATTTTTGGAGCCCAAACGACAAGCCATGGGGGAGGAGCTAGCCAAGCTACTTGAGGCCGGATTCATCAGAGATATCACACATCCGGATTGGCTGGTGAACTTGGTAATGATACCAAAGAAGGAAAAATCCTGGCGCATGTGCGTCGACTTCAAAGACCTTAACAAGGCTTGCCCCAAGGATCCCTTTCCCCTCCCTCGCATCGATCAAATCATCGATGCCACAGCTGGACACGACTCGCTGTGTTTCCTCGACGCATACTCTGGATACAATCAAATAAAGATGGCAAAGTCCGACCAAGCTGCAACAGCTTTCATAACGCCATATGGCCCTTTCTGCTTCAACACTATGCCTTTCGGGCTTAAGAATGCCGGAGCAACCTATCAACGCATGATTCAAACATGCCTGGAAAAGCAAATCGGCAAAACAGTGGAGGCATACGTGGACGACATAGTCATAAAAACAAGACATGTTGAAACCCTAATAGATGACTTGAGGCTTATGTTCGACAACCTACGAACATACGACATCAAGCTGAATCCGGAGAAATGCGTTTTCGGCGTCCCCTCCGGAAAACTGTTGGGCTTCATCGTTTCCAATAGAGGAATTGAAGCTAATCCGGCAAAAATCCGAGCTTTGTCGTAGTTGGCTATACCAACAGACCTCAAACACATCCAGAAACTAGCTGGATGCGTGGCTGCTTTGAGCCGCTTTATCTCCAGGTTAGGAGAAAAGGCATTGCCTCTTTACCGCCTTCTTCGGCGCACCGAACACTTCGTGTGGACGGATGCAGCCGCGGCCGGACTCGATGAAATAAAGACCTTATTGGCCAATAATCCAGTCCTAACAACGCCAAATATCGGCGAACCTATGCTGCTGTACATAGCTGCAACACATCAATTTGTAAGCGCAATACTCGTCGTCGAACGAGAGGTTGACGGATACAAATTCCCGCTACAGAAGCCGGTTTATTATGTATCCATGGTCCTCACCCCATGCAAATTCCAATACCCACACTATCAAAAAATAGCATACGCGGTCTTCATGGCATCCCGAAAGCTACGACACTACTTTCAGGAGTGTTCGATTATGGTGTCCTCCGAAGTACCACTAAACGATATAATAAATAACCGCGATGCCACGGGCCGGATCGCCAAATGGGCCATTGAGCTCCTTCCGTTCGACATACTATACAAGCCCCGGCGGGCTATCAAGTCGCAAGTATTAGCTGACTTTGTCGCCGAATGGACGGAGGCCGAACTCCCTAAAGAGTACGGCGCATACTCTAACTGGATCATGCACTTCGACGACTCTAAAATGCTAGCCGGACTGGGAGCAGGCGTAGTCCTGACGTCCCCCACCGGAGACACGGTCCAATACGTCATCCAAATATTATACACAGACTCCAGCAATGCATCCGAATATGAGGCTCTGTTGCACGGTCTTCGGATGGCAGTCTCTATGGGCGTTCAACGCCTAGAAGTGTGCGGGGATTCAAACCTCGCAATATCACAAATAAACGGAGACTTTGATGCCAAGGATCCGAAAATGGCGGCCTACCGTAATGTCGTCCTTAAAATGTCAGCTCGGTTCGAGGGGCTCAAATTCCACCATGTGGCTCGAGAAAACAATCAAGCGGCAGATGTCCTTGCCCGCATCGGCGCTAAATGCGACCCTGTCCCACCTAACATATAAATTGAAAGGCTGTTCAAGCCATCCATGGTATGGGAAGGGGATTCCGGCAATACTATCACGGATCCGAATACATCCCCAGATTCCGAACTATCATACATGATCGGAGGCTCCACCACCGAAATAACATCGTCAGCCCACGAAATAATGGCTGTTATCGCCCCGTGGACTGAGCCTTTCTTGGCCTACCTAAATAGGCAGGAGCTCCCCGAAGACCAAAATGAAGCACGCTGCATCGTTCGGCGTTCTAAAGCTTACGAGATCCATGAAGGGGAACTCTATAAGAAAAGTGTCACCGGAGTGCTCCAAAGGTGCATCTCCGAAGAGGAAGGGCGGCAGCTCTTGGCTGAAATCCATGCCGGACTGGGCGGGCACCACGCTGCGGCTCGAGCATTAGTCAGCAAAGCCTTCCGTACAGGTTTCTATTGGCCGACAGCCCGAGCAGACGCACAGGACCTTGTCCAACACTGCGTTGGTTGCCAGCTCTTTTCCAATCAGAGTCATATGCCCCCTACCGCTCTCCAAACAATCCCCATAACTTGGCCCTTCGCGGTCTGGGGGCTTGATTTGGTTGGACCCCTTAAAGGGGGAAGCCACAAGAATAAATATTTATTGGTCATGGTAGACAAGTTCACCAAATGGATAGAAGCCAAACCAGTGAAAACGGCTGAATCCGGACCAGTAATAGACTTTATATCCGGGATCGTACACCGATACGGTGACCCCCATAGCATCAACACCGATAATGGCTCAAATTTCACGGCCGATAAGGTGAAATCTTGTTGCGGCAAAATGGGCATTAAGCTCGACTATGCTTCCGTCTACCATCCTCAAACAAATGGCCAGGTCGAACGGGCAAACGGTCTCATCATGAGCGGCATCAAACCCAGACTAGTGCGATCCTTGACAGAGTCGGATACTCATTGGGTCGAGGAGCTCGACTCCGTACTCTGGGGGCTGCGGACCACGCCGAATCGTACCACCGGATATACACCATTTTTTATGGTGTACCGTGCGGAAGCAGTACTACCTTGCGACATAATACATGATTCGCCATGCGTATGCATGTACGAAGAGAAGGAAGCCGAGTTAGATCGGCAGGATAATTTGGATGCCCTGGAGGAGGAGAGTGATGTCGCTAAGGCCCGTTCCGCATTCTATCAGCAACAGGCTCGACGATACCAAAGTAGAGAAGTGCGGGCCGAAACTTATAATATTGGCGAACTCGTTCTACGCTTACCGGAGAAGAAGAAGGACAAGCTCAAACCCAAGTGGGAAGGCCCCTTCATCATCGACAAAGTTCTCACTGGAGGAGCGTACCGCTTATGTAATGCGTCTGATAACAGACTCGAGCCGAACCCATGGAACGCGGCCAGACTCCGGAGATTCTACGCCTAGCGCCGAACTCAGTGTTCGTCTCCTTAACCCTCCTTTTTCAATTATGCTTCCCCCTTTTTTTTTTCCTTTCTCGATCTTTTTCTCTTCACACAAAGTATTTAATACAGTGCGGATTCCCGAATTATTCCGGCCGCACTTTGTGTGCAAGCAATACCTGGGGCTTCCTATACGGAAGCTAAACATAAGTTACTCTAAAGGGCTTTTTACCCATCATACATGTATTTTCCATGTGTGCCTTTTATTCACCATTATATGCATCGATATGACTTAAGACGTGGCCAAGATGGGTTGCCTGGCTCCTGTGTTTATGCCCTACGTTCCTGTTAATTCGGCTAGGGCATAAGGGGAGCACCTCTGCGATTGTTACTGCCGGTTGAGCCGGATGTGTACCTCAGACTGGGTGAAGCCGAAAGCTAGTTTCCTTAAGAGAATATTTGGTCGGTGAACAAAAGATGTCTTCGTTTATTATAACATTAATCCCCAGAAGTTTTGTCTCCTACGCTTTGATTCGCAGTCCGGACATGTGCCTCGACACATGCTTACCCAGGGAAAGGAACCCTTAACGGAACTATTCTCCCTGAAAGATGTTTCTTACTATCCATGTAATATAACATAACTAGTTGGGTACTTGTCTGTTCAAGCACTTATGACCCCTACGCCTGGTCCCCACGCATACTCCGGTTTTGTATAACCGAGCGGGTATTCGGACACACCCCGGACTTTAGGATCCGGGGGCTGAAGCGAAAAGGTCCGCCATGACAAATGATTTTAATCCGGCTAGGGGCTACTTATGTCCATCGAATTACACAGTCATTTGGACTGATTATATTCATCCTCTATACCATCCAACAGGCTATTTAGCTTACAATCCTGTTGAGAATACTTTGCGGCTAACGCCACCTGGTCATATACCAGACTCACGGGAATTTCTTGCCCATCTGGCCCAGCCGGTCCAACTTCGGCCATATGGTTCGGGTCCAGCTTGGTGTAGTGCGTCTTCACCATAGCCCATGCTTCTCTTGCACCTTGCCGGCAGGCTGCTATCTTCCACAAACGGAAGCGCCGCCGTGCTCCTTGAAGCATGTCCACAAGCCCCCCCCCCCCATGCCATTTGGTGGGGAGCTTGATGGCCACAGAGACTGCGCAATGCCCTGCATCACCTGCCGAGCTCGCTCGTGCAGTTGTGAGAGGTCCTGCAGTAAGTCACCTGCAGATGCAGGCATCTCCGCCTCAAGGCGACCCGTTAGCATTCCTACAAACACAACTTTTTCAATATAGTTCCTCGCCGAACTATGCTACAGTTCGCCTAAACAGTTACCATAAATGTCGCGGCGAAGCCTTTTGTTCTCCTTTACGGAGTCCGCCAGCTGCGCACGGACGTCTTTCAATTCTACGTCCAGCTGAACATTGGCATCTTGGAGAGCATTCTTCTCCTGCTTAACTTGCGTAAGAATGCGCTCGCCGGCCTTTAGTTGCCTCTGGAGATGCGACTCATCATCTCTCCCGCCCTCCAGATTTACTCCGGGGTTGTCTACAGAACTTTCTGTTAAATTTGTCATACCAGCTAGTTGCCAACTGGTGCATTTTCATATAATTGAGATAAAGTTACCATATGAGGCCTTCTGGGATTCCTCTAGCTTGGCAACTGTGGCCCTCAGTTGGTTCTTGCACTCCTCTAGCTCCCGAGACAATTGCTCATTCTTATCTACAAGAACCTGCGCATAAATTGATACTTAAAACTGTTGTTTCAACCGTTTCAAGTCTCAGGGGCTACTACTATACATGCTCATCAAACTTTCTTACCCGTATATCTTTGGTATACTGGACTGTCGCCCGGGCGAGTCCGCTTTGAGCAGCTCGGATGTATGCGTCTCCCGAATTGAAAGCATTAAATGCCTCTTTAGAAAAGATGTTGTTGCAAAGCACGGCCCGTCGACGCCGGTGATGCATGGCGATCTCTACTTCCGAATTTGTGGCAGAGAGCATATCTGCGTCTCCTGTCGGAGGACTATGCGGCGTCGGCCCTACATCCGCCTCCTTTCTCGAAGTTGGTCCTGGAGCCCGACTGGTGGAGGCGTGGTTGGCAGGATCTCCGGATACAGTCCGGATACTCCTCTTCCTGCCAGGATGTAAAAGGGCACTGTTATACATAACAACAAATTACATGACAGGTGGTTTCCTTACCTCTGTAAGGGCGTGTCGGTCCTAACCGCCTTCCTCTTGAGCCTGCCCAATCCGGACGCCTGTGGCTGATGGGTCCCTAGGGGCTCGGCCCTGCGTTCCAAACGTCGCTTCTGCAAAAACACGACACTTCAGGGATAAGGCGTGAGAACAGGGAAGAGTCCTCTTCGGAGGATCGAGTCTTCGGCTTGGCTTACGCGCGACGAGGGTAGCAGTCCGGGATAATCGGCAGTAATGGCCACCGAGGCACCGTCACGGCTCGCCCGATAAAATATCCCGTCAACAAGCTCCACGGCCGCATCTGGGTCTTCTTCGAGTCCTGGATCCAGGGCCCTTTCGGGGTCCTCTGGCTGCGGGGAAGGGCTGGAGATTCCTTCTACGGCCCTCCTCAGTTCCTGCTCGGAAATGTCGATGCGGGTAACTTTAGCAAAGAACGCCACAATAAGTGAAGCGAGAAAATAGATGATGACTTACCCAGTTTGGGGGATCGTACATGGAGAATCCGTCCCGCGGTTTGATATGGAGGAAGTCTTCCTCTTCTCCTTTGTACAGGTCGAACAGTATCCTTGCCAGAGCGGTGGGGGAGTCCGGACTCTTACAGCCACAGCGGGTGGCATCGTCTGTCCCGTTGTAGTGCCACATGGGATTGCTCTGATATTGAAGCGGTTGCACTCCCCGCATTATGCACATTGCCATCACCTCGACTATCGTCAGTCCGGATTTGGCCAGTAACTTTATCCTGCTCATCAGGAAATGTACTTCTCTGGAATCCTCTTCTTGGGGGCCTCGGGGGCGCTATCTTAGACGTGCCCTCGGCGGTGTGTTACTGAACTTGGGGAGTCCTGTCCGTACAGGATCCCGAAGGGGAGCGTCGTCGATATAAAACCACTCTGAAGCCCAGTTATCTGGTGCCTTCTTGGGATTATCGGATAGGTATCCGGTCTCAGCAATACGCCATACTTCGGCCCCGCCCACTTGACATAGGGATTCTCCCTGGTTGCGGGGGACAAGGCAGAACAGATCTTCCACAATCCGAAATGAGCCTCGCAGCCTAGAAATAGCTCACAAAGGGCGACATACCCTACTATATGTAGTATGGAGGCTGGGGTGAAGTTGTGCAACTGGAGGCCGTAGAACTCCAGAAGCCCACGAAGGAATGGATGAATAGGAAACCTGAGCCCCTTAACAGATGCAGAATTAGGCATATTCGCTCCTCTAGAGATGGATTGGGGAATCTCTCCGCCAGTTCTCCGCCGTTATAGGTGGCCACTCTGGCTCGAACGGGGACCATGAACGCCGGCGGGAGGAGCCCTTGGATTTGTAACTTTATCAAACGGCTATGAGAAACTGAACACTCTCCCCAGTCCCCCGGCTTGGGGCAAGGGGAGCGAGCAGAAGAGCTGCGACGACCGGCCATGTTGGAATGGTTTTTTCTGGGCGCTCTGTTGGATGTTTGCTCGAGGAGGGAGAGTGGAGTTTGGATCTGGGAATCCCCCGTCTCTTCAAATAGACGGTTAGCCCGAAGGACCGAGGGTGGCAAATGCAAAAATGCCTCGACTCCTCGCATTCGCTCGACACGTGGAAATGGTCATTATTGAAACACTGAAGCCGAGGAGTACAACATTGATGAGATGCCGGACACTGTTCGTCATGATGGGTACATTGGAGTATTTGGAGGAGGAACCCGCCTTGCAATGCCGAAAACAAGACTGCGCGCCGAACTCATCGTCATTGAAGCCTGGTTCAGGGGCTACTAAGGGAGTCCTGGATTAGGGGGTATCCGGACAGCCGGACTATATACATCGTCCGGACTATAGAAGCGTCAAGATACAAGACTCAAGACTTCGGCTCGTGTCCGGATGGGACTCTCCTTTGTGTGGAAGACAAGCTTGGCGATCCGGATATTATGTTTCCTTCCTTGTAACCGACTACATGTAAACCCTAGCCCTCTCCGGTGTCTATATAAACCGGAGAGGATGGTCCTTAGAAGGCTGATCATAATTACAATCATACCATCATAGGCTAGCTCTTAGGGTTTAGCCTCTACAATCTCGTGGTAGATCTACTCTTGTACTTCTCATATCTTCAATATTAATCAAGCAGGAAGTAGGGTTTTACCTCCATCGAGAGGGCCCGAACCTGGGTAAACATTGTGTACCTTGTTTCCTGTTACCATCAGCCAAAGACGCACAAATCGGGACCCCCTACCCGAGATCCGCCGGTTTTGACACCAGCAGTGGCACCTCGAACTTATAGCACTATATGCATCAGCTCCGAATCATGTCTTGTGTCTACAGTTGGGATAGCCCGGCTCCCTTGTTTTGGTACCTTACGTTACGTAGTATCGGCTAAGGTAGCGCAGGGAGAACTACTGTGATTGTGTCCCGGTTCTTCCGGACGAGCACCTCAGTAGAGAAAGCCGACAACTGACCATCGTGATGTGGCGAGAGCTGGTCGCTGTTCGAGAGGTCTTAAAATCCTTAAAGATTTTTCCGCTTTAGGCGATAAATCGGCTTTGTCCGATCTAGGCGTATATAGCGCCCCAATTCGGCCTTCCCGATTCTAGGGGCTTCGCCGAGATTTAAAATTGTAGACTTCTATGGCTAAGTGAAAGTTATAAAGCCGCATAGTCTGATTCCCTTGTTCGCTGCGCCGGACACCTCCTTAAGGGACCAAACATTTGGATAGAGTGTCCGGGTTTCCACGAACACCCCAGTACTATTTACGTGGGGGCGGAAGCCGACGACTAGCCTACTTTCATAATTTTATAAACAGCCACACAGAAGGTAATATTTTAAATAACAAAAGCGCTACATAGCGCAAGTAACTTCGTCCTTAAATTACAAACATGACAGAAGTGAATTCATTCTAAAATTGTGTCCTTGGTACATTCATCGGCCACGAGACGAGCGCCCTTCATAACGCCATCGTAATACTTCTCCGGATAGCGATGCGCCTTGCCCTCCGGCGGCCCGTCCTTCACCAGCTTCTCCGCATCCAGCTTGCCCCAATGCACCTTCACGCGGGCAAAGGCCCGGCGGGCACCCTCAATGCAAACGGATCGCTTGATGACTTTGAGCCGCGGACAGGCATTCACCATCCGCTTTATCAGGCCGAAGTAGCTAGCCGGCAGGGGATCACCAGGCCACATCCTGACTATGAAATCCTTCATAGCCGTTTCGGCCGCCCTGTGGAGTTCGACCAACTGCTTCAGTTGGTCACTCAGAGGCATTGGATGTTCGGCCCAGCATACTGGGACCAGAACAACTTCTCCATTGAGCTCCCCTCCTGGGCACGGTAGAACTCCGCGGCATCTGATACGCTGCGTGGCAGATCTGCGAATGCCCCTGGAGAGCTCCGAACTCGGGTAAGTAAAAGAAACGCCTCCTCCACGTGTTTGCTTTGCATAAAGAATTTCTTACCCGCCGCTATCTTTTTGGCCTCCTGGACTTCCTGCTGTGCCTTCTCGGCTTCGGCCTTGGCGTCTTTTATACCGCAAGGGCCTTCGCCTTAAGCTCATGCTCCATGGACTCTATTTTTTCCGAGCTCCTGGAGCTCTTGTTGTACCTCGCCCACTCGGGCATCTTGCTTCTCGCGCTCTGTGCGCTCCAAGGCCGCCTTGTCTTCGGCCTCGGACAGCGCTTTCTTCAGAGACGCCACTTCGGTGGTGGCCCCTGTTACAAAATCACGACACTTCGTCGTTAGAATAACTAATTTTATATACCCTTCATTATGTGAGAGCGGGGAATTACTCACCTTTGCTCTCTTCGAGCTGCCTCTTCGTGAGGTCGAGCTCTCCCTGCGTCTGCTCCAGATCCCATTTTAGTCTGGCGCTCTCGGCTGTGCGGACAGCAGCGGAAAGCAGCACAGCCTGCTTATTCACATTAACACTTATTATTAGACTCCTGCGGATTATAATTGACCCTCCATTTGGTTTTTCTTTCCGAACACCAAACATAGTATCAGGGGCTATTACATATCGGGTGGTAATTTCACATTTTTTTACTTACCTCAAAGCCTGTCAGGAGGCTGGTGCAAGCTTCGGTTAGCCCGCTCTTGACGGACGAAACCTTCTGAATCACCACACTCATAAGGGTACGGTGCTCTTCATCCATGGAAGCGCCGCAAAGTGCTTCCAACAGACAATCCGGCGCCTCGGGCGCAACGGAAGTCCTCGAGACAGACGGCTCGCCCTCCCTAACGAGGGGATGCCCGCCTGAGTCCGGAACCACTAAAGGCTCCAGAACAGTGTTCGGCTAAGAGCTCGGCCTACTGTGGCTCTCACCGACACGATCTGCAGGTATCTTGAACCCCGCGTGTCCGACATCTGGAATTCCGCCTTGGGGCGTCTCGTAATCACCTCCCCGCCTCGAAGCCTTCGACAACATCTCCGTGTCATCCGCGCATTGAGGAGTGGTGGCCGTCGGGAGCGAAGTTCATCTCCAAATCGCCAGGATCCATCCGAAGAAGATACCTCGATGAACCCTGGCCGGACTGCATATATGTTCGGCGTTATAAAAAGACTGTGAAGTAAAGCCATTACAGGTGCGGTACTTACGATCGCGCTTAGGGCTTCCACAGGCAGCCACCCCTCCTCGCTATGGGAGGCCGTGGCGGAGTAGTCCGGAAGGGACACCTTTCCCTTCTTGGACGACCCAGCCTCCCCCCTCCGGGGCGGCTTTCCTCTTTTTCTCCTCCCCAGTGCGGGGAGGTAGAGTTTCTTCTTGCTTCCCCCCGCCTCCGCGGGAGGAATCTGTCTCGTCGTCATCAGACGACGTGGGTATGACGGCCTTGCACCGAGGGCCTTTTCCGGCCCCCTGGTCCGCCTTCTCGGGCCCCTCACCCTCTCTGGGTGGGGCGGTCCCTTCTTCTTCTTCCTCCCCTTCGGGGGAGGAGTGTGCCTCGTCGTCTTGGACGAGGCTTCAGCCTGCAACCGTCGTCGGAGACCCTTTCGATCCCCGGGGCCTTCTTTTCGGCCTTCTTCTCCGGCACCTTGTAGAGCGCCGGGACTAGCATCTCCGTCAGGAGAGCATCAGCTGGGCCTTCTGGCAGCGGAGCCGGACAGTCAATCTGCTCTGCTGTCTCCACATAATCCTGAACAAATATGCACAATTACTTAAGGCTCCCCCATGAATATATTGGGAAGAAGCGAATCCGGTGGTAGCCTGAGAACTCACCTGACTAGGAGGCCGCGCGGCATGGAGCCCACGGTCCTCGGATGTGGGAGGAGGTACTTCGGAGGCCTTGAACAACGCCTTCCACGCGTTTTTGTGCTTCATGCCGTAGAGCCTCTGAAGCGTCTGGTGCTCGGCCGGGACGAACTCCCACAGATTGAATGCCCGCCTTTGGCACGGCAGAATCTGGCGAACGAGCATGACCTGGATCACATTGACAAGCTTGATGTTCTTGTCCTTCATGCTCTTGATGCAATATTGGAGTCCGGTCAGCTCTGTAGATTCGCCCCAGGACAGGCCCCTCTTTCCTGTGAGGTGAGCCGTATGGGGGTTCCGGATCGGAACTCGGGGGCCGCCGCCCAATTGGCGTCACGCGACTCGGTGATGTAGAACCACCCCGACTGCCACCCCTTCACGGTTTCCGCAAAGGAGCCGTCAAGCCAGGTGACGTAAGGCATCTTGCCCACCATGGCTCCTCCGCACTCCGCTTGCTGGCCGCTCACAATCTTCGTCTTCACGCAGAAGATTTGCAGCCACAAGCCGAAATGAGGCTTGATGCGGAGGAAGGCCTCGCATACGACGATGAACGCCGAGATGTTGAGGACGAAGTTCGGGGCTAGATCATGGAAATCTAGCCCGTAGTAGAACATGAGCCCGCGGACGAAGGGGTGAAGTGGAAACCCCAGTCCACGGACGAAGTGGGCGAGAAACACGACCCTCTCGTGGGGTCCTGGGGCTGGAATGACCTGCCCGTCGTCCGGTAGCCGGTGCGCTATGTCTGCGGCCAAGTATCCGGCCGCCCGAAGATTCGTGATATTCTTCTCCTTCACGGTGGAAGCCACCCACTTGCCTCCTGCTCCGGACATGTTTAGCTGTGCGGAGAAAACTTGGACTAGGGCGCTGGAGCTCGAGGGGGCAAGAGTGGGCAAAGGAGGAAGAAGGCGTGGGTAAAAATGGGGAACTCTTATCCCTTTATAGAGGCGACGGAAGCGGTGCGCCTCCCCACTTGCCCGTTGGGAATCGCTCACCTCCCAAGCGCCACGATTGATGGCATGGTGGGATTACCCATACCCGTATTGATGATAATCCCGTGATAAGGGGACACGATCTCTGCTTTGACAAGACGTGTCAAGGAAACCGCCTCACAATATGCGTTGTGGCCGGTTGTAGGAAAACGGTTCGAATAATGACCTGACCTTGATGACATGTCACGCTGTCTAGAAAGTTGCTAGCATATTGCATTTGTGAAATATCATTCTCTACGGCGATATGTGAGGATCATTTTGCGGATCCAGACACGGTTGAGGTGTTCGATAATTACTTTGGAGTATTCGGAGAAGGAACCCGCCTTGCAATGCCGAAGACAAGACTGCGCGCCGGACTCATCGTCATTGAAGCCTGGTTCAGGGGATACTGAGGTAGTCCTGGATTAGGGGGTATCCGGACAGCCGGACTGTATACATCGTCCGGACTATTGAAGCGTGAAGATACAAGACTCAAGACTCCGTCCCGTGTCCGGATGGGACTCTCCTTTGCGTCGAAGGCAAGCTTGGTGATCCGGATATTGTGTTTCCTTCCTTGTAACCGACTCCATGTAAACCCTAGCCCTCTCCGGTGTCTATATAAACCGGAGAGGTTGGTCCTTAGAAGGACGATCACGATTACAATCATACCATCATAGGCTAGCTCTTAGGGTTTAGCCTCTACGATATCGTGGTAGATCTACTCTTGTACTACTCATATCTTCAATATTAATCAAGCAGGGAGTAGGGTTTTACCTCCATCGAGAGGGTCCGAACCTAGGTAAACATTGTGTCCCTTGCTTCCTGTTACCATCAGCCTAGACGCACAGATCGGGACCCCCTACCCGAGATCCGTCGTTTTTGACACCGACAGGGGGGAGGGGAGGTGGTGGGCGGAGGGTTTGCTGCATCAACAAGGAGGCAAAAGAGGCATCGCGGACTTGGGGGCGGATTTGGCGCCCAAGGCGTACTTGCCGATGTCAGCAGCGAACGAGATGGGGTAGGAGGAGAGAAGACCACATGGAGGAGGGGGTAGGTGGTGAGCTGTGGGGCTGCTACAATAGAGATGAGCTGGGAGAGGCGTTCGGAGCGGCCGGCGCTGGCGGCGTGTGAGCGGCAGTGGCCACCTGCCCAGTTCAGTTCCCATTGTTTGCTCCTCGTTTCTAGAAGGATCGAATGCCTCTTGTTGGATGAGGTGGGCATAGATGGAGCAGTAACTAGAAATAAGGGTCTATTTGCAAGTTGAAGTGGGGGTTGTCTCCCATGCGTCAGATGCAGATTTGATGGTCGAAGATGATGGATGACAGGCACACCATTTTTTGCCAACTTGGTTTTTTTATAGGAGTAGAAATGTATAGTTAGATAATATATATTTTTCACTCAAACTCAAGATATTTATTTGGTAAGTGACAATTAGTTGAGCCAACGACAATAACTATAGATAATATTAATCAAATTATGAGATTTATCGTCTTGTACGAAACCATTTGTGTACTACATTTCTATGTGGCAATATTGTGGGAGACTATAAGAAATTATATTTAATTATTTTGAGGCAATCATATTTACTTCAATATTATCCATAAATTATGTCATGATTCATTTTGAAAAAGTTTCCGCTAGACCCTTGGATTGATCCATAGAAAGGACACTTTATGCCTAGTACGAGTATGAGCCTGGTTCACCGTTTGATTTTAGAGGCTAGGTACATATATGTTTCTAGTCAACAACCTGACCTTTCAGCCCTCTTCTACTCTGATCGTACCTCCGATCCATAATAAGTGTCACGGTTTTGAACTGAAGTTAGTTCAAAACTGCGACACCTATTATAAATCGGAAGGAGTAGTATTTTTCATCGTCATGGCAGAGCCTGAGTTCTCTGGCTAGTAAACATGCTACATGGATGAACGTAAAATATACATAGTACAAGGACGAGTTTTTTTCACAACCAATATGGGGTGTTGAAGTAGTGTAAATTGATTAACTTGCTTTTTGGCCAGTATTCCTATATATATGTTGATGTATGGTTGCTTTTCTTCCACCTCTGGCTACTGCGGCTCTGCTCGTCCACAACCTCCCTCATGCAGGTCGCAACCCCCACAAGCTCTCTCACCGACAGCGACGTGCTCGCGTGCGGGAAAGTGTCGACGGCGGGGACGACATTGCGGGGACGACATTTTTTGCTGCCTCCGCTCCCCCTCGCTGATGCTACCGCTGTGAGGTCGACGCTCATGATGATGCATCAGTCACCATGGATGTGCCCGTACATAGCTTTGTTTTTTTTTCAACACGAGCTGCAACCGGTGCCCAGGAGAGGTGCCATCATGGACGGCGAACATGGTGACCGCGGACTACGAGGACGGCGGCGCTGTTCCGAGCAACACTGCAGACGTCCCGGTTTTCGTTACATGCTACAACCAGTGTCATAATTTGCTACAACCGGCATAATACCCAGCTACAAATGCGTCGCGTTTTGCTACATTGCACGAACCGTCGTATTTTTGCTACATACTACAATGGGTGTCATGCATTTCTACAACCGGTGTCTCATCCGGCTACAACCAATGCCGCTTTTTGCTACATCGCATGGCGCGTCACATTTTTTTGCTAACATCCATTTTTGAACAATAGAGGGCAGGTCTGACACAGTGGTGAAGTCGTCCCCACTTATGCCAAGAGGTCCTGGGTTCGAACCAGCCTCTCTGCATTGCACGTTGCAGGGGCAAGAATAGATTCCTATAATCCCTCCTCAGCCCCCATCTTGTGAGGGAGCTTCTATGCACTGGTTCTGTCCATTTATCCATTTTTAAACAACCGGCGCCGCTGCTGGAACCAACATCCATTTTTGCTGCATCAACGGAGTGGTTTTTGAGGTGACAACCGCGAAGCGCATGATTTTGTTGCAACTAGCAAAGTCGGAGCTGAAACCAGCTTGCGTTTTTGCTACAATCAAGCACGGCGAGGACGGGCGGCGCTGCTCCAAGCAACAATCGGCGTCACGGGACTTCTGTTACATGCTGCAACCGGAGTTGCAAATTGCTACTACCGGCATCCTATTAGGCTACAACCGCCATCTTGTTTTGTTGCTGCGGCGGCGAGCTGCTGCCATGGCCACCTGAGCTACAACCGTTGCCACACGAAGCTGCAACCGTGGGGTGTCGTTGTCGCATGGGTGGAGCCAGCGGCAAGGACCTTGACCGGCGACGAGGACGGCCGGGCGTGGCGGCGACCGGCTCTGTGCCGTGCTGTGCTCTGCACTTTTTTCTTCTTTTTTTCGGGAAAAAGGATCATGTATTGCTCACATGGGTGTTACATCGTTCGTACACAGCCTTACAACTTCATCTGTGTCCGAGCCCAGCCAAACAGCTGTTCGAGACGTGACACGGCCATAGTGCGCAAGCTCATGGCTAACTCTATTTTGTGTACGTCGAATGGAAGCAATAACAATCTCCCTTTCTTCAGCTAGCAAGGATTTAATCTCTCCAATTAACGCCATATGACTCGGCGATCAGACCCACTTTCACCAATCATCTTGACCGCCTCAGCACAGTCTAGCTCAACCATAATCGGCTTAGTAGTCCATTGTGTCGCTAGATGAATTCCATCTCTGCATGCTTCAAGTTCAGCTTGAAGGGCATTATCGCATGTACGCAGCTCTGGGCAGGCTGAAAAAATAATAGCACCTGTCTCATCCCGAAGAATCATCCCTGCTCCACCACGACCATTTGCCTCTAGATAGGATCCATCCGTGTTCAGCTTTGTCCATCCACAAGGCGGTGGGTACCACCTCAGGTCAGCTTCACCGGGATAATGCAAGAGATGTGAGGTGCTTGGCCTAACTAGAGCCATGGGAGCCGTAATGACCATCTTCCCCTTCTCCATGTCGCCATGAGGGTGCTGCTGGAGACAATTGGAGGTAGCGCCTCGATGCTTCAGTTGGAGGAGCCTTCTTCCCATGAGTGACTTCATTCCGGACGTGCCATGACCTCCACAACGTCATTAGAAGAACCATTCTTGCCGTAACAGAGAGCGGATGGAGCACGCCAAGAAGCCATTCGGGTCCAGTATGGCGAATAGCATCCACATCAGGGAGCTGCCAGTCTTGAGCCATTGCGAGCCAAAGGTCTCTTGCTCGGGGGCACCTACAAAATGTATGGAAAGTGTGCTAGCATTCCATACCACAAACGGGGCAAATATTAGACGATTCCAGATGTCGAGAGAATTTATTTTCCCACGTCGCCAGAGTGTTGGAAGCGGGCTTCCAAGCAAAGACCCGTACCTTAGGGGGAGCACGGCACTCTCATATGGTCTTCCAGATGGCGCGTCGACCATCCGGTGCCCTGCTCATGGACGCCGCCGATGGACGCTCGCACTCGTCCATTGCGAATCGGTAGGCTGATTCCACTGTAAAGTTACCAGATTTTTCTGGCGCCCAAGCAAGCACATCTGCTGGTGCCCTTGTGGAAACACGGATGCTAGTGATGGCCTCCACATCCGCCGGGAGGAAGTACTGCTGGAGAAGCTCCACGCGCCAGGCGCCCCGGTCATCAAGAAGCTCAGCAACCCGCCTAAGCCTGCAGGTGCCTTGTTGCGTAATCGGCATGCCAGAGTGCATCCGGGGGAGCCAACGGTGACGCCAAATCCGAATCTGCTCCCCGGTACCGACGCGCCACACAAGGCCCTTCTTCAGGAGCTCAAGGCCATGTTGTATAGCCTGCCAGGTAGACGACGTGTTCCCGGCGAAGACCGTATCCTCAAGACGACCATCCAGGTAGTATCGTGCTTTCAAGACCCGCACATAAGCTGTCAGGTTTAGTTAATAAGCGCCACACTTGACGAGCAAGTAGGGCCTGATTAAATAGGCGAAAGTCCCTGAAGCCAATGCCGCCATGTTCTTTGGTTCTCATAATTTGAGTCCAAGCCTGCCAATGCATTTTACGCCTTCCTTTTGCTGCTCCCCACCAAAAGTTCCGTACGAGCCTATTAAGATCATCGCCCACAGATGCGGGGAGCTTAAAACTCCCAATAAGTAGGTTGGAATTGCTTGCAACACCGCCTTTATCATCACTTCTTTACCAGCAGAAGAGAGTGTGTCACCCCATAACATGATCCACTTAGTAACAGTAGCTTACAAGTTCAGGAAGCGCCCCTTAGACATTCTCCCTTCCGGCGTTGGGAGCCCAAGATATTTCTCCTCGAATGCCTCAGTTTGCACTTGCAGCACTGACCGTGTATCTATCTGGATAGCATCTGGACAAGGTTGCCCATACAAAATGCTGCACTTGGCCGGGTTGATGAGTTGACCGGTCACTCGCTCATATGTTCTCAGGATGTTTCTCACATGGGTGGCCTGGGTAACATCTGCCTTGAAGAAGAGGAGTGTATCATCTGTGAATAAAAGGTGTGAAACTCCTGGGGCACGCCTGCAGACTTTAACTGGTGTGAATTCCTCTCCATCCTTTAACAAAGCAGAGAGACCGTCAGCGACAAACAGGAACAAAAATGGGGAGAGTGGATCACCTTGCCGAAGGCCACGCGACGGTGCAAATGAATCCAAGAGGGTTCCATTAAATTTTACTGAGTACCTCACCGATGTGACACATGACATAATCCAGTCAATCCATTGCTGAGCAAAACCCATCTTTTGCATCATTTGCTTCAAGAAGATACAGTCCACCCGATCATAAGCTTTGGAGAGATCCAATTTGTATGCACAATAACTCTTTTCCGGTCCTTCTCCTGATGGATGTAATGTATGCATTCGAAAGCTAGCAGTGCATTATCTGTAATAAGACGCCCAGGGACGAATGCACTTTGAGCAGGGGAGACAATATCGTCTAATATGGGCCGGAGGCGGTTAACTAGACATTTTGCCACTACTTTATATATAACATTACATAGACTGATGGGGCGAAACTCCGTTAGCTTTGTTGGGTTGTCCACCTTGGGGATTAACACAATGGCAGTGTTGTTAACCCCTCTCGGCATGATACTTGTACGAAAGAACTCCTTGACGGCCTTAATTACCTGCTCCTTCATGATAGCCCAGTTTCTTTGAAAGGCTCGCAGGGAAGCCATCCGTCCCGACGCTTTCAATGGTCCAATTTGGAATAACGCATCTGAAATTTCCTTGTCGGAAAACGGACGCTGCTTCAATGCCTTTGTGAAGCAAAGGCACAGAGCGCCTTAGCCTAGCATATCAGCCACTCGTTTTTCATCCGACGCACATGATAGGCTGAAGGCAAAACACACTCAGACTTGCTGTTTTTAGGAGAGACAGAGGAATGACAGTAGCGATGCACTAACGCTCTCCAGCCTGAATATTTGCTCACAAAATATTTAATGCTAAAGATCATTCGGCTGTCAGTTAGTTCGCTGATGTTTCAAAAATCTAACAGTAGGCACTGAAAAAACTGACATTCAGTGTACCAAGTTGACTTTATATCAAAGAAATTTGTACAATCTATACCACTTAACATGTAAAATCTGAAGCAATCAGAGAAGGAAATACAAACAACATCATAATTTCCAAGCACTTAATAATCAATAGTTCTGTAGCATAGCACTGCAATTTTCAAGCACATGACATTGAAAGTCTGAAGCATTGTGAATCACATGTTGTAGCAATAAGTACTACTGATGATCAAAGTCTGTTACATAATAGGCCATTTCACTTGTACACTTAGGCCAAAAAAGACTATAGTTATCCCCCAAATATTTCCAAAAAACTATAGTTAACCCCAAAGTACCATGTAACCAACATCTAGATATTAGAAGAAATTTGCACCATAAAGACTGTCATCACCATCACCATCACCACAAGTAGGGGGAGCAGTTAGGAGCTGAGTAAAGCTCTCAATGGCAATGTACTTTGCATTTGGGCTTCTCTTGCTGCCATCATTCTCCACGTCTACTTTGGGCTGCACATCATCCTTTTTTCTTTTTTTGCTGCCAATGAAAGTTCCACTAATTAGTGTATTAATAGATGAAAACAATTTTTTGTTATGTCCAGATTAGAATATACCTTTGCTCCCTTTTTGGTTGAAGCAGGAGGTTTAGTTGCCTTGCGCTTGCCCTTGTGCAACTTATCAAGCCAATTATTCTTTCTTTTTGAATTTTTGGATTGAACCTCCTTTTTCTTCAGTCGTATACTCTTAGCAAGTCATCTCCTTGCTGCATATTTGGGTCATCATTTTCCTGGGCCTTACTAGGTTCATTCATGTCACTAGTAGATGCATTGACTTTTTCCTCCAACTGTGGACCAACACAATCAAGTGCATTTTCTAATATCAAGCAACATTCTGTAGAGTAGGCCACTTTATATGCCATGTCATGAAATTTATGAGATAGTCCCTTGTAACAAAGCAGAGCTTCTAGTTTTGGATTTTCTACCACATTCTTTCCTTGCCTATCCAATATGCTTCCTTTACGTGCTTCCCTAGTCCATCTCTTGAAGATATAATGTGTTGGCAATGTTTTTATGTTCATCAAATCAAGCACTTTCAATCCATGTCCACACAATATTCCTGTCCTTTCAAACATTCTGCAAGCACATGTTGCTGTTTGGTTCAAAGGATCACCTATCACTATACGCTCATCTTCAAAATCACCATGCAAACTACCAATAGTAACAACATATTTGTTTTCATCCAATAATCTAGTGCATGCAGCCAAGCCTCCTCTGAACTTTTAAATAACATGCCAACTTGAGGCATCCCCTTATCAGACTGTGCCATTGCACACAACCCAATTTATCTGCCATACATGTATAATCAGATGATCAAATTGCACAACAATAACAGATTTTGTAGATGGAAAGTTGAAAGAATTACTACTGCACAGCCTTGTGCTGTGTACTATACTGCACAACCATGTATTGTATACTACACACTACTACAAGTTTTCTGAATTTATAGCTGCAATTGCTTGTGTGTGTGTGTGTGTATGTGTGTGTGTGTGATCAGAATGCATGAAATTTGTAGAAATCATGGGCAATTTGTTCAGGTCGTACACGCATGTGCAAGCAAATAAATATTGTTGCCTAAACTGAACCTGAACCTGTACACGCATGTACACGCATGGGCAATTTACAGTCAAACCTGAATCTGAACCTGAACATTTTAAAGTTAAACATGAACATTCAGTTAGCAGCGGACTAAACTGAACCTGAATTACCTACGGCGGGCGGTGGCTGCAGATTCACAACGAAATCGCTGGGAAGATCAGGCGGACAACCATCCTCCACTGCCGCACGACCATCATCCCTCGCCTCAAGGGCGGCGCGACCTTCGCTCCTCGCCACGGCCCCGCCTCGATCTCCAATGGATGCGGTGCGAGGCCCTCCTCCTCTCCTCAGCGGGCGGCGCTCTCTCTCTCTCACGGCGGCACGACGCCGCTCAACTCCTCTCTCTCCTCGGTGAGCTCGCCCGTCAAACCCTCGCCTCCATCGAGCGGGCGCAGGAGAACTGTTTCAGCCCAGCGCAAGAAAACGCCTCGCCCGCCTCTGTCTCTCCTGAAAACAGCTAGTCTGGGGACGTTTTGCCTTCAGTTTATCCTGTGCGCCGGATGAAAACGAGTGGCAGATATGATAGGCTATAGGCGCTCTGTGCCTTTGCTTCACAAAGGCACTGAAGCAGCGTCCGCAACGTATGGTCTGCAGTGAACAAACTGGAAAAAGTAATCAGTAGTCATCTTGGCCATAACATCATGCTCATGCTGCGCCACCCCAGCTTCATCAACCAGCATTTTAATACGATTTTTCCTGGCACGCCATTTAGCTTTGCGATGGAAAAATTCCATGTTGCGGTCTCCCTCCCACAACCATGCAATTCTTGAACGTTGCATCCAGAGCATCTCCTCCCTATACATGAGTTCATTCAAATTATCAGTAGCCTTTCTTATAGCCCTTTGGTCAGCGTTCATGGCCATAAGTTCCTCTAGCTGAGTACTCCCTCCGTCCGGAAATACTTGTCGGAGAAATGGATGAATCTAGACGTATTTTAGTTATAGATACATCTAATTTTATTTATTTTTTCGACAAGTATTTTGGGACGGAGGGAGTACGTGATTTGTGAATTTCCCTGACAACGTTTCCAAACCTTCTCGTGCTCCAGCCATGCAAGGACTCCATCATGCAGCTGAGAGTATTAGCAACGGCACCCAGATTTTCCATACTTCCGGCCGACTCCCACACCTCCTTAATTACCTCAGGTAATGCAGCGTCCCTCTCCCACATCACCTCGTAATGTTTACACCTTTGACCAGCTTCAATCCGAGCCGGCTCCAGCATGCATTTGAGAAGAATTGGTGCATGATCCGAGCTGGGTGCGACCAGGTGTTGCACTGCAGCTTCAGAAAAATATCCCGCCATCCATAGTTCGCAACGGCACGGTCCAGCCGGACCTTGACATTCGTCCGTCCCTGGCGCCGGTTGTCATACGTGTACGGAAGCCCTGAGAAACCAAGGTCCACAAGGCTACACAACTCCAGGATATCACAGAAGGCAAGCATCTGGCCTGTCGAGCGCGGGGTGTTAGAGAAGTGTTCGAAACCTCACATGGCCTCATTGAAGTCCCCAATCACCGCCCAAGGCATGTCCACTTGCAGATGTAACTCGCGCATTAGCGTCCACATAAAAGGTGCCGGTCCTCCGTCCGAGGTTCACCGTACACACAAGTCAGCCTTCAAGGTGTTGCACCAGCGGATTCCCACACAAACGCATCAATATGTCTCTCATTCATGGATTTAATTTCGAGATGCACAGACTCATGCCAGAAGATAGCTAGACCACCACTTCTCCCAACACTATCAACCGCATCAAAGCCACTAAGGCCTAACCGAGCACGGTATTTTTTCATCTTAACCTTTGGTTGTCTAGTCTCACAGAGAAAAACGATCTTGGGGGAGTGAGTTTGTGCCAAACACTGCAGGTCACGCACTGTCGTCGGGCTCCCACCCCCTCGACAGTTCCAGCTGAGGATGTTCATAGAGCCTGACAGGCCGCTGACCCGGCTGCTCGGTGCAGTGTTAGGCGACGGCAGCGGCGGCGGCGGCACTGGTATACTGGCCATCAGTCCCCTGGTGTTACCAGAAGTGATGCCCCTCGAAGTTGGCTCTCCCTCTATTGTCTCCCCTATGTTCTCACTGGACGGCTTCGGGCGGGTGGCTTCCTCAACGGATGCCCCTGTTTCACCCCCACCAACAGCAAGGACTACAGGAGGAGAGGCCTGGAAGGTTCCCAACTGAGAAGTCGAGGGACACGAACTGGCTGGAAGGTTGACGTTCACATCGCTGGTCTGGGTCTGTGATGAGGAGCCTTGGCTAGGATGTTGTGCAATCCGAGGCATCCTATCGAGTCCCCGGGATCAAACTGTGTGCCTGCTGGCCAAGCAAAATTCCTCCGTCCCAATCCGCCTTCAATTCATCATCCGAATGGCAGCGATCATCAACCTGTATGTGCATCGAACATCTGTGTGCTTCTTCATGGCAAGGAGCGACCTGCAAGCCTATGGGCAGGGCAGACGGCCGCAGGGACGGGCAGGGCGGGCGATTCCGCGATGGCAGACGCTGCCGCAGTGGCGGACGGCCGCGATGGCGGGCCGAGCGGACGGCCACCACGACTGGCAGGGCTGACGAGGCCGCTATGGTAGACGGAGCCGCAATGGCGGACGGATCCGCAACATCCTCTGCAATTTTTTCAACATGTAAATTTTGTTTTGCACAGGACTAGAAACGACTGAGGAAAAAACCAGGGATACAAATATTTCAAAAAGTAACAATCAGTATTTCAAAAGGTAACAGTAAAAACCATGGACCTGATGTGGAGCACCTGTCGAAGCACCATGATCTCCTCAGATACTCTGACGCCACGAACCTCGGGATTGGCTCACAGACACGGCTCCAGGCTGCATAACATCGGAAAATGAAGAAGCATGGGTCAAATCAGTTGGGATCCCATCGCCTGTCAGGACCGCCTCCTGTTGGGCCAAGTGGTAAACAAGAGGGAGTGAGCATACCAAGTGGGAGACGATGACAGTGAAAAATTGGTGGTGGCCGTCGTCACCGGGTGAGGCATCCTGGTGGTCACCTCTCTGCATTGCACGTTGCAGGGCTCCCTAGCCCCCATCTCGTGTGGGAGATTCTATGCATTGGTTCTGTCCTTTTATCCATTTTTAAACAACCGGCACCGGTGGTTTCCTTAATTACTTCCGGTGGACACGAGCTGCACTTAAATTTTGCTTTTTATATTAATCCAGAAGGAGAAAGGGCCCAAAGTGATCTGCAGCAGTACTAGTTGAGATCATATTAGTATCGATGGTGAGTTCAACACTTAAAAATCCACCGTGCTGCAATAGTCTGAATCATCGTGCTCACAAGCTCCGGCCGCTAGCCACTATGTGTTTCAGTCATGTAAAACAATTTTGATATTCCTCAAGAGTTTTGGTCATCCCCCATACAGCCACCGCCGCCCCTATGTGTCTCGTGCTGCCGCCGCCACCGTCGTCATAGAGTTAGGGTTCGGGTGGGGAATCAGGAGGGAAGGTATGGGGCCACATCACACGCACTTCTACTTTTTCAGCGGGCTAACGCGGGGTAGAAAGGACTTTTTATGTCGCACATAAGGGTCTTCAATTGTTTTCCCTTTAAAAAGAGGTGTTCATGGTTAAAAATAATGAAAAGGTTATAAAAAAATAAAAAAAGTTTGAGTGTCAAAAGGGGAAGAAATTTTTTAGGGCAAAAAAGGAAACTGATTTTAAGAAAGAAGTCAAATAAGGAATTATCTCCAGATCTCCTCCCTTCCGCCGCCGCCGCTCAAAAATTCCCCACTAGAAACCCTCGCCGCCTCAACCCTCCATGCCAAGCATCGCATCGGGCGCTGCCGGACGAGCTTCAAGGAGATATTCTCCGCTTGTCAGCCGGACGAGGCTGAGCACCTCGTGCGCGCCTCCCTCGCCAACAAGTTCTGGCTTGGCCTCCTCTCCGGCACTCGCTTTCGCGGCCGCTACCGTGAGTTCCATGGAGCTCCACTAGTGCAGAACCGGCCTTTAGTGCCGGTTCGTGACGGCCTTTAGTGTCGGTTCGCCAACCGGTACTAAAGAGTGGGGACTAAAGGTCCCCCCCCTCCTTTTAGTACCGGTTCGTCACGAACCGGCGCTAAAGTGCAAACACGTGGCACGAGCCAGGCCAGGGTGCGCGTAGGGCTTTAGTACCGGTTGGTAACACCAACCGGTACTAAATGTTTGGGTGTTTTTTTTTTTCCTTTAGTTTTGTGTTTTCAATTTAATTTAGTGATTGTTTTACATTATAATGAGTTGTTAAATCATTAGGTTAGTATCATGGATTAGTTTCGATCAAGGATCTAGCTAGCTATAAGTGATCAAGTATATGCCATATCGATATTATACTTGATCACCTAATTAGGTGATCAAGTATAATATATATGGATATGGCATATATATACTTGATCACTTGTGTAGGATCCATCCAGCTGAAACTAATCTGTGGTTTCTTTCATTAAATGATATAATAACTCATCATCATCATCATATTAATATAAAAACTCTTGCATCATATCATCAACATGAGTATACGTATACTCTAGCTAGCTAGCTAAAAATCATCGTTGCCGTCATTATCACTATTTAATCATCATAGTCATTACCGCTATCTAATCACCACCAACAGTAGCTTAAAGAAGAAACATTCACTTGTACCAGAAGCAAAAATATCATCGAGTTCAACATTATTGTCATGATATTATAAGCCTTCATATATATATATATATATACATATATATATATATATATATATATATATATATATATATATATAAAACACCACAAAAGAAAATCACTATTTGAGATTAAGTTCAGACCGAAGAACATGGACATGAAAGGACAAGTACTAAGAGCAGCATGAACTAGCTAAATCACTCCTGCTAGCTATTCTCTCTCTGGTAAAATAGCATAGAACATGTATAGCTCTCCTGATTCATCATATTGGAGCATGCAGATGAACCTGTCTCCTAGTCGTGGGCTACGCTTCTCATTGCTTCCCCCTAATACTTCTCTGCGATCGTTAATAATTTTCCTCCAATCTTTCATTATTAAGCATTTATCGCTTCTAGAAATCCTGAATGCATTCATGTGCAATGCAGGATATCTTGGTCGTAAGCTAACAATTGACATGCGACCTTTAGTCTCGATCCCCTGAGGCACAACTGTCATCGGGAGTCCCTGTTGAAGAACATCGTATAGTACTTAATTAATATACTTAGCAATGAAAGTTTAGCAAAAAAATTATGTATGCAAAAGATGCACTGAGGACAAATAGTAAAAATCTTACCATCATTCCTAAATAGATGTGACCGTAGTTCAATACCATCACTATTGGTCGCACGTTTTGAGTACTAACATTTCTAAGTGCAGGAAGAAAATTTGTCTTGACAGTATGAAGATCCTCAAGCCATGAATCATAATGACTTATCTCCTCGCAGTTTAGTTCAGCTACGGGACAGTAGTAGGTCCTGTCTACCAAGCGGACATGTTTGCTTGAATGGAAATAAGCTGTCAATAGAAATTAGTTGTCAATTATTTTTGAATAAGCAATATCAAAGACAAAAATATAGTTGAGAAGAACTCACATAATGGTAGAACTGGAGGCGTCTGCACATCGACCCATATGTCTCTATTACCTTCAATATCATCTTCCGGACGAATATCAAAGGTGATAATCATACCAGGCTCAAATGCATAAGCCTTGGATAGTGCTTGCCAAGTTTTGCATTAAAAATAGGTGTACGTGTGTGCATTGTATACTTTGACGTTGAAAGTATAACCACGCTCAGTTTTCAGGTAAACTCTCTTTACCTCCATAGTTTCCATATCCTTGAAACCTATCTTATCCAAGACAAAAATTCTTGCATGGCAGGGGTGTTGGGGAACGTTGCAAAAAATAAAAAATTTCCTACGGTTTCACCAAGATCTATCTATGAGTTCATCTAGCAACGAGTGATAGGAGTGCATCTACATACCTTTGTAGATCGCGAGCGGAAGCGTTCAAGAGAACGGGGTTGAGGGAGTCGTACTGCCGTGATCCAAATCACCGATGACCGAGTGCCGAACGGACGGCACCTCCGCTGCTCAACACACGTACGGTTGGGAAGACGTCTCCTCCTTCTTGATCCAGCAAGGGGAAAGGAGAGGTTGATGGAGATCCAGCAGCACGACGGCGTGGTGGTGGATGCAGCAGGGATCCCGGCAGGGCTTCGCCAAGCTTTACGGAGGAGGAGTAGGTGTTGGAGTGGGAGAGGGAGGCACCAGGGGCATGGGTGCGGCTGCCCTCCCTCCCTCCCCCTCTTATATAGGCCCCCAAGGGGGCGGCCCGAGATGGGATCTCCCAAGGGGCGGCGGCCAGGGTGGAGTGCCCCCAAGGCAGTGGAGGCGCCTCCCCTAGGGTTCCCAACCCTAGGCGCAGGGGCCCAGGCGCACCAGCCCACCAGGCTGGTTGCCCTCCCACTTCAGCCCATGGGGCCCTCCGGATAGGTGGCCCCACCGGTGGACCTCGACCCTTCCGTGGTCCCAGACAATACCGTGACCCCGAAACCTTCCCGATGGTCAAACTCGACTTCCCATATATAATTCTTTACCTCCGACCATTCCGAACTCCTCGTGACATCCGGATCTCATCCGGACTCGAACAACTTTCGGTTATTGCATACTCATATCTCTACAACCCTAGCGCCACCGAACCTTATGTGTAGACCCTACGGGTTCGGAGACACATAGACATGACCGAGACGACTCTCCGCCAATAACCAACAGCGGATCTGGATACCCATGTTGACTCCCACATGCTCCTCGATGATCTCATCGGATGAACCACGATGTCGAGGATTCAAGCAACCCGTGATACAATTCCCTTTGTCAATCGGTACGTTACTTGCCCGAGATTCGATCGTCGGTATCCCAATACCTCGCTCAATCTCGCTATCGCAAGTCACTTTACTCGCATCAGAATGCATGATCCCGTGACCAAACACTTGGTCACTTTGAGCTCATTATGATGATGCATTACCGAGTGGGCCCAGAGATACCTCTCCGTCATACGGAGTGACAAATCCCAGTCTCGATCCGTGTCAACCCAACAGACACTTTCGGAGATACCCGTAGTATACCTTTATAGTCACCCAGATATGTTGTGAAGTTTGGTACACCCAAAGCACTCCTACGATATCCGGGAGTTACACGATCTCATGGTCTAAGGAAAAGATACTTGACATTGGAAAAGCTCTAGCAAACGAACTACACGATCTTGTGCTATGCTTAGGATTGTTCTTTCCATCACATCATTCTCCTAATGATGTGATCTCGTTATCAATGACATCCAATGTCCATAGTCAGAAACCATGACTATCTGTTGATCAACGAGCTAGTCAACTAGAGGCTTACTAGGGACATGTTGTGGTCTATGTATTCACACGTGTATTACGATTTCCGGATAATACAATTATAGCATGAATAAAAGACAATTATCATGAACAAGGAAATATAATAATAATCCTTTTATTATTGCCTCTAGGGCATATTTCCAACAGTCTCCTACTTGCACTAGAGTCAATAATCTAGTTACATTGTGATGAATCGAACACTCATAGAGTTCAGGTGTTGATCATGTTTTGCTCGCGGAAGAGGTTTAGTCAACGGATCTGCAACATTCAGATCCGTATGCACTTTGCAAATTTCTATGTCTCCATCTTGAACATTTTCACGAATGGAGTTGAAGCGACGCTTGATGTGCTCGGTCTTCTTGTGAAACCTGGGCTCCTTGGCAAGTGCAATAGCTCCAAGTGTTGTCACAGAAGAGTTTGATCGGCCCCGACGCATTGGGTATGACTCCTAGGTCGGTGATGAACTCCTTCACCCAAATTGCTTCATGCGCTGCCTCCGAGGCTGCCATGTACTCCGCTTCACATGTAGATCCCACCACGATGCTCTGCTTGCAGCTGCACCAGCCATCGCTCCACCATTCAACATATACACGTATCCGGTTTGTGACTTAGAGTCATCCAGATCTGTGTCGGGCTAGCGTCAAGTAACCCTTTACGATGAGCTCTTCGTCACCTCCATAAACGAGAAACATGTCCTTAGTCCTTTTCGTGTACTTCAGGATATTCTTGACCGCTGTTCCAAAGGTTCCTTGCCGGGATTACTTTGGTACCTTCCTACCAAACTTACGGCAAGGTTTACATCAGGTCTGGTACATAGCATGGCATACATAATAGACCCTATGGCTGAGGCATAGGGGATGACACTCATCTCTTCTATATCTTCTGTCGTGGTCGGACATTGAGCTGAGCTCAATTTCACACCTTGCAACACAGGCAAGAACCCCTTCTTAGACTGATCCATATTGAACTTCTTCAATATCTTATCAAGGTATGTGCTTTGTGAAAGACCTATGAGGCGTCTCGATCTATCTCTATAGATCTTGATGCCTAATATATAAGCAACTTCTCCAAGGTCCTTCATTGAAAAACTCTTATTCAAGTAGACCTTAATGCTGTCCAAAAGTTCTATATCATTTCCCATCAAAAGTATGTCATCTACATATAATATGAGAAATGCTACAGAGCTCCCACTCACTTTCTTGTAAACGCAGGCTTCTCCATAAGTCTGCATAAACCCAAACGCTTTGATCATCTCATCAAAGCGAATGTTCCAACTCCGAGATGCTTGCACCAGCCCATAAATGGATCGCTGGAGCTTGCATACCTTGTTAGCATTCTTAGGGTCGACAAAACCTTCCGGCTGCATCATATACAGTTCTTCCTTAAGATAGCCGTTAAGGAATGCCGCTTTTGACGTCCATTTGCCATATCTCATAATCATAGTATGCGGCAATTGCTAACATGATTCAGACAGACTTCAGCTTTGCTACGGGAGAGAAAGTCTCATCGTAGTCAACCCCTTGAACTTGCCGATAACCCTTAGCGACAAGTCGAGCTTTATAGTAAGAAAAAGGTAATCATCTTTTATTTAAAAGACCTTGAGTTATAAGTTGCTGCTTCGAGACTCAACTCACCATGTCTGCTGGGAGGAGATACCAGATAAGGCAAGTTTCATATGAGAATTGAGCCAAAAAACGAAAAAAGGAATTCTCATAGTTCATTGAATTAAGGGAGGGCCATTCGTGGGGGGTTCGTGGAAGAGTTGGGTTCGATTCCCTTTATACGCCGATGTGGCTTAAAAAGACTGATTCAACGAAATATGCCAGGTTTATTATCTCCAGTTTGATGCTATCTTCTCCACGACTTGGTTCTTATGGATCTCCTCCAGGTCCTAGGCATCTTGTCTCTAGCTCGCTCTCTATCGATAGTAAAATCAGTACTTTGTCTTTGCCTGTCTCGCCCATTCCTTCAACATCGATGGACTCGGAGTGGCATAACCACTTTAATAAGAAGCATAAGACCTAAAGCGAGGAGATAGAATCGAAAGAATGATAGCAAGTTCTTTGAAACAACATCACTCACTTGGTCTAGTGGGTCGGGTTCATCAAGCTTTTCATCTCCTGAAGCCACAAGTCTAGTATAGAATCTGCTCTAGAAGGTCGAGAATCTGCTCTAGAAGGTCGATTAGGCCTTGTCATCATGTCATCGCACTCCACTGGTATCAAAGTTCTCGGCCCTTTTCTTATATTACTTTAATTATATTATAGAAGTGTGCCCGGTCTTGTCTCAAAGATTCGAGGTTGGATGTGTTTCCTCAGTCATCGTTC